>CM067168.1:26208253-26373253 GCA_034093135.1 Erigeron breviscapus
CATCAAATTCTTCAAGAACACAAATTTTGGTAAGTTAACTTTTTATTCAATCTTTTGATCTGATTTAAATTCAATTAAGGGTTTGTTTTCAGTTTTGATTATGGAATTGGAAGCCTTTAAACTTGTTATGAAATTAGGGTTTTGATGATAAATGGATATTTTGGCTTAGAAGATGATTTTGGTTTGTATAAGTGGTTAGATGGATTTTGTTAGAAGTAAGTATTTGAGATCAAAAATGCTTGGAATTGCTTTGGATAATGAAATGGATTGTTTTCGGGTTCATTAAACATGTTTCTAGTCGTCATATTGAAAAGACTTGATTATAAAACGGTTTGGCTTTCCTGCATATTGCACCTGCTGGTGCTGGCTGCAGAATGAGGCCACTGCGGCGCAGTGGCATGGGCTCAGCCCACTGCGGCGCAGTGCCATTGTACTGGTCCCTGGTTCGATTTAGCCCACTGCGGCGCAGTGAGCATGGTTCGGGCTCACTGCGGCGCAGTGGATACCTTCTGGGAAAATTTTTGTGCGTAAAATTTTTAAACGTTTATAACTTGTAAATCCGTAAGTCCAAATAATTTTATTTACTTTAGTTGATAAAATGAAAGTTTGAAACACGTTCTCGGTAAAGGCATTCTAGGATTGATAGCTAAGTAGTTGTACGTAGGATACTTGTCGTCGTGAGATTTGATCCTCACCATTCGTGCTCATATCCTAGGTTTTGGATAGACGTGGAGACTAGACTGCTCTTATTCTCAGACTGCTCATACTTTTAGCTCTTGATCGCTAAGGTGAGTTTATGGCGCCCTTTTTCCTTTTACTTTGGGCCTGAAAAGCATGTACTGTATACACGACTACTTTATAAATGATTTGTCTTTGTCTATGCCATGAGATTTGGTAAATTAAATCATTTGTCTTATGTCTTGCCATGTTGACGGCTGTCTGAAAATGTGTATACCTGTCTTATGAAATATTGAACTAAATGACTTTGACTTGCCATGTTGTCGGCTGACTGAACTGTTCTTTGTGTTTGACAAACTAAAATGATCCCCCCTTCACGTAGTTATCACCATTATGAAATTCTAATGGTTGTCTTGTCAGATTTTGTTCCTGACTGTCTTTGTCTGGTCCGCACCCCATTATAGACGGGAGACCTGTGCGAGGTATACTGGTCCGCACCCCATTATAGACGGGAGACCTGTGCGAGGTAGACTGGTCCGCACCCCACTTTAGACGGGAAATCCTGTGCGAGGGAAATTGTCTTATTGTCGGACTTTGGTCTGGACTGTCTTGTCTTAAATAACTACAACAAATGACGATTGATCTTTTAGTCAAACACACTGTAAACTCACCAACTATTTCGATAGTTGATCCTCTCAAATTTCATGCTTTTCAGGTGACCATCAGTAAGTCTTGGAATCGTACTTGGCATAATAGGGCCAATCTTTTGACTTTGGACGTACAATTAGCATCAGACATTGAGGACTCTCATGCTTTTGGCTTTAGTTGTATTTGACTGTCCAATTTATTGAACTTGTATTCAGTGGGCCCAGTTCCAAATGAGGATGACTTGTATCCGTATTTTGGGGTCCACACTTTGAACGATTGTACTTGTATTGACTTGTATTGGTATAAATGGATGTAATCTCTATTAACCTTCTGATTAGTGCGCAATTCTTGTTAACCCTGTATTTCCGCTACAACGGGGTGTGACACTATGCTTGACTCATTCAGTTCTAGTATGAGCTTTGAAGGTTTAGTACAATGGATATCCAGAAACAATCAACTAAGTTTTTAAAGCCGGCCACTCAAACTGCCCCAACACTACATCGCTACAAGTTGGGCTTCATTGATGAGTGTGCTCCTGCCTTCAATATAAATGTTGTTCTATTCTACTCCGTAAATAGCAATGACAATCCGAACTTTGTTTCCCAATTTGAAAAATCTCTTGAGAAAACGTTACCACGATTCTACCCTCTTGCTGGTAGATATCTGGAAGAAGACCGTGTCATTGAGTGTCTTGACTAAGGTGTTGAGTTTATACATGCTAAAGTGACCAACATCAAATTTGAAGATATTGTTGGTTCGGAAGTAAATTTAAAGTTGGTCGATGAATTCATTCCGTCTGCACTTGGGGCTGTTGATCAAGTCACTGATCCGTTACTTTCGATTCAGGTGACCACATTTGAGTCTGGAGGGGTGGCACTTGGTGTTAGCATTTCACATAGGGTTGCTGATACCGCTACTCTGTTTACATTTTTGAATGAGTGGGCTGCTATAAGCCGAGGAGAAAGTCATGCTGAATTCCATCCTGGGTCGGGCTTCAACTCAGCCACATTCTTTCCTGCTCGTGGGTCAACTTCCACTTACGCAATACGTTTTCCAAGGACAAAAAGTAGTGATAACATGTATAGAAGCAAGTATGTCACTAAGAAACTCTCATTCAGCGAACGTGAGATATCAAATTTAAGAGACAAGATCGTTGGTAGCCAGGAATATTGCTCAAAGGTCCAGTTGGTGTCGGCGCTGATTTGGAAGGCTTTAATTGACATTGACCAAAGAGCAAATGGGGGTAATCCTCCAAGATGTTCTGTTCTTCTTTGGGCAATCAACCTGAGGGGAAAAACCACATCTTTAATACCCAGTGACTCTTGTGGGAATCTTTCTGCGTTGTTAGCAACAAAATGCGAAACTAAAAGGTAAGACATGATAATGAGCAACTGCAGACAATGAGCAACTTGTAAGAAATTCCGTCAAGGATTTCATGGATAACTACTCAAAGGTAAGACATGATAATGAGCAACTGCAGACAATGGTTGTTAATTCATTGTCATTCCCAGCTATGATGCCTCCTAACACAAACAGAATCGGCTTAACCAGCTGGTGTAAGTTCCCTTACTACCAACTTGACTTTGGTTTTGGGAAGCCCATATGGGTCAACCGTGGTAGGGCTATTGGAAAAAATGTAGTTTATCTGATGGATGATGTGGGAGGTAATGGAATTGAAGCTTATGTAGGTGTTGATGATAAAGATGTTCCTTTTTTCGAAGAAGCTCTCAATAACATCATCAAAGCTTAATTTTGCAACTTATTGCGGACTTCAGCTTTGTGTTGATTATATCGTCGATTTTCTTCCTTCCTTTATCTGCCAATATTGTTGGTTAATTTACTTTTGGATCATGATGTGTTCGTGGTCACGTCACTGAGGTCGTTCAATTGCAATGAAGTTTCAGCTATCCATTACAACTTCAAGTACCGGAGTCAAGAATCATGATCGTTCACAATGGGTTTTCGAGTTGTATCCTTGTATCATACCATGCTTGCTTGTTATCTTGTATCATTGTGGTTTACATATCGGCTAGAATAAGTTTTTTTTTTTAAAAAAAAAAAAAAACTGAAGCCAGGTCTGCTATTAATACTTGTTTTGTATTTTGCTATTTGGAGGATGTATCGCAGTGTTTATGTTTAAAAGGTTTGAAGTCAAATCTGTGGTTTGTTGAGGTATCTACCATCCTGCTTTTTAGAAGAGAATGGAAGAGCAACTAGAATAGGTGCATAACTTTTACAATTGCAGTATAATGAAATGTTTTATACAGAGAGTCTCGAGAAACACGTACATGTACGAATTAATTACTAAAATCTTTGTGGTATTTTTTTTTTACATTTTGCACGTCTGAATTTCATCAAGCATTGATCGACAACTTGTTTTCTTCATCGATTGATTCACTTATGGTGTCGGACAATGGCTTGTTTAATGTTTCTGGTAAAGAAAACATAAGAATCCCTCCTAGAATTCCACATGCCCCAAACACCATGAACGAAATGCCACCATCCATAACCACCACGAACGGTACGAGTATGTTACCTAACTGTCCGACTTGCCTCGCGCAGCCAAGGGCAGCGCTTCTGACTACTGTTGGAAATAACTCCATTGCATATATGTATAACAAGTTATAAGTCCCAGCCATCCCAAAAATTCCTAATACTCCACAAGCCATCCTCACTACTTTCCAACTCCCTTGGATTCCCATTATGCTGCCTATAATGCAGAACATCCCGCTGAACCACTGGGTTCCGACGCCTAGTGGCTTCCTCCCAAGCCTATCTATCAAGATCGCTGTCAAAAGATACGCTGGCATTTCTGCCGCGGAATTGAGTAGAACGTTGAGGTTGAGATTGGTTTTAAGGTTTACGACGTTTATGTTCAGCCCATAGTACACAACAGAACATGTGAAGTTGATTATCATAAGAAGAAACAAATGCTTTCTCATTAATGGGGACTTAATTACGTCGACGACTGACCATGTAACGTTTTCTTTTGTTTCGTTTTTCATTTCTTTAGGATTAGTACTGCTCTTAGCTTCTTCATCTAGGAAAATGTAGAAATTATCAGGGAGGGGTTGTTTACCATTAGATTTGGCAATATTACGCATGATTTTCATGGTTTGTTCGGTTTTACCTTGAACAAGGTACCAACGAGGGGACTCAGAAATGAAGGGGAGGATGAAGATAAGGAAGAGGATTGAGGGGATGGAAGAAGCAACGTATAGAGACCGCCACGATTGAAAAATGTAAGCTATGCCAGAGAGAAGGGCAATCCCACCCGAGAAAAAGTAGAAGGTGGACATGCCAGCAATACCACGCTTACTTGGGCCAACGGGTTCAGTAGCAAGAACGAAGGCACATACGCCGACTCCACCACTACTGAACCCGTTTAGCAAACGGAGGATGACATAAGTCCAGTAGTTGGGTGATATTGATGTCAACAGGGCAAAAATAACGTTCAGAACACATACAATCATGAGTGCCCCTTTTCTTCCAAATTTTGAATCGGATTGATGACCAAATATTCCTGAACCTGCATAATAAAATCAACCTAGATTCAAATAATCATAGGTTTAATTAAGACTCATTATGAACAAAATATGTGGTCAACATTTCAAAAACAAAAAGGATATAATCTAAATTCGCATACAAGTTATATGTCATGGTTTGACTTCTTAAAAAAAAAATTCAACTTTGACCATATTTATTTTTGCTTGTATCATATAATATTTGATAAAAAGTTATATAAATGAGAACATATATAAAAGTTAATCAGTTCATATATTTTATATCAAATATTATATAACACAAACAAATATTTACGGTCAAAGTTGAAAGAAAATGACATAAAAAGTCAAATTAGGAGATATGAATTGGAATGGATGGATGTATTATACCTATCATAGAGCCAACAAAGAATAAAGCTTGAACCAACCCAACCTTGTATTTTTGTTCACACACGAGTCCCCACTCGGCTACAGTTGAACTCGCTTTACCACCCTCCCACCGCCACGAACCGGGCTGAAGCCCACAAACGCCCTGCTTGCCTGAACCATCCCATGCACATTCGAAACCAGGTTCGCATATCCAACCAGGCTCGCGGTCAGAAAATATCATAACCATGGTATGGAAGGCATCAAGTGCCCATGCCATACATGTGAGAACAAAATGCCTGAATTGCCAAATCCCAAACTCACCGCAGTATTTTGTTAACATTTCGTCAACTGAGAGAAGCTCGATTGGTGGTTGATCATGCTCTGTGGTGGTGTAGGTTTCATCTGGAAGGAGGAGAGGTTGCTGGAGGTCATCCAGCACCTTTGTATGGGATGACATTGGGTGGTCGTAAGTTGGTACGATGTACAATGTGGTTTTAGTTATATATAGGAAAGGATTGATGTCATTTCTTGTGAAAAAGTTTTCATGATAATATTAGTTTTACTTTATAAACATTCTAACCCTTTTCTTTTTTCAAAATAGTTAAAAAAGAAAGAGTTAATTGCATTTTTGGTCCTTGTGGTTTGTATGTTTTGGCAGGTTCAGGACCTTTTCAGGTTTCATTGCATTTTTGGTCCCTATTTCGGAAACCTTTTGCAAATTTGGTACAAATTAACGGTGGTTGTTAAATGAAGTCGTTAAGTGCTGTTAGAATTAAAAATGGTGTTAAATTTTAAATTTCTAAAAGTGTAAGGGGTATTTGTGTTAATAGTGTTAGTCAAAAAAATTGTCTTGTTAACACAATTTATTCATTTTATTGCTTTTATATCCATTTCTTTTATTTAAAAAAATAGAATTTTTTTTACAAACATCCCTCTTCGATTCCGTTTTCGCGATTTGTCAAATTGATCTGAAAAACATCAGGTTTTCTTCGCGATCCGATTCTGGTCATATTCATATTTTAAGTTTTCTGATTCATCGAGATTCGTTGACAGTTACTTTTCCGACGAATTTTCCGGCAAAGTTTTTTGTAACATCCCGAACTTTTATTAATGTTTGACTAATGCCGTTAAGTCAATTTGGGGTGTCGTTAAGTCTTTACTTAATATTTGAATGTAGTTATGTGTGGTTAACGTAGATAAAGTAGTTAGGTTTAAAAGCCTAAATTTTAATGACGAATAAAAGTGTGATTAATGTCGCTTAAAGGCTATGTAGTGGCCTTTTAATGAAGGACTAATGTTGTATATGGTCAATAATGCAGTTTGTGACCAATAATGAAGGGTTTAGAAGTCCAGGGACTGATTTTGACATAGGTTGAAATCAAAAAACGGGATTAAGGTTTGATGGGTGTAATTAGGGTGGATTGAGCAGCCATTAGCAAATAATAACTCATACACAAAGTCTCTAATCTTTTCTTGATTTCTAAAGCAATTAATCTAGTTTTGGGTCTAACGATTGGGTAATTTGGTGTTGGAATCGATCAACCATCTAGCAAGCAGGTAATCATTGAATCGTTGGTTGTATTTTCTGGTTTAAGGGTTGGTTAATTATGAAATAGGTCTGATAAAAATTGGATTAGCACGTAATTAGGGCTTAGATGGTGTTTTGGTCAATTAACGTGCAAAACGATGTTAAACGAGTCCGTAGTCGATCGTGATGATTAAAATGTGTTTAATTATGTCGAAAACATGTTTTGGAAGAAGTTTGGACGAGTCGTTTATTGGGAAATCGAAGATCTGGGTCTGTTTAAGAAAAACTGTCGAACAGGGATGAAACGAAGATAATCCTCGTTTCTATCTTCGTTTTCACTAAATTCGTAAGAAGTTTTGGAGCTAACTTCGTTGGCTAATTCGTAAACTAGAAAGCAAACGAAAATGAAGTTTAAATTCGTTTAACGGCCTATCTTCGTAAAGTGTGACTTAAGTTCGTAAGAACTGAAGTAAGTTCGTTTTCTGATTAAGTTCATAAGAATGATTTTTGAGTTATCTTCGTAAGACCAAATTAAATTCGTAAGAATCCATTTTCGTAAAGTAGAACGAACGAAGATAAAGTTCGTACGAAGATTAACTTCGTTAGCTAAGTTCGTACGAAGGCTATCTTCGTAAGGTGAAATTCTGGAATTTTACGTAGTCAGTCTTAAGGTCGTTCGAGAGTCCGTTTAAGGTTCCAAATGACTTATACTTTATATGTTAATGTACGATAGGTGTCGGGGAGTACTGATAAGCACTATTAGCTATTTGTTTGCACGCGTACGCTACTACCAGGTAAGAAACACTACTTTGACACGCTGAGGGATCAACTAAAAGCTGGTTTCAAATCGTAAACACTTCCATTCGGTACCTTATTATTGCATGTGGGCATATGGGTTACTTGGAAGGTATTATGGGTTATGCAGTTGACCATGAGACCTGAGATGCAGTCCCTATTGTAGTGTAATGCAGTATTGCTTAATGTAGTATGTAGCTATGCAGTTGTTGTAGTTTAATGTAGTATCTTGATATGCATGATATATAGAAATGAAGTTGATGTGTGATATGCATGCTTGACTTGTACGCCTAGTTCACTAGACTTGCTTGGTTGCTATGTCACTTGCACGTTTAAGGATCCAAACGTAATGAAGTTAAAGTGTGTGAATGTCTAGGAATGTGTGTTACCTAGTCTATATGTGTGTGAATGTTTGGGAATGCAGGGACCCAATCTATATGTGTGAAATTGAGCTCATAAAACAGATGCAGTGAAAAGTGTTAAGCTTAACCCGTACTAGCCTTAGCCGGCGAGTGCGTAGATGCAGTTGTTGCTTGGGTGGCTCCTCGCAACGTGGTCTTATTAACGCAGGGCGAGTAATACGAGGGGTTTGACCAACCTTCATATACGGATTACTCAAGGATTGGCTTGCCATTCCTTAACGACGTAAGATGAGTAGTCTTTTGACTAATCATCCAGTCGGGTGTGATGCAGGGCACACTTATATGCAGTAAACGAAGATACGTGTGACAATGTGTGAACTAATGCAGGATAGGCACATTTAGGATGATTATCCTAATTGAGATGAAGTTGAAATGCAGTATATGTGTGAACGTGTGATGTGTGTTGTGCCTAATAAAAACTTGTCTAATAATGAAGATTGTTTTAATTGGACAAATGCTTTTAAATTAAGTGTTATCTTACTTAGCTATTCTTATAACTAACACTTGCTTCTTAATGTGGTTGTTCCCTCAGGTTTAGCTTGATGGAATCTAGATGCAGGACGTGTGAGCTTGGGTAGATGCAATGCAGGAGCCTTAGCTACCCTTAGACGATGCTTACTTTAGACATTCGTTACATTTCGTATTTAATGTCGAATTTATGTGGTGATGTGTGAACGGTTGTTTTATGTTGGGCAACCGTTGGGTTTTCATTTGAACTATTGTTTGATATGGCATGTAACACCAAATAAATGCAGAAACCGAAATGTTTTTATCGGTTTTGACTTTTACAGTCTTTACTTCCGCAAGTTAACACCGTTAGGTGAAAAGTTTTTGAAAACCCATATTTTTAAACGACGGGTGTTACATTTTTGACAGAATAATAGGCTAGGGTTTGTGTGGAATGCAAACCTGAGCATTTTGGTACCAGTTTCGTGTTTTAATTCGTAAAAACAAAAGAGAAATCGCAAATTTAAGTTTTCTCGCGAATTGCCAAATTTCCAGCGACGGTTTCTGAAGTTCATTTTGGTCAGGGTTTGTGCGCGGTGGAATTCTGAGTCGATTGGTATCAGTTTCGAGTCTTGGTCAGGAGAAACCGTGAATTTGGTTTTCCCGGCGTGTTTTGAATTTTCCGGCGAACTGTTGAACATTCGGCCGCCATTGTTTCTTACATTTAGCGAGCTAAATTACAAAACTTTCATTTATAGAGCTCGTAAATTTTTATAATTTTTTGCAAAACAATCACGTGTATATCTCAGTGACAACATGACAAACTTTTTTACCAACACTATTAACACAAATACCCCATACACTTTTAGAAATTTACAATTAAACACCATTTTTAATTTTAACAGCACTTAACGGCTTCATTTAACAACCACCGTTAATTTGTACCAAATTTGCAAAAGGTTTCAGAAATAGGGACCAAAAATGCAATGAAACCTGAAAAGGTTCTGAACCTGCAAAAACATACAAACCACAGGGACCAAAAATGCAATTAACTCAAAAAGAAAAATAAAATATTAAAAATGACTCAATTGCCCTTAATAAACCTTCTTCTAAAAATTATTTATAAAAATTACCCCAACTTGGTTTTAATAAACTAATTTACACCCTAAATCCTTAGTTTTTAAAATATATCTCCACTACCACATTTACATCAATTACATTTACATCAACCTACACCACTCGACGACGCCGTCACCACCAATAGTCACCGCCGTCGCCACCACCAATAGTCACCACCATCGCCATCAGTCGTCACCACCGCCAGACCGCCGTCGTTGCCACCGCCGCCGCATTGCGCGAGTAGCGTACTAGTTAATGTAAATTTGATAACCAAACCATTTTCGTTTCCTCATTTACCGAAATTATTTAAAAAATCTAAATAAATCATGATATTTGTTATTATTTAAATATATTTAAGATTTTTTATTAATGAAAATTCAATTAAATGTGATGGTTTGGATGAAAATAGAGGTTTGGTGTTTTTTGGGATTAAGTTCGAGAATACGTCAAATAGGTTTGGTAACTACTCTTTTAGTTAATTAACATATATAAATATATAAATCTATATTTGATATTGCAAACTTAATAGAGTAATTGTTGTATTGTTTTTAAATAAATAATATTTTCGATGTGGTTAATTTTTTACCAAACATCTATAATGGAGTGGTTTCAAAAAGCGATTGTGATCGAATTCGACCAAATAAACTAACATAACGAAATTGTATCCAATAAACGTAATCGCAATAATTAAAATTATGTAACGTGTAGGCCAACTTGAAATGTTGGGATATAATTTGTTACTTAATTATTGCAATGCAACGTACAAGCTAGAGATGATATACACGATGATACTACTAGTTTCACTAAATGAGAATATCCTTCCTTGTATATATTCAAAATGAGACAACAACAAATTAAAGGCTTCACTTCCCTAATATTAAAATGCTTGGATATCTAATCGCTTAGTCGAAAGAAAACATGAAATAAATTCATTCGATGCTTTCTTTCAACTAAGCAGGCAGCCATGGCCGGTTTTGAGCCAAGGCAGTAGGGTCAATGTCCTAGGGCCCATAAACTTGAAGGGCCAAAAAATCTGGAAATCCATAATAATGCTTTTATATTTCAGGAACACACTTCACATACCTTAAATTAAAACCCAATTTTCCATTTATATTTTTTCATTCTTATACCTTATTTTATGATATTATGACTCCTTTCGTCTATTTGCAATCCTTAAATATTTTTTTAGGGCCCTAAATCTTACATTTGCCTCGGGCCTTAGATTTTTTTTCATCATTTTCAGAGACGGCCCTGCAGGCAGCATTATTAATTCAATATCTATGCATTTGAAAAATGAGAGGGTTTGATATTTGGAGGGATTTAAGATTTCCAGGTCTTGGATTTAAATTCTAATATAAGCAAAATACTTATAGGACAGGACAAGAAATAATATATTTTTTTTGAAATTGAAGTTGAATAAATAGAAAAAGAAAATGATTAATCCTCCTAAAGATCCTCCTAAAAATCCTCCTAAAACCTCCAAAACTTGACATGTGAATTCCACTAATTCTCTTACCTAATCTCATCTCTTGATCATGCCACATATCATGATCTTGTAATTAGGAAGATTTTTAAGTTGATAAGTTAGGAGGATTAATCATTTCCCGATAGAAAAGAAAAATGATTAATCCTCCATTGAACCCAAAGTTTTAAAACAATAAATCCATTCCACCCTGCATGGGACCACCCATTCCACACATTAAGGATATCACATCACTAGCAAAAATGTTATCCTTCGTACTATTTCTTTTGTATAATCTGAAATCTATCTGTATAATATTTTTTTTTTTTTTTTTTTTTTTTTTTTTTTTTTCCTACAAACCCAATCCCGACATAAGTCGGGCTATGGGGGAGGTATGATGTAGACAGACCTTACCCCTACTCAAAGGTAGGGAGGCTGCTTCCGGTTCCACCGCAGTGGAAGGGACCTCCGGCCCGGGTGAAAAAAATAAGGTTAGATCCACCGGAGTGGAAGCTTAACCGGATAGGGATAATCTCGATCTCAAACTCTCAATCTCAATCTCAATCCCACTCTTCGGTTCACAAATTCAGATCTTAGATCTAGAAATTTGTTACCGTTAGGGAGAGGGAGAGGTTAGAGAGAGAGAGAAGAGAGAGAAACTCCAATCATTGACTGAATAATGACCGAATGATAATTAATACCCAGCAGACAGCGGTATTGGTTTTCAATATATATATCCTTTTCAATGCCACCAATGATTTATTTGAACGTTTCTTGCAATTTGCTCACATTGTCTACAACTTGGATTATTGGACCTTTGTACAGATATTCGAAAATCTCTTATTTGGTGGCTTTTTATGATATTTATTTTCTGTAATAATCAATCTCAATGTGTATCCAAAAATTATCATCGTGGCACATACGTATCACTGACTCATTGTCCACAAAGACTTTGTTAGTGTATTTAAACCTTGGGCCAGACGTTGCATGATTGGTGAGGCTAACATATACTTGTTGTCGGTAATCAATATTTCACGTTTTTACATGTATATTTGATGTTTATTGATTTAATTTCGTATCATTTATAATGATTTTTGGGTTAAATCTTAGCACGAATCCCTTGTGAGTGTTGGTCAATAAAAAAAACACACAAAATGACGCAGATGGCAAGGGTGTATTAGTTTGAGTGTTGGTTTAGAAGTGTTGATATGACGTGAACAGACACAATTGACACGACAAGTAACACGTCATTGTTGGGAGACAGCTTGACGTCATTGTATATGTACAAGCATTTTGTTCAGAAAATTCGATTCAAGGTCGTTGTAAATTTTAACACTTTTGTAGAAAGAGTATACTCTATCATTTTTCTTTTTTAATAAAATCTTTACTTAAAATAAAAAGGATGTTTACGTCATATATCATATCTCATTGTGCCCACATATAAAAATGGAGTAAAATTAAATTCCTCGGACATTTATACCAGTAAAATATCACAAACGAGTAAAAGAGATGTGATGTGTTACCACATTCAGTTATACGGCGTCACTGCATTTCTCTTTGAGTTGTAAATAAAAAAAACACACAAAATGACGCAGATGGCAAGGGTGTATTAGTTTGGGTGTTGGTTTAGAAGTGTTGATATGACGTGAACAGACACAATTGACACGACAAGTAACACGTCATTGTTGGGAGACAGCTTGACGTCATTGTATATGTACAAGCATTTTGTTCAGAAAATTCGATTCAAGGTCGTTGTAAATTTTAACACTTTTGTAGAAAGAGTATACTCTATCATTTTTCTTTTTTAATAAAATCTTTACTTAAAATAAAAAGGATGTTTACGTCATATATCATATCTCATTGTGCCCACATATAAAAATGGAGTAAAATTAAATTCCTCGGACATTTATACCAGTAAAATATCACAAACGAGTAAAAGAGATGTGATGTGTTACCACATTCAGTTATACGGCGTCACTGCATTTCTCTTTGAGTTGTAAATAAAATATATGAAAGGTTAAATATGAAACTGTATTTATAGACCATAACTAAATGATATAACCTTTCTTTTTGTCCATGAGTAATATGTACACCATTATTTTTTAATTATACATTATTAAATATATTTTAAAATGTTATAGTGTATAATAATATGAAACATATTTGGTGATGTATAATTAAAAATTGATAATATACGGATCACCATTCATCCAAAAATATCTAATGTATACTAGTATAGCCCACACAATAAAGCATGAGTAGATATTCTCAATGTTTTTGGTCTCTCAAACGTTGATACATAAACTGCCACCTATGCATTTTTTATTTGTATTATCTCTATTAATAATAAAATAATATACAAAAAACACAAACCGGGACTCGAACCATCATCACTTAGCATGTGCACGAGCCTTACAAGTAAATAAAGCCCAATTCATCTAAATTTGCTTTTGTTTATTTTTTAGGATCTCACGACTAAAGTATATGGTTTTTGTCCCTACCATAATCTCCCAAATAAACATATACTTTCTATTCCATAGAGATTTTCAATTATATGGAAGTTTTCCAATTACATCAAGTCTATTATATAGTGAACAAGTTTTTTATCCCCGGCGTTGCCCGGGATCGACGTTGCGTCATGCAAACATATATATATACAACATTACCTAAAAGTTTGGACATTTAAAGTTTACTATAAGGGGTAGAAACTAAAAAAATTGGTGGTCAAAACCAAGAGTTTGATGGTAAAAGTTAGAAATGATTAAACTTAGAACTATAATTAAGTTTGTATATAAAAAGTTGGACTAAAGTTAAAAAATCCAAAAGTTAAGTGGTAAAAATAAGTTTGAAGCGTTAAAATAAGAGATAGAAAGTAAAAAAAAAAAAATTGATGATTAAAGTTAAAATCCAAAGTTAATTGATAAAAATTAAAAACTTTAAAAGTAAATTATACTTGTATACAAAAAGTTAGACTAAAGTGATAAACCTAAAAGTTAAGTGGTAAAAATAAGAAACTCTAAAAGTATACAATCGTAAAAAATAAAAATAAAAAGTAATATACTTGTATATAAAAAGTTGGACTAAAGTTAAAAAATCCAAAAGTTAAGTGGTAAAAATAAGTTTGAAGCGTTAAAATAAGATATAGAAAGTAAAAAAAAAAAAATTGAAAAAAAAAAAAAAAAAAAAAAAAGTTAAAAAAAATATAATCAAATCCTTAATTTATAGGAATTAGGAGTTTATATGTTAACTAAATTTTAGACCCGTGTCAAATACATGGATTTTACAATATTATCAATATACAAATTAGTATATGGAACAACAAAATACTTATACGTGAAAATGTAAAAATATACTTAAAAAAATTGAGATATTCAAATGTAAATAGTGAATGTTAAATCATATCAAAGCTAGATGGTGTAGCAGAGTTTTTTTTATACAAACTTTTTTAAAGAAGCAATATCTTAACCTTGATTACACAATTAACCGAGTTCCCATTAATGTCTTACAAAAAAATAAATTTTTATTTTCATTAGTCATGGTTGTTAAGAACAATAAAAGTAGTAGCTGGTTCGTAAGGTTTTAAATGATTACGTTTGTTGTGATTTTATTTGTAGGATTTGATTTATATAGGAAGAATCTGTATCCTAAATATAGTTTGATTCAAATTACTAATAACAACAATGATTATCCTATTATATCTTGGTTGACTATTTTGTTTTATTTATATATTACAATATTCAATATATTAATATTATATAACAAATTAATAGATATGGTGAAGTTGAATCTGATTTTTTATACACCAATACCAATGTTGTATATATATGTATATACAAATGATTAGTTTCCCATGTTTTGTATGGATTAAAAAATCAAAATGCGAGGGGTTCTACAATCAATATTAGGTGTTTAACAGCCACATATTCCCTAACTTCTAATCATATATATATTATATAATATTATATATATATAGGGTAGAGATCCTGGAAGAAGTGTCTTAAGGAGAGAAGGGAGAGAAGGTCCTATGAGCCAATTAGAACGCGACATGTGTCAAAATGGAAAAAAATGTGCGGTGGCATTTTGGTAAATAAATCAAACTTTTCTGAAGCTTGGTCAGCCTGGGTTCTGGGTCAGCTTGGGTTCTGGGTCAGCTTGGGTTCTGGATCAGCTTGGTTGGTCAGCTTGGTCAGCTTGGGCTTGGTTGGGTCAGCTTGGTCAGCTTGGGTTCTGGGTCAGCTTGGTCAGCCTGGGTTCTGGGTCAGCTTGGGTTCTGATCAGCTTGGTTGGTCAGCATGATCAGTTTGGTTAGCTTGGGGTCTGGGTCAGATTGGGTCAGCTTGGGGTTAGGTTGGGTCAGGTTGGGTTAGCTTGGGGTTGGGTCAGATTGGGTCAGCTTGGGGTTAGGTTGGGTCAGGTTGGGTTAGCTTGGGGTTGGGTCAGCTTGGGTCAGCTTGGGGTTGGGTTGGGTCAGCTTGGGGTCTGGGTCAGTTGTTAGGTTGGGTCAGGTTGGGTCAGCTTGGTTAGCTTGGGTTGGGTCAGCTTGACACAATCTACACAAATGTAGATTAATCTACACAAATGTAGATTATGGGTTTTGGGTCAGCTTGGGGTTGGGTCAGCTTGGGGTTGGGTTGGGTCAGCTTGGGGTCTGGGTCAGCTTGGGGTCTGGGTCAGCTTGGGTCAGCTTGGTTAGCTTGGGTTGGGTCAGCTTGACACAATCTACACATAATCTACACAAATGTAGATTAATCTACACAAATGTAGATTATGGGTTTTGGGTCAGCTTGGGTCAGCTTGGGTTCTGGTTGGGTCAGGTTGGGCTTGGGGTTGGGTTGGGTTGGGTCAGCTTGGGGTATGGGTTAGGTTGGGTCAGCTTGGGGTCAGCTTGGGTCAGCTTGGGGTTGGGTTGGGTCAGCTTGGGGTCTGGGTCAGGTTGGGTCAGGTTGGGTCAGCTTGGTTAGCTTGGGTTGGGTCAGCTTGACACAATCTACACAAATGTAGATTAATCTACACAAATGTAGATTATGGGTTTTGGGTCAGCTTGGGGTCAGGTTGGGTCAGCTTGGGGTTGGGTCAGGTTGGGTCAGCTTGGGGTCTGGGTCAGCTTGGGTCAGCTTGGGGTTGGGTCAGCTTGACACAATTTACACATAATCTACACAAATGTAGATTAATCTACACAAATGTAGATTATGGGTTTTTGGTCAGCTTGGGTTCTGGGTTGGGTCAGCTTGGGGTTGGGTCAGCTTGGGGTCTGGGTCAGTTGGGTCAGCTGGGTTGGTCAGCTTGGTTAGCTTGGGTTGGGTCAGCTTGACACAATCTACACATAATCTACACAAATGTAGATTAATCTACAC
Organism: Erigeron breviscapus; assembly: GCA_034093135.1. Taxonomy (NCBI): domain Eukaryota; kingdom Viridiplantae; phylum Streptophyta; class Magnoliopsida; order Asterales; family Asteraceae; genus Erigeron; species Erigeron breviscapus. The sequence goes on from CM067168.1 coordinate 26,224,579, forward strand.
AAATGTAGATTAATCTACACAAATGTAGATTATGGGTTTTGGGTCAGCTTGGGGTCAGGTTGGGTCAGCTTGGGGTTGGGTTGGGTCAGCTTGGGGTTGGGTCAGCTTGGGGTCTGGGTCAGGTTGGGTCAGCTTGGTTAGCTTGGGTTGGTCAGCTTGACACAATCTACACATAATCTACACAAATGTAGATTAATCTACACAAATGTAGAACCCAAGCTGACCCAGAACCCAGGCTGACCAAGCTGACCCAGAACCCAGGCTGACCAAGCTGACCCAACCAAGCTGACCAACCAAGCTGATCAGAACCCAAGCTGACCCAGAACCCAAGCTGACCCAGAACCCAGGCTGACCAAGCTGACCAACCAAGCTGACCCAGAACCCAAGCTGACCAAGCTGACCCAACCAAGCTGACCAACCAAGCTGATCAGAACCCAAGCTGACCCAGAACCCAAGCTGACCAAGCTTCACAAAAGTTTGATTTATTTACCAAAATGTCACCGTGTTTTTTTTTAAAAGCCACATGTCACGTTCTGATTGGTTCATAGAACCTTCTCTCCCTTCTCTCCTTAACATACCTTCTCATTTGATCTCTCTCCTATATATATATATATATATATATATATATATATGTTATAATATAAAAAAAATTATAAATAGATAACATCACCATTTTCAACATCTATATGTCAATATATGAAAAGGTAACATTTCATTAAAATATTTTACTTTTGTAAAATCACATAGTATTAAAAGAGGAGTATCGCAAGGAGACGATGATGGAGGCGCGGTGGTGTTGTGGTAAAGTAATTAAGATTAAGGAGGTAGTTTAAGTAAAAATATTTAACATTATGGGGATAGTTAAAAAAAGTAAAAATATTTTAAGGTGCTAAGTGAAAATGTTATACCTTTTAGACACTTTCAAACATATATATATATATATATAGGGTAATGTTCATGTGAGAACTGTTCACGTATGAACATAGGTAGTATTAAGTATAAAATGATTAGTTCATATGTGAATCAGTTTGTTCACATATGCATTCACATATGAACACCAAGTTATAATTTAGAGGTTCTCATGGTTCTTCCAATTCAAATGGTTCTCACATGAACTTTTTCCTATATATATGTATATATATTATCAATTTTAAATAGCAAATTAAAAAGACATAATCAAGATTGAAATTCTATGACCTCTAACTTCTAATGCAAGGCAGAAACTACGTAAGTTTGTTTGTCATTATTTCATTTATTAAATATAATAGTAATTAAAAAGATGATAATTGAGAATGTTTGTATCATAGACTTTTAGTTAATGATTCTTAAACAACCGCACAAGGTAAATCAATTGGTTATTTTGGTGTCATCCGAACAAAAAGAGAGCAAACAACGTAGTAAAAAGGAAAACATTTGTTTCATTGGTTTTGTGAACAACTTGCTCGGCGAGAAGAAGGAACAAAACTTCATTTTAAAAAAAATAATAATTTAGTTCTTAGCAAGAATTTTTTTTTTTTTTAAACGACATTCTAATATACTTCTATTCTTAACTTACATGCATGTTTCATATAAAACAAAACTTTTGTTTCTTATTTGATTCGAACAAAAGAAAATGCAAGTTTGAAGTATGTTTAATTCTTTTGATATTTAGAACTTTTTAATTGTAATAATGTTTAATACCTTTCGATTTGTTGACAATTTTACTTGAATTTATGTAACACCCCGAGCTAGGCTCGAAATACTACCGAAAAGATATAGCGTATGCATGGGATTATCGTAGAACATGAACTATATGAAATAAAGGGGATTCGGTGAATCCAACATCCACAAACAAGTACATAATGCATATTGCAAAATAAGGGAAAATGAATCCTGGATCCATGTAAGTCCAAGCCCAAGCTCTAGCACTAGCATCAATCAACTGACACATCTTGGATTCTCTTGAATACCTGAAAAGTGTACTAAACAAGGTCAACACTAGGTTGGTGAGTTCGTAGGAGCGAATGACAAGGATCTAATGCCAAAGCCATTCACAATATGAACAAGGATAATGAACAAGGAACACACTTACAGTAAGTCCTTAAAAGGCACAAGTACTCAATCAATCCATAATCAATCAATGTCCACCAATGACCTTCACACATGTACTCACACAATGAAACTACTCAAGGTAGATAAAATACGCATAGTAAACAGGAACAGGTAAAATGATATCAATAAGTATCTAACAAGTTCTATAATGCCAAACATGTCTATCAATGTCCCTCAAATGTACTCAATTGCACGTCATGTACCTCATTATGCTCAAATGCACGTCATGTACTTCATTGTACTCAATTGCACGTTATGTACTTCATTGTACTCAATTGCACGTAATGTACTTCATTGTACTCAATTGCAGGTAATGTACTTCATTGTACTCAAATGCACGTAATGTACTTCATTGTACTCAATTGCACGTAATGTACTTCATTGTACTCAATTGCACGTAATGTACTTCATTGTACTCAATTGCACGTAATGTACTTCATTGTACTCAATTGCACTTAATGTACTTCATTGTACTCAATTGCACGTTATGTACCTCAAATGCACGTAATGTACTTCATTGTACTCAATTGCACGTTATGTACTTCATTGTACTCAATTGCACGTAATGTACCTCATTGTACTCAATTGCACGTCATGTACTCAAATGTACTCAAATGCACGTCATGTACTCCAAATGTCCACACATAACCAATAATACCATGTGTATATACTTCGTACGATACTACTTTTGAAATGCCTTTGATGCTTATATATAGGGTCACCCGCAGCCTTCCCACCACATCTCCAACCTTTCAAAGGTATTGCCGTCTTCCATATATACACAACTAACCTAATAATCATCCAACACACACATACAATAATCATATAACAACCACGTATTTGTACGTCAACATTTCCATCAATTAAACAATGTCATCACCCAAGACACACAAACATATGCACAAACAAGTCATGTCATAAATCGAGAAAATCAAGCATATGCACAATTGAACTATGTCATCAATCAAGACACACCAACATGTAATTTCACAATCCATCAAGTCAACACACAAAAGTTGTACACTTTTCAGCCCGAATCTCAATTGAGTAGGGAGCTACGAACTCACCTTGATTTCCAAGCAAAACGACAAGTTAATATCGAGCTATAAATGTCCAACAACCGCCACGTGTCCACAACCTAACAAGGTACATCACAATACAATCAATTTTAACCTTAACAACCCTAAACGAGCTGGTCTAGTAGGTTCAAGTCAAGTCACAACCCCACAAACGCTTCAATGACTTTCCGGGGTATGACCAAGACACTTTGAATCGACATTTTTAGAAATGGACAAGGATTCAGATCAAAAGGACTATACCATGTGAAAGTAGACTCTCTCACGATTCCAACGATAGGTCATATGACTCAATTGGACTTACGGATCAAAAGTTATAAGCGTTTGAAGTTGACAAAGAGTCACTGGTTCAGCAGCTTTTCACTGCGCCGCAGTGGGGTCTGGCACCTCCCACTGCGCCGCAGTCAGCCAAATCTGCTGCAGAAACTTAGCCAAAAACGATCCAAAACCACCCAAAACCCCATTTTTGACCCCATAATCGACCATGGATGATCTAGGACCCAATTTCAAGCCTAAATCCACATATTTGGACATAAACAAACATAACCCACCTCATAAACCCGAATCATAACATCAAATTCATGCCCAAATCATTTGACCCATTTCAAAACCTTAATTTAACCCTAATCGCGTTTTGACCCGATTCGTGACCCGAATTTACTTGTAATCAACTAGAAGCAAGTTAATAAACATAAAATGATGATTAAGGGATGAGTTTCACTTACTAATTCTTCTTCCAAAAGCTTTACCCGAATTTGACCCAAAAGAGGATGTTCTTGCACTTTTTGATGACCCAAATCTTGATATGATGCAAAGGAGATGAAATAGATGATGTTTCTAGCACTAATCTAACTTGAAACCATAATCTTGGTGTAAGAATCTTAGAGAGAGATAGAGAGAATGAGAGTGTGTTTTTTGTTCTTGGAAGTGAATTAGAGAGAAGAAGAAGATAGAATGAAATGGGTGGAGGAGGAGGGGTTAGAAGGGGGGCCGGCCTAGACTCCAAAAGGGTAGGCTCCCGCTCCGCTAAATTCGACAAATAGCTAAACGTTAACCCTTTAAATGCCAAAACGAACTCACAACATACTTTAACTTAACGTTTCTCTAAAACTCCTTATTCTCCCAAGTTTCTACCTTGATTTACAAAAGTCATTTACATTTAGTTGTTTTTAAGTTGTAAGCATCGATTAGCACGACTAATGAACTCGACTAGCGCATAAGTCCCAAATTGCACGACAAATTGATCTATATGTACACATTGCACTTAAATGAACCCCAAAAGACTTAAGTTTATCTTACTAACCAAGTTGTTAGCCAAATGGCACAAATAGTCAACGGGTCAAAAGTCACGGTTGTTACATCATTCCCCCGTTAAAGGAATTTCGTCCCGAAATTCGACAAAACCCTAGTTAATGAATATATGTGGTTACTTAGATCTCATATGGTCCTCTCGTTCACAAATGAACTCGGTTTCACGTCTTGCACTCCATCTAACTTTGACAATCGTGTGATGTTTGTTCTTTAGCCTCTTGGTCTCCCGGTCTAAGATCTCTACCGGCTCTTCCACAAAATTGAGCTTCTTATCTACTTGAATCTCGTTCATAGGCATATGTAATGTAGGATCCGTCAAGCACTTCCCTAAGTTACAAATATGGAACACATCATGCACACCGTTATGTTCTCGAGGTAGCCTCAACTGGTAAGCCACTTGCCCACTCGTTCAATGATCTCAAAGGTCCAATGTACCTTGGTCTAAGTTTGCCTTTCTTTACCAAATGAATGACACCTTCCTACGGGGAGACTTTCACAAGCACATAACCACCCACATATTGAACTCCAATGGTCTATGCCTCGCATAGGCGTATTTCCTTTGTCTCTCACGACCAATTGTAATCTCTCATTGATTTGAGAAATCGCCTTTGTTGTCTCGACTACTATTATTGGCCCTATAAGTTGGCTTCCGTCAATCTCTACTCAAGCAAGTGGAGAACGACACTTTCTACCATAAAGTGCCCTAGACGGAGCCCTTTGAACACTCGCATGGTAACTATCATTACACGAGAACCCAATTAAAGGTAAATGATCTTCTCAAGTTCCACCAATGTCAATAGCACAAGCCCTCAACATGTCTTCAAGCGTTTGAATGGTTCTTTCAGTTTTGTCCATCCATTAAGGATGAAACGTCGTACTCATGTCAAGTTGAGTACCCATTGCTCGTTGAAAAGGCTTTCCAAAAATTTAGTTATACCGGATGTTTCCTTCGGCAACGGTAGAACCCGTAACTCCTTACTTAGACACCACTTCTTCAATGTACAAATGCGCATGGTGTCAAACTTGTCGGTCTCACGAATGGCTAAGAAGCGAGCCGACTTTGTCAACCGATCTACGATCACCCATATAGTATCACAACCACTTCTTGTCTTCGGTAACTTCGTAATGAAGTTCATTGCAATCCGTTCCCATTTCCACTCCGGTGTCACCGGTTGCACCAATAAAGTCCTTCATATCAAAGTACATCATCTCCGAGCCCGGATGGGCCGAATATGCCGACCTGTGGGATTCATTCATGAGAAATGTCCTCAAATTGCCGAAAAATGGGAACCCAAGTCTTCCAATTAAGTATAGCCCATTGTCTTCCTTTATACCGAATTGTTGCTCTATTCCATCTAATCTTTCATTACCAAAATTCTCCGGTAAAGCAGCTTGTACGTGTGCTCCTATGATCCTGTCACGAATACTTTGCTCCACCGTGAGACTCATGGCTCTTGTCCTTCTCGGCTTGACCCTTTCCTTTATATTAAAAGCATCGGCTACGACGTCAGCTTTGCCCGGATGGTAGCGAATATCACAATCATAATTACTAAAAGTTCAAGTCATCTTCTTTGTCTCGTATTCAACTCACTTGATCGAAAATATGTTGAAGACTTCTATGATCGGTGTAAATTACACATTTGGTGCCTTAAGGTAATGTCTCCAACACTTTCAAGCGAACACAACCACCCCAATTTCTAAATCATGAGTGGGGCAGTTTTCCTCATGCACCTTAAGTTAACGGGAGGCATAAGAAATGATCTTGCCCCTCTCAACGCCTCCAATTCTTGACCGCTTAAATCTTGCTAGGAACTACATGAATTTCATCTTTGCTCACTACATGACCGAGGAGATGAACTTCTTCTACCAACTCGCAATTAGGAGAATCTCGCATACAAATTCTCTTTTCTAAGCAAGTCTAGCACTTCGCGTAAATGTTCGGCAAGATCTTCCTTCATCCTCGAGTAAACAAGTATATCATTAATAAGGGTAGTGATAGACTTGTCCAAGTTGGGCCGTCACACCCGCATTCACCAAGCCCATGAACACCGTCGGTGCATTAGTCAACCCAAACGGCACACGGTGTATCCTAAATGCACATACTTTGTAAGAAACATCGTCTTTGAGATGTCATTATTATGGACGCGCAGTTGGCTCTAGCCTGAGTGAAGGTAAATCTTGGAGGAGGGATTAACATCTTCTAGTTGATCAAATGAGTCCTCATTTATCAAAAATGGATACTGGTTCTTCATCGTGAGCTTGTTCACTGCCCGGAAATCGATACACCTCATAAAAGACCCATCGTTCTTCCTGGAAACAGAATAGGAGTTCCCCATGGCGATTGGTTAGGATGAATGAACTCTTTCTCTTGAAGCTCTTTAGGTTGAGGTTCCAACTCTTGTATCTCCGTTAAGGCGAGTTTATAAGGGGCTTTGGCTACGGATGCGACGTTAGGAGTTAGTTCGATACAAAATCATGTTGTCGAGACGGGGGTAAACCAGATGAATCGTCCAGAAGTGCATCGGGAAGGTCATGAACAAAAAGGGATGGTCTTCAACTCAACTATTGTAGCGGTAGCACTAAGTACTTCTGAACTAAAAGGATTTGATGTTTCAAATTGAACTCTTAAGACCTCATCGTTAAACAAGGGTATCTTGACCACTCTTCCACCACAACCAATAACCGCATTAATCGTCAACCTCCAATCTAAGCCCGTAATGACGCCAAACTTCCCATATCGAATGACATAGAATCGATGAATACATCTACATTGTTTAAAGTCAAGAAAAATCACGGAGTATTTGACTAAGTCTAGTTAGAGCACCATTGACCATTTCAATATCAAGCACATGGTTTAAGGCACGAGGATGGATATCTATCGAAGGAACGAAGCTATGCTCAGCATCATTAATCAAATAACACCTTGGCGTAATTATCGTTTAGAGTAAATGTACCCGTCACCACATTAGGATCGTTGCGAACTTCAGTAGTACCCGCCGCAAAAGTTCACCTACCGATACGGTTAATTGTATCCACCCTAGTAAAGATCTTAAAGTTTATGACCCGAAGGTTAGTCTCAAAGTTCTTACATGTTAGTCACACAAGTAGTCAATGCTCTCGTACCGACATGTCACACATAGATGATATCTTTACACTAAGGCAAAAGTACTAATGTTCTAGGGAATCGTTATGTATCATGCTATAATATCAAGTTCACACTAATTGTTCATCATCAAACCACAATAGTAGTTAGTGCATTCATGCCAACACACTACACATTTTTAATGTCTTTACGCTAAGGCCAATATATAAATGTTCTCAAGTAACTGTCATATATCATGCTATCATACCAACATATCATACTTGTCTCATATCAACACACTAAGGACAATATATCAAAGTTCTCAAGTAATCATTATCTATCATGTTCTCATGTCTAGTTCACAACATTTATCCACCAACATAGTCAAGTACTCATATTCAACACATCACATCACAAGCAACTAAAACAAGTGGTCCAAAGTATAATCCGAATCCGATATGCTCCATAGTTATTGACTGGGTATGTATACAGGGTGTACCAGCGGCTAACCCTCCACCCAATCAACTCCCATTAAGCATATCGGTTCCTTATTATACTCCAAGCCAAACGGGTGCAATCCGTGATGTCATTAACTTGTTATAATACCGGGTAACCATAAAAGAGTTGATCGGGCTCTTTTAGGGTTGCCACAATATTATATCATGTTATTGCCATAACTTCATCTTGCCCTAATTCATCAAACAATATCGATTCAATCATCTCAATCCAACAATATGCACATGACCTCATTTACTTCCAATAACCACATTGACCTCATGCACTTGACCATCACACAACAACACATTGTCCATATCAACCCAATTGTACTCATGTTATCACATTTATCACATTGTACTTGTCCCACATAACATATTGTTCACATTGTACTCTTCACAAAACAACACGTTGATCACATAGCACTCATCTCAAGCCAACACATTGTCCAAATGTACTCATTTCATTATGTATAACGATCCTGCCTACGAACTCTTAGTGTACACTTACAAGGATCATACAATTCACGTTGCATTCAAAATTCCTAATCATGCATGCTATATGAAGAGTTTTTACTTAAGCCGTAGTCTAGGTCAAACCACCTAATTCTCTACGACCACGCATGGGCCACCATTCTGTAACACCCCGAGCTAGGCTCGAAATACTACCGAAAAGATATAGCGTATGCATGGGATTATCGTAGAACATGAACTATATGAAATAAAGGGGATTCGGTGAATCCAACATCCACAAACAAGTACATAATGCATATTGCAAAATAAGGGCAAATGAATCCTGGATCCATGTAAGTCCAAGTCCAAGCTCTAGCACTAGCATCAATCAACCGACACATCTTGGACTCTCTTGAATACCTGAAAAGTGTACTAAACAAGGTCAACACTAGGTTGGTGAGTTCGTAGGAGCGAATGACAAGGATCTAATGCCAAAGCCATTCACAATATGAACAAGGATAATGAACAAGGAACACACTTACAGTAAGTCCTTAAAAGGCACAAGTACTCAATCAATCCATAATCAATCAATGTCCACCAATGACCTTCACACATGTACTCACACAATGAAACTACTCAAGGTAGATAAAATACGCATAGTAAACAGGAACAGGTAAAATGATATCAATAAGTATCTAACAAGTTCTATAATGCCAAACATGTCTATCAATGTCCCTCAAATGTACTCAATTGCACGTCATGTACCTCATTATGCTCAAATGCACGTCATGTACTTCATTGTACTCAATTGCACGTAATGTACTTCATTGTACTCAATTGCACGTAATGTACTTCATTGTACTCAATTGCACGTAATGTACTTCATTGTACTCAAATGCACGTAATGTACTTCATTGTACTCAATTGCACGTAATGTACTTCATAGTACTCAATTGCACGTAATGTACTTTATAGTACTCAATTGCACGTAATGTACTTCATTGTACTCAATTGCACTTAATGTACTTCATTGTACTCAATTGCACGTTATGTACCTCAAATGCACGTAATGTACTCAAATGTACTCAAATGCACGTCATGTACTCCAAATGTCCACACATAACCAATAATACCATGTGTATATACTTCGTACGATACTACTTTTGAAAGGCCTTTGATGCTTATATATAGGGTCACCCGCAGCCTTCCCACCACATCTCCAACCTTTCAAAGGTATTGCCGTCTTCCATATATACACAACTAACCTAATAATCATCCAACACACACATACAATAATCATATAACAACCACGTATTTGTACGTCAACATTTCCATCAATTAAACAATGTCATCACCCAAGACACACAAACATATGCACAAACAAGTCATGTCATAAATCGAGAAAATCAAGCATATGCACAATTGAACTATGTCATCAATCAAGACACACCAACATGTAATTTCACAATCCATCAAGTCAACACACAAAAGTTGTACACTTTTCAGCCCGAATCTCAATTGAGTAGGGAGCTACGAAACTCACCTTGATTTCCAAGCAAAACGACAAGTTAATATCGAGCTATAAATGTCCAACAACCGCCACGTGTCCACAACCTAACAAGGTACATCACAATACAATCAATTTTAACCTTAACAACCCTAAACGAGCTGGTCTAGTAGGTTCAAGTCAAGTCACAACCCCACAAACGCTTCAATGACTTTCCGGGGTATGACCAAGACACTTTGAATCGACATTTTTAGAAATGGACAAGGATTCAGATCAAAAGGACTATACCATGTGAAAGTAGACTCTCTCACGATTCCAACGATAGGTCATATGACTCAATTGGACTTAATGTACTTCATTGTACTCAATTGCAGGTAATGTACTTCATTGTACTCAAATGCACGTAATGTACTTCATTGTACTCAATTGCACGTAATGTACTTCATAGTACTCAATTGCACGTAATGTACTTCATTGTACTCAATTGCACGTATGTACTTCATTGTACTCAATTGCACGTTATGTACTTCATTGTACTCAATTGCACGTAATGTACTTCATAGTACTCAATTGCACGTAATGTACTTCATAGTACTCAATTGCACGTAATGTACTTCATTGTACTCAATTGCACGTAATGTACTTCATTGTACTCAAATGCACGTAATGTACTTCATTGTACTCAATTGCACGTAATGTACTCAAATGCACGTAATGTACTTCATTGTACTCAATTGCACGTAATGTACTTCATTGTACTCAAATGCACGTAATGTACTTCATTGTACTCAATTGCACGTAATGTACTTCATTGTACTCAATTGCACGTAATGTACTCAATTGCACGTAATGTACTTCATTGTACTCAATTGCACGTAATGTACTTCATTGTACTCAATTGCACTTAATGTACTTCATTGTACTCAATTGCACGTTATGTACCTCAAATGCACGTAATGTACTCAAATGTGCTCAAATGCACGTATGTACTCAATCATTGTACTCAATTGCACGTAATGTACTTCATTGTACTCAAATGCACGTAATGTACTTCATTGTACTCAATTGCACGTAATGTACTTCATTGTACTCAATTGCACGTAATGTACTTCATTGTACTCAATTGCACGTAATGTACTTCATTGTACTCAATTGCACGTAATGTACTCAAATGCACGTAATGTACTTCATTGTACTCAATTGCACGTAATGTACTTCATAGTACTCAAATGCACGTAATGTACTTCATTGTACTCAATTGCACGTAATGTACTTCATAGTACTCAAATGCACGTAATGTACTTCATTGTACTCAATTGCACGTAATGTACTCAAATGCACGTAATGTACTTCATTGTACTCAATTGCACGTAATGTACTTCATTGTACTCAATTGCACGTAATGTACTTCATTGTACTCAATTGCACTTAATGTACTTCATTGTACTCAATTGCACGTATGTACTCAAATGCACGTAATGTACTTCATTGTACTCAATTGCACGTAATGTACTCAAATGCACGTAATGTACTCAATCATATGTACTCAATTGCACGTAATGTACTTCATATTACTCAATTGCACGTAATGTACTTCATTGTACTCAATTGCACTTAATGTACTTCATAGTACTCAATTGCACGTAATGTACTCAAATGCACGTAATGTACTTCATTGTACTCAATTGCAGGTAATGTACTTCATTGTACTCAAATGCACGTAATGTACTTCATTGTACTCAATTGCACGTAATGTACTTCATAGTACTCAAATGCACGTAATGTACTTCATTGTACTCAATTGCACGTAATGTACTTCATATGTACTCAATTGCACGTAATGTACTTAAACACGTAATGTACTTCATATGTACTCAATTGCACGTAATGTACTTCATAGTACTCAATTGCACTTAATGTACTTCATTGTACTCAATTGCACTTAATGTACTTCATTGTACTCAATTGCACGTAATGTACTCAAATGCACGTAATGTACTTCATTGTACTCAATTGCACGTATTGTACTTCATTGTACTCAATTGCACGTAATGTACTCAAAGCACGTAATGTACTCATCATAATGTACTCAAATGCACGTAATGTACTTCATTGTACACATTGCACTTAAATGAACCCCAAAAGACTTAAGTTTATCTTACTAACCAAGTTGTTAGCCAAATGGCACAAATAGTCAACGGGTCAAAAGTCACGGTTGTTACAATTTATAAAACGTCTATTTTATTATATATAATCATTCAATTGAACTTATACGGTTGTTTTCACTATATATTATTCATGAGGACTCAATCGTATAACATATAAACGTGCAACGCACGGGACTAACCTAGTTAACTATATGAATCCAGTCTAAATAATTTGAATTAACGTCTATCAGAAATTCAAAATATACTAGGATGGTATCCGCGCATAGCTGCGGATGAATATGTCATGGTAAGTATTCAATGTTACGATAGTAGATGTATTTGTGGAATCTCATATAAGTCGGTGTAAATAAACAACAAATAACAAAGTAAGGCTAGCAAGGTACCTCCATGGGTTTTGTGGTGGTTGCAAATTTTTCATCCAAAGAGAGAATGGATGGATTGAATGTGTGGGTTTGTGTGTTCTTAATGTGGGTTTTTTTGTTAGGAATGTGTGTGAGAGAAATGAGGATAAGGATTGTTTTAAATTGTATGGTGTAGATTACATAAAGAAAATGGATGGTCAAGAAATAGATGTCAAAGGACCATATTTATTAAATGACTATATTGTCCTCTATATAGTACGAAAATGGATGGTCTTGATTTATAATGTGAAAAACGGGTGGTCAAGATCTTGTCTAACTTAAACTTAAGACAATCTTAAAATTTTGAAGGAGGGGTAACTGAAATGCTTTATATATGAGTATAGATAGATAGGGGTGGGTTAATTTAGGACCATCTTTTAAATTATGACCATTAGGACCAAATCTCAACCATTCATTTTTTCTCTCTCCTCAAATCTCAAATCCCGTTTTCCAGAATCCGGCGACATCTCCGGCGACATTTCTGGGGAGAATCAGTTTCGTTTTCCGGTGGATACGGTACGGGTTTCCCTTATCCGTTCTAAACGGGTTGTCACCGGACGCATATGGGAATCGTATGGATTTGATGGGCGGCGATCCAAGAGATGGTGGTGGTTGGATACGGTACGGGCTCCGCCCTTGCCGTTGTTGGCGTCGGCGCCGTGGCCGGAAGAGAAGAGAGAGACAGCAGATCGCAATGGTCGTGGTGGTGGTGGTCGCCGTCGCCGGAGGATCATGGTGGTGGTCGGAGATGATGGTGGCGGCCGGAGATGAAGGTGGTGGCCGGAGAGGAAGGAAAGGGGGGAGAAAATTGAATGGTTGAAATTTGGTCCTAATGGTCTTAATTTAAGAGATGATCCTAATTTATCTTTTTCCTAAATAGATATAATTGTTGCAGCTTGAGAGAAAATATTCACCGGTTCATATATGCTTGACTACGTTTTTAACAATCATGCTCCGAAGTTGTTCATATCAGATGGAACCCATGGACTTAGGCACTTAGCATCCACCAGCTAAAGTAATTTGGCCCAACAAAGTTGAACATATGATTGGGCAGTCGAAGAAGAGATCGATGGCCCATATTATGCTGGGCTTCACAAAAAGACGCATCTATCGGTAGAAATTGTAATTGTAAATTGTAATTTGTAAATTTGTAATACCTCATGAAGGCAGGTACGTGGTTATAAATAGTTGATATTTGTATTGTTCGAATTATCTGTATGTGTATATAGATATTTTATGAATATAATACAGATACTCTAATTTGTGTGGAAATGTTTGTATTTGATGAACTGTAATACAATGATGCATAATTTTTAAGATAACTTTCTAAAGTCTAACCATTTGTAATTTGTATACAAACTAGATTTTTAAGCCGGGCGTTGCCCCGGAAAACATAACGATACGTAAAATTTGCAACGTGTATAAGATCATTGATACATACGTAAAAATAAACGCACATATAAACTACACCTTTTACATCAATTATCTTTAAATCAATAACCTACATTACTCAATACCACTTTCATCACCACTCGTCGCATCACGTGAGTATAAATCTAGTACATATATAGAGAGAGCAGGATAATATGTTCAATAAGCCAACCTTAAATATTTTTAAAGCAGTACAATATATTCTAATCATCTAAAAAGCTTAGTTTTTTAAAAATAGCCCAATCCAAATGTACAATTGATGTCGATGTACATGGGTATTTATTTATGGAAAAGTAAAGTTGAAGACCACCTCCCTTTTCTATTCAAAAGATAAATGACCTCTCTCACATTTATCTCCCTTACCTCCTAATCTCATTTCTTTATCTCATTTCTTTATTTATTTACTTCTTTTAATCTCCTATACAATCTCTTTCTGTTACTTCCAAACAAATATATCGATGTTGTTTAGATGTTCAACACGACAACCCGTAACAGAAAGACCGTTTGTTTTGTTTGTTTACTCTGCCGGAATATTTTAGGGCTCGGGTCCCGGGGTGGTTATCCAGAAAATGACGGCGGCGTGAAACAAACAATCTCCCATTTTTTACAATCTTGCCTAAACATCTTATTTTTTACCACCATCTACAACATTATCGCTGCCACGCCACCATCATATTCTTTTTCATCCTATTTTGAGTCGTTGTTGTTGATGATTTTAATATATTTGTATATCTTATTTGTTAAAAAAGTATACTATCTAAAAATAAAAAAAAAAAAAAAAAAAAAAAAAAAAAAAAAAAAAAAAAAAAAAAAAAAAAAAAAAAAAAAAAAAAAAAAAAAAAAAAAAAAAAAAAAAAAAAAAAAAAAAAAAAAAAAAAAAAAAAAAAAAAAAAAAAAAAAAAAAAAAAAAAAAAAAAAAAAAAAAAAAAAAAAAAAAAAAAAAAAAAAAAAAAAAAAAAAAAAAAAAAAAAAAAAAAAAAAAAAAAAAAAAAAAAAAAAAAAAAAAAAAAAAAAAAAAAAAAAAAAAAAAAAAAAAAAAAAAAAAAAAAAAAAAAAAAAAAAAAAAAAAAAAAAAAAAAAAAAAAAAAAAAAAAAAAAAAAAAAAAAAAAAAAAAAAAAAAAAAAAAAAAAAAAAAAAAAAAAAAAAAAAAAAAAAAAAAAAAAAAAAAAAAAAAAAAAAAAAAAAAAAAAAAAAAAAAAAAAAAAAAAAAAAAAAAAAAAAAAAAAAAAAAAAAAAAAAAAAAAAAAAAAAAAAAAAAAAAAAAAAAAAAAAAAAAAAAAAAAAAAAAAAAAAAAAAAAAAAAAAAAAAAAAAAAAAAAAAAAAAAAAAAAAAAAAAAAAAAAAAAAAAAAAAAAAAAAAAAAAAAAAAAAAAAAAAAAAAAAAAAAAAAAAAAAAAAAAAAAAAAAAAAAAAAAAAAAAAAAAAAAAAAAAAAAAAAAAAAAAAAAAAAAAAAAAAAAAAAAAAAAAAAAAAAAAAAAAAAAAAAAAAAAAAAAAAAAAAAAAAAAAAAAAAAAAAAAAAAAAAAAAAAAAAAAAAAAAAAAAAAAAAAAAAAAAAAAAAAAAAAAAAAAAAAAAAAAAAAAAAAAAAAAAAAAAAAAAAAAAAAAAAAAAAAAAAAAAAAAAAAAAAAAAAAAAAAAAAAAAAAAAAAAAAAAAAAAAAAAAAAAAAAAAAAAAAAAAAAAAAAAAAAAAAAAAAAAAAAAAAAAAAAAAAAAAAAAAAAAAAAAAAAAAAAAAAAAAAAAAAAAAGAACAAAAAAAAGAAAAAAAAGGAGAGGCGGGTGTCGAACCCCCGACCTCTCACACAAAAACCCGCGCGCGGACCACCCCACCAAATGCCTACTTTGTTTCCTTACTCGCAAACTAAATATATATCTTAGTCTTTATTTAAAAAAAATAAATATATATTACTGAATTGTCAGCCGGTACTGTATCCGCTACAGTAAAAGGGGCCACGGGAAATGTATATATAATAAGATAATTATCATAAAGTATATTTACCATTCTACATTCAGCTTGTGAGCTTTGCACCTATAATCTATATTTTTGCCAATATTTTACGTCTTTTATTTATGGTTCTTACTCAGTTAACCTTCAAGCTTATATATATCTTGATTATCAGAATTTCAGCACCATTAACCAAATTTTGAAACAGAACAAGCTATAACAGTACACCTAAGTAGTCATTTATACGCACTTCGCATAAAAGTTTGTTAAATTGTTTTCACTTATCAATGTGTATAAGTTCTTTACACCAACAAATGCGATCAAATTTAAAAGTTTTACATTTAAAAGTCGGAAGGAAAAAAAATAGTTAAATTGTTAGCGTTTTTATTCTTCGCCAGTGATTTCTTTGCATTTGCCTTGTTTGAAGATTTTGAAAAGATACTATTATCTTTGTTTAAGCTATTGAAACACTAAATAAAAAGACCACAATTTTTTTTATTAAGATGATTTTACAACTTTGTTAATCATCTCTAGCTACAATGTGGTTCTTGATTCCACTGCCTTTTCATGCAAGCACTACTGGAAACTCATTCTCTCCATCCTCCATTCCATTCATGGTGTCGTATAATGGCTTGTTTAATGTTTCGGGCAGGTATAATATAAGAATCCCGCCTGCCATAGCGCATGCCCCAAACACCAGAAAAGGAAAACCACCACCCATAACCACCACGAAAGGCGCTAGAATTGCCCCTAATTGTGCCATTTGTGTAGCACATCCAAGTGCAGCATTTCTAACAACCGTTGGAAACAACTCCATCGCGTATATAAATAGCAAATTGTAAGTCCCGGCCATACCAAATATCCCCAAAACTCCACATACCATCCTTACCGTCTTCCAAATCCCTTGGCTTCCCAACAAGCTGCCTACAATGCAAAAGATCCCACTAAACCATTGTGTTCCAACGCCAAGCGGTTTCCTCCCAAATCTATCTATCAAGATTGCAGTCAAAAGATATGCAGGCATCTCTGCAATGGCATTGAGTAACACATTGAGATAAAGGCTTGTTTTAAGGTTCACAACGTTTAAGCTCAATCCATAGTATGCAACTGAGCTTAAAAAGTTGATTCCCGCCACAAGAAACATTCGTTTTCTTGTTAATGGTGATTTGATTACATCTAGCATCGACCCTGTTAATATCTCATTGTTTATTCCAATTTCAATACTACCCTTGTAATCATTAGTCTTGGTTTCTTCATCTAGGGCAATATGGACATTTTCAGGGATATATTTTCCATTTGATTTGGCAATACTATGCATGATCTTCATGGCTTGATCAGGTTTACCTCGAACAAGGTACCAACGAGGGGACTCAGAGAGAAAAGGGAGGATGAAAACTAGAAAAAATATGGAGGGTATGGAAGAAGCGATATAAAGAGACCGCCATGATTGGAATATATAAGCTATGCCAGATAGAAGGGCTATACCAGTGGAGAAAAAATAGAACGTAGACATGCCGGCGATGCCACGTTTGTTTGGGCCTACGGGTTCAGTGGCAAGAACAAAGGCGCATAGGCCCGCACCACTTGTACTAAGGCCGGTGAGTAGACGGAGGAAGGCATAGGTCCAGTAGTTAGGGGAGATGGATGTTAATAGGCCAAATATAGAGTTCAGAATGCATACAGTCATCAATGATCCTTTTCTACCCAATTTTGAATCAGATAAGTGACCAAATATCCCTGCACCTGCAAAATCATATCCAATTGGTTACATCTAGAGATACAAGTTAGATACACACGATATACTTATTTAAGTTTGTTAGAATTACCAATCATGCATCCGCAAAAGAACAAAGACTGAACCAACCCAACCTTATATTTTTGGGCACACACCAGTCCCCACTCCGCAACGGTTGACTGTCCTTTACCACCAACCCACTGCCACGAACCCGGCTCAAGCCCACAAACACTCTTGTCAGCGTCCCATACGCATTCAGAACCAGCTGCTTGATCACATGTCCAAGCAGCTGGTTCCTGGTCGGCAAAAATCATAACCATTGTGTGGAAGGCATTAAGAGCCCAGCCAATAGATGTGAGCACAAAATGCTTGAATTGCCAAAATCCAAACTCACCACAATATTTGGTTAGCATTTCGTCAACGGAAAGCCGCTCTAGTGGTAGATGTTCATCGTCTTCGGCGAGATGGTTATTTTCCACCGGAGGGACGAGGAGAGGTGGCTTGAGATCATCCAAGGCCTTATTTGTATGGGATGACATGGGTGGTCTTAAGTTTCTTAAATTATGGAAGATAATTTTTGTTGTTATATAGGCCAAGTATTGGTGGGCAGTACGTTTGTCAAAATATATGGAGTATATATGGGTTTAATAAATTAAAAAGTTAAATTGGCGCTTTTAATTAAGTTATTTCTTATTTATATCTTAACCTATATACCTAAAATACCCTTAATTAAATAATTTACTAAATCAATCCTTCAACTCTTGAAAAAACTACATTACCGCTTTTATATCAATTACATTTATAATAATAATCACACCGCCGCCACCCCCGTCGCCGCCAATACCACACCGCTATCACCGTTCCTGCTGCATCACGCGGGCTTTCGTCTATAAAGTTAAAAGCTAACATAATAAATCCAGATAACAATTTAAAACCATATATTCTTATAAGATGTTCAAGTAATTAAGATATCAACATATATATAGCTAGAATGAGTTGTTACATGTTATATGTGTATATGTGCCGTTCCAAGAAAGAAAAAAACATGTTAGATATATATGTGAACATTAACTTTTACTGCTTCTTAATTAAAAAGAAAGTAGTAAAATAAGAGACTCTATTAAGTTGAATCGATATAAGGATATACACATTTCCTCCCACGAGATACGAAATTAAATATAAAATCGTTACGATGTTTCCGAAGTAAATTAAAATACATCATTCACTGGTACAAAATGGTTTCAAATATATTTTTCTTAGCCACTGGTACTCGCATTATTATGCCTGAATATTTGAGCGTGTAGTACTTTAAGATTGATTCTTCTTTCAGTCGGTAATTTTGTTGCTAGTGTCTTGGTGCATTGTTTGTAACTGTTTGCTTTTGACTATATTACAAAGAAAATTTATTTACTCGCTCTTCAAATAATAAGAAACTGTTTCATTGTGTTAGACAAAACATCGACATATAAATCCATGGTTTCTTATTACATAGAAAAAAATACAATCTTAAAAGAAATGTGACCATATATGATATATGTAAGTACTTGTTCAGAATTAAAAACTTTAACTGACAGTAATAATAATATCCTACGAGTATAGTTTCAAATACAAAAGACTTGGTCTATTCAGTGTATGAGTTATAAGTTTTTGTTTTATGATGGACTAACTA
Source organism: Erigeron breviscapus (assembly GCA_034093135.1). Taxonomy (NCBI): domain Eukaryota; kingdom Viridiplantae; phylum Streptophyta; class Magnoliopsida; order Asterales; family Asteraceae; genus Erigeron; species Erigeron breviscapus. The sequence goes on from CM067168.1 coordinate 26,243,943, forward strand.
TAAAATTTTCTGATACGTACATGTTCTTTTACAGAAAAAAAATAATAAAATGTCACTGTTAGCTACTCGTATAATTTTTCTTAGACCACCCTAATCGGTCGGGATCCACTTAGGGGAAAATTGAACGGGGGTTGGTGATGGGTTGTAACATGTAGGTGGTGTCTATGATCATCATCACTTTGGTGGTGGCCATCACCGTCTAAATATTTTATGTTTAGGTATTATAATTTAATTAAATAAAGATGTGGTCAAATTTGAAGGTGATGAGTTGGCGGCTAAAAGAGTGGAGTGGTAATGACGTGACAGTACTATTTGTAGGTTGTGGGGTGATGGGTTGTTAATGATCTTAAATCTCTCCTAACAATGACATCTTCTTTCCTTTATCATACCGTTTATCATATCAACATCATATCAACACTTCTAAATCAATACACTCATGCCAACAATATCTCTTTTCTTCATTCATTAATATACTCTTTTTTTTCATGTTTTACTTTTCCAATTAAACACATTAATTTTTTTTAATTAGCTAATGGTTGACTCAACCCCATATTGATGAGCCCCGAAGACAAGGAACGATGTCAACCAAGCGACGAAAGCTGCGAGTCATTGACATGAGTCTTAATGTGCCCATGCCCCATATTGTTGGGCTTTCTCTTTTAAAACAAAATTGTTTTTTAGCACAATGTTATACGACGTTCCAGAGTGAGCAGGAATACGAGATTGAAGAAATGCCATGTAAGAAGATAACTATATTCAGGGGGGGAAAAACATCATAGTAATACACGGCAAAAAATTGTTAAGAAAATTTAATTTATACATGGCAAAGAATTATTCATATTGTTTACTACGGGCCTATGGTGAATAATGGGCCAGGGATTGGATGGTTGGCTTGCAAACATTAGCGATTGGGCTTCCACATTAGAAAGTACGAGTTCCAAAATTATCAACGAAGTGACGAACTATTAACATGTAAAGTTGTAAACTGTAAAATATCAACATTGTAAATTTGTAATAATATAATTTCAGTAATATTTAATAAATCGTCCAAATTCTTAAAAAAATGTAATTTAAAGGCTGGATCAAATTAGATTTTATCCAGCGTTCAATTATTGAACTCGGTTGTATAATTAGTATAGTTAAAATGGACATTTACATTCATACTGATTTGTCAAATCGTGTTCTAATTTGAGCCTACAAGAATCAAACTATCAAAGCAAGCAAGAGCTCAAGCCTAACACCATCAACTCGAAATCATGTGTGGTCGATCTCAATTGCCCGAAAAAGGGCTTATCAAGGTCGAGCTCAATCCAAACACCATCAAGTTGAACTCAAATTCGGTTGATTCCATCTTGCAATAAAAATATGTTTAATCCAACTTAACATAACCAAAAGGAACATAAGTCATAAAGAAAGCCTGAAAGCATCAATTCAATACACTACATTCTTGCAACTCTACCAACAATAAACAAATGTATTTGTAACTAACAATTACTAATGAAATATCAATCACCCCACCATTATGTCAAATTCATATCTTATTTTGGGGTCATTTAGGTTACAAAAAAAGATTATATATTATACTCTAAAAGAAACAAGTTACTCCTGTAAACTTACCATTATGTATATAACACTGTCAATGCCAAGCAGATGCTGATATAAGATTTCTATCTTTCCATCCCAACAGCATAGCTCCATCTTTCTCGACCAAAGTATAATGCTCCGAGTAACACTTCAGCAAATTCCTGATGACAGAATTTACATATGTACTCAAGGGGTACTGCGAAAAACCTGCCATTGTTAACCTAGACCTCCATTTCCGGAAAAGCTCGTGTCTTTCTATTCTTTCCTTACCCTCACAGGCAATGATGTTGACTATGTCTCGAGCCAGACAGTGTTGTTCCACATTTATCCTTTCTTTTCTATCTCGTGCCAAAGTTGCGTCCATTGACTCAAACATTGCAGAATAGTAGTCGAGAACCTCCAAGAACCTCGGAAAAAAAGCAGCTGTGTTTGTATTTGATTCTTGCTCAACCAACGTAACCACTTTTGGTGAAAGTGACTTCACCATCCTAAGCCGCTCATCTCTCGGGTTATTCACATCAACACTTTCATCAGGCATGTGGTGGAGTTGAAGTGCAAAGTTAACCGCCAGGGCCTCACCAGGTCTCACATTAAGCATTTGTTTGGTCACAAATGGGGCGTAAAACGGTAGTGGTTGAAACTCTACCGGGATGTTAAATTTCTGTGAGATAGCTTCTAACCTTTTCCCAACTAACTCTAAACTGTCTCCACGGGCATACTTCGAGACGGGATCATCAATTCCTGTGATACGAACATGAGGTGGTCCCCCTGGTCTAGCAGCAAGTGCTTGTAAAAGAGTTATCCATTGTGTACCTTGAGCTATTTGAAAGTCAATTATGTGGATCCGATCTTCATTTCTGCAAGCTTCTGCTATAGCTCCGTTTGCAGCCATGTACCCGAATTTCAAGTAAGGGCATATTTCGTATAGGATATGCATGTAAGAAAGTAGATCTTTCCCTTCGGGTTCCCGACACTTTAAAGCTCGATAAATATTATTTCCGGATAATTCCCGCCTCGCCACTAACCCCTCCACAATATACGCACCAAGCCTCTGGATTGGCTCGCCACTAATAGACACAGAAGCCCGTGCATGTACGACTAATTCTTCAAATTCGTCAAACTTGTTTCCAGCAAGAGCACTTGCACATGCAATAAGTAACTGCTTTATATTATTGGTATGATTAGTACCAGAGGATGGGCTGTATCTAGGACTATATACAGCCTGCGGCTGCACCATGTTCGAACCGGAGGGTGCATGTGTCCACTGTTGCTGCCACCTGGTTTGACTGATAGGAGGGTTCATGGGTGGCATGGATACTTCCTCATCTGGTGCCATAAGAGTAGTCTCTATATCCTGAAGAGCATTTTTCATGTAATGAATGCCGCCACTATGCACAAAGGTAGACGAGCCCGACTGGTTTAAAGAGCTGCAATCTTCAAGGGAAGAAGGACTAGCACCTGAGCTCAATGTGGTGAATGTCTCTGAATCAAACGGGTTTACGAAAGGAGAATTAGGAGAGTCTCGGGTCTCAAACTTTAGGGATTCAATTAGTCTTGTGGGAACCAAGGGAGCTTGTGGTTGAAAAGTAGGGTAAGATGATCCTTGACCAGTCAATCTATAACCATATTGTTCTGAGCCCATACTATCTCTGATAACTATCAGATTTTTTTGTACATCATTTGGTCGTTTCCAATTAGGTTCAATTTAAGTTTTGGTGAAAGAACAACTGCAACCTATGTGGTTCGACTTTAGGATGTAATATAAATAAGCCTGCAATGACAAAGTAATGTACTTATGTAAGTATACCGAAAAATAGCAAAAGTTTTTATTTCTTATTGATCTCAGCCAAATTCTTACATACAGACATTAGAACAGAACACCCGAAACAAAGTATATGAATATAAAACAGATAGTCAGGTCGAAAATCTAAACAAAGATGACTAAAAGGTGTTCATATCTTGACATGGTTTTAGCAATAATTTGTTTCCTTACTCATCAACATACATACATATACATACATAGAGGGAAGTTCACTCCTTATTTTAGGACCATTAGGACCAAATCTTAATCATTCATTTTTCACCATCTCCGACCACCACCATGATCATCTCCGACCACCACCATGATTCTCCGGCGACGGCGACCACCGCCACCACGACTTACACATGTGTAAGTTTAAAACTTACACATGTGTAAGTTGTAAAACTTACACATGTGTAAGTCGTGGTGGCGGTGGTCGCCGTCGCCGGAGGATCATGGTGGTGGTCGGAGATGATCATGGTGGTGGTCGGTGATGATGATGATGATGTGTAAGTTACAATTTACACATGGTCCTAATGGTACTAAAATAAGGAGTGGTCCTAAAATAACCCACCCCTACATACATATACGTATATACAGAATTAATAGCCTTTGTTAATGTGAAAATATTGTAGAGATAGTTATATATACACATATACATATACCATTTGATTAGCAAACAATACTTAAGTTTATTTGGTAGCAGATATCTTTCTTGTCAAGATATATATTTGTAGCTCAAAATATCTATATCATGAAAGATTAGCAACAAAAAAAAATGATAAATCTACCAAAAAAAATGAGATAAATAACAAGCAAGAGAGCACATACAAATATATACTATTATACTAATAATCTATGTGGAAAAAGTTCCGGTTAACTGAACGAACTTTTTTCTTTTTATCAGTTTACCCCTATAAGCCCTCAAAAAACAATTATCAAATCATGCAGTTGGGAAGATTATTATTGTTGTTGTTGTTGTATAGATAGATAGATATAGATATAGATATAATAATATAGATATAGATATGATCAAATCTTATGTTTTATTGATAATAAATGAATTCAACCCACCAACCAAGCCCCATTAAATTCAACTCTTTGACTCAAATTTTTATTTTAATAAAGTAAACTACAAGAAGAAACCTTATTCAATAAGTTGGTAAAAAACAAAACTTTTTTTCTGTTGAGCATTTCAACAAACATGTAGTAGACATATCTTAAAAACTAAGCAAAAACCTTTGCAAATTTCAAAAAAATAGTCATATTAACATTTAAACAAACAGGTGGTATGCAGAAGATAAATCATGTGTGTTTACCTTGAATAAGATGATGTCTGATCAGTTGGGTATCTGAAAGATTATATTAAACGTGTATATATATAGAAATAGATATATAGATAGATAGATACAGATATATAATTGAGGGGGGATGTATGAAGCTTCAGAATTTAGGAAAATGAGACGGAGGGAGATTCGATAAAACAAGCGGCTGAGGAATATATATAGAGATAGAGAGAGAGATGACGGAAGATAGCGGGGCCGTTAGACGCGGTGTTTCAGGTGGAAAGGAAAATTGACGGAGAGTTAACGGAAGTTCACGCCGACCACACTACTAGAAGCTAAAATGAGGAACATTCTTGCCTATTTCATACTCCTAGTAGTTGTTTTTTATTTGTATTAAACCTACGGGACCATGGAGAATGTTGTCTGCGAGTGGCGGAGCTATGTGGTGGTCAAGGGTGGTCATGGCAACCCCACCATTTCTATAGAACTTTATTTTTCTAGTATAATTTTCATGTATTTTTCTAGTTTAAAGTTAATTGGCAACCCCAGACTGTTATAATTAAATTTTGTAGTTTAGTTTTACACTTGTTAGTATCATGAAAACTGTTCGGCGACCCCAGGTTGGAATTCCTGGCTCCGCCACTTTTGTCTACTCTATTGTATAATTAGGAAATAAATAATCTTCTTGAATAAAAAAAATTATAATATCACATGTGAATTCTAATTTTCATTTCTAATTTAATTTTTCGGTTTTGCCAAATGTTAATATCTTGTAATTAAGAGGATTTTAAAAGTACTAGGAGGTATATCATTTTTCTGAATGAAATAATAATTAATGTATCTAATGATCTAATCTATTATCTTTGAATGTCGTTGAATGTTAATAATTTGAAAAATGATTATCGTGTATTAGATATTTAAATTTTTCATATCAAAAGTTAATCCATGAATTTTATGATAAGCGTGAAAGTATTTTATGTAATTAAGACTAATGCTATAAAATCTTAATGTTGTAATTTAATTATTAAAGACAATTTGGACAATTTACATATCGCAAAATAAGTAACATTTAACAGGGGATGAAATTTTTAATAAAGAGTATAGACTATAAATAATCATTTGCTAAAAATAAGTGAAAAATGTCAAGTATAACATTTTTATATGCATTTAAACTACATCAATCATAGTCTCACAAATATGTTTTAACAAACTCATTGACTTAATTATGTGTGCTAAGTTTATATGTAAAAGTTCAATCTCAGCCCCGGCCTTGAGCAAGTGCAAGTGGCACAATTAAGCAGGGCCTCAAAATTTAAGGGGCACTAAATTTTTACAACATACCTTAATATGTATATTATATGTACATGTACATGCTGATATGCATGTATTACTCCAATCGTTTAAGCCTAGTGGGTAGTAAAAACCCAACTTTAGTTAAAGACTCAAAATCTAATACTTTTTAGTCTTTAGAATTGTATATATACTAACGATCCCATCCTATCTTTTGATGTCTTCAACTTTTCCTAGCAAATCACATAGATCCAAACGCAAACTCTAAGTATTAAAATCAAGCTGACCCAACCCCAAGCTGACCCAACCCCAAGCTGACCCAACCCCAAGTTGACCCAACCCAAGCTGACCCAACCCAAGCTGACCCAACCCCAAGCTGACCCAACCCCAAGCTGACCCAACCCCAAGCTGACCCAACCCCAAGCTGACCCAACCCCAAGCTGACCCAACCCCAAGCTGACCCAACCCCAAGCTGACCCAACCCCAAGCTGACCCAACCCCAAGCTGACCCAACCCCAAGCTGACCCAACCCCAAGCTGACCCAACCCCAAGCTGACCCAACCCCAAGCTGACCCAACCCCAAGCTGACCCAACCCCAAGCTGACCCAACCCCAAGCTGACCCAACCCCAAGCTGACCCAACCCCAAGCTGACCCAACCCCAAGCTGACCCAACCCCAAGCTGACCCAACCCCAAGCTGACCCAACCCCAAGCTGACCCAACCCCAAGCTGACCCAACCCCAAGCTGACCCAACCCCAAGCTGACCCAACCCCAAGCTGACCCAACCCAAGCTGACCCAACCCCAAGCTGACCCAACCCCAAGCTGACCCAACCCCAAGCTGACCCAACCCCAAGCTGACCCAACCCCAAGCTGACCCAACCCCAAGCTGACCCAACCCCAAGCTGACCCAACCCCAAGCTGACCCAACCCCAAGCTGACCCAACCCCAAGCTGACCCAACCCCAAGCTGACCCAACCCCAAGCTGACCCAACCCCAAGCTGACCCAACCCCAAGCTGACCCAACCCCAAGCTGACCCAACCCCAAGCTGACCCAACCCCAAGCTGACCCAACCCCAAGCTGACCCAACCCCAAGCTGACCCAACCCCAAGCTGACCCAACCCCAAGCTGACCCAACCTCAAGCTGACCCAACCCCAAGCTGACCCAACCCCAAGCTGACCCAACCCCAAGCTGACCAACCCCAAGCTGACCCAACCCAAGCTGACCAAGCTGACCCAACCCCAAGCTGACCCAACCCAAGCTGACCCAACCCCAAGCTGACCCAACCCCAAGCTGACCCAACCCCAAGCTGACCCAACCCCAAGCTGACCCAACCCCAAGCTGACCCAACCCCAAGCTGACCCAACCCCAAGCTGACCCAACCCCAAGCTGACCCAACCCCAAGCTGACCCAACCTCAAGCTGACCCAACCCCAAGCTGACCCAACCCCAAGCTGACCCAACCCCAAGCTGACCAACCCCAAGCTGACCCAACCCAAGCTGACCAAGCTGACCCAACCCCAAGCTGACCCAACCCCAAGCTGACCCAACCCCAAGCTGACCCAACCCCAAGCTGACCCAACCCCAAGCTGACCCAACCCCAAGCTGACCCAACCCCAAGCTGACCCAACCCCAAGCTGACCCAACCCCAAGCTGACCCAACCCCAAGCTGACCCAACCCCAAGCTGACCCAACCCAACTCCAAGCTGACCCAACCCCAAGCTGACCCAACCCAACCCCAAGCTGACCCAACCCCAAGTTGACCCAACCCCAAGCTAACCCAACCCCAAGCTGACCCAACCCAAGCTGACCCAAGCCCAAGCTGACCCAACCCCAAGCTGATCCAACCACAAGCTGACCCAACCCAACCCCAAGTTGACCCAATGTAACACCCGTCGTTTAAAAACTTGGATTTTCAAAAATCTTTGTCAAACGGCGTTTAAAATAAGCGGAAAGGATCACATATAAAATCTGCCCATCCGTAACGGATGGTACCTTTTAAAAAATTGGTGTTACTACTAGCATCATCAAAACAATAAAAGTAAATCCAAGCTTTGGCACCAACATAAATGCCCATCATTACAAATCTGGAAAATAAGCAAAATAGCCAAACATAAAGCTAAAGGAAGTCTAAGCGTTTAATGTTTTTGCTAAGCTTCTTTATTCGTTCTACCCAAGTCTCACCAAGTTAATCCTCGCCTAGCTCAAACTTGATTATCCTGAAGGCACAACATTTTCAAAGAACAAGTGTTAGCTAATAAATTAGCTAAGTAAGATAACACGAATTTGAAAACATTTGCCAATTCATAATATATTAACAAAGTCATCTTTTAATGTTAATATCACATACAATCATAACATATCATAACATAACACATTAGGATCATCGTATTCCTAATTGTGCCTAGCTTCACTTTCTTTATCTTTCTTTCTTTTCTTTATTTCTTTGTCTAGACGTAGGCTAAGTGACTTATGCCACTTACATAGGGATGTGGGGTTGTGTGTAGGCGGTCATAGACCATACATGGAGTCCTCACACCCGACATGATGGGTAAACCATAAGGTGGTCCATCGGCGTCGTTAAGGAAAGACAAAGTCATTTCCAACTGAATAAACCGTTTATGCCTTTACGCATTGGTGGTTAGTTACTCCACCCGGAATACTCAAACGTAACTATGCCACGGGAGGTATCATGATTCCCAAACCACGTGACCACGTACGCACCAGCCCCGAGGAGCTAGCATGGGTTAAGCTTAACACAAGACTTTACATATTGCTCGAGACTTTAATCTTTGTATTAGTTTAGGTTACACTTTCACCTAAGCTAATCACATATCATCTTTTACTTTAGGTCCCTTAACGTGCACGTGAACATGGCAATCCTAATCAAAGGACTAGTGACTAGGTGATCAAGCCACACATGAAATCATATAGCATAACATTTCATCATTTCATAGTCACATAACATAATCATCTCATCATTTCATACGTATATACTTACCTCATACCTTTGCAACCTGTATAAACATGTTATACATCATAAACAGTAAGTATAATGTCCCTTCGCAACCTCCCATAGTCACCCACAAACATAAAACGTGCATTCGTATTCAATTGGAAGGTTTAACTTATGAAAACGTGTTTTGTTGTACCAACAGGTGACAAAAGATGCTATCTTACCTTGGTACAGCTTACCAACCAGTTACAAGTGTCTTACAGTGCTTGCTAAGTGCTCCCGACAACCTATAATGAGTATACGATCGTTCTATAAGCTAAACGAAACTTAAATACCAATCTGGACCTATTTGTGCACCGCACCGGAATCTTGTGCGCCGCACAAAACACCATTTGATCATTTGTGCGCCGCATAGAATGTTTGTGCACCGCACAAATCAACCAAATTCGTCACAGAAACTAACCAAATTTCTGAGCAAGCCGTTTGTGCGCCGCACAGAAGTTCTGTGCGCCGCATAACGGGCTCCCACCTGAAACCAATCTTTCAAAACTTGCTTTTATGCGCCGCACAAAAGGCTTGTGCGCCGCATAACACCCAGTTCGACCAAAATCCAACTTTTTAATCTTTAAATCGAAACTCATACGAACACCAATCATTAATTCGACCTGGGGACATAAAATTAACCTTTTTGACAATACTTTTACTGACTCAAATCCATCAATCATACTTTTAATCCCTTACAACATGAATCAACCATTCAATCACCCGAATAACATGAAATCGATAAACGTTTATTCAAATAACCCAACCCAAACCCCATGGCCTGGATTGAAAACTCACTATGACTCATAAGATCAGATTTCAGAGATAATATTACCTATTTTACCTGTAGATGACTTAGGGGATTCAAGATCTAATCAAAACTTGATCGAAACGGCACAAAACGATTGAATCTTGAGGGAAACTTGTCTTGGGATGAGAGGGGGATCGGCTGGAGGGTTTCACACACAAGAGCAGGTGTTATGTGACAATTAGGGCTGCCTAATTGCTCCCTAACCCCTGACCATCAAACTTTAAACTTACACTTAGGACCCCTCAACTTTATAACTTAACGTTCTTAACTTAACTTTCTACCGGGAGTCTTAACATACTAACAAGCACCTTATTTCTTAACTTTATTTTCGTTAATCATCATATTAATCATTTCATATTAAACACCTAAGCATTTAATCACATAATCCCATATAGGGCACATAAACATAATGGACCTAACGTTAACTAACGGAAAGTCAAATAGTCAAACATAAAACGTTTGGGATGTTACAATTACCTCCCCCTTAAGAGGATTCCGTCCTCGGAATCTCCTCAGAAGTGAACAGATCTGGATACTTCTCTTTCATCACGGACTCGGTCTCTGATGTGCTAAATCGAGTTTAAAATTTAAAACTAGAAATGCCTTGAAACTCACTACTACACACTATCGGGCAGTGGACCCGATCGTACGCAATATAGTTAAAAAGTAAGTCCAGGTTCGTTCACGGGGATTGGTCTGAATCAATTGTCAAATAAAGTAGTTTGGAAAATAGGGTGGAACGCTTTGAATCTCTCCTTGACAATTAAATTAAAATAACTTAAAAGACCAACTCGAAAAGGTAAAGGTAAAACTGCAACAATAATAGTAAAGATCATCCACCTTGACTTCGCTAGACTTCAAACGTGATTGCATTCAATTAAGACCAAATTCATTTAGAGTTGACAAGATAATCGTGAAAGGATAAAATGCTCGCGTGGTACCACCAACCGCTCACAAACAACCCAGACACCTAAATTGCTAATTCAATTACCCAAGCCGGTACCACCAATGCCTAGACAACCTTATCAACAATTAGTTTACTGGATTAACACATTACCAATCGTGCCTATGTGAATTAAAACGTGGTACCACCAACCGTTTCTCAACACGTTGACAATATTATTCCTTTTATTAAAATGACATTCACTATCATACCATGAACTAGTGATAATTGCTCATAGACAAGCAACCGTTTGAAAATCACATATGTATCCAACTAGTACCACTAACGAAGAACACACATGCCACCAACATCATTATAATAAAAATAAAGGAATTAAATCATCAAGATCTCAACACAACGATAATAGAAATCAACTCTTTGAATTAAAACATATAGCAATCACATCATTCGTCTAGTTTCATCAAGGTGGATGGTCGAAAGATTAGCCACTCATGATTAAATTGAAATAATAATCAAAATAAAGGAAGAACATGATATACCAATCGTTCTTTGAAATTGAAATTGCAACACAATAAAATAGATACGATCCAAGTGGGTGCACGTGAATCTTCAATGAATCGGAAGATTATGAAGTCTTGAATTGATCCTTGAAGGTGTTCCTTGAAGTGCAGCTCTTAGAAAGAAAAGTTCATAGTTTGGGAATTAGGTTATTTCTTCTATTTATACCTCCCTTCAATTGGTGCAAAAGCTGCCCAAAACCCTTCAGAGCCGTCCCTTCACTGCGGCGCAGTGGGTGAGTAATGCCCCCACTGCGTCGCAGTGCATATACACTGCCCCATTTGTGTTCATTTGTCAAAGCCGACTGCGGCGCAGTGGGCACATGCATATCCCACTGCGTCGCAGTGCAAACGTACTGGTTGAATCCCTCATTTCCACTGGCCGACTGCGGCGCAGTGGGCCTTGATCACCCCCACTGCGTCGCAGTCCATTCTTACTGGTCTCGATGCTCATTTCCATATTGATGACTGCGGCGCAGTGGAGGCACCACTTGCCCACTGCCTCGCAGTATGAATACACTGGACGAAGGCCACACATCCACTAATGAAGACTTGCATATTCTCTATCTCTTTTCACCTCTCGAACTCTCCAATCAACTTCATGACCTCAAAATTACTCGAAATTGCACCAAATGGAAACGTCACCTGTTTAGAACCTGAAACCACTAACAAAACCCATAAACGCGCCAAATGCCCGCAAAATCGACTAAAAACATTTAATAAAAAAAGCCAATAACGATGTGGGCGATGGGTATAAATTGGTCACATCAAATCCCCCCACACTTGAGCATTGCTTGTCCTCAAGCAAATCCAACATTTAAAGAAAAAGTAATCCTTGGCAAAGAAGCTAAATAAACAATTACGAGTATCAAAAAGAAGCAACACCAAATATGTCAATGACCAAGAAGTTGGGTGAAGCAGTTTTAATCTTAAATGAAAACTCGAAATGTTTGACAATATCTGAACAATCCACAAGCCTCAATAACACGACTAAGCACAAGTGAAACAAATGAACCTATCAATATCATTCTACTCCAACGAACTTACTTTTGGGGTTGAATATATATGAATAATCACTCATTGCTCGGTCGTGATGCATATCTTACCATAGGCTTGAACAAGGATCATAGCTCCACCGACATGGCGTAAGCACCAAGTACATCATCAAAATATGGCATATAAGTTGGTTGTATAGTTAGGCTAAGGTTATATATAATGGATATTTACAATGGAGTATGGGAGTGTAGGTTAGAAATGAAAAGAAACAATTAAAAGTATAGGGTATGTATGAAATATGTACAAAATAGTCTAATCAAAACCCGTACCATTGATTGCCAACAAACCATCAACCCATAAGATGTTATCCCGCTAAGACACCTCAAAAGTAACCAAACAAACCCGACACCATTGTGGTGTATCAACTTCAAACAACTTAAGAACAACCAAGTCTTCCATTCTTAATGATACGACAAAACTCTAGACATATAAAAATGAGAAGTACCCACTAGTAGCCCAAGTTCTTTTTCTCTTTTTTTTTTTTTTTTTTTTTTTTTTTTTTTTTTTTTTTTTTTTTTTTTTTTTTTTAACCACTTTTACTCTACTAGTAGGTACCCTCTTACAATGATGAACATGTCTAACACACTTACTTCCTTTCGAACAATCCAACTCATTCCCGTAAACCAAAAATATTCCACCGACACCCCATTGAAGCTCTCCCAAACCGTCCAACAAACCAATGACAATCAATGGCCCCCCAGATTAGACTATCGGTATAGTAAGGTATGATTAGGTAAAGTTTACATAAATGAGTGTATATATTCAATGGAAAAGGCTAAGTTAAAAAGATGTATAAGAAAGGTAGTAAAAGAAAGAATGATGTATATGTAAGTGAGTATAAGTATAGTAGGGGTAAGAATATACAAAAGGAAAAGTGAAAATAAAGAAAGAAAGAAAAGTATGGGTCAAACCTATATGCCAATTCGTCATCCAATGTACTTTTATCACAAAAGTGATCTCACTGCGGTCTCGTCACGATCACAAGGCCAAGTTCTAGCTCAACACATCACCGGCACACTCAAATCAAAGAGAAGAACCCGGTAATGGAATAAATTAACCTCAAATTCGCACATCTTAGTGCAGAGTTCGAAATAGAACCCTTACTCCCGAATAAATCCAAGAGCCTAAGAGAGGGACAAATTACAAGGCAATCAAACCAAAACCGCAAACACCAAGCACATCTATATATGAACAATGAATCTCACAACTTTAGGTGTTTGGGAAATTTAGAGTATGCAAGTAATGTTATCAATCCACAAGGATTAGCCCAATAACCGTTCAGAACACATTTCGCCGATTAAATTTGTACCAAGGAAAATTTTTTGTAGTAAAATTGCTCATTAAGGTATTATGAATTAAGTGACAAAAGCAATTTACCACAAGGACAAGCTCAACAGAAGTTTCAAATCATATCATCTTCCGTCATCCTACCAAATCGAAACAACCATTCTCAAACATGCACATCATAGTTCAGAGTTCAAGATAGAACCCTTACTCCCGAATAAATCCAAGAGCCTAAGAGAGGGACAAATTACAAGGCAATCAAACCAAAACCGCAAACACCAAGCACATCTATATATGAACAATGAATCTCACAACTTTAGGTGTTTGGGAAATTTAGAGTATGCAAGTAATGTTATCAATCCACAAGGATTAGCCCAATAACCGTTCAGAACACATTTCGCCGATTAAATTTGTACCAAGGAAAATTTTTTGTAGTAAAATTGCTCATTAAGGTATTATGAATTAAGTGACAAAAGCAATTTACCACAAGGACAAGCTCAACAGAAGTTTCAAATCATATCATCTTCCGTCATCCTACCAAATCGAAACAACCATTCTCAAACATGCACATCATAGTTCAGAGTTCAAGATAGAACCCTTACTCCCGAATAAATCCAAGAGCCTAAGAGAGGGACAAATTACAAGGCAATCAAACCAAAACCGCAAACACCAAGCACATCTATATATGAACAATGAATCTCACAACTTTAGGTGTTTGGGAAATTTAGAGTATGCAAGTAATGTTATCAATCCACAAGGATTAGCCCAATAACCGTTCAGAACACATTTCGCCGATTAAATTTGTACCAAGGAAAAATTTTTGTAGTAAAATTGCTCATTAAGGTATTATGAATTAAGTGACAAAAGCAATTTACCACAAGGACAAGCTCAACAGAAGTTTCAAATCATATCATCTTCCGTCATCCTACCAAATCGAAACAACCATTCTCAAACATGCACATCATAGTTCAGAGTTCAAGATAGAACCCTTACTCCTGGATAGAAACCCAAAAGCCTACGAGAGGGACACATCCACAAGAACGGCTAAAATCTCAATGGCAAGACAACAAAAGTGATGTACCCGGTAGCTAACACCTATTTGCCACCCCCCCACACTTAAGATGGACAATGCCCTCAATGTCCATATTCGGTCAAACAAAGGTAAATAGGGGTAAGCAACATAGAAAAATCAGAGCACATACCGGAATAAGGACCGTGTGTGAACAATGTCAATAAAGATGCCAATCAAAAATATAGCGCTGAACTTACTGCCAGCATATGCACATGACATCACAGTGAGCTACTAACACGATCACACAATCAAACAAATCCAACTGGTCCTCCCCCCACACTTGGGTTCCACTAGGTATTGTCATCAAACTGATAGACCTGTCCAACTTCAAACAGCAAGCACAACCAAATATCCATACAAAAACTCAAACTAATCTAAAGTCTCATGCAGAAAATTAAAGAAACAAAAGAAAAGAATACAAATGTTTCATCACCCCGTAGGGTGGATACCAAACAAAAATAAATAAATAACAGTCATCCAAATCATAACCAAGCACATATGATTCCATCCCACGGTCACTGAAACTGGCCATGATAGCCATAGGGGAGACCGGATGTATCAAAAAGATCGGTGACCCAAGTTCGCTCCCCCTCTTGACCGGAACTAGAGGCACCAACATCTCCTCCAGACGGTCCACCACCAAAACCCGATCCAGATCCTGCAACAAAACCAGGTTGAAAAGAAGATGATCCACCAACGAATTCCCCAGAACCACCAGCATCTCCACCTGCATGACTAGCGGCGCCAGTCCATGGTCTCCAATCCGCACTAGTACCTGCATCAACAGAAGACCTACCTCCAAAAGAACCAAACTGCACAGGGCCACGAGGAGATCCACCTAGATCATGTGGGAAGAAAGAGCCTCCTCCCTGACGATATGTCGGGACATGAATAGGTGGTGGTGAAAAATCAGGAATAGGCGTATCAGGAACGAACGGCTGGCCATGGTACTGAGCATCCCACATCGGCTGATAATAATCAAGGGTATAGTTGGTGCGGGCCTGCTGCGATCCCATCCAGGTCATATCCTGATCCATACGCCGCTGATAATCATCAAAAGCCTGGCGGCTAGCCTGCTGCCCATCCATAATCTGTTGCAGCTGGGACCCTAAATCAGTCAAGTCAATACTTGGACGGCCCCGCCTCCGCTGAGGCTCCTGCGGTGCGTCCTCCATCTCATCATCATCAGAATCCTCCACCTCAGGAGGCGGTGCAGCGATAACTCCCGTATCATCCAACAACCTTGCTTGCTCATTCTTCTTCGGCTTCTTCACTATCTTGGCTATTATCAACTCTTTCTCAGTTAAATGCTCTTGTCTAACCTGCAAAGACAATCCCTCATGACATATATCAGTATCAAAAACTCCCATCCTCTTGTAAATACGGGTGATAAAATGCCCAAGCACCAACTTCGAATCCGAGTGATTCACCATCCTATCCAGAACAACCGTCGGGGCCAAAGCAAACCTCCTCGGTGCCCCCTCAGTAAACAACTTAATCAGCCATAAATCTAGCTGGTACGCCTTGTCCCAATGGGTGGACCTTTGTACCAGAAACGTGACAATCATCCTATGCAACATCCTCAGCTTGACACTTCTAATCTTAGATACACTACCCGAGCCACCAGAGGGCCAATCATGTCCCGAAATACGAGTCCAATACTGAGTTATCGACTCTCCATCCCCCATATCCTGCTTCACATACAAACCTCTCCTCAACAAAGCCCTAAAATCTTGGCTATCCAACTGCTCCCTTGTATACATACCACAATAAAAACCAAACTCAGGAATAGATAACTTCCTAGGCTGTCCCCCGCAGACAAAAGTTACTACCCGCTCTTCAAAAATATCGTTGACTTTATTAAGCTCCTTGGTCAACTTCAAAGTAGAATAAAACTCCAGACAAAGTTCACGAAAACATGGTTCCCGATTATGGAAAATGTTATGCCACATATCACTACTAACCACCTGGTCACCGATTGGAACCTCAATGCGAAACCACCGACGGATATCCTCCTGAATGCCATAATTTCTAGCAAAAATCGGATCAAGATATTTAGGAGGGCAAACTACCTGACGATGTAGAGCGAAGAGATTATTCAAAAAGTTGTTCTTATGGGGTTGCCTAACCCCATCGAACGCCAACCATGCGTGAGACTCGTCCATTTGGTTCTCTCCAAACTTTAAATCGGGCACCTCTGGTTCTTGCCTAGCCCTCTTGGAACCAGTCCCGCTTCCTTGACCAACTTCCATCTGCCTTCTCTGAGCTCCAGTCTCTTTTCCCATGATATCGATTGGCAATAATACACAACTGGTTGACCGGTCAAAGAGCCCACTGCGGCGCAGTGGGCATCATTCTCCCCCACTGCGTCGCAGTGTAATCTCACTGGTCTCACCCCCTTTTTTTTTCCATAGAAATTTTTTTGAAAATATACTCACCACCATCCCCTTGACCTCAAAATCGCACCTGCACTTTTCTTGACAAAACAAAATCAAACTAACTAATTAAATGAAAATAAAATGCAACAAAAATAACACGGGCTGCCTCCCGAGAAGCGCTTAATTTATTTACGAGTCGTTAGCTAGACTCGACTACCTTTCAAGCCTCATATTCAAAAACGGGGATCTCCTCGATTATCCCCTCCACTTGTTCTTCTTCCAAGTACAACTTAAGTCTATGGCCATTAACAATGAAAGATCCTTCACCATCCTTCTTGAACAACTCCACATAACCCGACGGATAAACATGCTTGATAACAAAAGGTCCAATCCACCTAGAAGTTAGCTTAGGTTGCTTGATCTTAAACTTAGACAAAAACAACAAAACCTTAGCTCCAACCTTAAATTCCTTTCTACGGATCCTCTTATCATGCCAAACCTTGGTTCGCTCCTTGTAAAGCCTAGAATTCTCATATGCACCTAACCTAAGCTCATCAAGCTCATGGAGTTGCAACATCCTAAGTTCACCGGCTTCCATCATATCCAAGTTTAAATTTCTCAAGGCCCAATATGCCTTATGCTCAATCTCAATAGGTAAATGACATGTCTTGCCATAGAGCAACCGGTATGGCGTGGTGCCAATCGGCGTCTTATAAGCCGTCCTAAATGCCCACAAGGCGTCATCCAACTTCTTTGACCACACCTTAGGGTTATCTCCCACAGTTTTCTCCAAAATTCTCTTCAAAGCCCTATTGGTGTTTTCTACTTGCCCACTAGTTTGTGGATGATAGGAAGTAGAAAAGTAATGTACAACACCATATCTTTTCATGACCTTAGCTAATTGATGATTTGCAAAGTGTGTTCCTCGGTCACTAATTAAGGCTCTAGGGCAACCAAATCGGCAAAACAATTGTTTAAGGAAATCAATTACTACCCTAGCATCATTCGTGGGCAAAGCCTTGGCTTCGGCCCATTTAGACACGTAATCAACGGCGACAAGAATATATAGGCACTTATTAGACGATGGGAATGGTCCCATGAAGTCTATACCCCAAATATCGAAAACCTCACATACCTGAATGCTCTGTTGAGGCATCTCGTCCCGCTTAGTGATGCTTCCTTGTCTCTGACAGATGTCACAAGTTTCCACCAAAGTTTGAGCCTCCTTAAAAATTGTCGGCCAATAAAAACCTGCATCAAACACTTTCTTACCTGTGACTGAAGGACCGTAATGACCTCCAGTAGGACCATAGTGACAAGCATCCAGAATCTCCCTAGTCTCAGCTCCAGCTACACATCTCCTCACCATGCCATCTGCACAAACTCGAAACAAGTATGGGCTATCCCAAAAATAGTACTTGGCATCCGATATGAGCTTCTTCTTCTGTTGGTGTGTGAAGTCATTTGGTATCTCACCTGCAACTAAATAATTGGCAATATCTGCAAACCACGGAACATCATCAGAAGTAGAAATAAACATTAAACATTCATCGGGAAAGTGATCATTGATCTCCCCATCACGAAGTTCCTCCCGGTGAGGATCTTCCAGGCGACTCAAATGGTCGGCAGCCAAATTTTCAGCCCCTTTCTTATCCTTGATCTCAATATCAAACTCTTGTAACAACAAGATCCATCTGATAAGCCTGGGTTTAGCATCTTGTTTCGAGAACAAGTACTTAAGGGCTGAATGGTCCGTAAAAACTATGGTCTTACTTAAAACAAGATATGATCTAAATTTATCAAAAGCAAAAACCACGGCAAGCAACTCCTTCTCCGTTGTGGTGTAATTTTGCTGGGCGGGGTTCAAAGTTTTGCTAGCAAAGTAGATGGGCTTGAAATGCTTATCAACCCTTTGCCCAAGCACGGCTCCCACAGCAAAATCACTCGCATCACACATCAATTCAAAGGGCAATTCCCAATCCGGCCCGACCATGATAGGTGAATTGGTCAACTTCTCCTTAAGAACCTGAAAAGCACTTACACAAGAATCATTAAACTCAAAAGGGACGTCCTTCTCCAACAAGTGGGTCATAGGACGAGTAATCTTAGAAAAATCTTTAATGAAACGGCGGTAAAAGCCGGCATGTCCAAGAAAACTCCTTACCCCTTTCACATTGGAAGGCGGGGGTAATTTGGCTATAACGTCAATCTTAGCCCTATCAACCTCTATCCCGGCCTTAGACACCTTGTGACCTAGCACAATACCCTCGGTCACCATGAAGTGACACTTTTCCCAATTTAAAACAAGGTGTGCCCTCTCACACCGTTCCAACATCTTATCCAAGTTATGCAAGCAAGTACGAAATGAGTCCCCAAAAACCGAGAAATCATCCATGAAAACCTCCATGGAGGTTTCAAGCATGTCCTGGAATATGGCTATCATGCACCTTTGAAAGGTGCCCGGGGCATTACATAGACCAAACGGCATTCGCCGATAAGCAAAAGTGCCAAAGGGGCACGTGAAAGTGGTCTTTTCTTGATCCCTTGGATCAATGGGTATTTGAAAGTACCCGGAAAACCCGTCAAGGAAACAAAAATACTCGTTACCTGCAAGTCTCTCTAGCATCTGATCAATAAAGGGTAAAGGAAAGTGATCCTTTCGGGTGGCGTCATTAAGCTTTCGGTAGTCAATACAAACCCGCCATCCCGTTACAGTTCTAGTAGCCAAGAGTTCCTTATTTTCATTTTCAACCACTGTCATGCCCCCTTTTTTGGGCACACAGTGGACAGGACTTACCCAAGAACTATCAGCAATAGGGAAAATGATCCCTGCATCTAACAACTTAATAACTTCTTTCTTAACAACCTCTTTCATATTAGGATTTAGCCTCCTTTGTCTCTGGACAACGGGCTTAACATCATCAATAAAATCAATCTTATGCTGACAAAAATTTGGACTAATACCTGGAATGTCAGTAGTTTTCCAAGCAAAAGCTCGCTTATGAGCTCGGAGCACAGCCAAAAGGAGTCCTTTCTCGTCACCCGAGAGTGAGGACGAGATAACTACTGGTAAAGATGATTTACCTGCCAAGTAAGCATACTCCAAATGTGCAGGCAATGGCTTAAGCTCCAAATCTGTAGGTGGTACATCAACTGAATTAGGCACCCTTGAGCTTCCATCAGCAACAACTCTCTCAAAGCTCTCATCCACTGGAGGTGTCTCATCCAAGTTAAGTGCCATAACTTCTGCGAATAAATCATCATCAGAAATTTCCCCCGATCCTAGATTTGCAATCTCCTCATCTCCCATATCGGTCTCCATCAACTCCTGGAACTCTCGGTCCAAAGCATCATCAATCACATCAATCCTGAAACATGACTCATCATTAGAATATGAATGCTTAATAGACCTCTCAACATTAAAAACAATCCTATCTGCACCCACACCCAAAGATATTTCCTTATCTTTCACACGGATGATAGCATCCGCGGTATTAAGAAATGGTCTACCAAGTATTAGGGGTACCTGTGCATCCTCCTCCATCTCGAGGATGACAAAGTCAACTAGGAAAACAATATGGCCCACCTTGACTCTAATGTTTTCAGCAATACCCATGGGATACTGGAATGAATGGTCAGCTAGCCTTATACTCATGCGAGTCGGGCGAAGGATTCCTAAAGCCAACTTACTCCAAACCGAATAAGGCATCAAATTAATGCTAGCTCCTAAGTCAGCTAAAGCCTTACAAATAATGGTTCTAATAGAGCAAGTTATAAGAAAACTCCCTGGGTCTTCAAGCTTAGGGGGAATGCGGTTCTGCAAGATAGCAGAACACTCGGCATTGAGAAAAGTAGCTTTGGCCTCCTCCATCTTTGCTTTGTCCGTCACCAGTTCCTTAATGAACTTGGCGTAATGAGGCATCCCCTGTATCAAATCAACTAAAGGCACATTAATATGAACATTTGAAATCATCTGAACAAACTTGTTATACTGTTCCTTTAGCTTTGCCTTCCTGAACCGTTGTGGAAATGGAACTTTTGGTTTATAAGCTTTAACCTCGGGTTCCACAACCGGTTTTGGAAGAGTGACCGGAGTCTTCTCGGTCTGATTCTCCTCCAGCTCAATCTCCTCATCAATCTCATCATCATTACCTGAATCCTGTACATCTGAAACACAAACATTAGGCATAGTAGGAGGGTCATAAGATCTACCTGTACGGGTTGTAATGGCCTTGGCTTCCTCATTACGAGCTTGAGGTGGAGTGTACTTCTGCCCCGCATTTTGTCCCTGATTCGGCCCCATGCTAAACTGAGGCCTAGGATTCTGTTGAGTATTACTAGGCAGAGTACCATGAGGCCTAGAAAGTGCAGCCATCCTACTCTCAAGATCCTTAAAATTGACACATTGATTCTTCATATTTATCTCAACCTTCCCATCTATCCTATCCAACCTCTCATTCAACGCCTTAGTATCATCCCGAATCATCTGAATGCTAGTGTTGGTTTCAGCCTGATTACTAACCAATTGTTTCATCATCTCCCTCAACTCGGCATTTGGATCGGCATTAGAGGAAGAAGAAGCTGATCCTTGTCCTTGTTGAGGTTGTTGATGTGGTTGACTCTGAAAGTTATCCCTTTGCCACCTATTTCCTGAAAAACGAGAATTATTAGTAGGAAAAGAAGGGTTATAAGAAGGATTACCTGAAGAACGGTTCTGGAAACCGGTATTGCGCGGGTAGCTCCCTTGTTGTTGATTCTGGATGTAACTCACATCTTCGGGTGCCCGATTGGGGCACTCATCTGAATAATGCATATCACCACAATGATCACATCCATCGGCTACTACCTTTACATCCCGCTCAATTGCTCCAAACCGATTCTCTTGCATAGCAAATCCCTTTTCCATGCGCTCAGATAGCGCTCTAATCTCTCCAATCATCCCAGAATCATGACTAGTTTCAACCTTTGCAACCCTACCTTGGCTAGTACCTTTCTTTAACCTTCTCTCATTCTTCAAAAATCTATCATCATCCATATTTGCATTGTCCTTTGCCATGGACTCCAAAATATCAAAACCTTCATTGGGTGTAATTTTGTTGAAACCACCCCCAAAAGCATATCCTAACTCACGTTTGGACTTCTTATCTAGGCCATCAAAAAAAAGCTCAACATATTGCTCCTTAGTCATGTTATGGCCCGGACAATTCCTCAACATTTCTTTAAACCGAATCCATGCATCTACCACATCTTCATCTTCATCTTGGTCAAAGGACCTAATCAAATTCTCCAACTTCCTTTGAGTTCTAAGTGAGTAAAACTCACCAATGAAAGCTTGCTTGAGTTGGTCCCAAGTTGTTATGGAATTTTCCGGAAGATCATTAAACCAATCTAAAGCATCCCCGGTAATAGACATAGGAAAAGTTTCTAGTTTAACTGCATTCATTTGGTTGTTCCCATATTGGTATAACCGTGCCAACTTCTCAAACCTCTCTAAGTGCTGGTATGGATCCCATTTCCTTTTACCATCAAACTGTTGCTCCTCAATGCTCTTAAGATGATTACCTTTCAAATTGAAATCATGACCAATGGCTGGGGGTCTTATAGGACTACCACGGTTGGCAGGAATAGTGCGGACTCTCTCACCATACCGAATGTCATTCGGATCCCTTTCTTCGTCTCCCATTTCCTCTTCTAATTTAACTTCGAGATCGAAAAACTCGTCTAAATAGAACCCGTCCTCGTCCGAATCAGGAGTGGGTCTAGCAATAGGTGAGAATGGTGTAGGTGTTGTGAAGTTAAATCTACGTCTTGTTGGTGTTCTCAAAGGACTATTTAGAGGTAAACCAGAAGACCTCAAGTTCATCAACCAAGTAGTAGACCTGTAAAACACAACTAACCAAACACGTCAACTGCACCTGTGATAAGAAAAGAAAAGAAAAACTAAACTATTAAAGCAAATAACTTCCTCACGCGTGAGGAAGGATCAAACCACTAAATTAACAACTAAAACGGCACACGATCCCCGGCAGCGGCGCCAAAAACTTGATGTGCTAAATCGAGTTTAAAATTTAAAACTAGAAATGCCTTGAAACTCACTACTACACACTATCGGGCAGTGGACCCGATCGTACGCAATATAGTTAAAAAGTAAGTCCAGGTTCGTTCACGGGGATTGGTCTGAATCAATTGTCAAATAAAGTAGTTTGGAAAATAGGGTGGAACGCTTTGAATCTCTCCTTGACAATTAAATTAAAATAACTTAAAAGACCAACTCGAAAAGGTAAAGGTAAAACTGCAACAATAATAGTAAAGATCATCCACCTTGACTTCGCTAGACTTCAAACGTGATTGCATTCAATTAAGACCAAATTCATTTAGAGTTGACAAGATAATCGTGAAAGGATAAAATGCTCGCGTGGTACCACCAACCGCTCACAAACAACCCAGACACCTAAATTGCTAATTCAATTACCCAAGCCGGTACCACCAATGCCTAGACAACCTTATCAACAATTAGTTTACTGGATTAACACATTACCAATCGTGCCTATGTGAATTAAAACGTGGTACCACCAACCGTTTCTCAACACGTTGACAATATTATTCCTTTTATTAAAATGACATTCACTATCATACCATGAACTAGTGATAATTGCTCATAGACAAGCAACCGTTTGAAAATCACATATGTATCCAACTAGTACCACTAACGAAGAACACACATGCCACCAACATCATTATAATAAAAATAAAGGAATTAAATCATCAAGATCTCAACACAACGATAATAGAAATCAACTCTTTGAATTAAAACATATAGCAATCACATCATTCGTCTAGTTTCATCAAGGTGGATGGTCGAAAGATTAGCCACTCATGATTAAATTGAAATAATAATCAAAATAAAGGAAGAACATGATATACCAATCGTTCTTTGAAATTGAAATTGCAACACAATAAAATAGATACGATCCAAGTGGGTGCACGTGAATCTTCAATGAATCGGAAGATTATGAAGTCTTGAATTGATCCTTGAAGGTGTTCCTTGAAGTGCAGCTCTTAGAAAGAAAAGTTCATAGTTTGGGAATTAGGTTATTTCTTCTATTTATACCTCCCTTCAATTGGTGCAAAAGCTGCCCAAAACCCTTCAGAGCCGTCCCTTCACTGCGGCGCAGTGGGTGAGTAATGCCCCCACTGCGTCGCAGTGCATATACACTGCCCCATTTGTGTTCATTTGTCAAAGCCGACTGCGGCGCAGTGGGCACATGCATATCCCACTGCGTCGCAGTGCAAACGTACTGGTTGAATCCCTCATTTCCACTGGCCGACTGCGGCGCAGTGGGCCTTGATCACCCCCACTGCGTCGCAGTGCATTCTTACTGGTTGAATCCCTCATTTCCATATTGATGACTGCGGCGCAGTGGAGGCACCACTTGCCCACTGCCTCGCAGTATGAATACACTGGACGAAGGCCACACATCCACTAATGAAGACTTGCATATTCTCTATCTCTTTTCACCTCTCGAACTCTCCAATCAACTTCATGACCTCAAAATTACTCGAAATTGCACCAAATGGAAACGTCACCTGTTTAGAACCTGAAACCACTAACAAAACCCATAAACGCGCCAAATGCCCGCAAAATCGACTAAAAACATTTAATAAAAAAAGCCAATAACGATGTGGGCGATGGGTATAAATTGGTCACATCAGTCTCCCAAGTTAAACTTTCACCATGACTATGCTTCCATTTAATCAACACGAGATCAATCACCTTTCTGCGGAGTTTCTTTTGCTTTCTTCCGAGTATTGCTACTGGTTCATCCACTATTCTTTTCTGCGGATCAATGCTCACATCCTCAATTGGAATAACACTAGACTCATCGGCCAAACACTTCCTCAAATACGAAACATGAAATGTGTGGTGAATTCCATCCAATTTTGGGGGTAATTCCAATTGATATGCTACATCCTTGATACGTTTCAGAACCTTGAAAGGTCCAATGAAACGTGGACTTAGCTTCCCTTTCTTTCCAAAATGAATCACTCCTTTCCATGGAGAAACTTTCAGCATTACCAAATCACCAACTTGAACTCAATCGGCTTTCTTTTCTTGTCGGTATAAGTCTTTTGTCGTTCTCTAGCCACACGAAGTGCTTCTTTTGCCACATTAACTTTTTCAGCTGAGATTTCAATGATTTCAGGACCCGTAAACTGCTTTTCACCGGGTTCCATCCAACAACTCGGAGTCCTACATCTCCTACCATAAAGCATTTCAAATGGTGGCATTCCAATACTTGCATGGTGGCTGTTATTATAAGTGAATTCGATCAATTTCAAGTGTTCGTCCCATGCTCCACCATATTCTAAAACACAAGCTCTTAACATGTTTTCCAATGTTTGTATAGTCCTCTCACTTTGCCCATCAGTTTGAGGATGATAGGCGGTGCTCAAATTAACTCTAGTACCTAATTCTCGCTGAAGACCCTTCCAAAAGTTAGACACAAATCTCGTGTCTCGGTCTGAAACAATGGATAAAGGAACACCATGCTTCGCTACGATCTCATCTGAATACATCTTTGCCATCTTAGTTAGTGGTACATCCCGTCTTGTTGCCAAGAAATCAGCACTCTTCGTCAATCTATCCACAATAACCCATACCATGTCATTTCCCTTCGGTGTTCTTGGTAACTTGGTCACAAAATCCATAGTGATATAATCCCATTTTCATTCCGGAATCTCCAATTGCTGTAACAAACCGTATGGCTTCTTGTGATCAGCTTTCACACGTGCACAAGTCAAACATCTATCAACAAAATGAGCAACTTCTCCCTTAATGTTTGGCCACCAATAGATAGGCTTCAAATCTGTATACATCTTGGTAATACCGGGATGAACTGAATATCTTGACCTATGAGCTTCTTCAAGGATCAACTCTCGATTACCACCAAGCAATGGTACCCAAATCCGACCCTTGTATGTCTTAAATCCACGGCTGTTTGTCTCCATCACAAGTCTTTTCTTCTTTCCAATACTTTCCATGTCGATATTATCCTTCATTAAAGCCTTAACTTGAGCTTCCTTAATACGGTCAAGTAACCCCGACTTTGCTTGAACAACCATGCTCATCAATCTACAAGAAAAATTCTGCACTTTCCTACTTAATGCATCCGCCACCACATTGGCTTTACCGGGATGATACTTAATCTCACAATCATAATCTTTCAGGAGTTCCATCCATCTCTTTTGTCTTACATTCATTTTCTTCTGTGAGAACACATATTGTAAACTTTTATGATCCGTGTACAAGGTACACTTGGTGCCATATAAGTAATGCCTCCACAACTTCAAAGCAAACACTACTGCAGCCAATTCAAGATCATGGGTCGGGTAATTCTTTTCATGAGGCTTCAACTGACGTGAAGCATATGCAATAACTTTGTCCCTTTGCATAAAGACACAACCCAAACCTGAAATAGAAGCATCACTATACACAACAAGATCATCAGTACCTTCGGGTAAGGCTAGGACAGGAGCTTCACATAACTTTGTCTTAAGCGTTTGAAAGGCCTTTTCTTGAGCTTCCGTCCATACGAACTTTACTCCTTTCTTTGTCAATTCAGTCATTGGCTTAGCTATTCGGGAGAAATCTTGAATAAACCTTCTATAATAGCCAGCTAACCCGAGAAAACTCTTAATCTCCGTGGGTGTCTTTGGCTGTTCCCATTTAGATACAGCTTCAATCTTGGCGGGATCAACTTTAATACCTTCAGAAGAGATAACATGCCCTAGAAATTGAACTTCTCGAAGCCAGAATTCACACTTGGAGAACTTTGCATATAACTTTTTCTCCCTAAGAACCTCAAGAACGGCTCTTAGGTGCTCACGGTGCTCGGCTTCAGACTTTGAATAAATCAGAATATCATCAATGAAGACAATCACAAAATGATCTAAGAATGGGCGACATACCCGATTCATTAAATCCATAAAAGCGGCTGGAGCATTTGTCAATCCAAATGGCATGACAAGAAACTCATAGTGCCCATAACGTGTACGAAACGCTGTCTTGGCCACATCTTCCTTTTTGACTTTTAATTGATGATAGCCAGACCGCAAATCGATCTTAGAGAAGTAAGAAGCACCATGGAGCTGATCAAAAAGATCATCAATACGCGGGAGAGGATACTTATTCTTAACCGTTTGCTTATTCAGCTCACGGTAGTCTATGCACATGCGCATAGAACCGTCTTTCTTTTTGACAAAAAGAACCGGAGCTCCCCAAGGCGAGGAACTTGGTTGTATGAAACCTTTGTCGAGTAGCTCTTGAAGCTGAGACATTAACTCTTTCATTTCTGTAGGAGCTAAACGATATGGTGCTTTTGCAACAGGAGTAGCACCGGGTACAAGATCAATTTGAAAAGTGACCTCTCGGTCGGGAGGAATACCTGGAAGATCATCCGGAAAGACATCAGAAAATTCAGAAACTACATCAACATTAGAGATCGGAGACTTCTCCTTTCGTGTATCGATAACATAAGCAAGAAAGTGATTCTTGTTATGTCGAATGCAATTGAGAGCCTTCATCAAATTAATGATCTTTATGCTCCCTTTCTTCTTATCTCCATAAACAGAAATGACCTTACCATCCGGAGTAGCGAAACGCACAATCTTTTGAGAACATATAATGGTAGCATCATTTTGGGACAACCAATCCATACCTATCACTATATCAAAACCGGCTAGAGTAGTAGGCAATAATTGAACCGAAAAAGAGCGACCTTCAATCTCAATAGAACAATCATCATAACCTTCTTGAATGTCACTAATGGTACCGTTAGCAATTTCAACCTCTATAGAACAATCAAGGGGAGTAGTGACCCTATCAAGCTTAGGAGCAAATAAAGTGGACACAAAAGACCTATTTGCACCCGAATCAAAAAGAACAGAAGCAGGTTTTGAGTTAACAAGAAATGTACCGCTTACTACCTCATCGTTCTCCTTGGCAGCTTCAACTGTTAGCTGAAAGGCTCGAGCTTTAGGATTTTGGACAGCCGTCTTCTTTCCATCATCTTTTCCTTGTGGGCAATCCTTGATGAAATGACCGGTTTGGTGACACCGGTAACACTTTGGCTTGTCTTTGCATTCTGAAGCAGGATGACCCGTACCACCACAAGTATCACACCTTCGGGTCTTATCTGAACATGGACCCGAATGAGGCGCCTTACAAGTACCACACCAATTCTTCGGCTTTGCATAGTTGCTGCCCCCACCCCTTGAAGATGAACCTTTCTTGAACTTCCTATTCGATCCATTTGATCCATCATGCTTCCGTTTTGAACCTGATTGCTTATCATCATAAGCCTTCACTGCAGCCTTTTCACCCTTGAAGTCATCATCCAGCCTCTTGGACTCCTTAATCACAGCAGACAATGTAGTATGTTGTCTACAAAGGCCACGATAGCTAGCGGGGAGACCATCACAGTAAGCTTCAACCTGATCCACATCTCTACGAACTAAGTGACCAACAAACTTAAGCTTTTCCATAAATGAGTGAGCATACTCAGTTATGGCACCGGGCTTAGCGGTTAAAACTCTGAATTCCTTCTCAATCAACCTCAGCTCACGAGTACCCACAAATTCTTCCAAAAACTTCTCCTTAAATGTACCCCAAGGCATAACAGCTAGCACCTCGGGGGTCAAAGAAACAGTAGCAGCCCTCCACCAATTTCGAGCATTCTTCTTTAACATACGGGAAGCACACAATACCTTCATATCCTCAGGGCAATAACACGAAGCAAACACAACCTCGATATCATCCAACCATTCCATGGCACCTACAGCATCTTGAGTACCATCAAATGCCTTTGCTCCATACTTCTGAAAACTCTCATACTTAAAGTTATTAGCACGAGGGGCAACCACAACACGAGGCTCCACCACATTATCAACACCATTCACATTAGCAACAACATTTTCAGGAGCAACTTGTGACCTTACCATAGATGGCTCGGTACGGTTTGAATGGTTGGAATAGTTTCCATCAGTATGCTCAACCCGTTGCAAACTAGCTTCCTTTTCAACCCTCAATTGAGCCAACTCTTCTTCATTCCTTAACAAAAGAGCTCGAATAGCCCTCAACTCTTCATGCATTCCAGCTCGGGTATGAACTTGTTCAATCACTGGGTTAGCCCTCTCAATTTCTGATCTTGTGGGTTGTGCACCCGGAAGTGGCCTTCGAGGAGGCCTTTGGTTAACACCATTTTCAGCCCCATTTTGATTAGCCGGAGCATCGCTAGCATTAGCTCCATCTCTTTGACTGTTAGCACGGGTAATAACCATCTTTCTACAATTTCAGTGACGAATGTTAGAGATGAATCGAGTGAAAACAAAGTAAGGTTAGGCCTACTTAATTACACAAGCATAACATAATCATATATAAGCCATCAACCTACACTCACGAGTACCCACATATTCTTCCAAAAACTTCTCCTTAAATGTACCCCAAGGCATAACAGCTAGCACCTCGGGGGTCAAAGAAACGGTAGCAGCCCTCCACCAATTTCGAGCATTCTTCTTTAACATACGGGAAGCACACAATACCTTCATATCCTCAGGGCAATAACACGAAGCAAACACAACCTCGATATCATCCAACCATTCCATGGCACCTACAGCATCTTGAGTACCATCAAATGCCTTTGCTCCATACTTCTGAAAACTCTCATACTTAAAGTTATTAGCACGAGGGGCAACCACAACACGAGGCTCCACCACATTATCAACACCATTCACATTAGCAACAACATTTTCAGGAGCAACTTGTGACCTTACCATAGATGGCTCGGTACGGTTTGAATGGTTGGAATAGTTTCCATCAGTATGCTCAACCCGTTGCAAACTAGCTTCCTTTTCAACCCTCAATTGAGCCAACTCTTCTTCATTCCTTAACAAAAGAGCTCGAATAGCCCTCAACTCTTCATGCATTCCAGCTCGGGTATGAACTTGTTCAATCACTGGGTTAGCCCTCTCAATTTCTGATCTTGTGGGTTGTGCACCCGGAAGTGGCCTTCGAGGAGGCCTTTGGTTAACACCATTTTCAGCCCCATTTTGATTAGCCGGAGCATCGCTAGCATTAGCTCCATCTCTTTGACTGTTAGCACGGGTAATAACCATCTTTCTACAATTTCAGTGACGAATGTTAGAGATGAATCGAGTGAAAACAAAGTAAGGTTAGGCCTACTTAATTACACAAGCATAACATAATCATATATAAGCCATCAACCTACACTCACACTCATCCCAACCCGTCCTAAAAGCATTTTCATCATAAGGTTAAAGCATTACTACTTAAGCCAATCATTCCTCGTACGGTTTAAGTCCAAAATCCTATGGTCTTGGTCGAATTTTGGTTCACTTAAACCATTTCTCGGATACCAACTTGTAACACCCATCGTTTAAAAACTTGGATTTTCAAAAATCTTTGCCAAACGGCGTTTAAAATAAGCGGAAAGGATCACATATAAAATCTGCCCCATCCGTAACGGATGGTACCTTTAAAAAATTGGTGTTACTACTAGCATCATCAAAACAATAAAAGTAATCCAAGCTTCGGCACCAACATAAATGCCCATCATTACAAATCTGGAAAATAAGCAAAATAGCCAAACATAAAGCTAAAGGAAGTCTAAGCGTTTAATGTTTTTGCTAAGCTTCTTTATTTGTTCTACCCAAGTCTCACCAAGCTAATCCTCGCCTAGCTCAAACTTGATTATCCTAAAGGCACAACATTTTCAAAGAACAAGTGTTAGTTAATAAATTAGCTAAGTAAGATAACACGAATTTGAAAACATTTGCCAATTCATAATATATTAACAAAGTCATCTTTTAATGTTAATATCACATACAATCATAACATATCATAACATAACACATTAGGATCATCGTATTCCTAATTGTGCCTAGCTTCACTTTCTTTATCTTTCTTTCTTTTCTTTATTTCTTTGCCTAGACGTAGGCTAAGTGACTTATGCCACTTACATAGGGATGTGGGGTTGTGTGTAGGCGGTCATAGACCATACATGGAGTCCTCACACCCGACATGATGGGTAAACCATAAGGTGGTCCATCGGCGTCGTTAAGGAAAGACAAAGTCATTTCCAACTGAATAAACCGTTTATGCCTTTACGCATTTGTGGTTAGTTACTCCACCCGGAATACTCAAACATAACTATGCCACGGGAGGTATCATGATTCCCAAACCACTTGACCACGTACGCACCAGCCCCGAGGAGCTAGCACGGGTTAAGCTTAACACAAGACTTTACATATTGCTCGAGACTTTAATCTTTGTATTAGTTTAGGTTACACTTTCACCTAAGCTAATCACATATCATCTTTTACTTTAGGGCCCTTAACGTGCACGTGAACATGGCAATCCTAATCAAAGGACTAGTGACTAGGTGATCAAGCCACACATGAAATCATATAGCATAACATTTCATCATTTCATAGTCACATAACATAATCATCTCATCATTTCATACGTATATACTTACCTCATACCTTTGCAACCTGTATAAACATGTTATACATCATAAACAGTAAGTATAATGTCCCTTCGCAACCTCCCATAGTCACCCACAAACATAAAACGTGCATTCGTATTCAATTGGAAGGTTTAACTTATGAAAACGTGTTTTGTTGTACCAACAGGTGACAAAAGATGCTATCTTACCTTGGTACAGCTTACCAACCAGTTACAAGTGTCTTACAGTGCTTGCTAAGTGCTCCCGACAACCTATAATGAGTATACGATCGTTCTATAAGCTAAACGAAACTTAAATACCAATCTGGACCTATTTGTGCACCGCACAGGAATCTTGTGCGCCGCACAAAACACCATTTGATCATTTGTGCGCGCATAGAATGTTTGTGCACCACACAAATCAACCAAATTCGTCACAGAAACTAACCAAATTTCTGAGCAAGCCGTTTGTGCGCCGCACAGAAGTTCTGTGCGCCGCATAACGGGCTCCCACCTGAAACCAATCTTTCAAAACTTGCTTTTATGCGCCGCACAAAAGGCTTGTGCGCCGCATAACACCCAGTTCGACCAAAATCCAACTTTTTAATCTTTAAATCGAAACTCATACGAACACCAATCATTAATTCGACCTGGGGACATAAAATTAACCTTTTTGACAATACTTTTACTGACTCAAATCCATCAATCATACTTTTAATCCCTTACAACATGAATCAACCATTCAATCACCCGAATAACATGAAATCGATAAACGTTTATTCAAATAACCCAACCCAAACCCCATGGCCTGGATTGAAAACTCACTATGACTCATAAGATCAGATTTCAGAGATAATATTACCTATTTTACCTGTAGATGACTTAGGGGATTCAAGATCTAATCAAAACTTGATCGAAACGGCACAAAACGATTGAATCTTGAGGGAAACTTGTCTTGGGATGAGAGGGGGATCGGCTGGAGGGTTTCACACACAAGAGCAGGTGTTATGTGACAATTAGGGCTGCCTAATTGCTCCCTAACCCTGACCATCAAACTTTAAACTTACACTTAGGACCCCTCAACTTTATAACTTAACGTTCTTAGCTTAACTTTCTACCGGGAGTCTTAACATACTAACAAGCACCTTATTTCTTAACTTTATTTTCGTTAATCATCATATTAATCATTTCATATTAAACACCTAAGCATTTAATCACATAATCCCATATAGGGCACATAAACATAATGGACCTAACGTTAACTAACGGAAAGTCAAATAGTCAAACATAAAACGTTTGGGATGTTACACCCAACCTGACCCAGACCCCAACCTGACCCAGACCCCAAGCTGACCCAAGCTGACCAGACCCCAAGCTGACCCAACCTGACCCAGACCCCAACCTGACCCAGACCCCAAGCTGACCCAACCCAGAACTCAAGCTGACCCAAAACCCATAATCTACATTTGTGTAGATTATGTGTAAATTGTGTCAAGCTGACCCAACCTGACCCAGACCCCAAGCTGACCCAACCTGACCAGACCCCAAGCTGACCCAACCTGACCCAGACCCCAACCTGACCCTGACCCCAACCTGACCCAGACCCAGCTGACCAACCCTGACCCAACCTGACACAGACCCCAAGCTGACCCAACCTGACCCAAGCTGACCCAACCCAAAACCAAGCTGACCCAAAACCCATAATCTACATTTGTGTAGATTAATCTACATTTGTGTAGATTATGTGTAAATTGTGTCAAGCTGACCCAACCTGACAGAACCCAAGCTGACCCAGACCCCAAACTGACCCAACCTGACCCAGACGCCAAGTTGATCCAACTCAAGCTGACCCAACCCAAGCTGACCAAGCTGACTGAGAGCCCAAGCTGACCAAGCTTCAAAAAAGTTTAATTTATTTACAAAATTGTCACCGCGTTTTTTTTATTTTACACATGTCGCGTTCTGATTGGCCAATAGGATCTTCTCTCCCTTCTCTCCTTAACACACCTTCTTTCAGGATCTTTACCCTATATTCTAATAATTTTATGTTATTATGTTTTTTTTTATTTTGATTTGTCAATCTTAATGCATTTATCAATTAGTTATAGAATTTTATTAAGTTTTTTTTTTCCTGAAAAACATTATTGCTATAGTTGTTTTGATACGTTTATAAATATCTAAGTATCTAACTATCTCTTTCATTTTTAAATTATTTTTTTTTGGTGTTTAGTGGGCACCACTTATAATGTCGAGCAGGGTACCTAAAATCTATGGGACGGGTCTGTTCAATCTATTATCGATCTTTCATTGATCGCTCTTATGATGGGCAAAAATACATAACATAATAATTTAAGGGACATAAAAGAAATTTAAACTTTTGATAATCCAAGTTTTCAAATAATTAAAAAAGCTTAAAAGTTAACAAAAACTAAAAGCTATCAAATTTATGACCGACTCCAATTCAAAACCCTTACCAAATAGTAGAGAGGTTCGCATAAACAAATCGTGCTAACGAAAATATCTGCAAAGTAATCCGTCTTAATGTTGTATGTCTTCATGATTAGACTCTTATTGTGAGAATATATGTTAAAAGAGAGTGAAATGGAAATATGTGACTGTTAGATATTGAAGCTTGGGTGTAGAAACTCTCACAACTTGATTTTTTCAATTCGTAAAAAATATGAGGCCCAATCAGTTATATACTAGATTTTAGACCCGTGTCCAACACTGGACACGAGGTTTACGATATTATCAATATTAGATCTTCATACATTTAAGTCATAAAAGCTTATAATTTTAAAGATATACGGTTCCAAGTGTTATACTTTGCAAGTTGTAGTGCAATAATCAAAGATTCGTCACTGTCATTATTAGCTGAGACATATTGATGAAATTGTTTGTCGTAGTCATTCCACAAGGCACATATATGCTATAGTAATTTCTCTATTATAAATTTTTTTGAAACCAGTTGTACTCATAATGTGATATTATTATGAAAAATAATTAAGAATTAAAATATAAACATACTTGTGATCCTGTACTTGACATTTAAGTATACGTATTTGATCATGATGCGGACCCTTAACACGAATAGGTTTATTCTCAATCACCTATCCTATGATAATTATTGATGGCTAAAAATAAATATAAATTAAGTATTCAGGGCTAAAAAGTGTAAATTATTGATGGAAAACAATACATAAGCGGGAGTCAATTTGATGAAATTGAGCGATTTGATTGATTAATAAGTCATTAGGTTTTGAAATAATTTTTTGTAGACAATATTTCATATGTTGAAATTGTGTTAATGTAAATTTTAAAAAACTTTCTCAAGTTGATGGCTAAAATAAATATAAATTAAGTATTCAGGGCTAAAAAGTGTAAATTATTGATGGAAAACAAAAAAAAGTGTAAATTAATGAGACTTTTTCTACAAATTAATATAAATACTAATATAATAATATATTTGGATAATGATTATTAGGATTTTTAATTTATAGTTAATCTAAATGATGACATAAGCGAGAGTCAATTTGATGAAATTGAAGATTTGATTGGTTAATAAGTCATTAGTTCAACTGTCTTATAGTATATATTAAGATTAAAGATAAGATTATAAAAAATTAAAATATAACCCAAACTCAGGTATCTAACAGTAAGATACTCACTTTTCTCTAAAAGAAATTATATTAAATAGTTTGAAATAATTATTTAATAATAACAATTATTATTAATATTATTATTATTATTATTTTATTATTAAATTTATTTTTTTAAAAGAAAATGTTTAAAGTATCTTCTAACACCCTTCACTATCATTGTGATTCATGTCCTCATCATTCAAATTCAAAGTTCAACTTTTGAAATTTGAGTCCCACTTTTGATGGTGGTATATATCGTATTCTCTTTTTGTTAATTTTACTTATGTGTTTATTTTTTCATATTTATACAATTAATGCATGTTACTAAAACCACAAATATTTTAAAGTATACAACAATATCAACGGCCACTCAACCAGATATATGATGTAAAATTTCATATTTGTGTTCGAGGGTAGAAAAATTGCTTTTAAAAGACCTAGGATAAAGTATGTCATTCATTAATCGACGTTGTTGTGTATTTTTTTCTAATCAACCGACGTTGTTGAGTGTTTTTTTTAGAAGAAAACCTTAAGAAGGGTTGTTAATTCTTCATTTTCATTTTTTATACTCACATAAATTGTAGTTAAGCCAACAATTAGACTGACAATTACGACACGTCGAAGTACTTTTTATTCATACACGATGTTAGTACTTTTTATCCATACAAGATGTTAAGAAGACATTATCACCCTTATTGATCGAGGTACTCATTAAATGTCTAGGTAATTAAGGATAGCCACCTCCAATGGTCGTCTTTTTAAATCGCAAAACCTTCCCTTCTGTCCACTTTTCATTCACACGGTTCTCAAAGCAGAGAAGTAAAGGTGGTGGTAGGTACCACGAGCCCTCTGTCCCACACATCTATCCAGAAACAAGTGTAACCGGATTTTCAATAAACGATGATTATATAACAAAGTATTTAATTTGTATCTTTTTTTAATAAATTTCATTATGTATATGAGGGTTGTGATAATTTGAAAACTAAAATTTTCGTGAAAACTAAAAAACTGACCAAAACACACTGTGATCTGAATTTAACACAATGTGTTTTTAATGTGTTTTTAGAAAACACATTGTGTTAAGTTCATATCACAGTGTGTTTGAACAATTTTCTGATTTTCACGCGCTATCAAAAACACACTGTGATTTAAAACTTAACACAATGTGTTGTGTTTTTATAAAACACATTGTGTTAAATTCAGATCACAGTGTGTTTTGGCCAGTTTTATAGTTTTCACATAAATTTCAGTTTTCAAATAAACATTTCACATGTATATGAAGACATTATTCAACACAACCAAATAAATATTACGACATTTTTATCGATCTATCTATCTATTTAATAAATAAATAGATACAGTTCTAATAAGCTACCGATTGTTTTTTTTTATTATTATTATTTAACTAATAATATTATATTCGTATTGTACCAATTTTGGTTATGGTTTGCCAAATCTAAAAATAATCATAATCTATTTTTCGACAAACGACTATGTAAAAGAGTGATTATGTATAGTATTTCGGAGGAAAATGTAAATCTTTTTATCAGATACAAAATATGTTGTAAACGCAAATTTAACCACCCTCTTCCATTTGTATTTTAACAATTTCAAATCTCATTAAAGATATACAACATTTCTTGGATGTTTCATAACATTCAAAAGTATGGAACTAAAGTTATCTACCAATATATATATAACAATGTCCTAAATTCATTCCTAAACAAATAGGAACCCTTAGATGAGTTCCAACTTTGATTTAGAACCATTAGATCAAATTTAATTATTTCATCTTTATAGAATGACGATATTAATACTTTCACTTTATATGATTAGACAAAAAAACCCTTTAGAATCATATCATAAACCGTAAATAAATAAATATAAATATAACATACGCAACTTTCCTTCCTTTATTGGTAGATTCATGTGTACATAAATAATATAAAATAATAATATAACAAGAAATACATATAATATCTACGTTTATTTTTAGTTTAAATAAAATAATACTTAGAATTTAAAAGGAAACATATACGTGTATCTTATTCAAGTTTTACAAAATTATTTACGGAGTAATAAACACAATAAGATATCAATATTGTATTACTAAAATATTATAATGGGGATGGAGATTCATTCGCTCTTTTCGTAAACCAATCGAGAAACCATTGTTAAATAGATAAATAGCAATTTGGTTATGTCTTATTTAGAAATATTAAAAAAATTATAAGTTAATCATCTTATCTTAATTTTAATATATATTAATATATACAAAGACAGTTGTAATAATGACTTATTGACCAATCAATCGCTCAATTTCATCAAATTGACTCTTGCTTATGTCATCATTTAGTTTAATTATATAAATAAAATTTCTAATAATCATATTCAAATTTATATTTTTTTTGTTTTCCATCAATAATTTACACTTTTTAGCCCTAAATACTTAATTTATATTTATTATAACTTTTAGCCATCAAGTTGAAAGATTTTTTATTTTTATTTTCAATTATAAAAATTCAACACATAAAATTATCTAGAAAAAAGTATTTAAAAATTTCATGTGAATGTGTGTATACAACCAGTAACATATCTACAATTGTGATTTAATTAATATTAAAATATAATAATTCTATTATTATCTTAAGGAAAAAATTATAATTAGTATTAATATTAACAATCTTTAATTGATTATACGTACGATGCATATTCTGATAAGGAAATTTTAAATTGTCTACAATTGTAATACTGTAAGCTTACATTTATCAACTCCTTAAAAAAACCTACCACCATACAATCTTCTTTTATATTAAGATTCATATCTTTTTTTCAATTTGTCAAACTTAAAATTCAACATCCACGCTTACACAAAATCATTAACAATATGAACAAGAAATCAAGAAATCTTAATGGAAAACAGAAACCCAAAAATAAAAGCATATAACAGATGTAACAGAAGGTGACCCAGAAAATGGTTAACCATTATATGAAGTCCTAATCAATTATATGATAAAAAAAGGAATATCGAGAGGTACACATCTAAATTATTTCACTATTAAAATAAAAAATACGTTATCGTAATGTTTGCCTGTAACAGAATACATTGACATGGATGACCCAACTTATATTTGTAACTCTTATTATAAGTCTCGTGTCCAGTAATGGACATAGGTCTAAAATCACTATAAA
This sequence comes from Erigeron breviscapus, assembly GCA_034093135.1. Taxonomy (NCBI): domain Eukaryota; kingdom Viridiplantae; phylum Streptophyta; class Magnoliopsida; order Asterales; family Asteraceae; genus Erigeron; species Erigeron breviscapus. The sequence goes on from CM067168.1 coordinate 26,282,320, forward strand.
ACATGTAAAATAAAACTTTTATCATTTATAACCAATCAACAATAGATAGATTGGTATATGATGAAGTCTGGAATTGAGAGGTATTGGGTTCAAATCCTGAAAAATGGAGGCATGGGTTGTTATATGAAGAGACATGTCACTGAGCCTAAATTTATCATTCAGAAAAAAATATATAATTATTATAAAACATATAGCATTGAACTTTTATACTAATAATTTTTATTTATCAATAATTTAATCGTCTAATATAAATTTTTTTGACTATTTCTAATTTCATAATATTAACCAATAAGATAATATTTTTTGTATATAATTTCACATAAACTATGTGTTGCAATTTATACTAAAGTAATAATAAAAAATATTAAGAAATCACAAATTTTGAATGATAGTTAATAAGAAAAGATTTGAATAAAATAATTCATATACGTAATTCATCTATATATAAGAGAGTCTTAGATTATACAATGAAGAAACAATGACCATTAGATGAGTTTCAACTTTTAAAGCATGGTACACGCGCAATGCGGCGGTGTTAATTTTGACGCTTCTGTGAAAGAACTGAACTCGATAAACCGAAAACACAAGATTTTTTTTTTTTTTTTTATATATACCCCACTGCGCCGCAGTGGGTGGAGAACTCTCCCACTGCGCCGCAGTGGGAAATCTCGGACTCAAGTCCAGAAAAGCCCCACTGCGCCGCAGTGGGTTTGACACTCTCCCACTGCGCCGCAGTGGGAGGAAAAACTGTTAAGGCCGTGGGATTCCACTGCGCCGCAGTGGGCAAAACCACCCCCACTGCGCCGCAGTGAGCATCAGCACAGCAAACCTAAGACCATTTCAACACTTGAACAAACTTGTAACCTTCCAATTTCAAAACAACATCTTAAAACACATTCCAGAGATTGACATCAACTTCATGGACACCTTTTAAACATATAATACAACATCATCTTGTTTCAAAACCCATGAACACCATCAAATGGGTCATTTACCCACTTTGACACTATTTTCGACCAAATATGCAAATTCACAAACTTTCCCAAAAGCTTTACACCTGATCGTTTACATAATTTTTAACAAAAGTATGACCATCAAATCAAAATGTACCAAGAGCCATGAGGAGAGGGATTTCTAAGCCTCTAAACCAAAAGTTGTCATTCATCCGAGAATGACCTAATACCTTCAAGTCTTCCAACAACACTTCAAGCTCTACACCAAGACTTTCAATTCAACAACACTAGTTCCGTCTTCCGGAACCTATAAAAAGATGAACAACTAAAAGAATAAGCTTTACGCTTAGTGAGTACGTTTATATACAAATATGCACATGTTGAAACAACTCATAAGGATAGGATAACCTACATTACCACAATAACACATCATTCAAAAATATACCTTCACATCAACACAATACGTGACACCCTGAAATCAATCAACCATATAAAATCACACTAGCCAACAATCAATTCACATAGCCATATCCCATATGGTCTTATCTCAACTTATCCATATACCTATCATAATTCCATGGGTCTTACTTCTTGCAACTCTTCACAATTACACAACAGATGTACACTTCTATACATTCAATTACCCAAATAAACATCTCATGCACATACAAATCACATTGCCATACCCCGTATGGTCTTTATCCCATCATTTAAATACGTCATATAGATTATACCATCATTATGTAATTGACCAACATGAGAATAGTCATATATAAGAGTACTCACCTCAATGATGAACTACCGAATTGAAGATGGCCACAAGAACACCTATTATCACTTTCAACCTAGCAATAATCACAACATGCATATAAGGCCATCTAATAACCCATCACCTACAAGACTATCTATCCATAACCACTAATTTCACTATCATTCTTTTTACCCATTTAAGTTCCCATTATATTATTTAGTTGGTTCATTTAAAATCTCATTTCACATAATTTCCAATTATATCAAATTCTAAGAACCGAATCTTGACTTTAATCACCATAACACATTTTATATAACAACCCCCAAATTTCATTAATCTCAAGAACCCTAGCTTAAATTAAAATCAATATGACCCATTTCATTAAAACCCCAAATCAATTGTATTGCATGAACCCTAATTGAGATAAATCCCCAAAACCCCTTTTGCTAGAAACCCCAATTCTATGAACCCTAAATTTCTCAAAGCACATAGTAATCAAAGCTCATACCTTAAAGAATAACAAAAAGGAAAGTTAACTAGTCTTCTTCCTCCTTCCTCCTCTTGATTTTCGGCCACATACACCAACAACACCAAATCTCCCAAGTTTACTTTCTAGTAAATTGAATGTTATTATTATTGTTGTTTTCTTTTGAAGAATTCTTGAATGATAGAATATTATTGTTATCCTTGTTGATGATTAAGAGATTTTGATTTGTGAGAGGAGTTGAAATTGATTGGAAGAAATGAGAAGAAGAAGGTTTAAGAAGGAGTGTATGAAGGAATGGAAATGACTCATAAACCTGGAAGGATGGCTGGCACTCCATAGTGATGCCACGCCCCTTATTCAATTTTGTGGGTATTTTACCCGCTATCCGTTAAAGTTCCAACTAAATTAACCCCATAACTCAAAATTAAATACTAGGAAATTATTTTAAAGGTAAAACTATAATAAAATTATTAAATTTATATTTTAAAATATTTGGGGTGTTACAACTCTCCCACACTTATTTGGTTCACGTCCTCGTGAACGTCACTTTGCATTTCAAAACTTTCCTGTTATTCACACTTAAACTATATCAATTCATTAATCTTCCCAATTCGATCTTAATACTCTATCCTTATCGCCCAATACCTTTAAGTTGTGGACTCTAAATTTAATTTAAAGTTTACAAATTAACTTGACAATCAATCAAAATCGTACATCTCCTTCTATTGAGATCAATCTTATCACTATATGCCACACTCCCCGTATGGTCTTATCACTATATGCCACACTCCCCGTATGGTCTTATCACTATATGCCACACTCCCCGTATGGTCTTATCACTATATGCCACACTCCCCGTATGGTCTTATCACTATATGCCACACTCCCCGTATGGTCTTATCACTATATGCCACACTCCCCGTATGGTCTTATCACTATATGCCACACTCCCCGTATGGTCTTATCACTATATGCCACACTCCCCGTATGGTCTTATCACTATATGCCACACTCCCCGTATGGTCTTATCACTATATGCCACACTCCCCGTATGGTCTTATCACTATATGCCACACTCCCCGTATGGTCTTATCACTATATGCCACACTCCCCGTATGGTCTTATCACTATATGCCACACTCCCCGTATGGTCTTATCACTATATGCCACACTCCCCGTATGGTCTTATCACTATATGCCACACTCCCCGTATGGTCTTATCACTATATGCCACACTCCCCGTATGGTCTTATCACTATATGCCACACTCCCCGTATGGTCTTATCACTATATGCCACACTCCCCGTATGGTCTTATCACTATATGCCACACTCCCCGTATGGTCTTATCACTATATGCCACACTCCCCGTATGGTCTTATCACTATATGCCACACTCCCCGTATGGTCTTATCACTATATGCCACACTCCCCGTATGGTCTTATCACTATATGCCACACTCCCCGTATGGTCTTATCACTATATGCCACACTCCCCGTATGGTCTTATCACTATATGCCACACTCCCCGTATGGTCTTATCACTATATGCCACACTCCCCGTATGGTCTTATCACTATATGCCACACTCCCCGTATGGTCTTATCACTATATGCCACACTCCCCGTATGGTCTTATCACTATATGCCACACTCCCCGTATGGTCTTATCACTATATGCCACACTCCCCGTATGGTCTTATCACTATATGCCACACTCCCCGTATGGTCTTATCACTATATGCCACACTCCCCGTATGGTCTTATCACTATATGCCACACTCCCCGTATGGTCTTATCACTATATGCCACACTCCCCGTATGGTCTTATCACTATATGCCACACTCCCCGTATGGTCTTATCACTATATGCCACACTCCCCGTATGGTCTTATCACTATATGCCACACTCCCCGTATGGTCTTATCACTATATGCCACACTCCCCGTATGGTCTTATCACTATATGCCACACTCCCCGTATGGTCTTATCACTATATGCCACACTCCCCGTATGGTCTTATCACTATATGCCACACTCCCCGTATGGTCTTATCACTATATGCCACACTCCCCGTATGGTCTTATCACTATATGCCACACTCCCCGTATGGTCTTATCACTATATGCCACACTCCCCGTATGGTCTTATCACTATATGCCACACTCCCCGTATGGTCTTATCACTATATGCCACACTCCCCGTATGGTCTTATCACTATATGCCACACTCCCCGTATGGTCTTATCACTATATGCCACACTCCCCGTATGGTCTTATCACTATATGCCACACTCCCCGTATGGTCTTATCACTATATGCCACACTCCCCGTATGGTCTTATCACTATATGCCACACTCCCCGTATGGTCTTATCACTATATGCCACACTCCCCGTATGGTCTTATCACTATATGCCACACTCCCCGTATGGTCTTATCACTATATGCCACACTCCCCGTATGGTCTTATCACTATATGCCACACTCCCCGTATGGTCTTATCACTATATGCCACACTCCCCGTATGGTCTTATCACTATATGCCACACTCCCCGTATGGTCTTATCACTATATGCCACACTCCCCGTATGGTCTTATCACTATATGCCACACTCCCCGTATGGTCTTATCACTATATGCCACACTCCCCGTATGGTCTTATCACTATATGCCACACTCCCCGTATGGTCTTATCACTATATGCCACACTCCCCGTATGGTCTTATCACTATATGCCACACTCCCCGTATGGTCTTATCACTATATGCCACACTCCCCGTATGGTCTTATCACTATATGCCACACTCCCCGTATGGTCTTATCACTATATGCCACACTCCCCGTATGGTCTTATCACTATATGCCACACTCCCCGTATGGTCTTATCACTATATGCCACACTCCCCGTATGGTCTTATCACTATATGCCACACTCCCCGTATGGTCTTATCACTATATGCCACACTCCCCGTATGGTCTTATCACTATATGCCACACTCCCCGTATGGTCTTATCACTATATGCCACACTCCCCGTATGGTCTTATCACTATATGCCACACTCCCCGTATGGTCTTATCACTATATGCCACACTCCCCGTATGGTCTTATCACTATATGCCACACTCCCCGTATGGTCTTATCACTATATGCCACACTCCCCGTATGGTCTTATCACTATATGCCACACTCCCCGTATGGTCTTATCACTATATGCCACACTCCCCGTATGGTCTTATCACTATATGCCACACTCCCCGTATGGTCTTATCACTATATGCCACACTCCCCGTATGGTCTAATCACTATATGCCACACTCCCCGTATGGTCTTATCACTATATGCCACACTCCCCGTATGGTCTAATCACTATATGCCACACTCCCCGTATGGTCTAATCACTATATGCCACACTCCCCGTATGGTCTTATCACTATATGCCACACTCCCCGTATGGTCTAATCACTATATGCCACACTCCCCGTATGGTCTTATCACTATATGCACACTCCCCGTATGGTCTTATCACTATATGCCACACTCCCCGTATGGTCTAATCACTATATGCCACACTCCCCGTATGGTCTAATCACTATATGCCACACTCCCCGTATGGTCTTATCACTATATGCCACACTCCCCGTATGGTCTAATCACTATATGCCACACTCCCCGTATGGTCTTATCACTATATGCACACTCCCCGTATGGTCTAATCACTATATGCCACACTCCCCGTATGGTCTTATCACTATATGCCACACTCCCCGTATGGTCTTATCACTATATGCCACACTCCCCGTATGGTCTTATCACTATATGCCACACTCCCCGTATGGTCTAATCACTATATGCCACACTCCCCGTATGGTCTAATCACTATATGCCACACTCCCCGTATGGTCTTATCACTATATGCCACACTCCCCGTATGGTCTAATCACTATATGCCACACTCCCCGTATGGTCTTATCACTATATGCCACACTCCCCGTATGGTCTAATCACTATATGCCACACTCCCCGTATGGTCTTATCACTATATGCCACACTCCCCGTATGGTCTTATCACTATATGCCACACTCCCCGTATGGTCTTATCACTATATGCCACACTCCCCGTATGGTCTTATCACTATATGCCACACTCCCCGTATGGTCTTATCACTATATGCCACACTCCCCGTATGGTCTTATCACTATATGCCACACTCCCCGTATGGTCTTATCACTATATGCCACACTCCCCGTATGGTCTTATCACTATGCCACACTCCCCGTATGGTCTTATCACTATATGCCACACTCCCCGTATGGTCTAATCACTATATGCCACACTCCCCGTATGGTCTTATCACTATATGCCACACTCCCCGTATGGTCTTATCACTATATGCCACACTCCCCGTATGGTCTTATCACTATAAGCTCTCAATCATGCTCACAATTATACTACCAAATAATTTATGAAAATGTAACACAATTTTACAAATAAACCAAGTCATTCCCCGCCCAAACCACGTTGTCATGCCTCGTAAAGTTCATCATCAATACACCTACCAACATACCAAGACTTTACACTACATTATTACACAAATACAAAGCATGTAGCTCCACACCATCAAGTATTCACTTCAATTATGTTATCCAACAACCAATTTACGTGGAGAGCACTTGAAACAACTCGACTCTATTTATGAGATGAAACTAGAAAACCCCTTCCTTTTCTTGTTTTTTTTTTTTTAACTTTGGTGTAAGAATCTCACCACGTAGTACCTTACTCAACTTTACTTTTACAAGGCTCATTCATAACGCAAAACTATGATTTAATTGTAGGGTATAAGGAACTACACCTGATGTATCTCTAGGTTCATCGGCAAATAGTTGAAACGGTATTCCATTTTATCTTCCGTACTTGCCAGGGTTCCCTCTCTCGGCTTCCTTCCTTGACTCCGTCTCTCTTTCTTCTCTAGTTAAGTACGGGCAAACACTTTTAACGTGACCTTTTTGGCGGCATTTGAAACAAATTATTGCACTCGAAGATTCGACTTTGCAATCTCGGCTAATGTGTCCCGTTTGCCCACAGTTGAAGCAACATTTTGGCGGTGCTCGACATTCCCCCGGGTGAACTTTTTCACACTTACTACAGAATTGAGCATTCCTCTTTGCCGGGCTACTACTTGAGCTTCCATCTTGTCCTACCCGCTTACTTGGAGTGTAGCTCCCTTCCATCCCTCTCTTGGTAACACTATCATCAACTCTCATTTGTTCAATCTCATGATCTCGAGCTACATCCGCCAACATGGAGAAAGACTCCATTTGACGTAGGCTTATCTTTTCCCTTACATCCTTCCTCAACTTCAAGTAGAATTGTTCCTTGAGCAAATGATCGTTTTCAAGAAATTCCGGACAAAATTGTGCCTTATCCAAGAATTGAGCGCGAAACTCATTCAAGCTTAAACTCCCTTGACAATCATTGAGAAATTCACTTCTCAATTTAGTTACTTCGGCCTCCGACCTAAACTCCTTGAAAAACATGGTCTTGAATTCGGGCCACTCCACATGATCCAAAGCTTCTTTCTTTATCGCCAACAAACCATCCCACCATCTCTTCCCGCTGTTCCTTAGCATACCAACCGCGAAGATAACCTTCAAGTGTGAGGGGCATTGACTAGTGCGGAACGCCCCTTCAATCTCAGATATCCATCGTGTGCAAACAATGGGATCACGGTCACCGTGATACTCCGGTGGGTGACACACTTCAAAGTCTCGAAAAGTGAACTTCTTCTTGTAACCCCTTTCTCCCGTCACTTCCACTTCTTTCTCTTTTCATCCTTCTTGTCCTTACCCTTGCCATCCCTCTTCTCAAACTCTAGTTGAACATTCACAGCCACTTCTTCTCTGATCATTTGAGCGATGTGATCATTCACAGCCCCTTCCATAGTCTCATTCAATTTCTTAAGTAGGAGGGGTGTATATTTCTCTAGTGCTCTCCCTATTTGATCCGAGATATCCATGCTACCCTCGGCAAATATGGGCTCTTCTTCTTCGTTCTGATTGTGGTGCTCTTCTTCATCATTATGATAATCGGCCATACTTCAATAAGAGTAGATAAAACGAATTTAATTACGCAACCTATCTAACTCTATGACTAGAAGCCAAAACTTATAACTTAATACTACACCGTCCTAAGGTTTGATGCCGCTAGTTTATAAATTTATTAGTATTTCAACCGCAATAAGGCCGGCTTCTTATTGTGCTTTAAATACTAATGAATAGATAATCTAACATTATCAAACACATAATTCAGTCCCATAAAAAGTTTCGGTTACCTAAGGTCGAGTCTCAACTAAGGTTTAAGTCTAGGCACTCTCTATACAAGGGAATACCTAAATCCCTTAAACCTCGGCTTTGATACCAACTTGAAAGAACTGAACTCGATAAACCGAAAACACAAGATTTTTTTTTTTTTTTTTTATATATACCCCACTGCGCCGCAGTGGGTGGAGAACTCTCCCACTGCGCCGCAGTGGGAAATCTCGGACTCAAGTCCAGAAAGCCCCACTGCGCCGCAGTGGGTTTGACACTCTCCCACTGCGCCGCAGTGGGAGGAAAAACTGTTAAGGCCGTGGGATTCCACTGCGCCGCAGTGGGCAAAACCACCCCCACTGCGCCGCAGTGAGCATCAGCACAGCAAACCTAAGACCATTTCAACACTTGAACAAACTTGTAACCTTCCAATTTCAAAACAACATCTTAAAACACATTCCAGAGATTGACATCAACTTCATGGACACCTTTTAAACATATAATACAACATCATCTTGTTTCAAAACCCATGAACACCATCAAATGGGTCATTTACCCACTTTGACACTATTTTCGACCAAATATGCAAATTCACAAACTTTCCCAAAAGCTTTACACCTGATCGTTTACATAATTTTTAACAAAAGTATGACCATCAAATCAAAATGTACCAAGAGCCATGAGGAGAGGGATTTCTAAGCCTCTAAACCAAAAGTTGTCATTCATCCGAGAATGACCTAATACCTTCAAGTCTTCCAACAACACTTCAAGCTCTACACCAAGACTTTCAATTCAACAACACTAGTTCCGTCTTCCGGAACCTATAAAAAGATGAACAACTAAAAGAATAAGCTTTACGCTTAGTGAGTACGTTTATATACAAATATGCACATGTTGAAACAACTCATAAGGATAGGATAACCTACATTACCACAATAACACATCATTCAAAATATACCTTCACATCAACACAATACGTGACACCCTGAAATCAATCAACCATATAAAATCACACTAGCCAACAATCAATTCACATAGCCATATCCCATATGGTCTTATCTCAACTTATCCATATACCTATCATAATTCCATGGGTCTTACTTCTTGCAACTCTTCACAATTACACAACAGATGTACACTTCTATACATTCAATTACCCAAATAAACATCTCATGCACATACAAATCACATTGCCATACCCCGTATGGTCTTTATCCCATCATTTAAATACGTCATATAGATTATACCATCATTATGTAATTGACCAACATGAGAATAGTCATATATAAGAGTACTCACCTCAATGATGAACTACCGAATTGAAGATGGCCACAAGAACACCTATTATCACTTTCAACCTAGCAATAATCACAACATGCATATAAGGCCATCTAATAACCCATCACCTACAAGACTATCTATCCATAACCACTAATTTCACTATCATTCTTTTTACCCATTTAAGTTCCCATTATATTATTTAGTTGGTTCATTTAAAATCTCATTTCACATAATTTCCAATTATATCAAATTCTAAGAACCGAATCTTGACTTTAATCAACATAACACATTTTATATAACAACCCCCAAATTTCATTAATCTCAAGAACCCTAGCTTAAATTAAAATCAATATGACCCATTTCATTAAAAACCCCAAATCAATTGTATTGCATGAACCCTAATTGAGATAAATCCCCAAAACCCCTTTTGCTAGAAACCCCAATTCTATGAACCCTAAATTTCTCAAAGCACATAGTAATCAAAGCTCATACCTTAAAGAATAACAAAAAGGAAAGTTAACTAGTCTTCTTCCTCCTTCCTCCTCTTGATTTTCGGCCACATACACCAACAACACCAAATCTCCCAAGTTTACTTTCTAGTAAATTGAATGTTATTATTATTGTTGTTTTCTTTTGAAGAATTCTTGAATGATAGAATATTATTGTTATCCTTGTTGATGATTAAGAGATTTTGATTTGTGAGAGGAGTTGAAATTGATTGGAAGAAATGAGAAGAAGAAGGTTTAAGAAGGAGTGTATGAAGGAATGGAAATGACTCATAAACCTGGAAGGATGGCTGGCACTCCATAGTGATGCCACGCCCCTTATTCAATTTTGTGGGTATTTTACCCGCTATCCGTTAAAGTTCCAACTAAATTAACCCCATAACTCAAAATTAAATACTAGGAAATTATTTTAAAGGTAAAACTATAATAAAATTATTAAATTTATATTTTAAAATATTTGGGGTGTTACACCTGGTGTTAGTGACAGGTGGTGTGTCGCAACTATTGGTGATAGTGGCAGTGTCGAGTGATGTAGGTTGATGTAAATGTAATTGATGTAAATGTAATTGATCTAAAGGGGTAGTGGAGATATTTTAAAAGATAAGAAACTAACGGTGTAAACTATTTGGCTTAGATCATGATATCATCATTGACTTTATAATTGGTTTGGGGCTAACGAATTATAATCTATCAAGAATGAATAATTAAAAAAATTATAGATTGAGCTTTTATATTTTTAAACTTAAAGTTGAATTATTCTTTTTAATAAATCATAAAAAAAAATTCACACAAATTTCGAATGATAGTTGAAGAGAGGGTTTGAATAAAATAGTTCATACAATCCATAATATGAAGTGCTTAAAATCGACTTAACTCAAACTTAAGTGAAAGATGACATCATTTATATATAATAAAGTCTTAAATTATTTATTAGAATAACAATGATCATTAGATGAGTTTCAATATTTAGTTACAACGTTTAGTTCAAAATGATGATTCATCATTGATTTTAAAATTGGTAAAACACAACATTAGTCTTTCTACTTTATATTTAAAACAAAATATAACTTTTATGTATTTAAAAAATATTAATGTATGAAAATAAAAAAATATATATAAATTTAGAAAAGGTTTCAAAAGAGTAAAATTTATCTATAAAATTTAATTTGTAAATATTGACTTTATGTTATGCATATATCAACTAGAGTTATAATATACATATCTATAACATATAATTTAAGGCTAAGTTGATTTCAAATTTCACCGAATCAAATATCTCTAATATTGTTTTGTACATGTTAAACTATATACCATGGAATTATAAATGTTGACTTTTGTATTTTAATTTTAAGTTTCGAACTTAACTCTTAAATTTGATTACATAAAATCAATGCTTTTAAAAATATATTGATTTTACAACATATGACGGGCACTTGTACTTTATTTTACGAGCATAATACCGACGCGTTGCGGCGGAATTTTGTTTTAGGAGTGACAATTTGTTATAAGGGTATATATGATAATTTAGTGTTGTAGTGTGTGAAGAGACATTTTGGGAAACATAAATATTGTGAAAAGGGCTTTTTGGGAAAAAAAACTATGCTTAATTTCTTAAGACATACCATAAATAAATGTAACACCCGACATTTAAAAATATGGGTTTTCAAAAACTTTCACCTAACGGTGTCAAATTGCGGAAGAAAATACTTTAAAAGTCAAAACCGATAAAAACTGTTCGGTTTCTACGTTTAGTTGGTGTTACATGCAATACCATCAAATAGTTTAAAATGAAAACCCAACGATTGCCCAACACAAAACAACTGTTCAACAATACTACATAAATTCGACATCAATTACGAAGTGTAATTAAATGTCTAGAGAGATAATCGTCTATGGGTAGCTAAGGTCGTCTGCATGCATCTACCCACACCTCACTTTTCCTTCATCGTCTACCTTCAAGCTAAACCTGAGGGAACAACCACATTTAAGAAACAAGTGTTAGCTAACGAATTAGCTAAGTAAGATAACACTATGTTATTAAAACATTTGTCCAATTAAAACAATCTTCATCATTAGACCAATTTATTTAGGCACAACACACATCACCCGTTCACACATAACTGCATATCAACTTCATATCAATTAGGATGAATCACCCTAAATGTGCCTATCCTGCATTACTTCTTTACACACGTTTAACCACATAACTGCTTTCTACGTTGACTGCTTTACTACGTTTTAACTGCTTTACTACATTAACTGCTTTACTACGTTATTAACTGCGTTAATGTGTAACATAAGTTACACCCGACTAGATGACAAACCCCACATGGTTGTACATCAAGCGTCGTTAAGGAATGGCAAGCCAATCCCGGAGTAATCCGTATATGGAGGCGGGTCAGACCCCTCGTATTACTCGCCCTGCATTAAATGACCATGTTGCAAGGAGCCACCCAAGCAACCTACGTCAACGCACTTAGCCGGGCTAGGGCAAGTACGGGTTAAGCTTAACACTTTTCTGCATCAAAGTTTAACGAGCTCGATCCTGCGTTATTTAGTTTAGGTGACTGCATTACCTAAACATTTACTACGTTTACTGCTTTTACGTTTTGAGCCTTAAACGTGCACGTGACATGGCAACTTAGCAAGTCTAGTGTACTAGATGAGCAAGCCATACAAACATGCACATAACAACATAAAACTACATCACACTGCATTACAAGACACTACATATTACTTCATATCATAAAACTACATTATTCTTCATACATTACACTACATCAACCAATAACAGCATATTCTGCATCTCATAACATCACAAGTTACTGCATATCATAACACTACATTATACTTCATACATAGCACTACATTCTACGTCATATCATAACATGCACTACATTACATATCATGAGGGACTGCATTTCAGGTCTCATGGTCAACTTCATAACCACAATACCTCCCGTGTAACCCGGAATACCCACATACATCACAACAACATCATTCAACAACAACAAATACTGTATATCAATCCCTAAATCACACGTCATATCTTATCACACACTTCATTATACTTCATATCATAACATGTTCTACATTACATGTCACTAGGGACTGCATTTCAGGTTTCATAGTCAACTTCATAACCCATATCACCTCCCGTGTAACCCGAAATACCCACATACATCACAACAACATCATTCAACAACAACAAATACTGTATATCAATCCCTAAATCACACGTCATATCTTATCACACACTTCATTATACTTCATATCATAACATGTTCTACATTACATGTCACTAGGGACTGCATTTCAGGTTTCATAGTCAACTTCATAACCCATATCACCTCCCGTGTAACCCCATATACCCATAACAAGATAAGTTACCAATTGGGAAGTTATAATTATGAAACCATTCTTTTCGCTGAACCCTCAGCGTGACAAAAGTAGTGTATCTTACCTTCGAGACGTCCACAAATATCAATCAACTAGTTACAATGCAAGTAACTATGCTCGTCTACCTATAATTAGTGAACAAGCATTAGACAACTACATTCTCACGTTATTAAGGTCAATAGACCCACACATTAATGACTCACTTTAGTTTTAGGTCTAATCTACATGTCAAACGACGTTACGGTTCAAAAGTTTAACATTTTCTGAAAATAGATGAGTTGCGCCGCAACTGCCAGTTGCGCCGCAACTGGCCCCGATTCTGCACAAGGTTGGTCGATTACACCCCAAACCAGATCCAAATGCCTCTAAATCAATTACATGACTTTCATACATCAAAATCCTTCATTTTCAAACCATTATAATGCAACAAACTCCTTTATTAATCCACACATGATTTGCATCATTAAAACAAACGTTATTTCGACATCAATTGACCCTCAAATGGTCTAGATCTGATTTCTAATGACTCATACAATTAAAAGGATCTGAAATCAATGAGATATTACCTTCTATACACGTAGATCACACTAGAGATGCAAAACACTTGATTAAACACACCCGAATCACACGTTAGAAGGCTTTTCGGCTTGCAATTTGATGGAGGATTATTGGGAAATTACTTTGGGCGGCTAGGGCTTGTTTAGGAGGATGAAATTCTGCAAATGACTCTCTAATGACAGCCCCTAAGTCCCTAAACCCGTTTTTGACTTTGCCTCATTGTCAAAACTAGCCCCTAGGCTTCCTAATGCTTCATTATTGGTCACAAACTACTTTAATGACCATATACAACATTAATCCTTCATTAAATGTCACTACATTGACATTAATCTTCATATTACACACATTTATACTACATTAACATTTAGGCTTCCAAGCCTCACACATAACACACATTAACTACACATATGCATAAAATCTAAAATAGACTTAACGACACACATAATATTGACTTAACGGCATTAGTCAACTAGTAAAGAAAAGTTTGGGATGTTACAATAAAAACCCAAAATGCTTTATAAAGATAAAGATATGATAACAATCATCATAAATATCAAATTAATAAATAAGACAAATATCAATTGTTAGAATATTGACAAAAAAAATATAAACACCTTAAATTCTACCACGTCTAGATATATATCTCTAATTTACTTAATATTCCATCATTGAATATGAGGCGTTGATTAATAATGATGATTCCAATGAGATTGATGGAATATTGGTAAGTTTTTAAAGGTTGAGATGTTTTTTCAGCATTCGAGACTTACTTTCTACATTTGTATGGGTGACTTATTGAGGGTTGAGGTTAGGAGGGGTTTCCAAGAGTTATTTGTTTTATTCCAAGTATTCGTATAGTTTAAGATTATAAGTAGGATAGTTTGTCGTTCTAAAAAAATAAAAAATAATTAACTGAAATAAACTAATCTTTTAATCAACTAATTTATTAATTTTATATTGATTCAAGATTTAAACATAATGACAAATTTTGACTTAAAAAGAGATGTTATTGAAAGTAATTAAAAAAAAATTTTGTTTATATGATATGGAAGAATAAATAATATGTTAAAAATAAATATTTATATGATTTTCTTATTTAAAATCAAATAGCTCATCTTATGTAAAAAATCAAATTTTATATATAAAATCAAATATTTATTAATTTTTTTATTTATATCAAATAATATGTTGTCATGAAATGATAACATGTTATTAATTATATATATCTACTCGCGTATTACGCAGGTCAATAATCTAGTTTTATTATATTTCAGTAGCATCATAAGTTAAAGACTTAAAGTAGTAATAATTTAAAGAGTTAATGACACGGATCGTCCCTGTGGTTTATCAAAATAGTCATGTTTCATCCTTAAAGATCAAAAATATCAAAGCCAGTCCTTTATAGGAGAATAAGGTTCACGTTTGGTCCTTTGACTTATTGACCGTTATCTCACCTCCGTTAACACTCCCACATGCCTCCCACGTGAAGGGTAATATAGTCTTTTTAAAATTAAAGGACCATTGGTGATAATAATTTAGGTCATAATCTCTTTCCTCTCTATCTCATTGTATTGTCAGTCTCTCTTTTTATATATACAAACACACATACACACATACATATATATATATATATATATATATACCGAAGTATAGATATATATATATATATATGTATGTATATACTAGAACACTATTACAGATCTAAAATTTCTTTCTATCTCTAAGTTTCTTTTATATTCTTCATAATCATCTTTGTACATATAATCATGCATATCCATATCCATATATAGATATATCTATAGCTATACTAAAAATTGGAGGCTGCCCACCAAGAATCCAAGATCATAACCACCTCCGCCACTTTTTTGTCGCCGGAAAAATGCCACCACCACCACTGCGTTGTTGAATCTGATGCCGGAAAACCACCACCATCACGTTTATTGCTGCATATCTTAGCGATCTTTCTTGCGTTCCTAGCAACATGGTTCACATAATCAAAGTCTAGGGTTTCTGTTGCATCTCTCGCCGGTAAAGAGTAGGCCGCCGTCGCCGGCGGTGGTGATGGTTAGTAAGAAGAAGAAGAAGAGAAGAAGTGGTGGTCGTCGCCCCTTCCCATCGATTGGATCTGAATGTGTATATCTATAGACCTTTCAATATACACTCTCATATACATACATCTACATATACACAATCTCATATGGATCTCGATGATGACCCATTCCTCTCTGAATTTTCCGGCCACCACCTCTTGATCAGATTATCGCCGGCCGTGGTGTTAATCGCACTGGGTTTTCCGTCCAAAACCCGATCGAT
Source organism: Erigeron breviscapus (assembly GCA_034093135.1). NCBI lineage: Eukaryota > Viridiplantae > Streptophyta > Magnoliopsida > Asterales > Asteraceae > Erigeron > Erigeron breviscapus. Next base: position 26,298,875 of record CM067168.1, read on the forward strand.
ATTTATATTCAGATCTACATCTATATCTATGAACTTATATATATATATCAATGCATCTGATATCTATAGATAACAAAAATACTTTTGCTTTGCAAATTGGTTTACTTAGCATAAAAGGAAAACAAGGTATCATTGAGTATGTGTATGTGAATGTGAATTCGAGAGAGACAGGGAGATATTTATCACAATCTCATATGGATCTCGATGATGACCCATTCCTCTCTGAATTTTCCGGCCACCACCTCTTGATCAGATTATCGCCGGCCGTGGTGTTAATCGCACTGGGTTTTCCGTCCAAAACCCGATCGATATTTATATTCAGATCTACATCTATATCTATGAACTTATGATATATATATCAATGCATCTGATATCTATAGATAACAAAAATACTTTTGCTTTGCAAATTGGTTTACTTAGCATAAAAGGAAAACAAGGTATCATTGAGTATGTGTATGTGAATGTGAATTCGAGAGAGACAGGGAGATATTTAGATAAGGTAATAGGTTTTTCATTGCTTTGATTAATACATAATTTGATAAGCAATCTGGAATAGATAAAAAAGGTGTTGAATAAGCAAATTTTTTTTTGGTTGTTTTTTTTTTCTTTACATATTGTTTTTGGTTTTGATTATAGATTTTGTTTAAGGTTTGTTAATGGTGAATTGGTGGTGATGATGATGATGATGATTTTCATGGTGTTGAAAAAATATATATATATTTTTTATAGATTTAAAGAAGTCCAGATATAATCCTAAAAATATCATGTTTGGTCCTTTAGTGATGGAAAAGACTGGAATACCCTTTACGTGGATGTCACGTGGGGGGAGAAGGTGACGGTCAACAAGTCAAAGGACCAAACGTGAACCTTATTCTCCAATAAAGGACTATCCTTGAGGTTTTTGATCTTTAAGGATGAAACATGACTATTTTGGTAAACCACAGGGACGATCCGTGTCATTAACTCTAATTTAAATTTAAGTTTGAATCGGATAAGGTGTTCAATTTGGTCTAGCTCGAATTTCTTATCGTTTTCGTAGAACTTCTTAGACTTATTGTTCGACACATTTAGAAAACATTTAAGTCACGTACGAAATATATTAATAAAATAGAGGCCATGTGGTTTCCATTTTCCTCTTAAACATCAATTCTTTCAAAGATATGTTATCAATATATTTTCAATGATAATGTTTACATTGTTATTACATCAATAATATACATTATATCATTTTTATAAAACACAACGAGAAAAATAAAATAACATGAGTTTTATAACAAAGGGGGAGAAAGACAAATAGCTAATTAACGTTGTTCACTTCCATGGTTTTTAACTTTTATAAAGGATTGACACAAATCTAGCCGTCGTCAATAAATAGGTTCCAAGCTCCAAATATTTTAAAGCTAAAGTTTCTGAACCCGAGCTTTACACGCCAAGATTTTGTAGGTCGCACATATTTGTGTTTATCTACATATACAAGCACGTTTGTAAGTCTAATTAAGTTTAATTTTGATTTATCTAAGTTTAAGCGTAACTAATTAAACAATTAATCTAATACTATCTTATAAAGCATTTTGCCCTTTTTTTTTATAAGAAAAGATGATTTAAACTACCCAAAATACCCCTATTCTTTATTCACTAATTTAAACATCTCTACCTAATATACCTATAATAACCTTAAATCTCAACCACTCATTTTTTTCTCTCTCCTCAAATCTCAACCACTCATTTTTTTCTCTCTCATCCATAAATCATTTTATTCCTCTAATTCATTCAAAATCTTTTTATCTCAAAAACCGTATATCGATAAATTATAAAAATTGTATGGGTGTTCTTAAAATTTCATGCTCTTTCATTAGAGATGTCATTCGATATACTTTCGACGAATTTTTAAATCCGAGGGCGGAGCCCGTACGGCTAAGGCATTTGGCTATCATACTCTATGACTTGACCTATCACCCCTACCATCTCACCGTCGCAACGCACGGGCACTATCTCTCGTAATTATGTAATCAATAAGGCCATGTTTCACGTTTAGTCCTTCAAATATCTGGGAGTGAATATGACATTGCATCACATGTTGCTAGAGGGTGAATAATACGACAAAGTAACTTTGTTGTGACAACTAACTTCCCATGGCATTTATTGATTATATATATCGCTCATATGAACGTGAGAAAGGGCGAAAGGCAGGAAGCTCGAATGATCGTTAATGTCTAAATGTATTTTTGGTATTTGTTAATTAAAAGGCTTGTGGTTGATTTTCTTTTTTCTTTTCTCTCTCCTCAAATCTCAACCACTCATTTTTTCTCTCTCCTCAAATCTCAACCACTCATTTTTTCTCTCTCCTCAAATCTCAACCACTCATTTTTTCTCTCTCCTCAAATCTCAACCACTCATTTTTTCTCTCTCCTTAAATCTCAACCACTTATTTTTTCTCTCTCCTCAAATCTCAACCACTCATTTTTTCTCTCTCATCCATAAATCATTTTATTCCTCTAATTCATTTAAAATCTTTTATCTCAAAAACCGTATATCGATAAATTATAAAAATTGTATGGGTGTTCTTAAAATTTCATGCTCTTTCATTAGAGATGTCATTCGATATACTTTCGACGAATTTTTAAATCCGAGGGCGGAGCCCGTACGGCTAAGGCATTTGGCTATCATACTCTATGACTTGACCTATCACCCCTACCATCTCACCGTCGCAACGCACGGACACTATCTCTCGTAATTATGTAATCAATAAGGCCATGTTTCACGTTTAGTCCTTCAAATATCTGGGAGTGAATATGACATTGCATCACATGTTGCTAGAGGGTGAATAATACGACAAAGTAACTTTGTTGTGACAACTAACTTCCCATGGCATTTATTGATTATATATATCGCTCATATGAACGTGAGAAAGGGCGAAAGGCAGGAAGCTCGAATGATCGTTAATGTCTAAATGTATTTTTGGTATTTGTTAATTAAAAGGCTTGTGGTTGATTTTCTTTTTTCTTTGTTACATGTTTGTTGCAAGAATTGTTTTGTGGAGTTTGTTCCATTGTTAGTCGTAAATTACAAGAATAGATTGTCTATTATTTATCATCTACCCAATCTTTTCATATATAACTACATACAAATATGTAAGAACTAAGAACTAATTTAGAGTTTTTCAAAAATTAGAGAAAGAGCATTATATTACACAAGTCATGTCCGCACAATGTGGCAGAGATGGTGGCAGCGGCGCGGGGTGGTGATGGCGGCGGCGGTGGCGACAGGTGGTGGCGGTGACGGGTGGTGGGGGCGACAATGGTGGTAAAAGTAAAAGTAATTGATGTTAAAGGAGGTAGTGTAGTTATTTTAATAATTGAGGGATTTATGTTGTAAATTATTTCATTAAGGGTATTATAGGTATATTAGGTGAGTATGTTTAAATTAATGAATAAATGTGAGGGTATTTTTGATAGTTTAGAGTTGTAAACTTGTAATTTGAGATTTGGGGAAGGAGTTTTTTTTTATATAGAAGTATAGATTAATGTGTTTTAAGAGTTACGAGAGAAAGGTACCCGCGCGTTGCGGCGGTGAGATGGTGGGGTGATAGGTCATAGGAGGTGATAAGTCATAGAGTGTGATAGCCAAATGCTTTAGCCGTACGGGCTCCGCCCTCGGATTTAAAAATTCGTCAAAAGTATATCGAATGACCTCTCTAATGAAAGAGCATGAAATTTTAAGAACACCCATATAATTTTTATAATTTATCGATATACGGTTTTTGAGATAAAAGATTTTGAATGAATTAGAGGAATAAAATGATTTATGGAGGAGAGAGAAAAAAATGAGTGGTTGAGATTCAAGGTTATTATAGGTATATTAGGTAGAGATGTTTAAATTAGTGAATAAGAAATAGGGGTATTTTGGGTAGTTTAAATCATCTTTTCTTAAAAAAAAGAGCAAAATGCTTTATAAGATAGTATTAGATAGTATAGATATTCAAGTAGCGGAAAACAGCAAGGGTAAAAAGGAAAATAAAATTGACTAAGGTGGACCAAACGCGTTACTTGTTTTTAACATGGCATGTTGTAAAACGGGTTTTAATAAAATCGATTCCATAACTTTCCAAATACCTCATTTTTACGCTTTCAAACGAAAGACATTTTCATTTTCTGCGAGAACATGTCTACCACCGGAGCTTCAACTGTCAAGATGCTTAACCTAATCATACTTACCGCTCCAACTAGAACGTTAACTCAAGATGAATCATGGAAAAGTAACATGTCTTGGGATGAATGGAAAGCGAACCCACTGAACTTTTGATCGAGCTGTAAGGTTGTTGTTTCCTTGAAACTTGTTTGGTGTAATTGTTGTATCTCTAGATTTGTATTCCTTGTTTGTACTTTTGATCACTAGTATGTTGCTAGTCGGTCTATTATAATAAATTTGCTATTGCCGTTCGGGAAAAAAAAGATGAATCATGGAAAAGTAACATGTCTTGGGATGAATGGAAAGCGAACCCACTGAACTTTTGATCGAGCTGTAAGGTTGTTGTTTCCTTGAAACTTGTTTGGTGTAATTGTTGTATCTCTAGATTTGTATTCCTTGTTTGTACTTTTGATCACTAGTATGTTGCTAGTCGGTCTATTATAATAAATTTGCTATTGCCGTTCGGGAAAAAAAAGATGAATCATGGAAAAGTAACATGTCTTGGGATGAATGGAAAGCGAACCCACTGAACTTTTGATCGAGCTGTATGTTGCTAGTCGGTCTATTATAATAAATTTGCTATTGCCGTTCGGGAAAAAAAAGATGAATCATGGAAAAAATAAAACATACGAGCTTTCTTTGGCTAACCGAGGTCAAAACATAAATCATTGATTGGAAATTTTGGTGCAATTTTGATGTATAACGAATTCTCTGTAATCTTGTGAAGCTTTTCTCTAATATGTACTTATACTAACAACTTGCTAGTTTATGCTATTTATTAAAAAGAATTGTTAAAAAAAAACAGCAAAATGCTTTATAAAATAGTATTAAATAGTACAGATATTCAAGTAGCGGAAAACAGCTAAGGGTAAAAAGGAAAATAAAATTGAACTAACGTGCAGTCACACGTGTAGGAGCCTAGGAGGTACTGTCAACAAGTTGACTAAGGTGGACCAAACGCGTTACTTGTTTTTAACATGGCATGTTGTAAAACGGGTTTTAATAAAATCGATTCCATAACTTTCCAAATACCTCATTTTTACGCTTTCAAACGAAAGACATTTTCATTTTCTGCGAGAACATGTCTACCACCGGAGCTTCAACTGTCAAGATGCTTAACCTAATCATACTTACCGCTCCAACTAGAACGTTAACTCAAGATGAATCATGGAAAAGTAACATGTCTTGGGATGAATGGAAAGCGAACCCACTGAACTTTTGATCGAGCTGTAAGGTTGTTGTTTCCTTGAAACTTGTTTGGTGTAATTGTTGTATCTCTAGATTTGTATTCCTTGTTTGTACTTTTGATCACTAGTATGTTGCTAGTCGGTCTATTATAATAAATTTGCTATTGCCGTTCGGGAAAAAAAAGATGAATCATGGAAAAAATAAAACATACGAGCTTTCTTTGGCTAACCGAGGTCAAAACATAAATCATTGATTGGAAATTTTGGTGCAATTTTGATGTATAACGAATTCTCTGTAATCTTGTGAAGCTTTTCTCTAATATGTACTTATACTAACAACTTGCTAGTTTATGCTATTTATTAAAAAGAATTGTTAAAAAAAAACAGCAAAATGCTTTATAAAATAGTATTAAATAGTACAGATATTCAAGTAGCGGAAAACAGCTAAGGGTAAAAAGGAAAATAAAATTGAACTAACGTGCAGTCACACGTGTAGGAGCCTAGGAGGTACTGTCAACAAGTTGACTAAGGTGGACCAAACGCGTTACTTGTTTTTAACATGGCATGTTGTAAAACGGGTTTTAATAAAATCGATTCCATAACTTTCCAAATACCTCATTTTTACGCTTTCAAACGAAAGACATTTTCATTTTCTGCGAGAACATGTCTACCACCGGAGCTTCAACTGTCAAGATGCTTAACCTAATCATACTTACCGCTCCAACTAGAACGTTAACTCAAGATGAATCATGGAAAAAATAAAACATACGAGCTTTCTTTGGCTAACCGAGGTCAAAACATAAATCATTGATTGGAAATTTTGGTGCAATTTTGATGTATAACGAATTCTCTGTAATCTTGTGAAGCTTTTCTCTAATATGTACTTATACTAACAACTTGCTAGTTTATGCTATTTATTAAAAAGAATTGTTAAAAAAAAACTATCGGTTGGTTCATTATAAGTTTATAACTATACTGTGTGAACATGTATGAGACCAGAACTGAATCAGGTTTAAACAGGATTTGGGCCGCATAAAACTGATCAAATGTCATTTTCCTTTAAAATTTTTTGAAAACTTTAACACACATATTTATATAGTTGTATTTAGTAGATTTTGTTTTAGTTTTTTTGAACAGTAAAAAAAATATATTATAGATCCAAACTAACAAGACGCTAGATTGAAAAAGTTATAGAAATGCAAACTAGAGATACAACGCAAGCAAAAAAACACACTGTAGAGTTTTATCGTGACCTTAACTGCGAGGGTCGTAATAAGGGGGGGAAACTCGCGCCACTTACATGGTGACGGTTAGGCGGGAGAAAAACCTCCAACCGCAGAGGTCGCACCATTGGTTTTTCATTCGGAATGCTTTAGTTGTTGTAGACAAATTATTGTTTAACTTATGAAAGTTTTAAGTAGTATTTAGTAGGTGTTTGAAGCGAGAGAAGTTTGCAAATTTGTGTTAATCTAACAAAATTCATTAACTTTTCACAATGATAATCTAATGATACGAGACATGCATTATAAAAGATTAAAAGCAGAGCTTAGAAGTTCAAATCTCATGTCATTTTTTTAATCATAATGTTACATGATTTATCTTATCTCATGTTAACGGTGAAATCGATAGTATCAGATATCCACTAAAATGATTCGTTAACCCATGTCTAATAAATCATTTTTACATCCTTATGTAGGGGAAAAAAATATGGTATATATTTTGTTTTGTTTTTTGGAAAAAGTATGAAAGATGCTACATTCGATTCGATACATTAAATAAACAAAGGCGATCACAAAATAATTGTGGATGTGATGATGGGATAGAGATGGCTTTCACAGTCATTTGAAAGCATTAACAACATGCAAAAGGGGAATTTGATTCTATATGAGTTTACTTTCTACGGTATGAAAACCCCATTTTTGAGTACCAAAAAGCAAGGCATCATCCATCTCAATTGAGAAGCTTGACTAATACAATTTGGTCACTTTTCTTTGTGTCCCACAAGGCCACAACTCCATCCATCTAGATACAATTTCTATCTTATTTGTCCTGTTTCTTATTATTTTACGAGTATTTATTTTAATAGAATAGAATAAACATGTTTTTGTTAATTATGATTTTATATCAAACATCCGAAATACTTGGTGCAACACTGCAACAGACTTATATTAATATAATTTGAATACAATGCCTCCTATTCGGGTCAAAGTTTATACAAGACTGATTGATTTAATTTTTTTTTCTTCGTATATCAGAGTTAATCATTTGTTTTGGTTCTCATAATTTATTGTTATGTGTTTTGTTTGTTTACTAGATACTTAGAGAAACGTATTGTGATATTGTAGGCTTAAAGCCTGAAACCTTGGTTCTAGTAAATTTATCTTTCTGTTTACTTGTTTGGCATAAATTTAAGACTACAAGTTAATTTCGGTAGTAGTAGACAGTAGTTGGTAATTGTTAAATCAAATGTTTGAATTGAACCCCCCAAACAGACATTGGGTATGCTCTAACATTATGGTGTTGGAAGTCTTGTGTAAATGACCCCTTTTTTGGTGGTTACTGGTTAGTCCCCTACGATGCAATCATGTAAGCATGATTCAATATGACAATTGTCCTTAAATCGAATAGTCAAAAACCACAATTAAAAATGGGTCAATTCTCAATAAATCATATATAATCTTTGACCTCATCCTCCACTTGCATTCCTGATATGATTTCCTTCAATCTTCAATGATTTTGAAATGTTACATCCATACCAAAAAAAGTCTAATAAAACTTTATAATCTTAGTCATTATTACAATTTTGGAGGTATTCACTAAAAGTTATACAAAAAAGTCATATAGAAAGAAATGATCTGATAATATTGTCAATTACCAACCTTATCATCAGTACGGTCTTCATAAGCATATCAATCAACTTGTAAATTATCATTATGGATAATGATAAATCAATCTAATTGATGTGCCTAAAGATATACCTAATAATAAGATAATGACATATGGAAAATTCAAAGGGTAAGATTAAGAAAAAGAATTAGTGGGATACACATGTCAAAGTTTTAAAGTTTTAGGTTGATTTTTAGACATATCCTTAGGTCTATTTATCATTTTTCAATTTATTGATATTTATTTCTAGAGCATAAATATAGAGATTATGGTTTAAAATCTCATATCATCTCCTTTTAGTTATACGAGTAGTGTTTTATTGTTATTGTTACGTACTTTAATCTTTCTATATTGATTGTGTAGTACTAATCAAGTACGGACCCTTGAACAAATGTTCAATTGGAAATAAGTTCAAACAACAAAAGTTTGTAATGTGTTAAAACACAACTTATTCGATTTGATATATGTTTATATGTGAACGGTCTAGGATAGTATGTGAAATCTACCAATAAACTAAAACAGGATTGTAACATCTACTTAAAGACATGTGACACTTTATTAAAACGACAAGTGTCCTTTTAGTCATATACATTTAAAAAAAACTTTTTAATATTAATTAAATTAAATAAAATACAAATTAGTATATATCCATAATTAAAAAATATAAATTACTATATCCACATAAAAAATTATTAAAAATATACATATCCGTAAAGAAACACTCATCGTTTTCTTATTTGAGCCATTCTCCAATTCTTACGTTTTTTTTCCCTATTTTTCTCCAACCACTTCCCTTATTGATTAATGATTGATATTATCCTTATTTTGATTAATGGTTAATAATAAATATTAAAACCTTATATAATGATGCTTCTAATGCCTATATATACTTTCAATAGGATTAAAGTACGATCAATTTCGAATCATTCTTTTTAAGGGTTTTAAAGGGGTAAAACAATTATCACTTCATCCAGAGGTAAACTAATTAAATTATGTTGTTTCGTTGTTTTTGAATATACTATTAATTGTTTTTGAATATACTTTTAATCATATACTTATATGTTTAATGTTAATTACGTTGGAATCCCAAGTTAATGATAACTATAGGTTTTTAAAATATTACTGTATATGCGTTTAGTATAGTATATGCATATGATTATGATGATATTATTAGTATACTGTATTGAATCAAAGTTGATGATTGTTGATCATTACCACTACTTTTTGGTTTTCGAAAAGATTGCAACATATGCGTATAGTATATATTCATCATATGATTACGATTGGATTATATTATTAGTATGGTTTTGTTCACTACATGTTATAATATTTGTTATCATCAGACATAATAATTACTATCGAAAACACCATGGTTATTATCGATATGTTGGTAGCAATTGATCCTTCTATTTATTTACGTATAATTTTATAAGCTTAAAATTAAATAAAATATGTTATTTTAGTGTAACAATAGATTAAAAAAGTATGACCAACAGGTTGATATATAAATATTAAGCTTTTTATTTGTCTACGCATTAAATAGATATAAAAACTTTATTATAAATAAAATAAAATAAAATATATAATAAAATGAAATATAAATATACATAATTATAAGTCGACCGTGCAACACGCACGGGTATTAATACTAGTAGATTAATATAATCAGGTTTCTTTTTCTCCTTTTTATTTTAAAGATTTAGAAACATGTCTCTCTTCAAAGAGTTGAAACATCAATTTTGATCGATATGTCGTGATATATATGAGAAAAAATATCAAATATGAGATGGCAAGGTTATCTTTCTCTAACTTCATAACTACCAACAAATAATTTGTTGTAAATTTAAGAATGGTCTCATATTAAATTAATTTAATTCAATATCGTGGTAAGTTAAAAACTCGATCTCTGAATCTAGCTAGGTCTTATTCGACGAGAAGCGTAAGTGGTCCTATGGCTTGACCGCGACCACTAGTGACACATGCAAGCATAAGTGAGAATGAAAAAATAGTCATGTGGAATGGATTACCTTTTTGTTAAACATGTGTATTTATAAAAAATATATATATTCGTAGTTCAAATTTAAAGGGCTATGAATAATGTGTAATCTCATGTCATATATATATAACAGTTTATCGTGCCTTAAAGCAGCATAGTTTAGATAAGTGGTAAATACTCTGCCTCTGGAGACAGAAGTCATGGGTTCGATCCTCATCCCATGCAAAGGTTGGAGGCTTTTCTACCATTTAGGTAGAAAATGGAAGCAACCTCTCTACTTAGGTAGAGGTAAGGTCTGCCTACATCTTAACCTCCCCATACACCGTCGAGGTATTGGGGCTCAAAACCCGCAGAAGGCGACACTGAGCAGTTTCTTTCTTTCTTTCTTTATTGTTTATTGTGCCTTATATACATAATAATTTAAAAGCTATACATATTTTGTTTTTATAAATATGAGATAAAATTCAAATTAATCCAACTTTAGCTCATGATTTGAAGCATCATTTTAGAATCGACTATATCTATAATATAACTAAAAGAGAGTGTTGGGGATACACTTGGCACCCTAATCCCCCTCCTTAAGCCTAATTCTCCCTCCTTATTAATCCTCTACTTTTTTAATATTTATTTAATAAATAAAAAATGCCGACATTATTCCCAAAAATTATTATTATTATTATATATATACAATCTAAAAAAAATCCTCACATATTCTAAACCCAAACAAAAACCTACGGCCATTAAAAAAACCTACGACCAAAAGGTTTTTTTAATTATTTACTTTGTTCATATATTTAATCATTATTATTATATTATAATTATTTAACATTGAATTCTTATGTTATTGTTTTGTCATCCATTATAGGTTCATCATGACTTCTTCTGCAACAACAAAAAATAAGACCATATTAGTTCATCTTGAAGATCTTAAGCCAACACATGTTAACCATCATCTACAACTCCGTGTTGTGCATGTATAGACTGTTTCGGAGTGGAACAACCCAACGAAAATCAAAACGTTCGAGATGGTCTTTGTTGATAAATTGATATGTATTTTTCAAATTATATATTTTTCTTTAGTTTTCATAATTATAGTCTAAAATTGTTGTTTGTGTTTGTCTTAAGCTATAACAAACTATAAATATTCTATTTAACTAAAATTGAAAAAAAGGGGGTTAACTAGATTCAATATTTATATGAAGTTAATTTTCATATGTTTCCTTCTTTAGTTTTCGTAATTATAGTCTAAAATTGTTGTTTGTGGTTTTTTTTAAGTTTAGATATAACAAACTATATATTTTTTATTTAACTAAAGTTGGAAAAAAAAGGGTTAACTAGATTCAATATCTTGATTATGGTTTGTAAGGGATTATCTAGTTTTTTTAGGTATATTGTTATAAAATTTGGTTCATCACATTATGGTTTCTTTGGGTAACTATATGATCGGCTGCTTTTTGTTACTGCAACTATACTTTTTTGTATATACATATAGATGTATACATGTATTGTATTATTTCTTAGTTGGAGTCTAAAATTTTCATGGGCTGCTAATTGTTAGTGCTACTATTATTGATTAGTTTTGTTAGGGCAATACTCACATTATGTTAAGATTGTATGTTTAAGATGTGGCAGAAGTTAATGAGTCGAACAATCCTATGATTGTTGAAGACTTTATATATAATGTAGTATTTAACATGACTCTGATTATTTTGAATGGTTTATAGCTAAGGATGTTGTGAGGTTAAGTAATAGTGTGTCTCTCCATGTGGAGACAAAGATTTTGAGGTTAAATATTATATATTAACTTTTGTATTTGTAACCTATATTAACTCTTAGGATTTACGATTATATCTTTCTAAACTTTTAGATATAAAGTAGATATATAGATGATTGTAATGGTGGTGATAATTTAAGGTTTTTTTTATTGGAGATGAAAACTATCACTGATAGTCCTTTAGTTATTGAAAAGACCAAAATACCCCTTACGTGAGAGGCACGTGGGGGGTTTAACGTAGGGGAGATGACGGTCAACAAGTCAAAGGACTAAACGTGAACCTTATCCTCCTATAAAGGACTGTCCTTGAGGTTTTTGATTATAAAGGACGAAATGTGACTATTTAGGTAAACCACAGGGACGATTTATGTCATTAACTCAATATTATATATTAACTTTTGTATTTGTAACCTATATTAACTCTTAGGATTTACGATTATATCTTTCTAAAATCTTTTAGATATAAAGTAGATATATAGATGATTGTAATGGTGGTGATAATTTAAGGTTTTTTTTATTGGAGATGAAAACTATCACTGATAGTCCTTTAGTTATTGAAAAGACCAAAATACCCCTTACGTGAGAGGCACGTGGGGGGTTTAACGTAGGGGAGATGACGGTCAACAAGTCAAAGGACTAAACGTGAACCTTATCCTCCTATAAAGGACTGTCCTTGAGGTTTTTGATTATAAAGGACGAAATGTGACTATTTAGGTAAACCACAGGGACGATTTATGTCATTAACTCAATATTATATATTAACTTTTGTATTTGTAACCTATATTAACTCTTAGGATTTACGATTATATCTTTCTAAAATCTTTTAGATATAAAGTAGATATATAGATGATTGTAATGGTGGTGATAATTTAAGGTTTTTTTTATTGGAGATGAAAACTATCACTGATAGTCCTTTAGTTATTGAAAAGACCAAAATACCCCTTACGTGAGAGGCACGTGGGGGGTTTAACGTAGGGGAGATGACGGTCAACAAGTCAAAGGACTAAACGTGAACCTTATCCTCCTATAAAGGACTGTCCTTGAGGTTTTTGATTATAAAGGACGAAATGTGACTATTTAGGTAAACCACAGGGACGATTTATGTCATTAACTCAATATTATATATTAACTTTTGTATTTGTAACCTATATTAACTCTTAGGATTTACGATTATATCTTTCTAAAATCTTTTAGATATAAAGTAGATATATAGATGATTGTAATGGTGGTGATAATTTAAGGTTTTTTTTATTGGAGATGAAAACTATCACTGATAGTCCTTTAGTTATTGAAAAGACCAAAATACCCCTTACGTGAGAGGCACGTGGGGGGTTTAACGTAGGGGAGATGACGGTCAACAAGTCAAAGGACTAAACGTGAACCTTATCCTCCTATAAAGGACTGTCCTTGAGATAAAAAACCGCTGCCATTTTCCATTACTACCATCGTGCCACCCAACAACCGCCACGCAACTTCTGTTCATCACCGAATACCACCCACCACCTGCTGTCGAAAAAAACTACTTACCTCCTTACCAAATACCACACCATTGCGGTTCACCAACCTCCTTCGCCTTCTCTGTTGTACCGTCATTTTTGTCAAGATCTGCGGCTGAAAGCAATCACACACCCTTCTCATCTCTTTTCTTATGTTTGTCTTATAGATCTACGATTGAAAACGATTCGTATTGGGGGCCTTTTTAGGTTTGTTTGTACAAACAGATTTCTACATACTCCATGGTATGGACTTTTTGGGTTTTTTTGTTTTTCTGGGTAGTGATGATTTGTGGTGGTTATGTTGGTTTGGTTGAAGATTTCAAGGGTAAAATGAATCTTTGAAGATGTTAAAGACATTGGATTATTGGTGATAAAAAAAATAAATTGAAAAAAGAAAGAAGGCATTAGATATAAAGTAGATATATAGATGATTGTAATGGTGGTGATAATTTAAGGTTTTTTTTATTGGAGATGAAAACTATCACTGATAGTCCTTTAGTTATTGAAAAGACCAAAATACCCCTTACGTGAGAGGCACGTGGGGGGTTTAACGTAGGGGAGATGACGGTCAACAAGTCAAAGGACTAAACGTGAACCTTATCCTCCTATAAAGGACTGTCCTTGAGGTTTTTGATTATAAAGGACGAAATGTGACTATTTAGGTAAACCACAGGGACGATTTATGTCATTAACTCAATATTATATATTAACTTTTGTATTTGTAACCTATATTAACTCTTAGGATTTACGATTATATCTTTCTAAACTTTTAGATATAAAGTCGAAATTTGCTATGAGTACCTGGCCTGAGCACTAGTATATAAATATATAAAATGGTCCACGTTTGACATTTACCAATAGTGACATTATGTGAGCAATTACATAACGAAAATATATACAAGAAATTGATAGGTGTTTAACCTTTTACGTGGTTCAGGGATATAAAGATAACCTAAAAGTCATGTGGCTGAAAAAAAAGAGTCATGTGTTGTGATTTGTGAACTCCAATTTGTATACTGAGTTACTCTGATTAGGTTAATAATGAAATGTAACAGCCTAGCATATATCCTTGTGTAATTTTTGAGCGTATTTTGCTCCTTTTTTTCCTAATGAGTTTTGCTAATGACAGTTAGGTTGCAAGTAACGTATTATTATTCATATTTAAAATTTCCAATCTTATTTAAATATGTAATGTATAGAAGTTAAATATAATATTTAAAATTTCCAATCTTATTTAAATATGTAATGTATAGAAGTTAAATATAATATTTAAAATGATGATTAATTAAGAGTGAGTAGAACGTCGTTGCTAGATTTTTCTCTCTCCGCGTTTGGCGATTTTGGCGCCAAAATCTGACCGTTTTCCACCATTAAATTCCTTCAATTCTTCATCAAATTAACATCAAATTTCATCATTCTTCTTGTATTTTCATCCTATTATGCATCCCGCACAATCCTATCGGTGTAATTTTGCGTTTTTTTGATTGTATGTAAAACCCTAGAATTTGGGTTTTTTCGAGAAAATGGCAAAAAAAAAGATCATCTGGTAGAAGTACTCGAATTCCTATAAATTTGGGCGATTATGTGCTGAATAATAAGAATAATAATCAAATTTATACTAGTAATGATGATATTGGTGATAAGGAGGTAGATGACGTCATAGGACTGAAGGAGAAGGTCGAATTGGAGGTTGAAAATGGCATAAATGGAGAGCAGCAAAAGAATCTGGATGTTAATATGGAGCAGGGAGAGTTTTTGCCAGATAGTGGAAAGAAGAATGAGGAATTTCTTACTGTAAGTAAAGCTGGTAGCCCTAATACTGTTAATACTGTTGAAAATGGCATAAATGGTGTGAATAATACTGATAACAAGAGTGTGAATAGTGATGATAGTGTTTTGAAGAAGAATTTGAATATGTCTTTTGCTAATGTTGTCAAGAATAAGATTGTTGAGGTTGAGAAGAATTTGTTTTATGTGCCAACTGAAATGAATGTGAAAGGAGAAGAGGTTGTCATTTTTGAGGAAGAATTGGTTATGGAAGGTTGTGAGAAATGGAAATTAACAGCTTGTGGTTTCTTTTTGGGATGTTATATGCCTATGAATGAGATGAGATATAATCTAAGAAGAATGTGGGGTAAGTTTGGTCTGGGAGAGATTCTGAAGGATAATAATGATATATGCTACTTTAAGTTCAAAAATAAGGAGGGTATGAACTATGTGGTAGAGCAGAGCCCATGGATGGTGAATGGAAAGCCACTAGTAGTGCAAGAATGGAGTCCTGATGTGAATATTGAGA
Organism: Erigeron breviscapus; assembly: GCA_034093135.1. Taxonomy (NCBI): domain Eukaryota; kingdom Viridiplantae; phylum Streptophyta; class Magnoliopsida; order Asterales; family Asteraceae; genus Erigeron; species Erigeron breviscapus. Next base: position 26,314,698 of record CM067168.1, read on the forward strand.
GAACTGAACCTAACAGGCTGCCTATATGGGTCAAACTTAGTAATGTCCCTCTGGAAGCATGGAGTTTGAAAGGTATCAGTGCAATAGCTAGCAGACTTGGGAAACCATTGATGATGGATAATGTGACTGCTTCCATGTGTCACTCTGGAACTGGAAGAGCTGGATTTGCAAGAGTATTAATTGAGATTGAGGCAGGAAAGGGAGTTTTGGATAAAATTGAAGTGGTGTATAAGGATGAGATGAAAAACATTAAAAGGACTAAGTATGTTAATTTAGAGTATGCCTGGAAGCCTATTGTCTGCAAACACTGTAGTGTATTTGGACATAATGATGAGAAATGTGTTAAGAATAAGACTTGTATAGAAGTTGATGGAAAGGATGAAGAGGTTTCTGAGATTGTGGGGCAGGGGAATAAAAAGGAGGAGGCAGGATGGATGAGAAATAAGAAGGTTCCAAACAAAGTAAGGAATGAGCAGAAATATGTAGGTGGGAAGGGGAATAAGGAGAGTAGTAAAGTTGAATATAGGAAGGTGGTGAATCAAAATGCAGATAAGACTAAAGGAAAAGAAGTGTTTAATACTGGTACCTCTAGTAAGGGAGTTAGCACTGCCAATAAATATGATGTGTTGAATAATGAGCAGGAAGAGAATTGTCAGGAAGAGTTATTGGATTTTTGGGAAAGGTCTAAGGTGGATTGGTATGTAAGAAGTAACAAACAACCTACATCTGATGATAAAAAGGGTTGGTCAAGTCATATGCAAGAGTATTTTAAAAATCAATGGCAGAAGAAAGTTAAGGAAAAGGAAAATAATGAGTTAGAGGAAGATATCATAGATGATGGAATTGATGCTACTAATGACTTAGTGGCTGATGAAATGAATGGGGGGGATAATCATATCCTCAATCAGTAAGATTTGCAATGGATTTTAAATTGATTGCATGGAATATTAGAGGTATGAATACTGCTATCAAGCAGAATGAGGCTATGCAAATTATGCAGAATGAGAAAGTGCAAATGTGTGCTTTCATTGAAACTCACTTATAGGTGAACTCTGTTAATAAAGTGGGTAATAAAGTATTTAGAAATTGGGAGTGGGTGTCTAATGTGCAACATAGTCCTTCTAGCTGTAGGATTCTGTTGGGATGGAACCCTAGTTTGGTCAAATTGATGGTTATTGAGAAGACTAAGCAAGCAATTTTTTGTATAGTTGAGATGGTGCCTAATAAAGTTAGGTTTTTCTGCAGTATTGTCTATGCTAGTAATAGTGGTGCTGAAAGAAGAGTTTTGTGGAAGGAGTTACAGCAGCAGAGCCATTTTGTGAATAACCAACCTTGGGTAGTTTTGGGAGACTTTAATGTTATAAAGGATATGTGTGAGCAGTCAATTGGGGGCTCTAGTAGGACTGGTGATATGCAAGAATTTGTGGAAACTATCAACAATATTAAGGTTGATGATCTTAGCAGTAGTGGCTTTCATTACACTTGGACTAAATCCTTAAAGAATAAGAAGTGTTATGTTTTTAAGAAGTTAGATAGAATCATGGTGAATGATGAATTCTTATGTAGATTTCAGAGAGCTCATGGAAGATTTATGCCTTATTCTATCTCAGATCATAGTCCCGCAGTCTTGAATATCAAAGATGGTCTTCCTAATAAGAATAAATCTTTTAGATTTGCTAATTTTGTGGCTGATAAGGATGAATTCTTAGATTTGGTGAAGCAGGAGTGGGATGATAGTATTCAGGGGTGTCACATGTACAGACTGGTTAAGAATTTGAAGAAGTTAAAGAAGCCACTGAAGCAATTAAGTTGGAGTAAAGGTAACATATTTGAGAGAGTTAAGGCACTTAAAGAGGAATTAGCTAATAACCAAAAAGCTATGAATGACTTTCCTCATGATGAGCAGATAAGAAGAAAAGCAAGTGAATCCTTAAATGAGTTTATGATTAGTGCTAGTGATGAAATGAAATTGCTTCAACAGAAAGTCAATCTTCAATGGCTGAGAGAAGGTGATAAGAATACTGCTTTTTTCCACAATATGCTGAGATCTAGAAGAAACAAGAATAGAGTGGAAAACATTAATGATGAGAATGGTAACAATTATGAAGGGGAGGAGGTTATCAAACAATTTGTAAAGCATTTTGATAATTTTTTGGGAAAGAGTGATCCTGTTGAACAGTTGATGGATGGTTTATTCACAAATATACTCAGCACTGAAGAAGCTAATGAAATGGTTAAACCTGTAACTGATGATGAAGTGAAGGAGGCTATGTTTAGTATGGATAACAATAAATCTCCTGGACCTGATGGCTTTACCGCAGGTTTTTTCAAGAAAGCCTGGGAATTTGTGGGAACTAAGGTGTGTTTGGCTGTGCAGGAGTTTTTTCAATCTGGAAAGCTGCTTGGAGAGGTAAATGTTACACTTATTGCTCTTATTCCTAAAATTAATACCCCTGGGAAAGTGTCAGATTTCAGACCAATAGCTTGTTGTAATGTCCTTTACAAGTGCATCAGCAAAATACTTACTAAGAGAATTCAGAGGGGGTTGGGCAAAATTGTGCATATTAACCAAATTGCTTTTGTGCCTGGAAGACATATTCAAGACAATATTTTGATAGCACAAGAACTCTTAAGAGGTTATAATAGGAAGAGTGGCCCCAAAAGATGTACAATGCAAATTGACATCCAAAAAGCCTATGATACTGTGAGCTGGGAGTTCTTGGAGAACATTTTACATCAGTTTGGTTTTCATACAATTATGGTTAAGTGGATTATGACATGTGTAACCTCTGCAAAGTTCTCTATTTGTTTAAATGGTGAAATTGAGGGGTATTTCAAGGGTGGTAGAGGGCTTAGACAAGGTGATCCTATCTCCCCTTACCTGTTTACCCTGGTTATGGAGGTGCTCAATCTAATCATGATTAAGAATATTGAGAGTTCTAATGAGTTTGGATACCATTTTGGATGTAAGGAGCTTAAGTTGTCACATATGTGTTTTGCTGATGATTTGTTGGTTTTCTGCAAAGGGAATGTGGGCTCTCTTAGGGTGATTAAGAAAACTTTGGATGATTTTGCTAAGGTTTCTGGTCTTATACCAAACTTAGGGAAAAGTGTGATTTTCTTTGGCAGTATTAAAGAAAATGAGAAAAGTGAGATGTTGAATGTGTTACCTTTTAAGTGTGGGAAGCTTCCTGTTAGATACTTGGGTGTTCCATTACTTGCTAAGAAACTGGGGGTAGGAGATTGTAAGGTTTTAATTGAAAGAGTTAAGGATAAAATTGGTAGTTGGATAAGCAAGATGTTGTCCTATGCAGGTAGAATCCAGTTGATTGCTTCTGTTTTATCTTCTATGCAACTTTACTGGGCATCTGTCTTTATGCTCCCTAGTACTGTTATTAGAGAGATTGATAAACTGCTCAAAGGTTTTCTTTGGAATGGGGGTGATTCTGCATTGGGGAAAGCCAGAGTTGCTTGGAAAGTTGTTTGTAGGCCTAAGGAGCAGGGAGGGTTAGGAATTAAGGATATGAGAAGATGGAATGAAGTGTTGTTAATTAGGCAGTTCTGGAAAATTATTGAGAATAAAAACTCTCTATGGGCAAAATGGGTCAATGTTGTTAAGTTAAAAAATTCAAGTATTTGGGAAGTTGAAGAGGATAAGTATGATAGTGGTGGATGGAAAACAATGCTGCATATTAGAGATATGGTGAAGCAACATGTAACATCCCAAACTTATCAAGTTTGACTTTTGACGTTGACCATCAACTTGTCGTTAGTGACCGTTAGTAACTATGTGTTGTATATGTGCTTATGTGAATTAAACGAATTACGTGAGTTATGTGTTAAAATGATTTAAAATAATGAAATTAAAGTAGATAATGATAAATGAAGTCATTTAATGTTCCCGATAAGATTTAAGGGTCGATAAGTGTTTCTGTGGGCGTTAAACGAGCCGTTAAGTGCCGAAACGAGTTATAACGAAGTGCGAGGGCCTAGATGTAAAATTGAAAGTTGTCTCCAGTATATAAGGCGCCCTATGGTTGACCAAGAACCCTTTTGATCAGTTACAAAACCCTAGAAACACCTGCAAACAAAAGCTTAGATCTAATCTTCAAGTTATAGTTGATTTCGGGAGATTTTGGAAGGGAATTCGAGTGCTTTTCGATCCGTTGATCAAGCCTACAGGTATAGCATCACCTACTGATTGTTAATCAGGTTTTTCAATTAGGATTTACCCCTGTAGATTCGGCCTAAAGGGTTGGGGTTCCTTGATCATGATGTTTTAGGTCAAAAACGTTGTTTTCGTGATTATAATCATTAATAGAGTTGATTAATTATGTCAAGATGCAAACTTTAATGTTGAATAATATTGTTTATATGTAAATAAGTGAATCCCAGGTGTTTAATTAGATCCATGTGTGTTCAATTGTGTTTTTGAACCAAACGTTGCGGTTTCGAGTCGTTTTGATGATCAAAAAGAAGGATTCATTTATGCAATTGATTCAAGGATTAATTGATGTTTTCAAATGCTTAATTGTGACCTATTTGATGTCAATTTAATGGGTGTAAGTCGTGGTGGAGGTTTGGGATCCGTTTGGAAGGTGAATGAAGAGAAAGTGAGTTGGTTTTGCTGGTCGGCACCCCAGGTGCGGCGCACCAGGTGGGTGGTGCGGCGCACCACTGCCCAGATTAGGGATTTTGATTTTCGAAGGGAGCCCGATATGCGACGCACCAAGGGCAGGTGCGGCGCACCTATACCTGATCTGAGTTTTCTGTATGATTGGTGCGACGCACCACTTGGGAGGTGCGACGCACCTGATGCCCAGTTTGCACAAAACATTTCGTTTAGCTTATAGATCGATCTTATACTCGTTCTAGGTTGTCGGGAGCACTTAGCAAGCACTGTAAGGCATACGTAACTCATTGCTAAGCAGTACCAAGGTAAGATACATGACTTTTCTCACGCTGGAGGCACAACAAAAAGTGGTTTTCTATAATTAACCTCTTAATTGGATTATCTTATGTGTGTTGGTTTTCCGGGTTATGCGGGAGGTTATGTGGGAATGTATGCATGCTGAAGTGGTTTATTATGTTATGATGACGCTTAAATATGAAGTAGTTATGTGCATATGTAGTACTATGAACATAATGTTGCTGCCATGATATCTTAACGATATTTATTGTGATGTTGATTATATTGATGCTATGATTGATTATGATATATGATGAAATATATGTGGGATTTAAGTGTGTTACACGTAGGAATGCTATGATCTGTACACGTTAGTAGGATTAAACACTAAAGTAGATGTGGGATTAATGATGTTGATGTTATGATTTGACGATGATACGTGATGAATTATATGTGAGACTTAAGTGTGATAATGTCTAGTTCACTAGATATACGTAAGAAATGTTATGAGTTGTGTACGTTAGTGGGATTAAACGTTAAAGTAGATGTGGGATTAGTTAAGTAATGAATATACCTAATGTTAAAGTAAAGTGTGAAATGTTGGAAATCGTTTAGCCTTAGTGTTAGTGCGTAAAAGTAAGAAAGATATAAATACGTGGGAAATGCTATAGCTAAATACGTGAGATTGATGTGGGAAGTGTTAAGCTTAACCCGTGCTAGTTTATGCCAAGCTAGTGCGTACGTGGTCGCTTGAGTGGCTCCTTGCGGCATAGTTACGTGGACTAGTATTTCCGGGTGGAGTGACTAACCACCAATGTTAAAAGCATGACGGGATACTATGGAAATGGCATTGCTTTTCCTAAAATTTAAGACGTGGGAAATCGTGCTAGTTGTAAAGCTAGTGCGTAATATGTAAACTGATTAAAGATGTAAGATGTGGGAATAAGTTGATTAAGATAAATATATGAATATGTGAGAAAGATGTACATGTAATTTAAGACGTGGGATTACAATGTGATGTGGGATTTAATGAGATGTGTTGAGACGTGTGATAAGAACGATACATAGGCACAATTAGGAGTATATATCCTACATGTGCTATACATATATGTGCGATATGTTTATGTGTGATATGTAAGACGTGAGATGAAGTTGATTAAGCTGATTAAGTTGATAATAAGATATGTGTGAAAGAAATATATGTGCTTTATGTTGTGAGATCACGATGTGACGTGAGAATATGTGCTAATATGAATACGTGTGCCAAGTTTATGTGTGAAATGCCAAGATATGATATGAAGTTATGTTTAAGTGGTAAGTCTATGTTGATATGATATAAGATATTGATTAAGAAGAGGGTATATGATGATATGATGTATATGTTGATATGAAATGAAATGTGAGAAAGATGTACATGTAATTTAAGACGTGGGATTACAATGTGATGTGGGATTTAATGAGATGTGTTGAGACGTGTGATAAGAACGATACATAGGCACAATTAGGAGTATATATCCTACATGTGCTATACATATATGTGCGATATGTTTATGTGTGATATGTAAGACGTGAGATGAAGTTGATTAAGCTGATTAAGTTGATAATAAGATATGTGTGAAAGAAATATATGTGCTTTATGTTGTGAGATCACGATGTGACGTGAGAATATGTGCTAATATGAATACGTGTGCCAAGTTTATGTGTGAAATGCCAAGATATGATATGAAGTTATGTTTAAGTGGTAAGTCTATGTTGATATGATATAAGATATTGATTAAGAAGAGGGTATATGATGATATGATGTATATGTTGATATGAAATGAAATGTGAGACAATGTGGGAAAAAGGATGTATGGGTTGATCTATGATTGTTGTGGATGATATGTAATGTGGTTACGTTTGATAAGTAAAATATGACGAAGTTTTATGAAAGTAAAATGAAGAACGTTTTATCAAAATGTGTGTATCTTACTTAGCTAATTTTATTAGCTAACACTTGCTTTTTATGAAAATGTTGTGTCCTTCAGGATAAGCAGGTATAAGCTAGTGAAGTGCGTGGATCGTGAGATGGGTAGAAGAATAAAGGAAGATTAGCATTAGTCTCCATATGATTAGACTTTACCCATAGCCATATGTTCGGCTACTTTATTTATGATTTACGTCTCTTGTAGTGTTGATGGCAATTATGTTAGTGCCATAACTTGGATTTTACTTTGACTATTACGATGATGCTATTAGTAACACCAAATTTTAATGAAAGGTACCATCCGTTACGGATGAAGCAGTTTTTTTAAGTGATCCTATTTCCGCTACGTTTTAAACGCCGTTTGGCAAAAGTTTTTTGAAATCCAGGTTTTTAAAATGACGGGTGTTACACAACATGTCCTGTATAAGATTGGAGATGGTAAAAAGATTTCAATGTGGTATGACAAATGGTGTTTTGAAGGTCCTTTGAGTCAGTTTATTAGTATGAGAGCTTTATATGATGCAAGACAGATGGCTGATAGTAAAGTTGCAGACATGCTTAATGATGGGCAATGGTGCTGGCCTGATGGCTGGGAAAATAGGTTTGATGTGTTGCAAAGAATTGTTACTCCTGAATTGCAGTTAAATAAGGAGGATCGAGTTGTATGGGTCTCAAAAAATGGTCAACAGTTGGAATTCTCTACTAGACAGGCCTGGCAGGACTTGAGAGAGGTTTGGCCTAATGTTGGATGGAAAGGAGTGGTGTGGTTTAAGCAATTTAATCCAAGGCATGCTTTTATCTTGTGGCTTGCTCTGCAAAGGAAATTAATGACTCTGGATAGAATAGCTAAATGGCAGAGTAATAATAATATGCAATGTGTTTTATGTAAATCTGGGAATGAAGACCATGATCATCTATTCTTCAAATGCAACTTTTCTGCTGAAATTTGGAGTAAACTACAGAATTTAGGCTGGGGGATGAGTAAACAACATATGCTGCAGGAAGTAATTCATGAGATTGCTGGGCATAAAGGTAAAAACAATATTGGAAATGTGGTGAATAAACTTCTTGTGGCTGCTGTTGTGTACTTTGTTTGGCAAGAAAGAAATGCTAGAATTTTCAAAAAAATGGAGAGAAATGTGGAGAATAGTGAGGAAGACTCGGAATGTGGTGAATATTGGAACTAAATGGAAGTTAAACTGGATTAATTCCAATTATGTGAGATCTGGTGATTTTTGCTAATCTTTAAAATATGTGTGCGAATTGGAATAGTGAGCTGTGAAAGATGAAGCTACTTGGTCCAATTCTAGCATATTTTGAGGATTGTGCAGAGCTTGGTTGTTGTTTCTGGAGGTTATGTTTGCTGGTTTTGCTTGTTTGTTGCTGCTGGTGATTAATAGTGATGTATAGAGTTGGTTTGGGGTTCTTGGTATGGAGTTGGTAGTATGCTGCTGTTTTTGTTTTGCTGTATAAGTATAGTTGTATTAGTTGTATGTAGTTTGAATGAGTCTGTATGTCTTACACTTTATTTGTTTGTAAATATTTGATATCAATATATTCACACGTTTAATTAAAAAAAATGATGATTAATTAACATTATGATTAGTAACTTTGGATAGTCAGAGATAATATTATCATCTTTTAAAGATGACATTACATGTTATTAGTAACAACTATTGAGAGTATCATCATTATGGTTTATGAAAATTCGTTTTTATGTCTTGCTCACTCTTATAACTTATAAGACAACAAGAAATGGTTTAAGTCTTAAAGAAAACTCTGAAACAGTGAAACTTAACCCGTTCATAAATTTATCCGGCCCAACTAGTGTTTAGAAGCCCATCTGATACTTTTTTTTTAAGGTAGCCCAACTGACACCTAGAAGGCTAGAAGCTTAAGTTGAAACTAAACTCATATGTCATCGAAGTAGCATTATCATTATGTATGTAGCTTTGATACGATAATTAACTATGTTTGGTACTTTGGTTTAAGGGAATGGAAAACTAATAAATAATTACATTCCTATTCAAAGTTTGTAGTTAATGGTTTTGGTATAGCTAACTGGGTATCAGACTCGTCGGTTATCAGACATATAATAAAGTTATCATGGATGGTGCGTTTAAAAACCCATCCCTATTTCCCCTCGATACCCAAATCCAAGATTTATCCTTTAAGACACCGACGTTTGTGTCCTTACTCCTTATACTCATCTAACCTCTCACGTACGTATGTTATCTTTCTGTGTCTTTCATTCCATCATTGCCTCTTTTCTTTCATGAAAGCATTTCAGTGTGGATGCTCAAACATAGTATCATCACTATCACGTTAGTACGTTAGTATAGATTATGCACAAAGCACAAATGTTGTACTTGGATGTCTTACTTAGTATAAAAAATGCGATATCTTTGAATAAATTCAACCTATGGACTATTATTTCATATGTTTCAAAAAACTAAGAAAAAAAAAAATAAAATTTGCCAGCAACACAATTTTGCACCCTTCTAAATAGCACCTATAATGTCGATCACATTTGGCATTTACGATTTTGCTTATAACCAACGAATTTGGAGTTTAAAAAGGCACCTAACACTATCCGACAAGATATCACCATTTTCGAGAACTATAAAAATTGGTGAAATCAATCTACTCAAAGTTTACACAGTTTGATTATCTAGCTGATCGAAGGCTTCGACTAAAGGTAAGCTTACTCAACATACTAAGAGCATTGGACTTCGTCTTGGTAGTAGGTTCATGCAAATTTGTGCTTATTTGTATCTATTACTTAAAAGTCAATGATGATATGCCTGTTGTGGTGGACTCAAGATTAAACAGCATCACGTGCACAAATTTTGTAACTCTTAAAGTTTAATTGACATAAATACTCCGATGATATGAGTTTAGTTTGACGTAATGCGACAATAAAAATCAAAATTGGTACAGTATTACAAAGCATTTGTTTTATTGCCATACCATTGTTCGTCAAGGTGTGTATTGAATTGTTTTTCATACATATTTATAGTTTTCTTCTTTCCCTTTTTTAGATTTATGTTTTATTCTCTTTTCTTTCGATGTTTCATCTGTTTTTAGCTGTTAAATAAAGTCTTTAATTTGTTATATCTTCGAATTTTCCTCTTTTCTTACTTGTAATTCGTTTTCAAATATACACAAGCAGTTATTGAGTCAAAGCCGTTAAAAAAAAGAAAAGAGTTATCTAATATTTCATCCCAAAAAACCTTCATATTCAAAATCTCAATCTAACAACCGTCAGATCAAATCCAATCGGACGGTCTCAAACTCACATCCACCGATCCGCGTCCTTCAATTCCATTGGCCAATATTCCAACCTCCAAAAACACCCCACTATATATATACCAAACACATATTCATTTATTCACATACATACATACACACTCTATATTCACACACAATCCAAAATCCCCCCAAATCCTTTCAATTTTCGAAAATCCTCACACAAAAAAATGGCAGGAAGAGGGAAATCACTAGGAGGGTCAGCCGGAGTAGCCAAAAAAGCTACATCAAGAAGTAGCAAAGCCGGTCTTCAATTTCCGGTTGGTCGTATCGCTCGTTTTCTCAAAGCCGGCAAATACTCTGAACGTATCGGTGGCGGTGCTCCGGTCTACCTCGCTGCCGTCCTTGAATACCTCGCTGCTGAGGTATAATATATCTTCTCTTACCTTATTTCAATTATATATAGTCGATATATATGTATATCTATATGTATGTCAATTTTGTAGTTATTTAAAAGTTCTAGGGTTTCGGTTTGGTATTTGGAAAAAAATTGATACATATATATATATATATATATATTATATATATATAATATATATATATATATATATATATATTTATGTAGCTATAAATTTGATTTTAATATCCAGTTTGTATGATTTATTGAATTTGATTATTATATTTGATTAATTGCAGTTAGGGTTTGTTTTTTATTATTAAAAATTTCTGGTTTTCTGGAAAAATAAACAATTTTTTTTATCTGTAATTGAAATTCTGTTACTATATGTTTACTAAAATTGAAATTTAATTTAAAACAAAAAAAGAATATTAATTTTGAATCTGTTGTAATATACAGGTGCTTGAATTGGCTGGAAATGCAGCAAGGGACAACAAGAAAACAAGAATTGTGCCCAGACACATTCAGTTAGCAGTAAGGAACGATGAGGAACTGAGCAAGCTTCTCGGTGACGTGACGATTGCCAACGGCGGTGTGATGCCAAACATTCACAACCTTCTTCTTCCAAAGAAAGCCGGTGGTCCTTCAAAGGTGTCCGTTGATGAAGATTAGAGTTTAGGCATCTGTTGTTGAAGTGGTCTTTCGTATCGACTTTAGACTTTGTGTTTGTTTTAGTAGGGAGTGTAATCAGAGGATGTTGATTAATGTGTTCATATATGATGTTTTATTTCATCTTAATCAAAAGAAATCTTGGATTCAATGCTTTAATGTTGTGCTAATTTAACCATATGCTATTGCTACTTTTAGTTTAACCTGTTCATACATTATTACATGATTTTTGTAACGCGCTCTCTTCTGCAACTGTGACTCGACTATATATATTGATTGAAGAGTGTTTGTATTGACACATACAACAATTTACATAGACGTTGTGGCATTGTTACATTGTTCTAATGCTCTAGTAAGGAAGCCCTGGGTTGATTAGTTCAACAAAATTATCAACATTTGCCACTGATCAAGATCCTTTGTTATATAATTTGGCACGGTTAGCTTCAACTCTGTTTCTTTCACTTTTCAGAATGTATAAGCCGCTTGCAACTGCTGTATGCAACAGTAGCAGCCATTGTTTGAGTAAGCAGTCTTTCGTATCGCCTTGCTTTTGTGTTTTAACTATAAACCTATGCAATACAAATTTCAGGAACATTCTAAAACAGTATCAGAAATGGAAGTTAACTAATTATATTGTTTTCTACTTTAGAAGGAGGGTTTGAGATGCATGTTAGTTTTGTTATTAAACTCAACTGGACAGCTTAGGAACAGACCCTATAAGGTCCTGGTCCTTGGCAAAACCTGGTTACCGGGCCAATCAAGCCTGAGCACTTGAACTGAATTTGGTTATTGTATTCTGTAAGTATTGACCAGGCCAGTTAAGACTAGTCAGGACCTTGAGGCCCCCAACAGTCCCCATTTGCATGTAAAGGACTAGATTTTTGCTTTGCAACAATATAAAACAGATACAAGGATAAGAGTAAAATAGAAATACCTGGTATATCACACGGCAACTCTCAATTATTCCTCGTCCGAACTTGAGTCAGAACTAAAAGTATCCACGCGTCTCATTGCAATGGCAGGAATAAGTCGTTCCTTTTGAACACGGATAGCAGGTGGGTGGGGTTCTGAAGGTCTTTTAGTCGTTGCCTCGTTACCATCTTTCTCGTCATTCTCAGGTTCTGAAACATACCCTTCCCGTGTCTCAGGTTGTGAATCAACATCTTCTTGTGTCTTATGCTTCAAATTATGAGGTTCCTTTGTCTTAGCCCCCTTAATGTCTTCTACATGCGTTTTTGAATCATCAGTTTCCTGTTTCTCATGTCGTAAATCATCATCTTCATCTGTCGCAGTTTGTAAATTCTCAGGTTTATGTTCCCGAGGTCCCAAATCATCAGTTTCCTGAGTCTCGGGTCCTGAATACCTAGTTTCCTGTGTTTTATGTTTTGAATCATTATTATTATTTATCGTATCTAATGAATGATTGGGTTCCAAGATTTCATGTCCCAAGTCATCATCTTCCCACATCTTGCCTAACCAATCATCAGGAGTTTTCTGAGTTTCCTGCATCTCGTATGGTGATTTACTTTCATGTATCTTATGAAGTAAATCATAGATTTCCTTTATTTTGCGTCGTGGGTCCTCATTCTCATCTGTGTCACTTCTTGGATGTGCAGTTTCGTATGTTTTGTGTCTTGGATCATCAGTTTCCTTTGAATCTTGCCGATCATCAGTTTCTTTTATTTCACCTCTCAACTCATCAGTTTCATGTCTCTTGGGTTCTGAATCATCAGTGTTTGATGTCATCGTAGCATCATTTGTCTGTGCCATCGTTGATGTTGAAACGTCTTTTGCATCTCTCACTGTATGTGGTGAATCATCTTCCGTTTTTGTTTTCTTATAAGACGAGTCATCTTTCGTTTCTGTTCTCTTAGAAGATGAATCATCTTTCGTCTTAGATGGCCGTACTAGAGTAGTAGTTTTAATCTCTTTGCAGACCTTATCTAAAATGATCAAAAAATCACGAACAATCACAAACAAGCGCAACCCCTCGTCCCTCCCAGACTGTCCGTGGAAGTAATCCGCCGTATCCTTCACAAGCGCCATTATTCTCTTTTCTTCCTCAAGCATCCACATCACATCCTTTTCAGAGTCTTCCACAAAGTTAGCCAAAATCACCGCAAACTCATCCTCTTCCTGATCCTCATCATCATCGCCATCATCAACTTTTTCTTTCTGTATGTTTTTTAGCTCAGTATTTAAAAATTCGCGAGCTTTAGTAAGTGCCTGACCAAATTTAGAAACTGTACCAGTCAGCCCTTCTGCATCAAGAATGGCTGCTTTCTTAACATCTTCGAGCTCACCACTTAAACTGGAGACAACCTCAAGGCCAAGTGTTCTGTAATATTCATCTGAATCTTGATCGGCAGATTCTTCTAAAAGGTCATCAGATTTAAAGCTGGAGAAACTGTTTGTCTCACGGGTAGTTTTGGCAGCTTTTATACCTTCTGCCCGAATGATCTCCACTACTACAAAATGTAAAAGAGTAGTTTTCTGATCAACACCTTTCACATCTGAAAGCTTTAAGAGGGTGTCTAGTTTGAAGGCTTGTGCACTCCCACGGAAAGTTCCATCGTTCATACGATTTCCTGTTTTTAGAACTGCTTCCAACAGTTTGAGGAACAACCGGCTTTTCCTAAGACTTTCACAAGCAGCCTGTAGATACCATAGAATTAGAAAAAATGGGTTCAGGTTGAAATAGACTTCTCTTAATATCGAGTCAAACGGGTCAGATTGTGTTGGCTTGATCGACAAACACTTTCTTGTTGATTTTTTTTATATATCAATAATGCATTATAAACATAGTAGTATCAGAATAAGAATCCAGACATTTGAATAAAACAATTTTAACCCATTTGATTCGTCCGGCCCATGAGTCAATTTCATTTTAGCTAAATTTGTTGATTTGACCCGTTTGACATATAAAGAACTCAAAATCCACCCATCAATAAATCAGTCAAAATCACCACCCCTTAATAAAATACTAGATGCAGAGGTAAAAGTTCCACCTCTAATGTTTCAAAGGATTCCTTTATTATATCTTTCTCTTCCTGAAGTGTGCACATAAAAAGCAATGACTCGAGTCTTTTAAAAGCAAATGGTATTTCAACCAACTTTTTAAGAAACCGTTCTGCAGTTCCAAGGCGAGAAACATCACCGGTATACAGCCTTAGCTTGAGTTCTTCTTCTCCGGTAGGTGCCATCTTTATCAAAGTTTGAATAAGTTCTACTGGTAGCTCATTTCCTAATTGAGATGATATAGATTAGTAGCGATAACAAAATACATTAGATTTTAGCTCTATCAAACTGTTTTCAGAAAAGTAAATAAACAACCTATAGATTTTAGGTCTATTAAACAGTTTGTGAAGTTTGTGACAACAAGCCATTTTCATATAGATTAGTATCCATAACAAAATACATTAAAGTGAGTAAAGACTTGCCTTCTTTTAGTGCATCACAAACTTCATTTGTTGTCACATTGAGTGCTTTCAGAAGAATAGATAGGTTTTGGGCCTTCTTTGGATCAATAATTTGAACAAAATTCGAAGAGGGATCCTGTGATGAACTCTTCTTGTTATTGCCTTTGTTTTTCTCGCTAGAAGCATTATATCCAAATAAATTTTCTATCATTTCCTCATTGAACCTGTCCATTAAGAAAAAAACATTATGTATTGGAAGCTTAATTTCATGTAAAAATTTCATGACATAGAACGTACTGGAATGAACCGGCTCTAATCTGATTCCAAACCATTGCTTGATCAGGGCTAGCCATAACCTTATCCCAAAAGAACGGCTTTAACTTAGCTTTGTTAGAATCATCACCATCGAGCTCACCTGGTCCAGATGAGGGACGGGGAGGTCTAAAGCCTGCACCAGGTGGTTGTGGTGGAGGCCTACCACCAGTTGGAGGCGGAGGTGGAGGAGTTGGACCTTTCTTGAGTGGTGGAGGTGGTGGCGGTGGTTTTGCAGATGGTGATGGGGGTGGTGATAGACCAGAAGGAGGTCGTCTAGCAGAAGGAGCCCGTCTAGCAGAAGGAGCTCGTCTAGATAATGGAGCTCGAATTGAGTTAGTAGAGAATGTAGCTGGAGACGCAGAAGCAGGTGATCGGTTAGGAGGAGAAGAAGCATTTACAGTTGGACAATGTACAGACAAATCGTTCCTTCCAGGTGGAGTCTTTAATGCCAAATCGGGTCTGCCAGGTGGTGGTTTCAGAGGAGCCAATCCAGCAGCCGTTAAGTTTCCAGGTGGCGGATGTAATGGGATACCTAATGATACACTTGAGTTCACAAAGGAATCATTTTTCTGTAGGTTTGAATTGGCAAATAACATTTGATCACCAGCATTTCCAGGATCTTTGACAGAGTTATGAAAACTAAATGAAGAATTTTGTGAACCACCTGAAAGTTTAATATCAAATCCACATAATAAAATAGCCGACAGCCAACATGAGAACTAAGTAAATGGATGGACTTGTGTGTGTTTATCTTTAACGGGTCAAACCGGGACACTAAAACAATTAGCTTAAAGGGAAACGGGTCAAACAAGTGTAAAGTTGCCTATGGAAGTAACTTTAAAGATGTAAAATCTCTCAGATAAATGTATCTAGTCAACCAAACTATTATTTGAAATGATAACAATTCTGTAATCATACTTGACACACTCATTATATATGAAACACAAAAGACATACAGACAAAAAGTGTTTCATTTCAATCTGGCCCATTTCAACAAACACCAGATACTAATAATCAAATTGACCCATTACCCAACGTGCCCATTTTGCCACTTTTGAAGAATATCATTCAATCACTCACCTGTAGCTAAGCTAAGAAGAGGTTTTTCATCGCTTTGCACCCCACCATAAGTCCTAGTATACCAACAAAAGAGAAGAGTCGCAAGAATAAACGTCATGATAGCAGTAGAAACAACAACAATGATAATTGTTGTATTATCAATACCACCCCCATCCGTATCTGCTTTAGAAACAGCAAACGGAAATGGTTCTATATCCTTGTCCAAAGCACGGGAATTAGGGATTTCTTCTATCAACTTGCGTCTAATGGGAACAGCATCAGGCCTTATAATATGTTCATCTTCAGCAGAAACAGTAAAGTGAATATCGTCATCCCTCAAACAATCTGATCTATCGTCATCATTACCATAGGATTGTAGATCTTTAAAAGATTCCACTAAATGAATAGCCTTTGCTCCACAATTGACCCATAATAGTTCATTCTGCAGCTACCCAACATTATCAATAAAATGTAGATAAAATGTTGGCGTGTTTATCTTTTTGTGCCAAATGTTACAAGTTACTATTTAGGTCTTGTTATAACTTGTCCTAGTATATCATATATAAATTCCGATTCAGATGTCAACCTCAACGTAAAGTACAATCTATCTCAAAATCTCACTCATGACATAATCCATATCGATACTATTATCTAAAGCATTTATTATGTGATCACCCAAAATTTTAAGAAAGTGGTATTAAAACTAATGAGAAATAAAAATCATAGCTAGCCTTTGATGGATCTTCTAAAACTATAACCAAACACCACTCTTCCTCCCCCGTACTATATAAACAAATACACTAACAGCCATATAAAAAATGCGCGCAAACCAAACCCCAGTCTTTCCTCTCTTTCTACCAACTGTCACCGCATTGTACGAATACAAGACTAGTATAGTATCCACTAACATATTGCGGTTTAAGCAAAACACCATGAAAGTAAAAAAATATAAAGAAAAATCAAGCTAGACAAATCATAATTTAAGTTAAAGATATGAGCTAGTGGTGGTGGTACCTTATTGGGATGTATTATCTTCTCCAAATTGCTTAAGTTTGTTTGTGAAACCATATTAGGTGCTACCAAAGGGAAAAGTAGAATAACAATTGATATGCATGTAACAATCCCTTGGGCATCCATTTCTTAAAATATTGTTCTTAAATCACCAATGTGGGTGTGTATATATATGTATACATACATGATACATATAATTAATTTATATATGAGTATCAAACCATATATATTTCATTTGAACCAAAAAACAATGATTATCAAACTAATTGTTTCAAATGTCCCTTTGGCTAAGAATTAGATAATTTTTGGAAATGAATTATGTTTATGATTACAAAACATGAATTACTTCAAAGGATTAATTCAAGGATAGAATCATTCCAGAATGTAGAAACCTAATGGATTTGGGAGTCGGTTGTATGAAGATTTTGATAGTTGACCGTCGTTATGGAACATCCTCGTACCTATAATAACAAGAATATTATATTATTATACTTATTTTTATATTTTAGACTATACACGCAAAAGAGAAAACATCTATCTATCTATCTATAATCTATTTATAATATCTACCAATAAACTAAAACAGGATTGAGATGTTCTTAAAACGACACGTGGCGTAATCTTTGATCGACACGTGTCCTTTTAATTTATTTATTTTATTAAATTAGCTTTTTTAATTGTATATAGATTCAATTTTCTTATTAGACTTAGAATTAAACTCTAACTCTTTGCTTATTAATACAAAAGACATTATAACCTTATTTGATTGATCGTTTTCTCATAAATAAATTGTCTCTTTTTCTTTCTTAATTCTTCAACTCCTATTACTTATATTACTTATAATAAGTTATTAACATGAAGACTTCAAAAATTTGAGTTTACGATCCGAAATCACAAGGCTATTTGCCGTCATCCACTATGCTTACAAGTTCCGATTTTGATGTGATTCTAAAAATTTAAGGTAAATCCAAAACTCTAACTAAACATATATTATATTTATCATTACTGTTTATTATAATTTAGTTTCGATCATCGATTTACTTTAACCACAATTTATTTCATACTCACGAATCATGTATGAGGCATATTCAAATTTCTTTATGATACAATCTATATAGCTACCATACATCGTACGGGTATTAGAATTAGAACTAGTAGTAATAATATAAATAAAAGAGGAGGTTAGGAATACACTCTCTCATAATTTTTCCCCATATTATAGGCGTCCTATCCTATATTTTTTTTATATATATTTTTTTATATTTTTTTTCTTATTTATTAATTAAAGCTTTATCATTATCATATAATTACCTAATGCTCTATTGCTCTTAAACCTATTTTTCTCTTTTATCTCTCACAACACAAACGCACAAATACTATGTTGTATGATCTTTAGGTTTTTATATTTTATTTGGGTGGAAGCAATAATAATCTCTCGATTATCTCCAATCTATTGTTTCAAGGTATTTAATTCCATTCTTTTATTTATTTATTAATTGTTTTTGTTATTCACTAACAAACAATTGGAGCTTTAAAATCTACAATATGTCAATATCAATTCCTGATCGATCATAATATATATGACACCCCCACTCTTATACATGATGATTGACTATGAAACCTCAGGTAGCTAAAATCTCAAGAATGATGGAGATAAGTCAGAAGTTTTTTTCGCTTTCCATTGATCTGGCAATATTTGCATACTCCTTTTCAGTGGCGTCTTCGGGCCTGTGCAACCTAGGCAATGGAACAGGGCCCAAAAAGTTGAAAGGGCCCAAATTTTTATATCCAATATACATATATGTAGTGTAGCCCGGTCCAAGTTCTTATTGAAAAGTTGTTTCCTATTTGTATTTGGCTGGAAAAAAAGGATTCACCATTAATTAATGGGCTTATGTATCCATAACCAACTAATCACAATAAATAAAGGAAAAAAACCATACGCCCACACAACTAATTCGTTTGCGTTTTTTCGACAACAGGTACGCCATAAACAAAGACTTCTACTATTGTTATTGATTTTTTTTAATTATATCTTTGAATTAATATACATTACTCTTTTGGTTTTATTATTTATTTATGATTTGTCGATTTTTTTAATTATATCTTTGAATTAATATACATTACTCTTTTGGTTTTATTATTTATTTATGATTTGTCGATACTTGACTTGGAGATATGTGCTTTCAGGATTTAAGAAATTGATATTATAATGTTGATTTACATATAGTTCAATTTGACATAATACTTTTGAGACACAAATTATATGATGGTGGATTGGTGGATGCCTTTAGGATTAAAAGTTTAAATTCATATTATATATCAATTTGATGAAGTACTTTGTCATAAAATATTAAAATTGTTTTGTAATGCCTTTAATTTTTTAAGGTTTAGTTGGGTATTTTTTGCTTATTGTTTTAATATTTTCAGAAATTATGGCTCCTAAACCTGATTCTGGATATCAAAAACGTCTAAAACACTTTGTTACGGTTGTTTTGAGAACTTTGTTTTTATTGATAACTTTTTAGTAGTATTATTTTTTTATATGCATTGAAAAGTTTGCTACAGTTGTTTTGCGAACTTTTTATTTTCTATTGATGACTTTTTAGTAGTATTATCTTTTTATATGTATTGAAAAGTTTAACGTTTATAAGGGCCCATTTTTATGTCTCGAACAGGGACTTCTAAATTCATGAGACGGCCCTGCTCCTTTTTATGGTTGAATTTGGCAATATTTGCATGTATTATTTTTTTTTAATTCTAAGTTGACGCACAGTTTTATATATAGCTTTTCATATTTGTGTTTATATAATTTCTTTCAACTATGTCTATGTTTTATGATCGAGGTGTTTCATCACTCACATTAGATGCCCGACTAACAATGTACCCCCGTGTGATGATGTTCCGTCTCCAATGATTATGTCGTAGACATGCACCCTCCATGTCCTGTATGTGTGGTAGTGTCCATCACACTGTTTGTGAGGTACTGCATGTGTTTGTTTTTACTTATCGCACACTTGCTTAAATGATTATCGTTGGGTTAATGAATCTATCACCGCCATCGCCATGGTACGTTTTTCCTACTACTTACTTACTTGCTAGCATTAATAGTTACAGTAATTAATTAGTCAGTTTACATGCATATACTACTGCTAATTATGATATGTATGGATGGATGGATGGTTGGCTGGAAGTGTAGGGGTGTGTAGTTGGAGTATTAGTATTAATTAGCAGCAAGCAAATGGGGATTAATGAGTAGCATCAGCTCACGTACACTTGCTGAGATTTGATCAAGATTTTTTCTTCATTTACGTTCTTCCACATATCATCTTCAATGCTGGGTATGTACGCCTTTCCTTCCTTCCTAATCACTTTCCATCTACATATCTCCTTTATTTCTTTCTTTCTTTTTTGTGCTGCACATACGTGTGGTATTAACATATATATTTACAAGTACATACAGGTTTGAGGTGAAAAAGAAACAGTTTTTCCGCAATTGTCTGCCAATAAAGTTGTTTGGAGTAACTGGTGATCATTTCCACTTCCATCGTTGCTGCCCGGTACTATCCATCACCACTTTTACTTACTTAATATACTTGATTTCTAATATCATATCATCATCATCAAGCTTTAATTATATACGAGAGAAAGTACCCGCGCGTTGCGACGGTGATATGGTGAGGGTGATAGGTCATAGAGTGTGATAGGTCATAAAGTGTGATAGCCAAATGCCTTAGCCGTACGGGCTCCGCCCTCGGATTTAAAAATTCGTCGAAAGTATATCAAATGACATCTCTAATGAAAGAGCATGGAATTTTAAGAACACCCATATAATTTTTATAATTTATCGATGTACGGTTTTTGAGATAAAGATTTTGAATGAATTAGAGGAATAAAATGATTTATGGAGGAGAGAAAAAAAAATGAGTGGTAGACTTGTTGAAATTAAAAGTTGTGGGGCATTGATGTATGGTACATCATATGCATTATCATGTGTACATTGTTGAAATTAAAAGTTGAAAGTTGAAACCTTATTTGCTTTATAATATAGTATAGATATAGAAGGTTGCTGGGGTGGGTGTTTCCAAAATTGGGGCACAATGGTTTGACCATCAGCAAATATCTTATTACGTGCATACACACTCTTTCTTTCTTTCTTTCTTTTATAAGTGTTTTAAGCTAAGAACATTATTGTTTTTTGTTTGACTGTAGGTTCATATTTCATTAGGTAGTCACGGTCAAAGGTAAATTTGTCATTAGCATGTTCATCGTCCATACTTGATCGTGCAACCTATCATTGAGCATCTCAACTCAACTAATGTGATTTAACCAAATTCTTTGTGGCTAGAACTGAGCACAATACTTGAATAAACTGAACCTGCCAATTCAGAATGTTAAAAAAATTGAAACATGGTAGACTTCATGTACTCTCATCGTGAAGTCGCTTTATTTAAGTATATAAATGCTTTTATTAAGTATTTCTAGTATGTTTTTTTTAAGTATTTTAGTATGTTTTTTTTAAGTATTTTAGTATGTTTTTTTTAAGTATTTTAGTATGTTTTTTTTAAGTATTTTAGTATGTTTTTTTTAAGTATTTTAGTATGTTTTTTTTAAGTATTTTAGTATGTTTTTTTTAAGTATTTTAGTATGTTTTTTTTAAGTATTTTAGTATGTTTTTTTTAAGTATTTTAGTATGTTTTTTTTAAGTATTTTAGTATGTTTTTTTTAAGTATTTTAGTATGTTTTTTTTAAGTATTTTAGTATGTTTTTTTTAAGTATTTTAGTATGTTTTTTTTAAGTATTTTAGTATGTTTTTTTTAAGTATTTTAGTATGTTTTTTTTAAGTATTTTAGTATGTTTTTTTTAAGTATTGTTAGTATGTTTTTTTTAAGTATTGTTAGTATGTTTTTTTTAAGTATTTTAGTATGTTTTTTTTAAGTATTTTAGTATGTTTTTTTTAAGTATTTTAGTATGTTTTTTTTAAGTATTTTAGTATGTTTTTTTTAAGTATTTTAGTATGTTTTTTTTAAGTATTTTAGTATGTTTTTTTTAAGTATTTTAGTATGTTTTTTTTAAGTATTTTAGTATGTTTTTTTTAAGTATTTTAGTATGTTTTTTTTAAGTATTTTAGTATGTTTTTTTTAAGTATTTTAGTATGTTTTTTTTAAGTATTTTAGTATGTTTTTTTTAAGTATTTTAGTATGTTTTTTTTAAGTATTTTAGTATGTTTTTTTTAAGTATTTTAGTATGTTTTTTTTAAGTATTTTAGTATGTTTTTTTTAAGTATTTTAGTATGTTTTTTTTAAGTATTTTAGTATGTTTTTTTTAAGTATTTTAGTATGTTTTTTTTAAGTATTTTAGTATGTTTTTTTTAAGTATTTTAGTATGTTTTTTTTAAGTATTTTAGTATGTTTTTTTTAAGTATTTTAGTATGTTTTTTTTAAGTATTTTAGTATGTTTTTTTTAAGTATTTTAGTATGTTTTTTTTAAGTATTTTAGTATGTTTTTTTTAAGTATTTTAGTATGTTTTTTTTAAGTATTTTAGTATGTTTTTTTTAAGTATTTTAGTATGTTTTTTTTAAGTATTTTAGTATGTTTTTTTTAAGTATTTTAGTATGTTTTTTTTAAGTATTTTAGTATGTTTTTTTTAAGTATTTTAGTATGTTTTTTTTAAGTATTTTAGTATGTTTTTTTTAAGTATTTTAGTATGTTTTTTTTAAGTATTTTAGTATGTTTTTTTTAAGTATTTTAGTATGTTTTTTTTAAGTATTTTAGTATGTTTTTTTTAAGTATTTTAGTATGTTTTTTTTAAGTATTTTAGTATGTTTTTTTTAAGTATTTTAGTATGTTTTTTTTAAGTATTTTAGTATGTTTTTTTTAAGTATTTTAGTATGTTTTTTTTAAGTATTGTTAGTATGTTTTTTTTAAGTATTTTAGTATGTTTTTTTTAAGTATTTTAGTATGTTTTTTTTAAGTATTTTAGTATGTTTTTTTTAAGTATTTTAGTATGTTTTTTTTAAGTATTTTAGTATGTTTTTTTTAAGTATTTTAGTATGTTTTTTTTAAGTATTTTAGTATGTTTTTTTTAAGTATTTTAGTATGTTTTTTTTAAGTATTTTAGTATGTTTTTTTTAAGTATTTTAGTATGTTTTTTTTAAGTATTTTAGTATGTTTTTTTTAAGTATTTTAGTATGTTTTTTTTAAGTATTTTAGTATGTTTTTTTTAAGTATTTTAGTATGTTTTTTTTAAGTATTTTAGTATGTTTTTTTTAAGTATTTTAGTATGTTTTTTTTAAGTATTTTAGTATGTTTTTTTTAAGTATTTTAGTATGTTTTTTTTAAGTATTTTAGTATGTTTTTTTTAAGTATTTTAGTATGTTTTTTTTAAGTATTTTAGTATGTTTTTTTTAAGTATTTTAGTATGTTTTTTTTAAGTATTTTAGTATGTTTTTTTTAAGTATTTCTAGTATGTTTTTTTTATGTATTTTAGTATGTATTTTAGTATTATTATGTAATGTTTTTTAGTTTAATGAAATTTTAATGTTTAAATAAAATGAAAATTGTAAAGTGAGTGGTGAAGTGAGTGGTCGGATGCCAATGAAATTTGGATGAGTGGTGAGTGAGTGGTGGGTGAGTGGTGGAGTGAGGTGACATAAGGTGATTGGTTAAAAGTGAGTGGTGGGAGAAAACATGGGTGAACCAATGCCAACCCCCTAAGCTCTAGACTATAAAATAAATCTATGTTTAGATTTGGAGAAAGGTTATATATATATATATATATATATATATATATATATATATATATATATATATATATATATATATATATATATATATATATATATATATATATATATATATATATATATATATATATATATATATATATATATATATATATATATATATATATATATATATATATATATATATATATATATATATATATATATATATATATATATATATATATATATATATATATATATATATATATATATATATATATATATATATATATATATATATATATATATATATATATATATATATATATATATATATATATATATATATATATATATATATATATATATATATATATATATATATATATATATATATATATATATATATATATATATATATATATATATATATATATATATATATATATATATATATATATATATATATATATATATATATATATATATATATATATATATATATATATATATATATATATATATATATATATATATATATATATATATATATATATATATATATATATATATATATATATATATATATATATATATATATATATATATATATATATATATATATATATATATATATATATATATATATATATATATATATATATATATATATATATATATATATATATATATATATATATATATATATATATATATATATATATATATATATATATATATATATATATATATATATATATATATATATATATATATATATATATATATATATATATATATATATATATATATATATATATATATATATATATATATATATATATATATATATATATATATATATATATATATATATATATATATATATATATATATATATATATATATATATATATATATATATATATATATATATATATATATATATATATATATATATATATATATATATATATATATATATATATATATATATATATATATATATATATATATATATATATATATATATATATATATATATATATATATATATATATATATATATATATATATATATATATATATATATATATATATATATATATATATATATATATATATATATATATATATATATATATATATATATATATATATATATATATATATATATATATATATATATATATATATATATATATATATATATATATATATATATATATATATATATATATATATATATATATATATATATATATATATATATATATATATATATATATATATATATATATATATATATATATATATATATATATATATATATATATATATATATATATATATATATATATATATATATATATATATATATATATATATATATATATATATATATATATATATATATATATATATATATATATATATATATATATATATATATATATATATATATATATATATATATATATATATATATATATATATATATATATATATATATATATATATATATATATATATATATATATATATATATATATATATATATATATATATATATATATATATATATATATATATATATATATATATATATATATATATATATATATATATATATATATATATATATATATATATATATATATATATATATATATATATATATATATATATATATATATATATATATATATATATATATATATATATATATATATATATATATATATATATATATATATATATATATATATATATATATATATATATATATATATATATATATATATATATATATATATATATATATATATATATATATATATATATATATATATATATATATATATATATATATATATATATATATATATATATATATATATATATATATATATATATATATATATATATATATATATATATATATATATATATATATATATATATATATATATATATATATATATATATATATATATATATATATATATATATATATATATATATATATATATATATATATATATATATATATATATATATATATATATATATATATATATATATATATATATATATATATATATATATATATATATATATATATATATATATATATATATATATATATATATATATATATATATATATATATATATATATATATATATATATATATATATATATATATATATATATATATATATATATATATATATATATATATATATATATATATATATATATATATATATATATATATATATATATATATATATATATATATATATATATATATATATATATATATATATATATATATATATATATATATATATATATATATATATATATATATATATATATATATATATATATATATATATATATATATATATATATATATATATATATATATATATATATATATATATATATATATATATATATATATATATATATATATATATATATATATATATATATATATATATATATATATATATATATATATATATATATATATATATATATATATATATATATATATATATATATATATATATATATATATATATATATATATATATATATATATATATATATATATATATATATATATATATATATATATATATATATATATATATATATATATATATATATATATATATATATATATATATATATATATATATATATATATATATATATATATATATATATATATATATATATATATATATATATATATATATATATATATATATATATATATATATATATATATATATATATATATATATATATATATATATATATATATATATATATATATATATATATATATATATATATATATATATATATATATATATATATATATATATATATATATATATATATATATATATATATATATATATATATATATATATATATATATATATATATATATATATATATATATATATATATATATATATATATATATATATATATATATATATATATATATATATATATATATATATATATATATATATATATATATATATATATATATATATATACAAGTATATATATATATATACATAATAGTATATATATATATAAATATATACATATAACTAATAAACGTAATAAACACATATATATGTATATATAAAGTATAGAAACATAGTTTTATACCTATTTGAACTTCTTGTGTATCGGGAATGGCCTCATCCTCATCGTCGGTGGGGAGGGGAGTCGGTGCTCGGTAGCTATCAAACGGATTAAAGGACTCCAAATCAATCTCGGCCGTTTGATGCCACTCATAATCTTGAGGGTTCATTGCGCGAGGAGGATGAGGATTCATTGCGCGAGGGGGAGGAGGAAAATACGCCGTATGAGATTGTGAGGCGTAATGATATTGAGGTTGAGTAGTCGGTGGTGGGTCGGGAATATAGTATTGTTGAGGTTGATATTGAGGCGTTTCAACTCTTCGTGGTAGACGAAAGTTGCCTCGTGACCCGCTAACATTTTTCACCCTCCTTGGATCCATGGATGATTGTGAAACTAGAAAATGTGTTTGGTGTATGAAAAGGTATAGTTTTTTTGTTGTGATTGTTTGAGAATAAAGAGTGTATTTATAGATAAAATAAGAGGAGGTATTTTTTTTTATTTAAAAAAACTAACGGCTACTTTGGTCAAAGGGGGTATAAATTTTTTTTTTAATGTTCCAACGGTCAAAAATGGGCTGGACCCCACGCTCCCAACGTCACTTTCTCTCCCAAGCCGTAGCTGGCTTTAAGCCCGCCAGCCCCCAGCCCGTCTGCATGCCGCTGTTATGGCGGCGGTGTACCCTCGGCGGGCTCCTCAAACCGTGAAGCATGTCGTGACCACTCCTCTCCCCCTTACACACGATGAACTCATACAAGAAATCTTCCACATTATTTTGTGATGACTCTCAACTACCTATTACTTTTTATTAACTCAATCATTAAATTGTATCCCACAACACAAATATTCATGAGCACTTGCTTTGAAATTCGTAAAACCAGCAAAATTTCGTAGACAAAGGTTGGCTGGAGGTCTTTTTTATCTTAGATATACCCTGAAAGCAGCCTTTCTACACCGTCATGATAAGGGTATAATTGTCTATATCTTAACCTCCGTCATATATTGTCAAAACCCATATAAAACGACATTGGATCTTACCTTACTCGCTTTGAAATTTGTTTATGTGGTAGGTGCATTTTCATTCTTAAATACATAGATCTATTCTAATATCTTTATTAGAATAATTTATATATAAAAACTTAAGAAAAAAGGTAATCAAAGGAAGTTTAATCGTTTCAGTTGAATGATGGAACGATCGATAATATAAAATATTACCTTAGAAAGGGTTTTTAAAAAGAAAAAAAAAACAGGTTTTAAAACTCAAATTTCACCAACTACAAAAACGATTGAATTTACCGGGTGGATCGGGCGGGGGAGGGGATCGGGTAGGCCCACGGTATTCAGTCTGGATACCCGTGGTCCGGCCCTTCGTTGTTCTAGAAAAAAGAAAAAACTATAACTCTATTAAATATTTTCTTCAACCACAAGGACGATTTATTGATATACTAGATTATTAACCCGCGTAATACGCGGGTGAACATATATAATTAATGACATGTTATTCTTTCATAATATCAAATATTAACATATTTAGATAAATAATTAAAAATAATAATGTTATCATTATTTTAAAAATTATTGTATCCACTATATACAAATGTTTAGTCTTATTTATTTAATATATCTTAACATATTAACGGTATAAAACAAAATGCATACAACAAATATTTATTATGTGATATCATAAATGTTCTATACAAAATCACGATTTTAGCTATAACGTTTTTAACTTTTAATTTGTAACAAAACAAAATTTATATCTTAAACATATTTAGTTACATAAACTTATACTTTTTGTAAGAAACGTGTGAATTACTCGTGAATATCAAGAAGTCCGACATACGTTGTCTTCATAACATGTGTATTTAATTTGATTACATTCGTTAACCTTTAAAAAACTACTATAGTTATGAAAGCTATATAAAAATTTTAATATCAAAATAAATTAATATTATCTTAACTAAAGTAAAATACTGGAAGCGAACTTTTCCTAAAGTATGATATTAAACTTTTTACATAATATCATAGGAAGTTATACTACATTATGAAATGAATTTACAGACATAAATTTTTATACATTTTATAACTTTGTTTAGCCTAATTATTTCATTTTCAAAGCTTGTCAAATATCACAATTTTTATATTTTGGTACGAATAATCCTAAGTTAACGGCCTCCGAAACCGTCACACCACTTGCTTCATGTACTAATTATAGTTTTTAAATTTTATTCTTGATCTTAATTTACCCGAAATTTTAAGACTTATTCACCATTGTCCAAGTATATATTTAGTATTGATAATGTCGAGTTAATTATTATCAGATTAAAATGAGTTAATTTGTAAATTATTTTTTCTTTAAGGACTAATGGATTTTGAATCAAAGATAAAAACACTGATGATACAAATGTCTTAATCATGTTAGTTTAAAAGTTATAAACTTGCTCATACGGTAAGAAGGTTCGAACTTGTGACCATGGCTTTTGTAGACAACGTGTTTGCCAACTTTTCTTTGGAGGTGTTGGTAAAAAAAAGTTAAATTTGAAATTCATGTTAATAAAAATTATTATATACTTAAATTTATACACTTATCAATTTAAAACCCAAGATATTGAAATTAAATAATGTCTTGTGTAAATTATAAAACAAAAAGGCTTTTAGCACAATATCAATCTTAAAAAAAAAATTAATAATAAAAAAAAAACTAATCATCATAGTATCACATATCACTACGTATTTCTCAACCAATATTAACGATTTTTTATGACATAATATATCCATCCCAATATATTGCGTGAGTATCATGTTAGTTTTAAAAGTTGTAAACTTTCAGATGCGGTAAGAAGATCGAACTTTTGACCATGACTTTTACTAACTCTTCTTTGGAGGACCTGATAAAAAAAAAGGTTAAATTTGACATTCATATTAATAAAAATTGTAAACTTAAATGAATACATTTATCAATTTAAAATCCAAGATATATTTGAAATTAAATAAAGGCTTGTTTAAATTATAAAACAAAAAGCCTTTTTAGCACAATATCAATCTAAAAAAAAGCATCATAGTATCACATATCACTATGTATTTCTCAACCAATATTAATGATTTTTGATTTTTTATGACATAATATATCCATCCCAATATATTGCGTGAGTATCATGTTAGTTTTAAAAGTTGTAAACTTTCAGATGCGGTAAGAAGATCGAACTTTTGACCATGACTTTTACTAACTCTTCTTTGGAGGACCTGATAAAAAAAAAGGTTAAATTTGACATTCATATTAATAAAAATTGTAAACTTAAATGAATACATTTATCAATTTAAAATCCAAGATATATTTGAAATTAAATAATGGCTTGTTTAAATTATAAAACAAAAAGCCTTTTTAGCACAATATCAATCTAAAAAAAAAAGTTAAATTTAAATTCATGTTGATATAAATTGTAAACTAAATTCATACACTTATCAATTTAAAACCCAAGATATATTTGAAATTAAATAATGGCTTGTTTAAATTATAAAACAAGAAGGCTTTTTAGCACAATATCAATCTAAAAAAAAGCATCATAGTATCACATATCACTATTTATTTCTCAACCAATATTAATGATTTTTGATTTTTTATGACATAATATAACCCATCCCAATATATTGCGTGAGTATCATGTCAAATTTACAAATTGTAAACTATATTCATACACTTATCAATTTAAAACCCAAGATATATTTAAAATTAAATAACTATGAAGAAAATCCGTATTTTTAACAAAAATAAAATATAAATTGTAAACTAAATTCATACGCTTATCAATTTAAAACCAAGATATATTTAAAATTAAATAACTATGAAGAAAATCCGTATTTTTAACAAAAATAAGTTATAAATTGTAAATTGAAATAAAACTTAACATATAACAAACCATAAATAAAAAGTAATATACGATTGTTTAAACTAATACGAAAATATTAAATAAAAATTAACCAACTAAGAATGATGAAAAGGAAATATACCTAAAAATGCAAGTTTAAACCATTTAAACTTTGAAAACATAACAACGCAAAAAAAAAACCCAAAATAAAGTTAAAAATCAATTAAAACCAATATAATTTGTTATAAATTTAAAAATACAATAATAATAAATTTTGAAAAAGAAAAGAAAAGGGAAAGAACATAAATCAACATTTGTCATTAGGCACTACTCGTAATTTGGAGCAACTATAGTATTAATTACTTTATTAAAGGATTGATTTATTTTAATTAATTAATTATAAATTTATTAATGTAGTAAAAATCTAAAAAAGAAAATAAAGTCATCAAAGCAATCCAATGGTTATAATTTAGTCTTCCTTTTCATCAAATGGTTGTGGTTTTTTCAAAAAAAAATTTAGAAGGTTATTTTATAATTATTGGAAGATAAAAGATATAAGACTAAAATCTAATATGTTCAATTAGTATGTTAGATAAAAATGCTATAACAATATTTGTAATCCTTTAAATATATAATATTCTAACATATGATCATTTAACATGTTATAAGACCCATCTATCTAATCGATATGGAGTTCGTGACAAAATATCAACTTTCTTAATGTTTTTAAAATATAAAATGTTATATTTGTCTGTATATATACACGAGTCTATAATCTAATTAATTATACCTCATTGCATGTATAACTATTTTGATTACAAACATTTGAAATACTACCTTATTATAACTATAAAAGCTATACATATTATTTAACATCAAAATAAATAAATTAATAATCTATAAAAATGAATTCAAAAGTCTACTAAATTATATCTCTAACTAAGTTCGTATAACTCATTAATTGATTTAGATTTATTCAAAATAAGACAACAAACATTCCAAATTTCTAACCAATAATTAGCTGTCTTCCTTAATTTATTTGGTGTTGACATAATGTAATTATAAGTTTATTTAAAAGAAAACTATATTAGTTAACTAAAATTTATAAAAGGTAAATGAGGTAAGCAAATCAATCCAATGGCTAAAATTCAAATTTCTTTTTCATCCAAGGGCTATAACTTTTTCAAAAATGAATTTAGGAGATTGGGGGTAGCAAGATGCTATTAGTTACAGTAGAGGAAACCTATCTCCAACTATTAAATGAAGGAATAATATTACATGATGTTTAAGTGTTAAATGCTACCATGTACCTTTTGTAATATTAAAAACACCTTACATAGTTTCCTTTCTATATTTTTTTTCTCTCTCATCTTTTTAAACTTTTCATTTCACATATTTCTTCTTCTTTTCTATTTATTGCTACTTCTCGTAACAACAAATATATCAACCCTCTCCCAACCACCACCCGCCAACCCCCCAGCTCGTATTTGTATCTTTCATTTCAAGCTTTTCATTCGTAAAATATGTACGTAAAATCTCATTTTTGAAGGTTGTTACAAGTTCGTTTATGAACCATTCAACTTTGTGTTAAGTTTCGTGAAGTTTTATTACAATCCATTTGTTCGCATGAAGACATTACGAGTGTTTTTCTTAATTTTTTATATCTATTTTAGGGGTTGATTGTGAAGGGATCAATCCCTATTCTAGTGGCTAGAAAGTTAGATTGGGGACTATTTTAGTTGTATTAAGAAGTAGAGTCGTAACTGGTTGCATCTACGCCTAGAAGTGTTAAATTATGGTCTGCTAACACCACTTCTTTATCACCATTCATGTGACGATTCGATTTAAAAGTTAACACGTCATCTCAAATCTTATATTGCATTTTAAGTCTGGAATAAAAAGAAAATAATCGATTGAAATGGAAAGGAAATTAATTACATTGCATTAATGGAAAGTAAAATAAATAAACCATAACATAAAAAATATTGTTGAGTTGAAAAGAAAACCAAATAAAAGAATGAAACCAAATGTAAATGGTTAATTACTTCCCGAGTTAGAAGGAAAAGAAAATAAATTATTAGGAAAACTTAGAAAGTTTGCCTTTGAAAGGAAAACTTTCAATGGCAAAAAACTAATTATATTCTCGAGTTAGAAAGAAAGGAAATCAAAGGAAAAAAATTGGAGATTATGAATTATTAATTTGTTCTTAACCCGGTTTTATCTATAATTACACATTAAGAACAATGGAATGATTAGGTTAAAAACCGGCATTCATTCTCCTCCATTCCAAATCCCAAACTCATTCACTCTCCTCCAACAAGAAAACGATATGGCGGCGAGCTTCATCATTAAGGCCTAGAAACATCACTGTAAATTGAAATTATTTTCCTTTGCTTTCTTTTCCTTCTAACGTGAGGATATAATTAAATATTTACTTTCTATTCTTATCTTGGGTTTTCTTTTCAACTCAACAATAACTTTTTTGTTTTTAATTGTTTTTTCTTTTCTTTCCATTTGAGTTCATTCCAATACTTCATTTCCTTTTATTTTAATCACAAGAATACACGGTTAAGATATCATCCAAAGTCCTTACCCAATACGACTTAGTATCACATGGCTACCCTTTAATATAAAGTATCCCACCATGATAATGGTTTCTTCCAATGACACATGAGGGAGATTGAAAGGTGCAAGAGGGTGCAATCGGAAAGCCTCTTAGCACATGCTTTGATATAATTAAGTTAAGCTATATCGGATTTTTCGACCAATCTATCTTTTCTTACAACATAATCTAGCTTTTGGATTGCTCTATCAAAATCCTTGGCTGGTTCATCATTTCTGCTATTGCCCATTTGATGGCATTGGATGATCTATCAAATATTGCTAACACAAGTTCCCGTGACACACCAATATTAATCGACATTTTCTTAGCAAAATGTATCCACAAACATTTTTTATAGTTAATTACTAAGACACCCACTTGTTATATTTTAGAAGGTATTTTGTCATGAACTTTTTTATTATATTTAAAAGGAAATGATAAATTGTGTTTAACAGATTATTACATGCATAAATGGCTTGCACATTGGACATAGCCACTTTTTATATTTACGGATTGATATCCATTATATAAACTTTGATGCACATTTCCCATATTTAAATGCCTACATGTTAATATTATATCGTTAAAGCATTGCAAGTTATATCATTTTATTTATTCAACATTTGGCTTAATGTATACTCACAAGTAAGGCTGGCAATTCGTGTCTTAACAGGTCTTAACAGGTTCGGTGCGCACAAAATTCTCAGCTTTCAAACATGAAAACGACTCATTTAACACTTGCTTTGATGATTTGAGCGTGACAGTTATTCGTTTTATATATCAAAAAAGTTAAATGTTAAACTTTAAAATATTAAAAACAATTATTTTTAAAATAGAAAAAATTGCATAGTATATTTTTTGCTTAACAGTTACTTTAACAGGTCTTAACAGGTACCCACAAGCTTTTAGTTGATGAGCCAACATATATATACTGCTAGGCTATAAGCCTTTTTAGTCGATTTAATGTACCAAGCTCAGATTTGATTAAACGAGCTCCAAGATATGCCCGGGCTCTTTTCGTCTTGGCTTGTGTTGAGATGTTTTAAATGATTTGAGCTCAAGCAATATACAGATATAAGCTGACTCGTTTATAGTCAGTTTATGTCTAATTCATCATGTCAAGGATATTTACTCGCCAGAAACATTGCAAGCAAATGTTGATCATATTTTGCGCATAATTGTTGACTGCCATATTTATGTATACGCACTAACATTGTTTTGACCAAAAAAAAAAAATAAGTAAAAAAGCAAAGGTCACAATTAACAAAATGCGTAACATGCATAATACAATGCACAACGCACAAGAGGTTGCAAGTCAAATTGAGGATGGAGATTCCTTCAAGTTGAAAACAACTTGAGGGATCAAGTTAGAGTAATTGTGGCCTTTGGATTATAATCAAGGGCCAAGATTCAAAAAAGATTTTTAAATTTTGGTCTTTGATTTTAATCTAACGATCAAGAGTTCCTTAACTTGGCTCAAGTTAGAGAACTAACTTGAGGAAATCCTCCTCCAGTCAAGTTAGCCAAAAAACTCAAAACACTTTTTGTCCCTTAGAGATAAAGAACAGGCCACTAATTAAGGTAATGCAAGATGACACAAGCTATGGCAAGATTCTTTTGAATAAAGATGTACTTACTTTTGAATTCCTGACCATAAAAAGGTCACCGAATAATAACCAAAAAAGTGAATCAAGTTATGTGATCGATCCAAAAGATATGACTTCTAAACCAAGACATATGTCCTCATAGTCCATTTTCTGTAAACCACTAATCACGGTGCCGAAATTTGTTCATAAAATATCTGGAAAACGAAATATTCTCACGACTTTACACTCTTCCATATATTCCTATCGAATATATGCTTTCTGATTTTTGTTGTAATTTCTTAACTATAAGAAGTCTTATACGTCTAAACTTTAATTTTGCGCGCTCTACTCAAGAATAATGAGTAGCATCAAACTTGAGGTTGGATCAGAAGAACGATCGTTACATAAATGGCATGTTCTTTTGAAAGAAGACGTTTTTGCTTCATTTATAGCGAAAGGAGGTCCAATTGTGCATAAGGTTTTTGGTGATAAATCATTGTTTGGACCATTTTTGTTTAAAAAGTTTTTTGATCCATCGGATGCTTTTCCACTTTGGGAATTTGAACCAGGTGTATTGTTGGCTCATCTTCACAACCCTTGCGTGAACTGGTTTCAAACCGAAGCATGTTATGTTCTAAACTCCGAGTTACCAAGTAAGTCATTTCGGTTCATTAGCAAGTAGTCATATTTCATTTGGCACTAAATCATAAAGATGGCTAATATGGTACAGTAATTTTTATAATTTTTTTTGTAATTTATTATGCATAACTCTCAACAAAATTTCATAAGAAAGAACATGTTAAAGAACAGAAGAAATTAACCATCTACTATTTATGTTAAAACTTTTTAGTATATATCTGTATATGCATATTAATGGGCCGGCCCATGTAGTGTTTCTTGGACAGAATTACACATATGATATAAGAACAGAACAGTGTCCCTTGATTAGCTTGTTTGATTGAAACAGAACTAGAAAACAACAGCCTACGAGTTTGTGTTGAGAATGGAAAGGTTTTGGAGATTAGTGGGCTATATAAGCCCAAAGGAGAATCGCGAGTAACGGATTGGAGGAGTGGCAAATGGTGGGAACATGGCTTTGTTCGAAGGCTAGAATTGCCCGAAAATGCAGACTGGAAGAAAATCGAGGCGTATGTGAACAACGACACGGTTTTGGACATTAGGATTCCAAAGACTTCATTGGAATGTGATCATATCCCTCAAGGAAACAATTTAGTTACCAAAGAATCTGCATCTACAAGCACTTGATATTATTAACACAAAAGGTTTTTTTGTGTGTTTGTTTATTGCTTTGTTAATTCTCTCTTTTTGTTGGTATTGACAGTAACTACATACATAAACATATGAGTATATGACAACACACTTTAGTACGATAAATACAATAAATTTATATATGCTTATATAAATCTTGAATATTTTTTTTTTGCAAGCAGACATGTTATGTAGTAGTTATAATACATAAACAACAAAATGGGGATGTAGCTCAGATGGTAGAGCGCTCGCTTAGCATGCGAGAGGTACGGGGATCGATACCCCGCATCTCCATATTTTTTGTTATTTTGAGTTTTGGGCCTGGGCCCATTTTAATAGGAAATCAAAAAAGTCTATTCATATTTGCTAAATAGTTTATTTTCCATTTGAGTTTGGGGCCTCAGCCTACTTTGATGAAAAGGAATATTCATAATCATAGTTAAAGAATGTTTTTGCATATCACAAAGCCGGGATTTTTATCCTGAGGTCGCCGAACAGTTTTCATGATACTAATAAGTGTAAAGTTAAACTACAAACTTTAATTTTTCTAGTCTGGGGTTGCCAATTACCTTAAAACTGATTAAATACTTAGAAATAGTACTAGAAATATAGAGTTTTATAGAAATTGTGGGGTTTCCATGGCCACCCGTGGGCACCACATAGCTCCTCCACTGTCACAAAGTATGAGGGTGTACTTTTTAGACTTCCAAATGCAGAAATGGCATTAAGTTAGAAATCATAGTTTATGATCCTATATTGTTAGGTTGGTATAACTAAGTTTTAGGTGATGTTAAAGAGTAATTAAGGTTGATTTACACTTCAAATCACGCAAGCTTGCATGGTAGTAACATCAGGCACTTGATTTTAATTGCAATAATAATAGAACTACTCGCGAACAACTCAAGATCAACTCGCTAAAAGTTTTACGCGAGTAATTATCTAGACGACTTCGATACGGAGTTGAGCCTAATTTGGAGCTTGTTTAACAAAAGAGCTTTATCCTGGGTTTCATATAATAACAATGACCATCTGAGCTCGAACTTGACTAGACTCGTTTATATCCAGTGGAGGAGCTATGTGGTGGCCAAGGGTGGCCATGGCAACCCCACACTTTTTACAAAACTATATATTTCTAGTACTATTTATAAGTATTTATTCAGTTTTAAGGTAATTGGCAATCTCAGACTAGTGTAATTAAATTTTGTATTTTAATTATACATTTATTAGTATCAAGAAAACTGTTCGACGACCCCAGAATCAAAATCCTGGCTGTTTATATCCCTCCTTATTGTAACACTTGCAATACTTTCAAAAATCATAAATGCTGGTACGTTTCCTTTCAGCATTGGTTCAATTCAAGAGACCACATGCCCTTGTGTTAATGGTCACATCCTTTCTATAACTGATATCATACCAAACCATTATATTATGAACACGAACACGATTATTAAGTTTTAAGTTGTACGTGACGTTATGTGCTTGAAATGGGAGTATGTCTATATATGTTTACTCCATTGAATGATCGATACATGACTCATGTTTGTCCTCTCTCCTAATCTGTATCGATCTTAAAGTTTGATACATGAATGAATTAATCTAGCTTCTTTTTAATTAGTTAAGCACGTCATTAGGTACGCATTCTAGTCGCAAAAACTAAGCGTTTCTAACACTTTTAAATGTTAAATACTTAAATATGATCAATCTTTTGATGAATGCCTGTTGGCTTGTGTTCTTGTTTGTCGTATGACTTGGAGATCACTCTTTACCATCATATCTTTTGTATATATATTTAGTACTCTTTTAGATGAATTTAATTTAGTCTTAATTTCGTAATGTTTTTTTATAATTAAAAAAAAAGTACATTACAGTTGACATAAAGACTAAAATATAGGTAATCTTGTTTGACCCACGAATCAAATATAATACCCGTAACTAATTAATTAACAAATTATTAAAATGAATACATATTGTACCAGCAAGACAAAGATAACTTTAATACGAATTTAATGTGACCTCCCTATTGTATAATTTTGGTCAAAACAATAAGACCTCTGTTTTAAAGTTGATTTGAAAAATTTGTCAACATGACATAACTAACATTAATTATTAAACTGAGGGAAGTGATATTCGTACCATTTATTTTTATGGATATACCACAACTGTGTATTACCGGTTTGTACTGTCAGCTATACAATATGTACACTGTGGTACATTAATCAAAGATAGTGGTACGAATTTCACTTCCCTTACATTAAGTATGCCTTTGTTGATTATATGTATGTACGGTTATGGTCTTTTAAGGAAAGGTCAGAAATCAATTTATTTGATTTGGTTTTGTAATGTACAATAAATACCACAGAAATTTGCTTTGAGGTATTTTCTTTCTTTATTCTTATAAAATTAGTTTTATGCATAGATAAATGTTTACTTTCATTCAAAATATAGAGCTATAGTTTTTGGCTTTTTGCTACATGGCATAACAATCTAAAGCTAATATACGAATTACACTTATATTTTATTTGAAATGCCCAGTTTTATTTTTTAAGACCATATTGTTAATTTGCGCTTTTTCTAGAATATCATGTTTATGTTTACAGTTTGCAACAATTATTGTTTACAAAATCAAATAAATCAATACCAATATGTGAATGTTTTATCATATACTTTTAATAATGTGGATTGATACAAAAGAATTGTATTATTGGATAACAACTACTTGTAATAATCTCTAAAAAGGTCGGTCTAGATTGGCGAAAACATTTTTGTCCCAAGTTTCTTTTTGGCATTAGTTATTGTCAATTTAACAAGGAATGACTTCATGCAATTCTCCTAATACAGTGTGATATGTTAGAGACATTGAAAATCTCCCTTTCTCCCAAAAGTCCTCCAATAGGCTTTCTATAATCCCTTATAAAACATATTGGCTCTCTATTTTAGGAAATTCAATATTTTTTCAATATCCCCAAACTACCCCTAAGTAACCCTAACAAATATATTTAGAATGGTTAGTTTTTGCACCTTATTATTTTTTGCATCTAATCCTCGACTTATATTTAGAATGATAACCACGGTTAGATGTCTCATCGCCGCATCTCATGAAAGTATCCTAAACAACCTGTATTACCGTTACGACATCTCACGCGTTATAAACCATTGCCGCTGCAATGCGCGGGCACCCTTCTAAGTATGTATTTACGAGTGTGTGTACCATTTGAGCTATGCTTAATTACTACTTGTAATAATTTAAAAAACAATACAAAATAAGGATAGGTATTTGTCGGTATGACTACTTCTTAGTTTTTTATACTAAAACATTTCGTCACTCAAATAATATAAAATTATAAAATGTTTTGGATAAAGTATATAAACAAAATAATTTAATTAATGACGCAAAACATGGTTGAACAAATAGAGCATAATAAAGTGGTTAGCACGTCACTAATCTTGCAACTTGCAGTCCTTTTCCAAATTTATGCTACAAAAAGCCACATACATTATAAACAGATACAGAATTTAGGCATATATATTTTATAAATTTTAGGTTTTAATACTAGAGTTTTTATAAAGCCGCTTATATACTCAAATTATAGTTTGTTGACCTTTAATTGGGTAAACGTGAAACAAATGCTACGCAAGAATTTTATAGACAAATGAATTAACTCAAAGGTCTCAAAATCATGGCACAAAGAAAGTTTGTGCTGTAATTTCTCGAGAGCAGACAATGCTATATGTTTGTAAAAAAAAAAAATTAAACGGTCAAAGTTTTATATTTGTGAGGAACAATCCCAAATTTGAGTTATGCTACCAATGTCTCTTAGCTCAAATGATTGATGTGGCATACTCTATGATTTCAATAATGAAGAGTATGGATTTAAGTTTCTCATACATTATTATAAAATAAATAATTGAGTTTTCCTGATCAGAGAGTTTTCTCTCACTTCAATAATGAAGAGGTTATGGGTTCAAATTTCACATATGATCAGAGAGGTTTCTCTCACATATGATAAAAATTTTCTATCTAGATTTTTCAATTATTGTATAATTTTGCTTTTGTAGCGTAAAATCATGTAGGTAAACAATTCATATATATACACGACTCGATCACGGTTATATATAAATATCTAACAGGTTTTAACATAAGACAGCATATTAATGCTGTTAAAAACGAGTATAAATGATGTATTGGTAAGGAAAACCTTTGATTTAGAAATGATTTGTAAATGATTCTAGCAATTCTACAAATGGTTAGTGGGTGTGTGGTGAAGATCTTTACGCTCATACGGAATACTGTAAAAGCTTTTGAGTATGCTTGTCAACAAAGTTATTCTTTTTATCATTGTGTCATCTTTACGCCAATACAACACCAATGAAGATACATTAAATATATTTGCACGAACTTCAATCGTATTGAGAATGATTTATTATAGTTTCTTAAAAAGTTACTCAACTAATCATCTTAAAAATAGGATAGTGCACATTACAAAATAACCGAAGAAGATTTAGGAGGGATAAAAAGTGTATTATACAAATGCCATAGTCTACTGCTCTACTACTACCATGTTTGACAATCTAACTTCTAACTTCTACATTTTCTTTAAATCAAATATTTTATTTACTTTTTTTTTTATCATGACATGAGAGTCTATTCTCATTATCACAACCATTTCTTTTCCCCCTTAACCTATCATTTTAAATTTTAATATCTTATTACTAAACTAAATTAAAAAGATTAAAGGTGTATACATGATCATCCGTATAAGGAAAACAACATGACCTAGTTGAGAGTCAGTTTTTTATTAAGGTGTGTCTTTAAGATGTAATTATGTAATCACAAAATTATTAAGCTGTTAAAAAGGTTAATATAAACTAAGGGATGTATTTGTAACATCTATCTAACTTCAGGGTTAAGAGTTTGTGCAGGTTAGTTCTTTTGGATTCTAGAGGGACTAAAGTTGGAGAAACA
Organism: Erigeron breviscapus; assembly: GCA_034093135.1. Taxonomy (NCBI): domain Eukaryota; kingdom Viridiplantae; phylum Streptophyta; class Magnoliopsida; order Asterales; family Asteraceae; genus Erigeron; species Erigeron breviscapus. Next base: position 26,355,889 of record CM067168.1, read on the forward strand.
TAAAGTGGAAGGAGGTTGGTGGCATTATGAAGAAGATTGAAGTATAAATAGAAGCTTATACCCGATTAGGGTTTATCTCATTATATTTTACACACACATATATTTTTTGTGGTATTTTCTCTCTAGATATTTTTTTTGATTTTTGTTCTCTAAAAGATTGATTCATCTTGATCAATCTTTCCACTGATCATCTTGATCATATTATTGTAATAATCGAACTTTATAAGTCGGATAATCTAGCCGACTGTTTATTCACAAAATAATAATAATCGAATATAAATAATCTTGTTGTTCTTAGATTGATCTTCGATTTCGTTCATGGAATCAGAGTCAGGTTACTCTGATCGGTGATATTTGATTAAGGTTTTACGATTTAGGGCGTATTTTGATTTCGAAACCCTAGATCTAAGAAACCCTAATTTTTAGGGTTTTCTGGTTTACGATCTTGTTGATTCTGCTGCTTGTCTTTTCAGATTCTGATTCTTCTTATTGACTAAGTGAATCAAGAAGAAGGTTAGGGTTTATCTATATTCAGATTCTGATTGTTCTTCTTGACTAAGTGAATCAAGAAGAAAATTAGGGTTCCTCTACCTTCAGCCGAGAGCACTGTATTGTTGATCTTCTTTTCTTTATCTTCTCAAAAAAAAATTATATTCTAATCTCACAAAATCAATTGTGTTAATACTTGACCGGTCTTCATTGAGAGACTTGGAATCCTGTCACTGACACTTTTGAGGGATTAGAATTATTTTCCAAAAGTTTTATATATATATTATATTATTTTGTTTTCTTTTATTTTAGTTCTTATCTGTTTTGACTGAAAAATTGGTTCTGTGTGTTATTTGCTGATTATTTGATTGGTGAATTACTTGATTGATTGTGTGTGATTTACTGATTATCTGATTAATTGTTTTTAATGGCTCCTGAACCTACATCTGGTAGTGGCTCTAAAATTACTATTGTTAGTGGTCTTGATTTTGGTGATCCTTTATATCTTCATCCTACTAATACTAGTGGTGCTGCAATTCTTTCTTTCAAGTTAACTGGAACTGATAATTACAATGTTTGGTCTTGTGCTATGTTACTTGCTTTAGAAACTAAAAATAAAGTAGGTTTCATAGATGGTTCATGTGAAAAAGATGAAGGTGATGAAGTTCTAGCTAAACAGTGGGATAGATGTAATTCTGTGGTTTTATCTTGGATTTTAGGGTCTATTAGTCAAGAGTTATATATGGGACAATGATGTGTGAAATCTAGTTTAAAATTTATAACAAGATCTACCGCTAACTGACTACAACACACTTACGGGCAGTGTACCCGTTCGTATGTAATATATCTAACTGGCAAGACCAGGATCGAACACAAGGACTGATTGTTGTACTAAAGGTTGTTAAAATGTAAATCAAGAGAAAGTTTGGTTTGTGACCGAATTGTCACTTTGCGTTTCTGAAAGCTATGTAATCAACAAGTAAATAAAAGTACTCAACCGGCGTCAATCGAGAGCACACGAAAATAGTTGGAGTTGTGACAAATAATTAAAAAGCCATCTATGTCGAATCCGCTACACAAAAAGTCTAGGTTGCATATGGGTTAAGCTCAAAATTCTTTAATGTTGGTGATAATAATCGTGACAAGACAAAACACAACCGGCGTGCACTCCGTTTGTAAAATCGACTCAATCACCTAATCAATGCAATTTCTTGCAACAAGTGGTACCACCACCCCTGCTACAATTCCTTGAACTAACTAGTTTAATTGATTATTTAAATAACAATTTTATCTTTGTGAAAGAAACGTGGTACCACCAACCGTTAAATCCACTTAACAAAGTAATTTCTATTCAACTTGTATCATTTACTATCATACCATGACCTAGCAAGAGTTATTCATAGACAAACAACTCAAATAATACTTGCATTCAACTAGTACCACTATCGAAGAACCAAATATCACCAAGAACACAAGTTTAAATAGAAGAAATCACTTCATTAAGATCTTGACAAAATGTTAAGTAAACTACTTGAATTCAAAATATTATGCAACCATAACTAATTGTTTCACTTCATCTTCATAGATGTATAGAGATTTATCTACTCATAATGAAAATAACTAGAGATTCAAATAAAAAGGAGAACATAGTGTACCAAATATGAAGTAACAATCCAAATCGAGGTTACAACCGAGCCACAATCACTAATCTAGAATCAAAATTAATCTTCAAGTCTTCAAATGATGTTGGAGTAGTGAAAACCCTTGAAAAACCCTAAAAATCGTCTGGAAGAAAAGTGTGTAGGCTGTGGTATCCAAGATTAGGTTTAGGGTTGAGTGGGTGTTGGTATTTATACCCCAGGAGAGAGAAAATCGTGTTGCCAGACCAAAGTCGCGCCGCGAGGGCCATTTGTCGCGCCGCGAGGTTCAAAACAAAATGATCAGAAGTCTGCAGATCCAAAACTCGCGCCGCGAGGAGAGAGAAAATCGTGTTGCCAGACCAAAGTCGCGCCGCGAGGTTCAAAACAAAATGATCAGAAGTCTGCAGATCCAAAACTCGCGCCGCGAGGTTCAAAACAAAATGATCAGAAGTCTGCAGATCCAAAACTCGCACCGCGAGGTTCAAAACAAAATGATCAGAAGTCTGCAGACCAAAGTCGCGCCGCGAGGTTCAAAACAAAATGATCAGAAGTCTGCAGATCCAAAACTCGCACCGCGAGGTTCAAAACAAAATGATCAGAAGTCTGCAGACCAAAGTCGCGCCGCGAGGTTCAAAACAAAATGATCAGAAGTCTGCAGATCCAAAACTCGCACCGCGAGGAAGACAAAATGATCAGAGTTGCCAGACCAAAGTCGCGTCGCGAGGTTCAAAACAAAATGATCAGAAGTCTGCAGATCCAAAACTCGCACCGCGAGGTTCAAAACAAAATGTCAGAAGTCTGCAGATCCAAAACTCGCGCCGCGAGGTTCAAAACAAAATGATCAGAAGTCTGCAGATCCAAAACTCGCACCGCGAGGTTCAAAACAAAATGATCAGAAGTCTGCAGATCCAAAACTCGCACCGCGAGGTAAAACAAATGATCAGAGTCTGCAGACCAAAGTCGCGTCGCGAGGTTCAAAACAAAATGATCAGAAGTCTGCAGATCCAAAACTCGCACCGCGAGGTTCAAAACAAAATGATCAGAAGTCTGCAGATCCAAAGTCGCGCCGCGAGGTTCAAAACAAAATGATCAGAAGTCTGCAGATCCAAAACTCGCACCGCGAGGAAGAAAAATGTCGTTGCCAGACCAAAGTCGCGTCGCGAGGTTCAAAACAAAATGATCAGAAGTCTGCAGATCCAAAACTCGCACCGCGAGGTTCAAAACAAAATCGTCAGTTGCAGACCAAAGTCGCGCCGCGAGGTTCAAAACAAAATGATCAGAAGTCTGCAGATCCAAAACTCGCACCGCGAGGTTCAAAACAAAATCGTCGAGTCTGCAGACCAAAGTCGCGCCGCGAGGTTCAAAACAAAATGATCAGAAGTCTGCAGATCCAAAACTCGCACCGCGAGGTTCAAAACAAAATGATCAGAAGTCTGCAGATCCAAAACTCGCACCGCGAGGTTCAAAACAAAATGATCAGAAGTCTGCAGATCCAAAACTCGCACCGCGAGGTTCAAAACAAAATGATCAGAAGTCTGCAGATCCAAAACTCGCGCCGCGAGTTTGCCTGGTTTCGCCGTTTCAGCTTCGTTTTCGACCATTCTTCATCCGTTAGTGCCTTTGGACCATTTCTAAGTCGTTTTCTACCATTTGTGAGTGAAATACCTGCCTTAGACCTGAAATCACTAGCAAATACCATAAAGCACCACAAAATATGTAAATCCCTCGCGTCAGTACTCCTCATCAACTTTGACTTCTTCATCTCCGTAGTTTCAATCAGGGAGGTGTTCAAACAAAGAGTAATACCCGACCTACCCGCGGGTGTGTCACAACCAAGCCTCTCCACCATCTGGGTCACAAAATGACCACACAAATACCTATGCTCCCGAGACTTATACATGTGTCTAGCCAAAATATACGGACCACACCCGAACCAACCAGAAGAAGGGAGCTCCTGAAACTGCCTAAGCAACCACAAATCATCAGAGGTGAGCTTATCGGTTGCATTTCCCCGATGGAGAATGAATAGGTGATCATCTTGTGAAGAATCCTCAGTCTCTTGGACCTAATGTCCGACACCTTGCTAACCCCCGAATAAAACCTGTCCTTCCCAGAAATGCCCAGCCAATATGTGTCAAACGTCCCATCGTCCTCAAAGAATGAAAGAGCAAATTGACTCCTGTTTATAAACGGATATACCTCCCCATCCTCAAACTCCTGAATCTGGAACATTCCACATAAGTATCCAAACTCGGCGACCGTACAGTGGCGCTGCTTACCTCCCAACCTAAAATGTATTACCCGATCCTCCATAGGATCCTGTATGGGTAAGTCTTGCACCTGCAGAGTGGAGTAGAACTCTTGACACCACTCCTTCACCACCTCCTTTCTTAATTCAAAAATTCTGTTCCACATTGGAATATGTATCAACCGACCAGCCCTTTCATCCATAAACTCGGTCAAAAATCTCTGTTCAAAATAACCCATGAGGTCCGCCTCTCGAATCATCTCCCAATCCATGGTCCGAGGAGCGACCAATACATAATCCTGGATTTCACACAACCTGTTCAAGTAAGCCTGGCGCTCCCTTTTTGGAGCATTCGGGAACTTAAGCCATGGATGGGTGGTGGGTTTCAGCGACCTAAACATGCTGCTCTGTCTTGCGGAGGGCGCCTTGTAGGTTTCATCCACGTAGTCAAACTCATAATCTTGTGGCCAAACGTTGCCCTCATACCTTTGTGGTCCCTGTTGCCTCTGCAAAAACAACCAAAAATATACTTAATAAGTAGAAGGAGATACTAAGGAGTGATAACGAAAAGCTAAGAAGAAGAAACGACAAAAACGGGTTATCTGCACAGAAACTCGCGCCGCGAGGCCCCTTGCTCGCGCCGCGAGTCAGTGCGAATTTTATTTTTATTTTTTTTTCTGGATGGGTTTTATCTAAAATTAACAATGTAGTAACTAAATTGAATTAAAATTAATGAAGGAAGACTAAATCATAAAAACCCCCAAATTAAAAGTGATGAACCCTAATTGGATTTTTCTAAGATTAATCTCCAAAATTAGACAATACCTAGTGACCTAACATCAATACAACACTATCTAAGCAATCAACAAGCATCGATTGAAAGAAAAAAAATTAAAGATAAAAACAAACCCTAATTATTATTGAAATAAAGATTAAAAAGAAAAGAGAAAAGAACTTACCCTGGACATGATGATGATGGAATGAGGATGAAGAGAGGAAGATCTTGAAGAGAGGGGGAAGAAATTACAAACCCTAAGTGTATGTGTGCGTGATGTAGTCGTGTGTGTGTGTGTTTTTAGAGAAAGAGAGAGTTTGAGAAATAAGAGGGAGAGAAAGAAAGTAAAAGGAAAAAAAAAAGATCGGTCCATGTGGTTTATTTTTACCCCATTCTATTTTATTTTCAATTTTAATTAAAAGGGAAAAGAAAACTTACCTGACCAGCATCGCCTCGCGCCGCGACATTGCCTGGAGCCTCACGCCGCGATTCCAATTCTCGCGCCCGCAAGAAAAACTTCTGACCTCAACACCCTCAAACTCGCGACGCGACCTCATGACCTTGCGCCGCGACCACGCCTACTTGCTCGCGCCGCGATCCTTCCTGCTCGTGCCCGCGAGAATTTCTTCTGTCCTCAAAGTCACCAAAATCGCGCCGCGATATCGAGCGCTCGCGCCGCGATCTATACCTGTTTCTCCATATTCAGACTTTTCAACACACACTTTCGCCTATCGGTTCGACCTGGACGATCTATCACCTGTACATCTCAACAAAAACACAAAAAATAGAAAGAAAAGTACTGAAACGACTAAAGATAGCAAAAACACACGGGTTGCCTCCTGAGAAGCGCTTTATTTACTAACGAGTCATTAGCTTGACTCGATCACCTCATTTTCAAGCAAAAAGTTGGAGCTTCTCGACAAAAGCCCCCTCCCCAACTTCTTCTTCATGGTAGAGCTTTAACCGATGTCCATTTACAATGAACGAGCTCCCATCCTCTCTAAACAACTCAACATATCCCGAAGGATATACATGCTTTATGACAAACGGTCCATTCCACCTCGATGTAAGCTTTGGTTGGTGGATTTTGAACTTGGAGAGAAACAACAACACCTTATCTCCTACTTTAAAGTCCTTTCTCTTGAGCTTTTTGTCGTGCCAAACTTTTGTCTTTTCTTTGTACAACAACGAGTTGTCGTAAGCACCATGCCTAAGCTCATCAAGCTCATGGAGTTGCAACATTCTTGTTTCACCGGCTTCAATCAAGTCCATGTTGCAATGTTTCAAGGCCCAATATGCCTTATGCTTAATTTCCACCGGGAAATGGCAAGTCTTGCCATAGAGAAGTCTATATGGAGTGGTGCCAATGGGGGTCTTGAAAGCGGTTTGAAACGCCCATAAGGCATCATCTAGCTTCTTGGACCATGACTTGGGGTTTCCATCAACGGTTTTCTCTAGAATTCTTTTCAAAGCACGATTCGTGTTCTCAACTTGCCCACTAGTTTGTGGGTGATATGAAGTTGAGAAACGATGAGTTACCCCATATCTCTTTAAAACCTTTGCCAATTGATGGTTGGCGAAATGTGTGCCCCGGTCACTAATTAAAGCTCTTGGCATACCAAATCGGCTAAATAAAGCCTTCAAAAAGTCGATCACTACCTTGCCGTCATTGGTTGGCAAGGCCTTTGCTTCAGCCCACTTCGAGACATAATCAACCGCCACCAAAATATAGAGACATTTGTTTGATGGTGGAAATGGGCCCATGAAATCGATTCCCCACACGTCAAAGACTTCACACACTTGGATGGATTGTTGAGGCATATCATCCCTTTTGGTGATAGTTCCTTGCCTTTGACAAGCATCACATGTTTCAACAAGTGTTTGAGCCTCTTTGAAAATCGTAGGCCAATAGAATCCCGCATCAAACACTTTCTTCCCCATCACCGATGGCCCATAATGCCCACCGGTTGGTCCATGGTGGCATTCATCCAAAATTCTTCTAGTTTCACCTCCCCAAACACACCTTCTAATCATGCCATCCGCACACACTTTGAACAAATACGGCTCTTCCCAAAAATAGTGCTTGATTTCGGAGAAAAATTTCTTTCTTTGTTGCGAAGACCACCCCTTAGGCAAAATTCCTGCACACAAATAGTTAGCAATATCGGCGTACCAAGGGCTTCTTCATCCTCCACCTGCATCAAAAACTCATCGGGAAAAGAATCATTAATCTCATGCTCCTTCAACACCTCAAGGTGAGGGTTTTCGAGCCTACTCAAGTGGTCGGCGGCAACATTTTCAGCCTCACTTTTGTCTTTGATCTCAATATCAAACTCTTGCAAAAGCAAGACCCAACGAAGCAAACGGGGTTTAGCATCTTGCTTTGAGAACAAGTATTTCAAGGCCGAATGATCGGTGAACACGATGGTTTTATTCAACACCAAGTAAGGTCTAAACTTGTCAAAAGCATACACCACCGCCAACAACTCTTTTTCGGTCACGGTGTAATTTTGTTGGGCAGGGTTTAGGGTTTTGCTAGCAAAGTAAATAGGACGAAAATGCTTCTCATCCCTTTGGCCAAGAACGGCCCCCAAAGCATAATCACTAGCATCATACATAAGTTCGAAGGGTAAAGACCAATTAGGTGAAGTCATTATTGGAGCATTTGTCAATTTGTCTTTCAAAAGAGAAAAAGCGTTTAGACACTCATCATTAAACTCAAAAGGGACGTCTTTTTCCAACAATCTAGTCATAGGCCTTGTGATTTTAGAAAAATCTTTGATGAACCGCCGGTAAAACCCGGCATGACCTAGAAAACTTCTTACCGACTTCACATTTGTTGGTGGAGGTAATTTAGTCATGACATCAATTTTAGCCTTGTCAACCTCAAGACCCGCCCTTGACACTTTGTGACCCAACACAATGCCTTCTTTGACCATAAAATGGCATTTTTCCCAATTAAGCACCAAATGTGCTTTTTCACATCTCTCAAGCATTTTATCCAAGTTAGCCAAACAACTATCAAATGAATTACCAAACACCGAAAAATCATCCATGAAAACTTCCATGGAGGTTTCAATCATATCTTGGAAAATGGCCAACATACATCTTTGAAACGTACCCGGTGCACTACATAAACCAAAAGGCATTCGGCTATAAGCATATGTTCCAAAAGGACAAGTAAAAGTTGTTTTCTCTTGATCATTAGGATCAATGGGTATTTGGAAGTACCCGGAAAAACCATCTAGAAAACAAAAGAATTCATTACCCGCCAATCTTTCAAGCATTTGGTCCATGAAGGGTAAAGGGAAATGGTCCTTTTTGGTGGCTTCATTCAACTTACGGTAATCAATACAAACTCTCCAACCGGTAACCGTTCTAGTTGGGACCAATTCATTCTTCTCATTTGTTACAACGGTCATCCCTTCCTTCTTTGGTACACAATGTACCGGGCTAACCCATGGACTATCCGATATTGGAAAAATAATACCCGCATCAAGTAGCTTAACAATTTCCTTTTTTACAACATCTTTCATGTTAGGATTAAGCCTTCTTTGCCTTTGAATCACCGGTTTTACATTTTCAATTAGATTGATTTTATGTTTGCAAAAATCGGGACTTATTCCGGGTATATCGGATGTCTTCCATGCAAAGGCCTTTTTATGGGCCTTTAAAATGGACATGAGTTTAGCCTTCTCCTTACCCGAGAGTGATGAGGAGATAACAACGGGGAGAAGAGACGTACCTTCCAGGAATGCGTATTCCAAATGATCGGGCAATGGCTTGAGCTCTAAATCCGTAGGAGGATTATCAATGGAAGTGGGCAGCTTGTTGTTTGGAATTCTTTCAATTTCTTCAAACCCTTCTTCCTCCAATGGGGTGTCATCCATGCTTAGTGCCATAATCTCTTCAATCTCTTCCACTTGGTCACTAGTGATATCTCCCTCTCCAATGCTAGCCAAGCGATCATCATTTCCCTCACCATCAATTCCAACAAGCTCCAACATTTCCAATTCAACCGCATTATCTATAACATCAATTTTAAAACAAGTGTCATCGGAAGAATAAGAATGTTGCAAGGTTTTTTCAATTTTAATCACAATCCGGTCTTCCCCGACCCCAAGGAAACTTCCTTGTCCTTTACCCGAATGATAGCATCCGCGGTATATAGTAATGGTCAGCCCAAAATGAGAGGCACCCTTGTGTCCTCTTCCATCTCCAAAATAACAAAATCGACCGGAAACACAAATTTCCCTACTTGCACTAGCAAGTTCTCGGCCACCCCCAATGGGTATTGAAAAGAATGATCCGCAAGACGGATGCTCATTTTAGTGGGTTTCAATTTCCCCAAAGAGAGTTTTCTAAAAATGGAATAAGGCATCAAGTTGATGCTTGCCCCAAGGTCGGCCAACGCTTTATAAGACAATTTTCTACTAAAAGTGCAAGTGATAAGAAAACTCCCTGGATCCGAAAGCTTAGGTGGAAGCTTGTTTCGGATGACCGTCGAGCATTCTTCATTGAGGAAAGTTGCTTTTGCCTCATCAAGCTTCTTCTTGTCTGTCACAAGTTCTTTGATGAACTTGGCATAGTTAGGCATGCCCGAAATGAGATCAACTAACGGCACATTGATAATAACCGTCTTGATCATGTCAAAGAACTTGTTGTATTGTTCCTGGATCTTTTCCTTCCTCAAGCGTTGAGGAAAAGGAATCTTGGGCTTGTATGGCTTCACTTTGGGTTCCTTGATTGGTGTAGCTTTAGGGACCGAAGTGGTCACCACCGGCGGTGACTCCATCTCTTCTTCTTCATCAATATCTTCTTCAAACTCCCCATCTCGAGGAGAAACGTTAGGAATACAAGAATTATCAATAAGAGGAATACTTACCTTTCCGGACCGTGTGGTTATGGCATTAACGGTTTCATTCCGGTGTTTGGGTGCTTTGTACTTGTCATCCCCATTTCTCCATGATCCTCCTTGGCCTTGATTCGGGTTTTGTTGGGTATTGCTCGAAAGAGTACCCGGTTGCCTTTCTTGGTTTCCCATTCTATCAATTCTCTTTTCCAAGTTGGAGATCAAAGCATGGTTGTTGCGGTTGCTAATGTCTAACTTGTCATGCAACCCTCCAATCTTGTCATTCAAAAGCTTGGAGTAATTCTCCATTGAAGCATTTCGCTTCTCTTGAGCCTCCCCCTCTTGTCTTGTTTATCGAGAAACTTGGCCATCATGGCCATGAGAGGTGAGCCTTCACCTTGATTTTCTTCCTTCCTAGGAGGTGATGGTGGTTGCTGTTGTTGAGGTGCTCCATGATTATCATCTTTTTGCCACCTACCTTGAAAATTACCACCACGATTGTTAGAATAAGAATTAAAAGAGTTAGAAGGGTTACCTTGATATCGGCTTTGGAAGTTGCCACCCCGTTGAAAGAGAGGTTGGTATTGGCCTTGGCGTTGATTTTGCACGAAATTCACATCTTCTTGGGCAACCGAATCACACTCATCGGGATGATGTGGACTGTTATAACACGATTTCTATCACTGAATTCAATTCATCAATGGCGGTTTGGATAGTGTGTGTTCTTGGTGTTTGTGTGTGTTTTGAGAGAAAATCGTAGATAACTGTGTGAATTAACAGGTATAAAAATTATGTGTAATGTTATATGTAATTGTTATGATCTCTAAGGTATGAGAGGGCTATTTATAGTCTAATTCTACAATTATGCTAATTGTCACAATTAGCCCCTTAACCTTAGTAATCATTTATCTATGAATTAACAAACAAGAAATTCCTCTAATCTAGATTACAATTTATCACTATTTTTGGATTTCTAACATTCTCCCCCTTAGTGATACATTGTAATGAAGTACGTGTTATATTTTCTTGTAGGAATGAATTTGATGAGCCCGGTGGTGAAGACAATTGGTGTGTTGAAAACAAGTCTTCAAAGCTTTCTCTTTTGTCTTTGGAGAACTTGATTCAGTCTTGATTGGCGAGAAGTTGGTATAGTTCGAGGAAGGTCCTCGATCTTCATGTTGAAGAGATCGGGGGGGTTTTGTTGCCCGACCATGTTAACGGTTGTTCTCGGTGATTCGGGTGAAGTAGGTGTTTTATCGGAAAGTGGTTCTTCTTTTTCGGAATGGTAACCCCACTCGTTACTTCCCGACTCGTAATAAGTCTCGTGAAGTATGTGGTCGGATTTGGGTCTAGGAGTGGTGTCTATGAAAAACGGGTCGGAAGTTGATGGTTGTGATGTTTGTGTTTTGGTGCGCTTTTTGAGTTTTTCGGGATTGGATGTGGCCTTCACTAATGGTCTCCCAGAAGTTCGAGTGTTCATCCACTACCTGGAAATAATCTGCGAACACAACACAACAAACAAACCTTAATAGCACCTGGGGTACATTAAAGCAAAATAAAATGAAATAAAGCAAGTAACTTCTCCGTGCGAAGCACGAAAAAAGGATCGATTCACAGAATCTCAACCAAAAGTACTAAAAATCAATCCCCGGTAGCGGCGCCAAAAACTTGATGTGTGAAATCTAGTTTAAAATTTATAACAAGATCTACCGCTAACTGACTACAACACACTTACGGGCAGTGTACCCGTTCGTATGTAATATAGCTAACTGGCAAGACCAGGATCAAACACAAGGACTGATTGTTGTACTAAAGGTTGTTAAAATGTAAATCAAGAGAAAGTTTGGTTTGTGACCGAATTGTCACTTTGCGTTTCTGAAAGCTATGTAATCAACAAGTAAATAAAAGTACTCAACCGGCGTCAATCGAGAGCACACGAAAATAGTTGGAGTTGTGACAAATAATTAAAAAGCCATCTATGTCGAATCCGCTACACAAAAAGTCTAGGTTGCATATGGGTTAAGCTTCAAAATTCTTTAATGTTGGTGATAATAATCGTGACAAGACAAAACACAACCGGCGTGCACTCCGTTTGTAAAATCGACTCAATCACCTAATCAATGCAATTTCTTGCAACAAGTGGTACTATCACCCCTGCTACAATTCCTTGAACTAACTAGTTTAATTGATTATTTAAATAACAATTTTATCTTTGTGAAAGAAACGTGGTACCACCAACCGTTAAATCCACTTAACAAAATAATTTCTATTCAACTTGTATCATTTACTATCATACCATGACCTAGCAAGAGTTATTCATAGACAAACAACTCAAATAATACTTGCATTCAACTAGTACCACTATCGAAGAACCAAATATCACCAAGAACACAAGTTTATATAGAAGAAATCACTTCATTAAGATCTTGACAAAATGTTAAGTAAACCAACTTGAATTCAAAATATTATGCAACCATAACTAATTGTTTCACTTCATCTTCATAGATGTATAGAGATTTAGCTACTCATAATGAAAATAACTAGAGATTCAAATAAAAAGGAGAACATAGTGTACCAAATATGAAGTAACAATCCAAATCGAGGTTACAACCGAGCCACAATCACTAATCTAGAATCAAAATTAATCTTCAAGTCTTTAAATGATGTTGGAGTAGTGAAAACCCTTGAAAAACCCTAAAAATCGTCTGGAAGAAAAGTGTGTAGGCTGTGGTATCCAAGATTAGGTTTAGGGTTGAGTGGGTGTTGGTATTTATACCCCAGGAGAGAGAAAATCGTGTTGCCAGACCAAAGTCGCGCCGCGAGGGCCATTTGTCGCGCCGCGAGGTTCAAAACAAAATGATCAGAAGTCTGCAGATCCAAAACTCGCGCCGCGAGGAAGATAACTCGCGCCGCGAGTTTGCCTGGTTTCGCCGTTTCAGCTTCGTTTTCGACCATTCTTCATCCGTTAGTGCCTTTGGACCATTTCTAAGTCGTTTTCTACCATTTGTAAGTGAAATACCTGCCTTAGACCTGAAATCACTAGCAAATACCATAAAGCACCACAAAATATGTATAAACGGCTATCAACCGTGCCTAAAACGTCCAAATAAGATGTGGAAAATATGTATATATTGAGACACATCAGACAAGTTTTTTCTAAAGTTGCTAGTGAAGTATGGAAAGATTTAAAAGAGACATATGATAAAGTTGATGGTTCTGTCACATTTAATTTGCATCATAAGATAAATACATTAAGTCAAAATGGTTCTTCTTTGTCTGAGTATTATCATAAATTGAATACTTTCTGGAAACAATTTGATGCTATGGTTAAGTTGCATGTGTGTACTTGCAAAGCTGCTAAAGAGTTTAAGGCACATCATGATTTAATAAGGTTAATGCAGTTTCTTATGGGTCTGGATGAAGTTTATATGACTGTTAGAAGTACTATTCTCACTATAGATCCTTTACCTAATGTGAAATCTGCTTATGCCTTACTATCTAGAGAAGAATCACATAGGAATGCCAGTTCTGTGAATCATGTTAAACCTGCTAATTCTGCTTTTGTTTCTAAGTTTGATGATTCCAAGAAAAAGTATATAAGAAATGAGAATCTTGTGTGTGCTAATCCTGCTTGTGGTTTAAAGGGTCATACTATTGATAAGTGTTTCAAAATAGTTGGATATCCTGAATATATTAAGAAGAAAACTGGATTTCAAAACAAGAGATACTCAAACAATGCTTATAATGAGAAAAATAATACTTGGAATGATAAAAACTTTGTGACTGCTGAAAATAATTCTCATAATTCTGCTTCATCTAGCACTGGTTTACCTTTTACAAATGATCAAATTGCTAAACTGATGAGTTTGATAAGTGATAATCAGGATTCCAAGACTGGTATTCATGCACATATGGCAGGTGCTTTTATGTCTTCTGTTTATTTTAATTCAAATGTTCAGTTTGATAAAGTTCCTAGTAAAAGTGATTGGATTAATGACTCAGGTGCAAATCAACATATGTGTTGTTCTGATAAAAATATGATTAATGTAGTTGATGTCACTTCTCTTAATATGACTGTAAATCATCCTAATGGAACCTCAGCTTTGATATGGAAAATAGGAGATATTAAACTTACATAGAAGATTACTATATATGATGTACTTTATATTCCTGATTATTGTGTGAATCTTTTTTCTGTTCATAAAGCAAACAAAGATAGTAAGTTATTTATAGGTTTTACTGAACAAATGTGTTATATTCAGGATTTGAGAACAATGAAAAATCTGGGGACTGGTAGAGTTCATGGAGGTTTATACCTGTTAAATGTAAGTAATCAAATTGGTATTCCTTGTGATGTTTGTCATAAAGCAAAACAGACTAGAGAACCTTTTCCTATAAGTGAACATAAAACTTTGAGTGTTGGTGATTTAATTCATCTTGATGTTTGGGGTCCTTATAAGAAAGTGAGTAGAGAAGGTTTCAAATATTTTTTAACTGTTGTAGATGATTATTCTAGGGCAGTTTGGGTGTTTTTACTTAAAAACAAAACTGAAGTGTATGAAAATATCTTATATTTCATAAATTTTACTAAAGTGTTTAGGTCGAATAATGGTACTGAATTTGTGAATACAAGGTTAACTGCTTTGTTTAACTCTTATGGCATTATACATCAAACTACTTGTGCTTACACTCCTCAACAAAATGGAATAACTGAAAGAAAACATAGGCATCTTTTAAATGTGGCAAGATCTCTTTTGTTTCAGGGAGGGATTCCCTTATATATGTGGCCAGAATGTGTCTTGACTGCTGTTTACTTAATTAACAGAACTCCCTCTTCTGTACTTAAAGGAAAAACTCCTTATGAACTTGTTTTTGGTTTTGAACCATCTTTGTCTCATTTAAGAAACTTTGGGTGTTTGTGTTATGCTTCTGTTTTAAACAATGATGATAAATTTTCAAAAAGGGCTGAAAAATGTGTATTAATTGGTTATTCTAATTCAAAAAAAGGGTATAAACTATTTAGTCTTGAAGATAAAAGTGTGTTTTATTCTAGAGATGTGAAAATTTATGAGCATGTGTTTCCTTTTAAGTTAAATACTCTTGCTGAAAACCTTGATATTGATCATAGTACATTTTTTGTCAGGGTTGATGATGTTGTTGGTTCCACTGGTCCCAATGATGACATCAATCATAGAACTTTAGAAGGTGATGGCAGTGCAGCCATTGATACTGGTAGCAGTGATGCTGCCAGAGATTTGGGTGGCACAACAACACCTAATGATTGCATCAATGAGGTGCTTAATGGTGGGGATAATATTGATAATCCTGAGGGAGGGTTCTTAGGTAATCCTGGGGTTCCTAATGAACCTTTAAATGTGGACAACACACATCAACTTAGGAGGTCTAATAGACAGTCCAATGTTCCTAGGAATCTTAATGATTATGTGTTAGATGGAAAGGTGAAATATGGGATAGAAAGAGTAGTTAATTACTCTAATTTGAGTTCTGAAATATATTGTTTCTTGTCTGAAATTAATAAACATAAAGAACCTTCCTCTTATTTTGAGGCTGCAAAAAATCAGAACTGGGTTGAAGCAATGAATTTAGAAATGGAAGCTTTGTATAGAAACAATACTTGGATTTTAACTGAGTTACCTTCGGGTAGAAAGCCTGTAAATGGGTGTATAAAGTCAAATATAAATCTACAGGAGAAGTAGAAAGATATAAAGCTAGGTTAGTAGCTAAAGGGTATAATCAAAAGGCTGGTGTTGATTATGAGGAGACTTTTTCTCTTGTGGTTAAAATGGTAACAATAAGATGTCTTGTTAATATTGTTGTGCATAATAATTGGACTTTATTTCAATTAGACATTAATAATGTTTTTTTATATGGTGGGTTAAATGAAGATGTGTATATGGAGTTACCACCTGGTTATTTTTCCAAAGATGATACAAGAGTTTGTAAACTTGTTAAATCTCTTTATGGTTTAAAACAAGCTCATAGACAATGGAATCATAAACTCACTAGTGCACTTATTGAATATGGTTTCATACAAAGTAAGAGTGACTATTCACTTTTTACTTTAAGTCATGATAACTTGTTTATTGCCTTACTTGTTTATGTTGATGACATTATTGTTACTGGTAATGATAATTCTGAAGTTACCAAAGTTAAATAGTTTCTAAGTTCAAAATTTATGATAAAAGACTTAGAAAAACTGAAATATTTTTTGGGAATAGAAGTAATTGATACTTCTAAAGGTGTTTGTTTAACACAAAGAAAGTATTGCATGGATCTTTTGTTTGAATATGGGTTATTAGGTTCTAAACCTATGAAAACTCCAATGGATATGAACTTGGTTATATCTGACAGAGAAAATGTTGATGATCCTTTTATTGAAAATGTCTCTGTTTATCAAAAATTAATTGGTAAACTTATTTATCTTACAATTACAAGGCTAGATATCAGTTATTCTGTTCACTGCCTTAGTCAGTACATGCATGCTCCTAAGGCTTCACACTTGAAGCTTGCATTCAGAATTTTGAGATACTTGAAAAAGAATCCAGGTAAAGGTGTTCATGTCATTAAAGGTGATGTGACCAATTTATACCCATCGCCCACATCGTTATTGGCCTTTTTATTATATGTTTTTAGTCGATTTTGCTGGCATTTGGCGCGTTTATGGGTTTTGTTAGTGGTTTCAGGTTCTAAACAGGTGACGTGTCCGTTTGGCGCAATTTCGAGTAATTTTGAGGTCAGGTAGTTGATTGGAGAGTTCGAGAGTGAAAAGAGATAGAAAAGATATGCAAGTTTTCATAAGTTGATGTGAAGCCTTCGGTTCAGTACTTTAGCACTGCGACGCAGTGGGTTGTGCATTTGCCCACTGCGCCGCAGTGAGAGTGCGGGACTGAAAGGTTTTTGGCAGTTTTTGCATCAGATTAAAGGGGGGTATAAATAGTTTTTGAAACCTAATTCCCAAATTATCAACTCTTAATGAATTTGGTCTTAACTGAATGCAATCACGTTTGAAGTCTAGCGAAGTCAAGGTGGATGATCTTTACTATTATTGTTTGCAGTTTTACCTTTACCTTTACGCGTTTGTCTTTTAAGTTATTTTAATTTAATTGTCAAAGAAAGATTAAAAGCGTTCCACCCTTTTTCCAAACTACTTTGTTAAACAATTGATTCAAACCAATCCCCGTGAACGAACCTGGACTTACTTTTTAACTATATTGCATACGATCGGGTCCACTGCCCGATAGTGCGTAGTAGTGAGTTTCAAGGTATTTCTAGTTTTAAATTTTAAACTCGATTTAGCACATCAAAAGGTTATCCTTATCTCTCAAAGCATATGTAGATTC
>CM067168.1:26378253-26495753 GCA_034093135.1 Erigeron breviscapus
AGGTAATTCATTGTATAAAATAATTTATAGCAAGTTATTTTTCATTCTATTTGATTTTTTACTTGTTAATATAAGTTGCCCATTTAATTATTAGCAATTTGGCATATATATATTAGTTGTATTTAGAATTTTAAAGTATGAGAAAATGACCAAGCATTTAAGTTTGGTCTTATATGTTTTTGGATGAAAATTATCGGTACATAAGTTTATTAAAAAATAATACGAGTAATAATATTTGCATGTACTACATTTTTTAGCGACGAAAGTATTGCGTTCAATGTGCATATCTTAAATTTAAGATATATATGTTTTTTTATATATAATATTAACTTTGGAATGAAAAAGAAAAGAAATTAAGAAATACTACTCGGTAATGAAACATCAAACATGTGCAATATTTATATTTTGCCGTTATTTTTTTTATATAATAACTATTTACTATGCTATGCTTTTACAGAGAATGCAAATTAGGTAATATTGAATACAAAAATACGTATGAGTTTACTTGAAATTAAAATTTCAAATTATTATAAGGAAAAAGATGCACATTATTTCACTATGGTTTTAAAGGTTGAAGTATGATTAGGTGAAGTTGATGATGAGTTGGAAAGCTATATTTCTCACAATCTCTCAACTTAGTGTAATGCAACACGTTAAGCATCCTCAAATCCTCATCTGACCTAACGCATCTTTAATAGTAACAAAACTTTATATTTTGAGTTTTTGACTCATTGACTGTTACCGGCTACCGCACTAGTGTCACATAATTTTATTTTATTTTTAGCTTTCTAATTTCCTAAAATACCTTACCTCAATTTAATTAGTGGCCCGCCATTGACTCTATAACCCAATGATATATTAGAATATATCTCAGAATATCAATACAGATGTCACAAAAACAATTCTAATACATGAACAATTCATTTCCGTTTCAGAGTCCTCCAATAACTCACCAATTGAAGATGCTCTAATGTTACTTGGTTTATTTTTTCAGTGTGTTTTTCTTCTAGATCCAACAAGAACTTTTTATTTTGTTTTGGCACTTTCTAAAATAATATGTAGAATATTGATTAATAAAAAGATTAAGTAGAAGAAATACCATGTACCTACGCAATTAGACGAGTCGATCGCTTCAAGGTCAACAATGATATATCCCATTGTTGGAATTACCCCACTTTGGAACGAAGACTGTATCTTCATATCCCAAAATACTGGTGACAAACCTTCTCATTCGGGACGAAGTAAAGCCTTTTGTCCCAATGAAGGCACAAAGAATTCGTCCCCTAAACACGAGGGCTACTTATAAAGGATTTTCCAACCGATACACGTAGCATTGTCTTCATGATATCGCCTCATTAGACATGTTATCTCACTCTCTATTGACTCAAGCTCTTAAATAATTCCTTTCGAATAACCATCCATGTAGAGTAAAAATACAAATAGTACATTAATGAAAAATTACCAAGTCCTTTTAATATACCTCTTAAGGCCTATCACAATAGGCGTGTCGACCGAGCTTTGATGGGCTCGTCGACCATGAGCCTATTGTGAGCGGCTCGTCGACAAGGGTTGTAGTCCGCCTGTTTCGTTCCATCGATGAGGGTTGACGAACAAGAGAGAGAGGAGCGTGAGAGAGAAGGGAAACGGCCAAAATAAAAAAAAATATATTTTTTTTCAAAATTTTAAAACAAACGGCTAGTTTGTTTAATTTTTTTTTTAATCTTCTTTCTTTATATACCACTCTTCCACAACCCATTCTTCACAACTCATTCCATTCTTCACACAAAAAAACACACACTATCAAAAAATCTTTCACAAACTTCATCTCTAAAATCATGTCAAACAACGAAAACCAAAATCAACTTAACGATCTTTGGAATGCCTTTCTTGAAAACCCGATCCCGGCTATGTCATCAACTAACCAAGGCCAAACAAGCCACGCATCAAGCTCCTCCAACCCGCCCCCAATGGGTCCTCCACCATCTTGCCTCGTTAACCCATTTTCAACACCGTATTACAATCAAATTAACTACAATCCAATTATGGGTCATAATTGGAACGAGGCTCAACGTATGGCGTTAGCCCAAGCCCAAATACAAGCTCAAATGGCGTATGATTTTCACCACCAACAACAACAAAGACCAAGAACCCCACAACCGCCATTGATTATCAATGAAAATGTTCTCGACAAGGATAGTGTCGCGTCCGTCGATGATGAAGATAAAGTTGTAGAGGTGGGTCGTGGGAAAAGGCGCGCTACAAGACCGAGAGAGAAAAGGAATTGGGAGAATGATGATACGTTGTTGTTGGCACAGTGTTGGGTGCATTGGTCGCAAGACCCGGTCGTAGGTAATAATCAAACGGATGGCATGTTTTGGGCTAAAGTGGTGGAGATGTTCAACAATGAAACAAAATACCCAAAGCGTACCAAGAGCCAAATACATGGCAAATGGAACAAGATTAAAAAGGGTGTTAAGGAATTTGGCGCGGCGTTGAAGAAGGTTAGCGAGCACGGTCGACAAAGCGGGGCGGATGAGAAACAGGTGTCTGACGCGGCTGTGAAATTGTACAAGAAACAAACAGGGGAGAAATATTGGCATTACCAGAGTTGCTATGACCTTCTTAAAAACTTGTCCAACTTTTGGAATGAAAATGCCGCGACGAGCAGTCGACCGGCTCCGGCGGTAGATTTGACCACCGATGATGTTTCAGTAGGCGCGACCCCACCCCCACCCCGACCCCATTTGATGCCTTATTTGGGGAAGACCCCGTTAGGCGACCACGGGGTCGTAACGTTAGCCGTAGGTTGTCTAGTTCGTCCGATGCAACATCGGGCCGCTCATCGGGTTCGGAAGCGGCTCAAAAGATTAGTACTTATGTTCAAATGCAACAAGATGCTTTGCGACGGGCCGAGATTAGAGATGCCATGAAGTTTTTGGCGAAACCGATTCCGACGGGTTTGTCGAGAAAGGACTTGGAAGCACATATGAGATATCGGCAATACTTGGAAGAGGAATTCGGTAGCACGTTTTATGCTCCGGCGGCTCCTAGCCACGACCCGGAGGACGACGATGAGGACCAGACAGCCGACGACGAGTAGTTTTATTTTTAATCGTAATGTTTTATTTTTAATTGTAATGTTTTATTTTTAATTGTATTAGGTGTACTTTTTTTTTAGTTAATGTTTAATTGTAATGTTTTTTAATTTAGTTGTAATGTTTTATTTTAAATAAAATTAAGTTTAATTTATTGTTTGGATAAATATAAAATAAAATAAATAAAAGTTGTGGAAGAGGTGTGAAAGATGTGTTATTGTAAGTGAGTGTGTAAGAGGTAGATGAGGAGAGAGTAAAGCTGATGTGGCAGTGTGGAAGAGGTGTGGATGAGGTGCCTATTGTGATAGGCCTAACTTATGATACATTTAATTTATAGATACTTTAAATTTTTCATAATTTTATCTTTTGTATTTTATTGTTGTTTATGATTGAATTAAATTATCAAATTAATATATATAACAATTCCCGTGGCGCGTGTCTACAGTAGCCGCGCGTAGCTACAGTAAATTGCTGACGTCAGCAATTCAGTATTTTTTTTTAATACATAATAACATATATATTTAGTTTGCGAGTAAGAAAACAAAGTAGGCATTTGGTGGGGTGGTCCGCGCGCGCCTTTCTGTGTGAGAGGTCGGGGGTTCGAAACCCGCCTCTTCTTTTTGTTTTTTTTTTTTTTTTTTTTTTTTTTTTTTTTTTTTTTTTTTTTTTTTTTTTTTTTTTTTTTTTTTTTTTTTTTTTTTTTTTTTTTTTTTTTTTTTTTTTTTTTTTTTTTTTTTTTTTTTTTTTTTTTTTTTTTTTTTTTTTTTTTTTTTTTTTTTTTTTTTTTTTTTTTTTTTTTTTTTTTTTTTTTTTTTTTTTTTTTTTTTTTTTTTTTTTTTTTTTTTTTTTTTTTTTTTTTTTTTTTTTTTTTTTTTTTTTTTTTTTTTTTTTTTTTTTTTTTTTTTTTTTTTTTTTTTTTTTTTTTTTTTTTTTTTTTTTTTTTTTTTTTTTTTTTTTTTTTTTTTTTTTTTTTTTTTTTTTTTTTTTTTTTTTTTTTTTTTTTTTTTTTTTTTAATAATTTTTTATTTTTATTTATTTTGGCATTTGTTTTACAGATTTTTTTAGCCTTTACTTTCGAACTAAACAACAACATGTCGTTGTTTTTATGGTAATACCCTTTTAAATCAAATACCTCGAGAAAAATAAATACTTTACTTTTACAAAGTTGTAAGTATAATTTACTTCTAAGCGTCCAAACTTTTAGGTAATGCTATATGTATGTTCGCATGATGCGCCGGCAACCCGGGGCACCGCCCGGGGTTAAATTCTTGTTACTTATAAATCTAATCTAATATATCCAATCTAGGTAACCAAGTAGTAATTGAAAAAACCCCTCTGATTCCATCGCTTAGATTTGTGGATAGAATTAGATAATCGCAAGAGACATGTGCGAGTGTGTTTTGTCACATTAAAAAAAACGAGATATGTCACCCGGGCGTTGCCCCGGGAGACACTATATTTGTTACGATTTAATAGAAGAAATTATTCAAATCTATTAAAATAAACTTTTGATAGAAATAACAAAATGTATAGAATAAGTACATTAGTTACGACATTTCGATAACGATGAGATAATGCGTTACAAATAGTTATGCGTTCATGGATCGAGGTTAACTTAACACAAACTTTTTGGAAATAACATGTATTATTTAAATGATTAAGAATAAAACAAAAATTGACATTTGTCACTTAAAAAATGAAAAGTAAAAATTTTGTGTGTAAGTGAAAGTAGTTTGTATAAAAGTTTAGTGCTAAAATGGTTAGAGGCAAAAATGTTGTGGTGAAGGGTAAATTGATGAGAACCCCTTAGGCCCATGTACCTTTTTGATACCCATACATAACCCCCAGCAAGGATAGTGTCAAGGTAATTCAGCCACATTTAAATCTTGCATTTGGCATCAAAAATATTGTGGTGAAAATAGAGAAAAATCAAAAATTATAAAAGTTTAGTGCTAAAAGTGTAAGGGGTTAAAATTTTGTGGTAAAAATAAAAAGAATTAAAAGGTTACTATTCTTTGAACGCGACTGTTAAAAAATGAACAGTAAACTTTTTGTGTGAAAGTGAAAGTATTTCGCATAATAGTTTAGTGCTAAAAGTGTAAAAGGTTAAAATGTTGTGGTGAAAATAAAAGAAAATAAAAAAGTATAAAAGTTTAGTGCTAAAAGTGTAAAGGAGTTAAAATGTTGTGGTGAAAATATAAAAATAAATAAATGAATGATTACGTACATATGTTTTATTATTATATGGTGACAGTAATGGTAGTAAAGGCCCTTTTTAGATATATATATATATATATATATATATATATATATATATATATATATATATATATATATATATATATATATATATATATATATATATATATATATATATATATATATATATATATATATATATATATATATATATATATATATATATATATATATATATATATATATATATATATATATATATATATATATATATATATATATATATATATATATATATATATATATATATATATATATATATATATATATATATATATATATATATATATATATATATATATATATATATATATATATATATATATATATATATATATATATATATATATATATATATATATATATATATATATATATATATATATATATATATATATATATATATATATATATATATATATATATATATATATATATATATATATATATATATATATATATATATATATATATATATATATATATATATATATATATATATATATATATATATATATATATATATATATATATATATATATATATATATATATATATATATATATATATATATATATATATATATATATATATATATATATATATATATATATATATATATATATATATATATATATATATATATATATATATATATATATATATATATATATATATATATATATATATATATATATATATATATATATATATATATATATATATATATATATTATAATTAAATAAATAATCTGCCGACTGTTTCTCCTAATTTCTAAATAACACGATTGGGAACGGAGAGGACTAAGCTTGTAATGGTCATAAATCTAAGGGACGGTTTCTGTAATGTTGTAAAATAGTAGGGGCATGGGCTTGACAGTAATTATATATGTAAAAATGTAATGTAGTCAAGGTTGTAAAATTCTCTCGAGTCGGCCGAGTACCCAAAATAAACTCCGACTCCCCAACTCGCTGAGTCGAGTCCGATTCTCCAATCCTGACTCCCCCTCTGAGTCGAGTCCGATTCTCCAAAATCCTGACTCCCCCTCGTGAGTCGAGTCCGATTCTCCAAAATCCTGACTCCCCCTCGTGAGTCGAGTCCGATTCTCCAAAATCCTGACTCCCCCTCGTGAGTCGAGTCCGATTCTCCAAAATCCTGACTCCCCCTCGTGAGTCGAGTCCGATTCTCCAAAATCCTGACTCCCCCTCGTGAGTCGAGTCCGATTCTCCAAAATCCTGACTCCCCCTCGTGAGTCGAGTCCGATTCTCCAAAATCCTGACTCCCCCTCGTGAGTCGAGTCCGATTCTCCAAAATCCTGACTCCCCCTCGTGAGTCGAGTCCGATTCTCCAAAATCCTGACTCCCCCTCGTGAGTCGAGTCCGATTCTCCAAAATCCTGACTCCCCCTCGTGAGTCGAGTCCGATTCTCCAAAATCCTGACTCCCCCTCGTGAGTCGAGTCCGATTCTCCAAAATCCTGACTCCCCCTCGTGAGTCGAGTCCGATTCTCCAAAATCCTGACTCCCCCTCGTGAGTCGAGTCCGATTCTCCAAAATCCTGACTCCCCCTCGTGAGTCGAGTCCGATTCTCCAAAATCCTGACTCCCCCTCGTGAGTCGAGTCCGATTCTCCAAAATCCTGACTCCCCCTCGTGAGTCGAGTCCGATTCTCCAAAATCCTGACTCCCCCTCGTGAGTCGAGTCCGATTCTCCAAAATCCTGACTCCCCCTCGTGAGTCGAGTCCGATTCTCCAAAATCCTGACTCCCCCTCGTGAGTCGAGTCCGATTCTCCAAAATCCTGACTCCCCCTCGTGAGTCGAGTCCGATTCTCCAAAATCCTGACTCCCCCTCGTGAGTCGAGTCCGATTCTCCAAAATCCTGACTCCCCCTCGTGAGTCGAGTCCGATTCTCCAAAATCCTGACTCCCCCTCGTGAGTCGAGTCCGATTCTCCAAAATCCTGACTCCCCCTCGTGAGTCGAGTCCGATTCTCCAAAATCCTGACTCCCCCTCGTGAGTCGAGTCCGATTCTCCAAAATCCTGACTCCCCCTCGTGAGTCGAGTCCGATTCTCCAAAATCCTGACTCCCCCTCGTGAGTCGAGTCCGATTCTCCAAAATCCTGACTCCCCCTCGTGAGTCGAGTCCGATTCTCCAAAATCCTGACTCCCCCTCGTGAGTCGAGTCCGATTCTCCAAAATCCTGACTCCCCCTCGTGAGTCGAGTCCGATTCTCCAAAATCCTGACTCCCCCTCGTGAGTCGAGTCCGATTCTCCAAAATCCTGACTCCCCCTCGTGAGTCGAGTCCGATTCTCCAAAATCCTGACTCCCCCTCGTGAGTCGAGTCCGATTCTCCAAAATCCTGACTCCCCCTCGTGAGTCGAGTCCGATTCTCCAAAATCCTGACTCCCCCTCGTGAGTCGAGTCCGATTCTCCAAAATCCTGACTCCCCCTCGTGAGTCGAGTCCGATTCTCCAAAATCCTGACTCCCCCTCGTGAGTCGAGTCCGATTCTCCAAAATCCTGACTCCCCCCGGAGTCGAGTCCGATTCTCCAAAAACTCCTGACTCCCCCTCGCGAGACGAGTCCGATTCTCCAAAACTCCTGACTCCCCCCTCACCGAGTCGAGTCGGAGTCAGGATTTCCCCAACATTGACTGTAGTAGATTAGATACCGGCATACCGCCAGGTTCATGTTTAAAATATTCTAAAAGTGACCCTACACTCTCTAGTCCAAGAAACTGTAATATTTTAAAGAGTAATGATATATCAACCTAAACATCAACCTAATAATCAACCTAAAACTTTTAAATCTTGCAAAGTTCGTCACACTATATACACATTTAGATCAACATTTGTTCCCCATTTAATTATTTTAATTTAATAATTTTAATATAGAAACGGTCAAGGATACACCTGACATCTCGCATTACCCCGCAGAGTAAAAAAAATTAACTTTTTAAACCTCCCCTTTAAATCCCTTCTTGGATTTCTCCAAATAATGTATATTTAATAGAAAACTTACAAGAAGTCTATTTTATCTTAATCATTCTTTCTTGATTAATTATTTTAAAGTTACTTACAAAAATAAGTAGTAGCTTATTCTTTTAATAAACTTTAAACAATTTGTGCTGTAAAGAAAAAGTTTTAGATTAAAATTTTGCAAAAAATAAACAAGCTTTTACAAGGTCGCTAATATCGTTGTTATCTTTCCTCAACTGTGATTCCCTTCGGCACGCTAAACCCATTGCGCTCTGCTTAGGGAATAGACTTGTTGACCAGTTTGCTCTATACAATATTTTGGGAGCGCCTATCGTCTGGGGTTTATATTTATTTTATTTTTACCAACTTAATGGTCAATTTAAAAAAAAAATGTAATTGTTTTTTTTTAACGTCTTCTATTACTCTTCCACAATAATATAAAGACATTATCATTTTAACGACAACAATGTTAAATTTTTTATTTATATGTTCATTTTAAATTTCATTATGCAGCTTTTTCTATACTACTTATTAGAAAAAACATTCCACTTGTTGAAAATTACATGGGGAAAATGTCTAAAATGTCCTCCATTATTTATACTATGTAATATTTTCATCTAGCACTTATTAAAATACTTTCATGTACACTATCCCCTTAATATTAATGATTAAGTTATACTATCAATCATTTATCTTTTAAAATATCTCTATTAACCCTTTAAATCAATTACTTTTATATCAAGTATCTACACCACTCAACGTCACCTACACAACCAACAGTCGTCACCACCACACCGTCATCGTCACGACTACTGCCGCGTTTCACAGGTACGATGCTGGTAATTTTCAAATGGGAAATGATTAATCCTCCTAACAAAATAGCCTAAAAATCTTCCTAACTATTGGATGATGACATGTGGAAAAATCAGAGGGTAAGATTAGGAAAGAGAATTAATGGATACCGCATGTTACCTTCTTAAAATTTTAAGTGGATTTTTAGGCTAATATTTAGGAGGAATTATCATGTTCCTTTTCAAACATAACAAAATACAAGAGTTTGTTTATTTACATATAAAGTCCTTTTATTTTCCATCAACACCACCCTTGTTACAAAAAACATATGAAAGCTTTGAATCCAATTCACGGACCCACCCCCACAAGTCTCACATTTTTCTTTCTTTCTCTCTGAAAATTTTCAAATTTTCCATTTTGTTTTTTACCCTTTTTCCTATTTCTGGGTGAGTACTAAATTATTATTGTTATTATTATGATAATTTTTTTGAGTATATAATGATGTAAATCTATATGGTATTTTAGGAAAAATGTGAGATAATGATGGAGTATATAAAAAAGCTAAGGATGTGTGTAAGATGGTTTCAAGAATTTGAAGGGGATCTATCTATAGAGCATGATAAGCTTAAAAAGCTATTTGAAGCAGCTGAAAAGAAATCCAATGAAATGGGTACTTTTTCATTTTTTTTTTAATATATGCAGAATTTCCATATTATATGTTTGGTCACTTGCAGTATATAATATATGATTTTTTAAAATTAATTAGTTATTTTTTTTTATTATTTACAGCTTATGATTTTTTTATTTTGTAACACTTGCAGTATATAATATATATATATATACTATATATATATATTATATATATATTTATATTATCTATTATCTATATTTATATGTGAACGGTTATCACATGAATTTTACTATATATATATATATATATATCAATAATATATTAAATATATATATATATATAGTATATATATATATATATTATATATATATATATACTATATATATATATATATATATATATTAGTGTTTTACATATGTTGTTTTTTGGTAATGTGATTATTTTTTAAAATTAATTAGTTATTTTTTTTATTATTTACAGCTTATGATTTTTTTATTTTGTAACACTTGCAGTATATAATATATATATATATTATATATATATATACTATATATATATATATTATATATATATATTTTTTTTTTTTTTCATTTTTGGAAGTAGAATACATATCGGGTATTCTTGGGATTTGAGCACTATAATAACCAAATACGAGTGTTTGTGTTCACACATAAATATATATATATATAGTATATATATATATATATATATATATATATATATATATATATTCCTTTTGAAGATACAATCATGGTTTAAAGTTATTATTGTTATTATTATGATAATTTTTTTGAGTATATAATGATGTAAATCTATATGGTATTTTAGGAAAAATGTGAGATAATGATGGAGTATATAAAAAAGCTAAGGATGTGTGTAAGATGGTTTCAAGAATTTGAAGGGGATCTATCTATAGAGCATGATAAGCTTAAAAAGCTATTTGAAGCAGCTGAAAAGAAATCCAATGAAATGGGTACTTTTTCATTTTTTTTTTAATATATGCAGAATTTCCATATTATATGCATATGTTATTTATTTGGTCTTTACTGTCTAGAAATGCTAATGAATGCAAAAGAAGAAGAACTGAACTCTATAATCGATGATTTACGAAAGAGTAAATCTGATTTACAAGAGAAGCTTACCAAAGAAGAAGCCGAAAAATTGGTATGATTCGAATCTAAGACCAATATCAATCTTATGACTAGTTATGGGCTTATGCCTATACTTCATGATCAATAATTTTAATTTCTTTTATCTCGATTTCAGGCTGCAATTGATACATTAATGACTGAGAAAGATGCTAGAATGACAGCAGAAAGGTCACAAGCTTCACTCACTGAGGACCTTGAGAAAGCTCTTAGAGAAAGTACAAGTGCGAATCAAAAGGTTATGAATGTGGATCGAAATCTTGAAATGCTAAAGAAATCCATCATTTCGATGTTCCAAAAAAGTGAATTCATCATTTTGAAATTTCTGCATCTATTTATGTATGTATGAATCTAAAATACTACGAGTATTTGTTTTGCAGATAGTATCACTCAATGATATGTACAAGAGGCTGCAAGAATATAACTCGAGCTTACAACAATACAACAGTAAGCTACAAACAGAGCTTAATCAAACGAGCGAGACCCTTGGCAAAGTGGAACGAGAAAAGGCTGCTATAATGGAGAAGTTAAGCAAGTTAAGAGGCTACCATGATTCTCAGCAAGATCAATTGGCTTCTACAAAAGTCAGTTTCTCAATACATGTGCATAAGTTCGTGTTTTTGATGGTTATCTGCTAAAGTTTCGAGTTATTGCTTTTAGGCGAGTTTAGAAGAGTCAATGAAGCTAAAAGATGCGTTAGCTAGCGAAGTTGGATGCTTGAGAGGGGACTTGCACCTCGTGAGAGAAGACCGTGATCGGCAATTGACATTAGTTCAAGATTTAACAGCTGAGGTGTTGCAATATAAAGAATGTACCGGAAAATCAGCTGCTGAGCTGGGTAACCTAACATCAAGATCGATAGAGCTCGAGGTTATTAGAAACTCTTTTTTTATGCATTTAGGGTGGCAAAATGGGTGGGTCAGGCATGTTGGTCAATATGAGTTCAGGTCTAAACTGATAAGTTTTCCAGGTCAAGATTGATTTACTTTCTTGTAAGCTCTTTTCCCCCTTTTACTCATCTGACCTGAAAGTGATAAAACATAATCGTGAATTGGTCATTCATAAATAAATGGATAAAAGTGCCACATATATGAGCTAATAACTCTTGATATACTTACCTTTTTTTTTCCTTAGGCAACATGTGCTTTACAAACCGAAACAATAAAGAAACTACAGGAGCAGCTTGCAACTGCAGAGAAGGAATTGGAGGTATCATTTAGTCGAGGAAGCAAGTTTGTTTTATAAATTTTGTTGGGTCTGATTTTTGACTAATATTTGATCTATCTGTTGTAGATAACCCATTTATCATCAATCGAGACTACAACAGGATATGAAGAGCAGAAAAAAGTTAATGCTGATTTACAAATTCGTTTGGCAGATGCCGAATCAAAAGTTATTGAAGGAGAAGCCTTACGGAAAAAGTTGCATAATACAGTCTTGGTATGAATTTCATTGGTTACAGTAAAGTGGATGGGTTGGGTAATGGGTCGAGGTGACTTGAAAAACATTTTCTCCAAGTTTATGATTGTTTTTTAATTTTTGTGTTAGAAATGATCACAGACACTTAAAAAGATAGCAACATGTGAATTTTGACCCATTTAGTCATTTTAGATAAGCCACAACCCAAATCATATTCAAAAGTAAATGGGTTAAAATTGCTCCACTTTATATATGGTTAGAATACAACTCTTACCTGTCAACTATTTTCATCACAGGAATTAAAAGGAAACATTCGAGTTTTCTGTAGAGTCCGCCCCCTTTTGTTAGATGAAGGTGTTGAAAAAGAGATAAAGACTATTACTTTTCCTACAACAACTGAAGCTCTTGGTCGAGGCATTGAAGTGGTACAACACGGTATATTTTCGCTTGGTTAAAGCTACAACTTTTTTTCTTTATCGTTTGGTGGTCTCTTATATCACTTCTGTTTTTATTTCTCAAACAGGTCAAAGCCATCCATTCATGTTTGATAAGGTCTTTATGCCTCAATCATCACAAGAAGAGGTTTTCGAAGAGATATCACAACTTGTACAAAGTGCCCTCGATGGTTATAAGGTAATTTGCATATGCTCCCTTAAAGGTTTACTTTGCTATTCCATATTTTTTGAGTTTTGTTACTACTTGAAATCATTTTTTTTAATTTAAGGTATTCGATATAAGATCTTATGGATATCGAATATCTATACCATTCCTGTTGTTGTACAAAAAAAACAAATAGTCATTTGGTGTATACCGTGACAAATAAATTAGTGGTTTTGTAGAGATACAAAAAACACCCATTATCTTTGCAAGTGTCAGTGATTTGTTACCCTTAGATAACTAACTTAGTTACCTTTGTAGGTCTGCATCTTTGCGTATGGTCAAACAGGATCAGGAAAAACACATACAATGATGGGCACACCAGAAGGGGATAAAGGACTAATACCTCGTTCGTTAGAACAAATATTCGAGTCCCGGCAAAATCTTCTAGAGAAAGGGTGGAAGTATGAAATGCAGGTTTGCAATTGCATCTCATGTCTCATCATCTTGTGATTCTGCTCTTTTCAGATCATGGCATGATTTTCGACAATTATTCTCCAATTTCTTATGTAGGTTTCAATGTTGGAGATATACAATGAGACAATACGTGATTTGTTATCATCAAACAAATCTTGCTCTACAGAAAATGGTAACAAACAACAGTATGCGATCAAACATGATTCAAATGGCAACACCCATGTTTCGGATTTGACCATTTTGGATGTTCGTAGCAGTAAAGAAGTTTCGTATTTGTTAAACCGTGCTGCACAAAGCAGGTACCCAGATGTTAAAATTGTAAACTTCATCCAAAAATATAGTAGTTAATATGGTTTCTTATGGTCTATGGCTTCTTTATAATTTAGGTCTGTGGGCAAGACTCAAATGAATGAGCAGTCGTCCAGAAGTCACTTTGTGTTCACTTTGCGCATATCCGGTGTAAATGAGGTAAGGATGGTTTTTTCTTGTCCGGTGCCGGTATCTAAAAGCCAAATTACGGTTAATTAGAGGTTGGTGAAATGGCCTAGCTGGGCCTGGTTTGACCCAAAACACCTTTTCCTCTACAAGTTTTTTCACAAGGAACGTTTAGTGTGTCAAGTATGATCACAGCAACTGCATTATATGAATAGGAATTAAAATTTTGGAATAAATTGAGGTTGGTGTTTTTATGAAGTTAAAACTCAGTTTGGTAACTTTCGACCCATTTGTAACATTTGCTATTTGACTTTCTACTCTACTCTTTGATTTTACGCATTTGTAACATTTGCTATCTAACATAATCAAATTGACCTTTCATATATACATGTGTATAAATTGCTGTTGATACTGATGATAAACTCTCGGTTTCCTTTTTAGATCATGGATCAACATGTACAAGGAGTTCTCAACCTTATTGATCTCGCTGGTAGTGAGCGCCTTTCTAAGAGTGGATCCACTGGGGACCGACTAAAAGAAACTCAGGTATGCTACAAGTTTTTTATTACAAACGATATCATAAGTTAAAGTGAGTCTCACTAAGCGAATTGCTTGCTTGTTGGTCAAAGTTAACCGGGACTTCTGGATGGGTCTTGTCTAACAAAACCAGAAATTGTAAAACGATATAATGGAAGCAGCCATATTCGATTCAGCTCCTGTTCCTGGCTTCTTGAAAAACGCATGGTTTAGTTTGAAACTGTAATGTAAATGGTTCTTCTATTAATTTATTGCCTTTTTCAATTTTGAAAAGCTTCTGTTTAGGTTAATTTTAAATTTGAAAGGATATACAAACATGAAACATTATACAAGATTGTATATGATCACGTTCCTGTTTAGAAGTTCAGGTCAGCTCTGGTTCAAACCTGATGAATGTTTGTGGTTAGAAATTTGTGGTAAAAAAGTGTATAATCAATGTTTCAAAAAGAATTTATTAAGTTTTACTAACTCAAATTATATTTACTTCAGGCCATCAATAGGAGCTTGTCATCATTAAGTGATGTAATATTTGCACTTGCTAAGAAAGAAGAGCATGTGCCTTTCAGGAATTCCAAGCTCACATATCTTCTTCAGGTATATTTCTCAATATAACAGCGTATTTTTTGTACAAGAAAAACTCACTAACCGTCCTCTTTCCATCCTCAAATTCAGCCTTGCTTAGGTGGCGATTCAAAGACATTAATGGTAGTTAACTTGTCTCCGGCATCATCATCAGTAAATGAGTCACTTTGCTCTCTTCGATTCGCTGCAAGAGTGAACGCTTGTGAGATCAGCATCCCACGGCGTCAAACCTCAATGAGATATTTGGAGCCTCGATTGAGCTATGGATGATAAGAATTTAACACGTGATTCGTAATTATTAACGTAGAATATTTTGTGAAACCCTGTTGTAAGTTCTAACAGTGAGTATGTCTGTAATGTGTATAGGAGAAAGAATATTACATGGCTTGTAACAGTAAAAGAGGATATTAGATTTCTACTTGTTGATTTGATGAAGATGATGATGAGACTAAATAGTAGTAATAGATACTTGTTTGGTATCACACTTTAATTCTTGAGGCAAATCATCATAAATTCATGTGCCAATGACTTGAATGTGGGTTATTATTTAGTTGCATTTTTTCCTCTTTTTTTTTCTTTCTTCTTTACCATGCGGCTCTTGGTCCACTTGTATCAATTTCTTGTGGTCATGAGTTTTAAATAAGCATAAATTGTAATGATCAGTCTCGTATTTTTGTTGTCGAAATGAAACATCAATTATGCATTCGAGTTGGTGTTTGACCAAGTTTTATTGGGATTACTATTAGTTTTTGTGTAGTATTTTGAATTAGTTTGGCCATGTTTTGTAGTGATATATATATATGCGTGATATGATGTATACATGTGCTAGTGGAGTTATTAGGTTGGTGGAAACGAGCCTTTTCCCTTTCTTTCTCCCCCCCCCCCCCCCCCCCCCCCCCCCCCCCCCCCCCCCCCCCCCCCCCCCCCCCCCCCCCCCCCCCCCCCCCCCCCCCCCCCCCCCCCCCCCCCCCCCCCCCCCCCCCCCCCCCCCCCCCCCCCCCCCCCCCCCCCCCCCCCCCCCCCCCCCCCCCCCCCCCCCCCCCCCCCCCCCCCCCCCCCCCCCCCCCCCCCCCCCCCCCCCCCCCCCCCCCCCCCCCCCCCCCCCCCCCCCCCCCCCCCCCCCCCCCCCCCCCCCCCCCCCCCCCCCCCCCCCCCCCCCCCCCCCCCCCCCCCCCCCCCCCCCCCCCCCCCCCCCCCCCCCCCCCCCCCCCCCCCCCCCCCCCCCCCCCCCCCCCCCCCCCCCCCCCCCCCCCCCCCCCCCCCCCCCCCCCCCCCCCCCCCCCCCCCCCCCCCCCCCCCCCCCCCCCCCCCCCCCCCCCCCCCCCCCCCCCCCCCCCCCCCCCCCCCCCCCCCCCCCCCCCCCCCCCCCCCCCCCCCCCCCCCCCCCCCCCCCCCCCCCCCCCCCCCCCCCCCCCCCCCCCCCCCCCCCCCCCCCCCCCCCCCCCCCCCCCCCCCCCCCCCCCCCCCCCCCCCCCCCCCCCCCCCCCCCCCCCCCCCCCCCCCCCCCCCCCCCCCCCCCCCCCCCCCCCCCCCCCCCCCCCCCCCCCCCCCCCCCCCCCCCCCCCCCCCCCCCCCCCCCCCCCCCCCCCCCCCCCCCCCCCCCCCCCCCCCCCCCCCCCCCCCCCCCCCCCCCCCCCCCCCCCCCCCCCCCCCCCCCCCCCCCCCCCCCCCCCCCCCCCCCCCCCCCCCCCCCCCCCCCCCCCCCCCCCCCCCCCCCCCCCCCCCCCCCCCCCCCCCCCCCCCCCCCCCCCCCCCCCCCCCCCCCCCCCCCCCCCCCCCCCCCCCCCCCCATCAGCCCATAAGACCCATGCCTTCTCCCCCCCTTATCCTTTCCTCCTCCTTTCATTTCTATCTATCTATCTTTCTCTATTTCTCTCAAGAAAAAGAACCATATCTTGTTCTTCATCTTTCTTGCATCAAATTAGTGCTTTGGAACTGCTATAGTACAAGAATCATCATCGTTGTCGTCTCATAATCGTCATTACATCATAACCTTGAAGTTCATAGTTCAAGCTTTCATCCATTTTGACTTAAATTCGGGTTCTAGCTCAAGGAGAAGCTTTGGTAAGTCAAATTCATCCCATTTCCTTCTATTTATGTTTGTTTATGCATTTCTAGTCCTCTTGAACATTTACAAGTCCTAAATCGGCTTAAATCTCGTTTTAGGTCAAATTAGGGTTAAATTTAGGGTTTGAATGATTTGGTGGTGATTCTGATGTTTTGGTCGAAATCGTGGATTGGGTTATGTGTATTTATGGTTAATGATGTTTAGTTATGCTTCAAAACAAGTTACAAGTTCCTACAAATCGTTTTGGATTGGTTTGGGTCGAGTTTTTAAGGGTTTTGGTTCGTTTTTCCTGCATAAACTGCAGGTGCTGTCTGCAGGGAGTGGCCACTGCGGCGCAGTGAGCTCTACCCTTGCTCACTGAGGCGCAGTGCCTATGTTCTGGTCTTGGTTCGACTTAGCCACTGCGGCGCAGTGAGCATGGTTCTGGCTCACTGCGACGCAGTGGATAGTTGCTGTGAAAGTATGCGCGTCAATTTTCAAACGTTAATAACTTTTGATCCGTGACTCCAATTAAGTCTTATGACCTATCGTTGGAATCGTAAGAGAGTCTAGTTTCTAGTAGTAACACTCTTTTGTATGGATCTTATCTCATTTCTAAAAAGGTCGAGTCGAATGCGTCTTGTTCCTACTCGTTATAGTTGTAAAGGTGTTTAGGGTTTGTGACTTGACTTAATTGTGCTAAACCAACTTGTTTATGATTGTAGAGTTGACATTACGGTATTATGATGTATAATTATAGGTTGTGGACGTGTGGATCCTATTACTCGTTTGTAATCTTATACTAGCTTCTTTGCCGGACAAGGTGAGTTTCGTACCTCCCTACTCGCTTGAGATTCGGGCTGAAAAGTGTAAACTTGCGTGTTTACTTACGTTGTTGATTGATTGATTGATTTGGTTTAAATGTTGGATTGTTGAGACGGTTATCACGTTTGATTGTCTTGGTTTACATTTGTTAAGTATTTCATTAATATTAGGATAGACGTACATACATAGAAGTCGGTTATGCTTTCATTGGGTTTTAGATGTGGTGGGAAGGCTGCGGGTGACCCTATATATAAGCATCTGGGACTTGATGAAAGTAGAATCCTCTTAAGTGTATGTACGTATAGAATTGGTGTTAATATTGATTGTTGGCTCATGTTTGTCGAATATCGATTCTTGATTCATGTTCTTCGTATTGCGATTATTGGTTTATGATTGACGAACATTGATTGTTGGTTCATGACAGACGATTGTGATTGATGCATATACGATTGATGGTAAGCATGCATACGTTGTACATAATCCCTCGGTTGAGGACTCAAACATCCTAGTGTATAGATGTATACACTTGTCCTGTGAGATGTTGGTGACATGACATCCGGGTATATAGACATATATACGCCGATGATTTTGAGATGCCGCCTTGTTCATTGTGATGACAGGCGAGTATCGTTGCATAGGTGACTTGAGTTCAAGCATAGGATAGGCATGTTGGCTTATTCATGCATTCAGCACTTACATTGATTCGTATATCATTTGTGCATTCGTATTACACACTCACTTGTCTTGTGAGATCTTGTTGTTGGACGTTAGTGTGTTACTTAGAGGCTCGCTGTAAGTCATGTCTAGCCTCTACTCGTACATTATGATTATTGACGCTGGTTCTTCATGGACCATTACTACGAACTCACCAACCTTGTGTTGACTATGCTTAGTACACTTTTTAGGTAATCAGGTTCTCCCCGGACGTGGAGTTTAGTTGCTTGCTTGCTGTTAACCCGGGCTTTGGACTTTATGAATCAAGGATTCATCGACCTTCTCTTTTGCATTATGCTTAGGATCGATTTGCCATCATCTGGATGTTATTTTGTATCTTTGATGGTTATTTGCTCCTTATGTATTTTGGTACCTGTTTCGTGTTGTAATGGATTCACTGAATCTTTATTTGCATTTAGTTCTTGCTCTATTGTAATTCCACCTTGTGCTATATGATTTCCGTGATATTTCGAGCCTGGGCTTGGGGTGTTACAGAATGGTGGCCCATGCGAGGTCGTAGAGAATTAGGCGGTTTGACCTAGACTACGGCTTAAGTTAAAACTCTTCATATAGCATGCATGGTTAGGAAATTCGTGTGCAATGTGAATTATGTGAATCCCCGTGTGAGTTCGTAGTTAAGACCACTTGTGTGATAGCTTGAATTCAATGTGATGAATGTGGTTATTATGATTTGTTGTTGTTATTGGTTGGAGCTAATGTGATGATTTAGGGCAAAATGAAGTGATGCCATTAACTTAGTATAATATTGTGGCAACCCTAAAAGAACCCGATCAACTCTTTTATGGTTACCCAACATTATAGCAAGTTCATGACATCGTGGATTGCGCACGTGTGGCTTAAAGTATAATAAGGAACCGATATGCTTAATGGAAGTTGATTAGGTGGAGGGTTAGCCATTGGTACACCCTGTATACATACCCGGTCAATAACTAAAGAGCATATCGAATTCGGATTATACTTGGAATCATTCGTGTTAGTTAATTGATTGCGTGATGTTTTGAGCATGATTACTTGAATAAATAATGAACGATTGTAATGAAATTGACATGATGACATGCTAAGTAACAATTTCATAGGATTCTAGCACTCTTGCCTTAGCTTAATGATATGAAATGAGTATGTGGTATCGGTATGAGAGCATTGACTACTTGTGTGACTAACATGTGAGCATTTGAGACTAACTCTCGGGTCAACGTGTCACTTGTTTTATAGAAATGGTAAGACCAAGGAGAGCCGGAACGAACTATAGGGCTGAAGAGGAAGAACCTCAACCGGAAGCCCAACCGGAGGTACAAGGAGGTAGAGGTCATGGTAGGGGCCGTGGTAGAGGCCAAGGAAGGGGTCGTGGTGAAGTTCCGGAACCAAATATGGCTGAGGTGATCACTCAAACGATCGCCAATATCATGCCAACCATTATTGCTCAAGTCACGGCAAATCTTGGGCAAAACAATGGGCCTCAAAACAATGAAGCCCCAGAAAATATGAATAATGAAAATGCCCAACCTCAGGTCGTGGAAAACGAAGAAGAGGGACCAGTGGGGGTTGATAACCGCGTGCCCATGTATAATCAATATGGGGGATATCGACAGGGGTGCATATTTAAGGATTTCAAAAGCTGTGGGGCACCGGAGTTTAATGGAAGAGGTGGTCCCACTGAGTGTATAAGGTGGTTTGAAGAGATTGAGGCAGTGATTGAACGAAGTCATTGCACCTACGACGACCGGATTTCTTATGCATCCGGCATGTTTAGACATGACGCCTTGAGTTGGTGGAATCAAGAGATAACCTTAGGGCGGACTTATAACTTGGAATGGGCCGATTTCAAGGAAAAAGTGAAGGCAAAGTTTTGTCCTCCCTATGAATTACAAAATTTGACCATTGAGTTTGCTAATCTTAATATGGAGGGAGCCGATTACAAGAGCTATGTTAGACGATTTCAAGAGTTGTCTACCCTCATTCCTCACTTGGTGGGCTCCGAGTCTCAGGCCATCCAGAAGTTTGTATTGGGCTTGAATCCTCAAGTCCGATCTTATGTAAACTCTAACATGCCTACTTCTTTGGCCGATGCGGTTAACCGAGCCGGAAGTGTGACTGAAGATTTGTTGAGAAGCGGTGTTTTAAGCAAATCCTCAACAAGCAAGAGGAAAGAAGTGGGTGAGTCAAGTGGGGTAAAGAAAGTGGGAAGGTTTGACCCCAAGAATGCTTATAGGGGTAGAGTAATGGCGGCGGTGGAACCAGCTAGGAGGCCTTATACTGGGCCTCATCCTTTCTGTGGGAGGTGCAACAGACACCATCCCGCCAATACTCCATGTGGGGCATGCTATAATTGCAACCAAGTTGGGCACGAATCCAAGAATTGTAGAGCTCCAAGAACGGGCCCAATGAATGTGGCTCCTGTTCGGGTCGTCCCTCCTCAAGGTAACCAACGAAGAGGGGAATGTTTTGAATGTGGTAGTCGTGACCACTACCGTAATAATTGTCCTCGATGGATGGGACAACAAGTGCAAGTAGCCGTCCACCCCAACCAACTACAAATGGTCGGGCCTAACCAAAACCGGGGACAACAAGGCCATCAAGTGCAACCACGCGGCCGAGCCTTTGCGGCCAATGCAAATGAAGCCCGCAATGATCCCAACGTAGTAGCAGGTACCTTTCTCCTTAATGGTCACTATGCAACCGTTCTATTTGATTCCGGGGCCGATTATAGCCTCGTGTCCTCTAACTTTGTTCCTTTGATTGATGTGCATCCTTGTGCTCTAAACTATGTGCTTGACATTGAAATGGTAAACGGGTCACTAACTAGAATTAGTCAAATACTTCGCGACTGTGTCTTGACTTTAGAAGATGTCGATTTCTTCATTGACCTCATGCCTCTTGACATTGGTAGTTTTGACATTATAGTGGGTATGGATTGGTTAGCGGCGGTAAATGCGACGATTGATTATGGCGAGAGAGTTGTTAAGATACCTTTGACTAACGGTAGAATTCTTAGGGTTCAAGGCGAAATCTCCGATTCCTCTAATCCTAAAGTCTTTAGTGCTACCATCACAAAGGTAGAATTGAAGACCGTTCCTATTGTTTGTGAATTTCCCGATGTTTTTCCGGATGACTTACCGGGATTACCTCCAACTCGTGAACTTGATTTTCGTATTAATCTGATTCCCGAAGCCGCGCCCGTAGCAAAAGCTCCGTATAGACTAGCCTTAACCGAAATGCAAGAATTACAAACTCAACTCAAGGAGCTCCAAGAGAAGGGTTTCATTCGCCCTAGTCAATCTCCTTGGGGTGCTCCTGTTCTCTTCGTCAAAAAGAAAGACGGGTCCTTCAGGATGTGTATTGATTACCGGGAATTAAACAAGCTCACGGTGAAGAACCGGTATCCTCTCCCTAGAATCGATGACTTGTTTGATCAACTTCAAGGTGCTAAGCACTTCTCTAAAATCGACCTTCGCTCAGGTTATCATCAACTCCGAGTACATGAAGATGATATCCCCAAGACGGCCTTTCGTACAAGGTATGGTCACTTTGAATTCACCGTAATGCCCTTTGGGTTGACTAATGCACCGGCGGTGTTCATGGACTTGATGAACCGGGTGTGTCAACCATACTTAGACAAGTCTGTCATTATGTTCATTGATGACATACTCGTATACTCGAAGACGAAGGAGGAGCATGTTGAGCACTTGTGTGAGGTGCTTGAATTACTAAGGAAGGAGAAATTGTATGCTAAATTCTCCAAGTGTGAGTTTTGGTTGGAAGAGGTCCACTTCCTTGGTCATGTAGTGAGCAAGGATGGTATTCACGTGGACCCAAGCAAAATTGAAGCGGTCAAGAATTGGAGAAGACCCGAAACGCCATCCGAGATCCGCTAATTTCTTGGATTGGCGGGTTATTATAGAAGATTTATTGAAAATTTCTCCCGTATTGCACAACCACTCACTCTCTTGACTCAAAAGGAGAGAAACTTTGAATGGGGCGAAAGACAAGAAAACGCCTTCCAAACTCTTAAAGATATGCTATGTGATGCTCCTATTTTGACGCTACCGGATGGAATTGAAGATTTTGTTGTTTATTGTGACGCCTCGGGGCAAGGGTTGGGTTGCGTTCTTATGCAAAGGGGTAAAGTCATTGCTTATGCCTCCCGTCAATTGAAGGTACATGAGAAGAACTACCCGACACATGATTTGGAATTGGGGGCGGTTGTGTTTGCCTTGAAGTGTTGGAGACATTATCTCTACGGCACCAAATGTGTGATTTATACCGATCACAAAAGTCTTCAACACATCTTTAACCAAAGTGAATTGAATATGAGGCAAAGGCGTTGGCTTGAGCTATTTAGTGATTATGACTGTGACATCCGTTATCATCTGGGCAAGGCAAATGTAGTAGCCGATGCTTTGAGTAGAAAGGATAGAGTGAAGCCAAGACGGGCTAGAGCTATGAGCCTCACGGTGAGGCCAAATATTCGTGACCGGATCATTGAAGCCCAAGTTCAAGCCACCCTACCGGAAAACTTTGGAGACGAAAACCTAGATGGCATGGAACAACAATTCGACCGAAAGAATGATAATGGACTATACATGGTCGAAAGACTTTGGGTTCCTATTTTCGGTGACTTAAGAACACTTATATTGAATGAAGCTCATCAATCGCCTTATTCGGTCCATCCCGGGTCGGATAAGATGTACTTTGACTTGAAAAACTTGTATTGGTGGCCGGGCATGAAGCGTGATGTGGCTAGGTATGTGAGTGAATGTCTTACTTGCTTACAAGTCAAAGCCGACCACAAGAAACCACCCGGATTGTTGGTACAACCGGTGATGCCCGAATGGAAGTGGGAACATATTTCAATGGACTTCATTACTAAACTACCGAAAACGAGAAGCGGCCGTGACACGATTTGGGTGATAGTAGATCGGTTAACGAAGTCGGCTCACTTTTTAGCCATTCGTGAAACCGATAAATTTGACACTTTGGCTCGTTTGTACATCAAGGAAGTAATATCTAAGCATGGAGTGCCGATTTCTATCATTTCTGATAGAGATGCCCGTTTCAAATCAAACTTTTGGGAAGCTTTCCAGAAAGCAATGGGTACCCGACTCGACATGAGCACGGCATTTCATCCTCAAACGGATGGGCAAACCGAGAGAACCATTCAAACACTTGAAGATATGTTGAGGGCTTGTGCAATTGATTTTGGTGGAAGTTGCAATTGATATGTTGAGTTTTCATACAACAATAGTTATCATGCTACCATTCAAATGGCGCCCTTTAAAGCATTGTATGGTAGGATATGTCGTTCTCTAGCTTGGGCGGAAATTGGAGAGAGTCAACTTATCGGGCCGGAAATTGTGATTGCCCCCCCCCCCCCCCCCCCCCCCCCCCCCCCCCGGGCCAGAAATTGTGATTGAAACGACTAAGGTAATATCTCAAATTAAGGAAAGGTTGCAATTGGCCCGTGAACGTCAAAAGAAGTATGCCGATGTGAGGCGGAGACCGTTGGAGTTTGAAATCGGTGATTATGTGCTTTTGAAGGTGTCACCTTGGAAAGGGGTTGTACGTTTTGTGAAGCGGGGAAAACTTGCGCCAAGGTATATTGGTCCTTTCAAGATTCTTGAACGGGTTGGAAAGGTTGCCTACCGATTAGAATTACCACAAGAGCTTAGCGGTGTGCATGATGTGTTTCATATTTGCAACCTACGCAAGTGTTTGGCGGATCCTACACATCATGTGCCTATGGACGAAATTAGGATTGATTCGAATTTGAACTTTGTTGAAGAGCCGGTAGAGATCTTGGACCGTCAAGAAAAGAAACTCAAGAAGAAGCGCTACACCATTGTGAAGGTAAGATGGGACGCTAGACGTGGAGCCGAGTTCACTTGGGAGAGAGAAGACCATATGAAGTCTAAGTACCCGCATTTATTTAATAATTAGTGTTTTGTCGAATTTCGGGACGAAATTCTTTCAACGGGGAATAATGTAACATCCGTGAATTTTGACCCGTTGACTTTATGTGTAATTTGACTAACAATCTTGTTGAATGAAATAATTGGGTTCATTTTGTGATTATATGACTTCGTGGTATGTTAGTCGGGTCGTTAGTATGTGTAGTCGGTGTTTAAATGTATAACTAATTGTATTGTGGCTTGAGAAGTGAAACGGGTCGACCCATACCCGCGACCCATCAGCCCATAAGACCCATGCTTTCCCCCCCTTATCCTTTCCTCCTCCTTTCATTTCTATCTATCTATCTTTCTCTATTTCTCTCAAGAAAAAGAACCATATCTTGTTCTTCATCTTTCTTGCATCAAATTAGTGCTTTGGAACTGCTATAGTACAAGAATCATCATCGTTGTCGTCTCATAATCGTCATTACATCATAACCTTGAAGTTCATAGTTCAAGCTTTCATCCATTTTGACTTAAATTTGGGTTCTAGCTCAAGGAGAAGCTTTGGTAAGTCAAATTCATCCCATTTCCTTCTATTTATGTTTGTTTATGCATTTCTAGTCCTCTTGAACATTTACAAGTCCTAAATCGGCTTAAATCTCGTTTTAGGTCAAATTAGGGTTAAATTTAGGGTTTGAATGATTTGGTGGTGATTCTGATGTTTTGGTCGAAATCGTGGATTGGGTTATGTGTATTTATGGTTAATGATGTTTAGTTATGCTTCAAAACAAGTTACAAGTTCCTACAAATCGTTTTGGATTGGTTTGGGTCGAGTTTTAAGGGTTTTGGTTCGTTTTTCCTGCATAAACTGCAGGTGCTGTCTGCAGGGAGTGGCCACTGCGGCACAGTGAGCTCTACCTTTGCTCACTGCGGCGCAGTGCCTATGTTCTGGTCTTGGTTCGACTTAGCCACTGCGGCGCAGTGGGCATGGTTCTGGCTCACTGCGACGCAGTGGATAGTTGCTGTGAAAGTATGCGCGTCAATTTTCAAACGTTAATAACTTTTGATCCGTGACTCCAATTAAGTCTTATGACCTATCGTTGGAATCGTAAGAGAGTCTAGTTTCTAGTAGTAACACTCTTTTTGTATGGATCTTATTTCATTTCTAAAAAGGTCGAGTCGAATGCGTCTTGTTCCTACTCGTTAAAGTTGTAAAGGTGTTTAGGGTTTGTGATTTGACTTAATTGTGCTAAACCAACTTGTTTATGATTGTAGAGTTGACATTACGGTATTATGATGTATAATTATAGGTTGTGGACGTGTGGATCCTATTACTCGTTTGTAATCTTATACTAGCTTCTTTGCCGGACAAGGTGAGTTTCGTACCTCCCTACTCGCTTGAGATTCGGGCTGAAAAGTGTAAACTTGCGTGTTTACTTACGTTGTTGATTGATTGATTGATTGATTTGGTTTAAATGTTGGATTGTTGAGACGGTTATCACGTTTGATTGTCTTGGTTTACGTTTGTTAAGTATTTCATTAATATTAGGATAGACGTACATACATAGAAGTCGGTTATGCTTTCATTGGGTTTTAGATGTGGTGGGAAGGCTGCGGGTGACCCTATATATAAGCATCTGGGACTTGATGAAAGTAGAATCCTCTTAAGTGTATGTACGTATAGAATTGGTGTTAATATTGATTGTTGGCTCATGTTTGTCGAATATCGATTCTTGATTCATGTTCTTCGTATTGCGATTATTGGTTTATGATTGACGAACATTGATTGTTGGTTCATGACAGACGATTGTGATTGATGCATATACGATTGATGGTAAGCATGCATACGTTGTACATAATCCCTCGGTTGAGGACTCAAACATCCTAGTGTATAGATGTATACACTTGTCCTGTGAGATGTTGGTGACATGACATCCGGGTATATAGACATATATACGCCGATGATTTTGAGATGCCGCCTTGTTCATTGTGATGACAGGCGAGTATCGTTGCATAGGTGACTTGAGTTCACGCATAGGATAGGCATGTTGGCTTATTCATGCATTCAGCACTTACATTGATTCGTATATCATTTGTGCATTCGTATTACACACTCACTTGTCTTGTGAGATCTTGTTGTTGGACGTTAGTGTGTTACTTAGAGGCTCGCTGTAAGTCATGTCTAGCCTCTACTCGTACATTATGATTATTGACGCTGGTTCTTCATGGACCATTACTACGAACTCACCAACCTTGTGTTGACTATGCTTAGTACACTTTTCAGGTAATCAGGTTCTCCCGGACGTGGAGTTTAGTTGCTTGCTTGCTGTTAACCCGGGCTTTGGACTTTATGAATCAAGGATTCATCGACCTTCTCTTTTGCATTATGCTTAGGATCGATTTGCCATCATCTGGATGTTATTTTGTATCTTTGATGGTTATTTGCTCCTTATGTATTTTGGTACCTGTTTCGTGTTGTAATGGATTCACTGAATCTTTATTTGCATTTAGTTCTTGCTCTATTGTAATTCCACCTTGTGCTATATGATTTCCGTGATATTTCGAGCCTGGGCTTGGGGTGTTACAACCACCCCCTAACAATGAGTTCTAAGAAGTTATAAGGCGCTGGTTTGAATCCTTGCTAAGCAGATTCCCTCTCACCTAGTTCTCTGGGAGTCACCGGACTATAGTCTATGCGGTAGTGACTCAGAGTATCCCCAATGATAAATTATGAAAAGCTTTTTTGTAAAATAATGTGTAA
This sequence comes from Erigeron breviscapus, assembly GCA_034093135.1. Lineage (NCBI taxonomy): Eukaryota > Viridiplantae > Streptophyta > Magnoliopsida > Asterales > Asteraceae > Erigeron > Erigeron breviscapus. The sequence continues at coordinate 26,405,456 of CM067168.1, forward strand.
GAATATGTAAGAGGTTTTTTCAAAAAAAGTCTTAACTCCAATGGTAAAAAGCTATCAAAAGCTTAAAGTTAAATAATTATATCATTTTTAAGATGAGAGAGGTAATGAAAAGCTTGATGCATATCAACCTATATGGTATGTTTTCAACCTATTATTGTACTAAAGAAATGTAATTTATTCAAGTTTAAGCTTTCAAAAGCTTTTTTACCATTGGAGTTAAGACTTTTTTTTGAAAAAACCTCTTACATATTCTTACACAATTTTTTACAAAAAAACTTTTCACAACTTAGCATTGGGGATGCCCTCAGGGTACCTATTCGGTACATGGGACCATAGGGTTCCACCCATTTTTCCCCCCTTTCATTAACAAAAAGATATCTACCAATATACTAAAACAGGATTGTGTATTTTTTTTATCGACACTTGGCGCATTCCTTGCACGACATGTGTCACTTTTGGTGTAATTAAAAAAGATTCCTAATTCATAATTACCTAATTGTAATCAAATACTAATCTTTCTTTAGATTTAATATAAAAAAGATTTTTGATCGACACTTGGCGCATTCCTTACACGACATGTGTCACTTTGATGTAACTAAAAAAGATTCCTAATTCATAATTACCTAATTGTAATCAAATACTAATCTTTAGATTTAATATATATATCTCATTATATATTTTATTATTATTATACTAAGTTTCCATATATATGATTTATAAAAAATTTTAATAATGTTAACAACTAATATATCAATACGGAATACAACTATCTTAAAAGATAAGATATATGTTAAGTTTTAAACATCTAATTAAACAAATATATTATACAATTCATGGGTTTCATATAATATGTGAAAGAATTTATATCCAAACTTAGGTATTTAAACCACATATTCTCTATTATCTATATAAATATAATTATATCATCATATATTATATAATCCGTACATCGTACGAGCATTAAGACTAGTAAGAAAACATAAAAAGAGTTGGAACCAACTTATATATTAAATTAAATGTGATATATTGAACGTGTTAGTTGTATTCTTCATTAAATTAAAATCTACATGAGATTTGCTTAATTATATTTAGTTTTTCGATTAATACCTTTTTACACTTGAATTTATTATATTCAGTTTTTTTTATGGGAAAGTGAAAGTGGTGTTTTCACACACTTAAGTTGGATGAAATTCCGCTTACATCTTAATTTTTTAATGTTTAATATATAATGAATAAATAATTAACCCCCATGTTTTTATGGATTAAAAAATTAGCATGTGAGAGAAATTTCATCAAATTTGGATGTGTAACGGCACCATCTTCCCTTCCCTTTTTTTATTAATATTTTCTAACAAGTTTGTGGGTGATTAAAAAGGTTAATCTAAAGCCAGCTTATAAATTAAAAAAACGCGTAATGTGTTAGTTGTATTGATCCAAATCCATTTAGTCTCGACCCGAACTTACTTGTTTGCATATGTATTCCACGACGGTGAGCCACTTTCTTCTATGTATAACAACATTAGTGGACGAATAAATAAAATCGACAATCTGATCTTTAATCTAAACAAACAAAACAAACACCAATTATATTCATTCATTTTTACTTATTTTATTTATTTATTTCCGTCATCTTCATTATTCTTTCTCTCCCTCTCTCTCTCCGTCTCCGTGTCTTTCATCATCTTCACACAAGCAAAGCAAGCAAACAAACAAATACATATACATATCCCATTACATATATATATAAATAATATATATCTATAATAATTTGTTGTGAGAGAAATTGTTGGAGATAATAATAGAAATAGAAATGGTGTCGCCAGAAGAAAACAACACAAACTGGATGTACGAATATGGATTGATTGAAGATATAGGAGGTGTTGTACCTGCACATGGTTCTAATAACAACAATTTCAATGGTTTCAATTGGCCAATTCAACATCCCCCCACTTTCAATCTTTCTTCTTCAAACCCCCTTAGGTAACACCTCTCTTTATATTTTCATCCAATTATTATGTATATATATATATCATATTGCTAGTGCTACCATTTTTACCATTGGCTTTTCACTGTTTTGGTTCTAGTCTCGAATTTGATGGCTCTATTGTGGATTCCGATGGACATAATGATTCCAGATCCAAAAAGCGGTAATTTTTCGATGTTTCTTTAAGTTTTTATGCCTTGTATATATATATATATATATGTATGTATCTATGGTTGTGTATTGGTGTGCTTTATATATATGTATGTATGTATCTATGGTTGTGTATTGGTGTGCTTTTGGTTAGATATGTAAACAAGGTTTATGGTTGTGTATTGGTGTGCTTGGATGTTTGATTTTTCGTGTTCTTTAAAGGTGATATTTATGATTGTGCAAATTCCGATATCAGATTAGTAAGCTGTAGAAAAGCAAACTTTAGGATATAGTCTTTGTCTCTTTGGGCATGATGCTTGTGTAATGGTTGGATGTGTTTGTGCTGTTATGCTTAAATGATCAGCCGAGTGTTTGATAATCTTTAGTTATTGTCGAGAAATACAATACGTAAAATGACCAAAAGGAGCATTCTTGCTAAAATAAGCGGTACATCTTGTGTGGTGAAGTGAAAGTTCTCAAATTAGGTAAATAAACGGTTATTGGGTGATTTTATTATACACTTTGGGAATTCTGTTTTACTTAGACTTTTTCTATGAAAGAAAGGAAAAGGACTCTACAATAGTACTACTGTACTAGGCCCCAATAGTTCGCTTTGTACTCGCCTCGTAGCGTTTGGCTGTAGCTACTTTGAAACTGATATTCTAGAGTCGGCTATTTGACCTCTGTATAATCTGAAGGATTCTGTTTATACTTAGACTTTTTCTATGAAAGAAAGGAAAAGGACTCTACAATAGTACTACTGTACTAGGCCCCAATAGTTCGCTTTGTACTCGCCTCGTAGCGTTTGGCTGTAGCTACTTTGAAACTGATATTCTAGAGTCGGCTATTTGACCTCTGTATAATCTGAAGGATTCTGTTTATACGTACATTAAAAATGGATTATCTAGATATTCCTTTATTATCTTCCTGTGTTTTGATTCTGTCATTACACCTTGACTTATGTTCAACAGGGGAAGGTCTGAATCTTGCAATGCTACAAGTAGCAAAGTGTGCCGAGAGAAATTAAGGAGGGATAAGCTAAATGACAAGTATGCTATTTTCTATCACCAGGTCTTTCTAATTACATATCTCGTTTGTTGCCACTTTAGCGTTATGGTGTGTGTTTTAGGTTTGTTGAATTGGCTTCAATTCTTGAGCCTGGGAGGCCCCCTAAAATTGATAAGGCTGTTATTTTGGTTGATGCTGTCCGAATGGTGACTCAATTACGGAAAGAAGCTCAGAAGCTGAAAGATTGTAACACAGATCTTCAGGAGAAAATTAAGGAGCTGAAGGTAATCCTTTTTTTTCCGATCTTCTGTATTGGGTAGAGGTGATGAAGTATGCACATTGGGTAACGGGTCAAAAGTCATAACAAGTATTTTTGGTAAACGGTAAAATGGGCAAGTTGGCCCGAAACGTTTATCTCATAGAACTTGAATTACTAATATAAAACACACTGATTTGTAAGGAGTTGTGCATTAAAGTTTTCTAAATACGCCCCCTTTGAGCAATATAACCTGTTATTTTTCATGCTAATTAGCTAATATTAATAATCTTTTAGAGGTTAAATATAACTGGATTTGACCCATTTGCAAGTTATAAGTAAATGGGTCGAAATGGCGGCCTCTAGTTTTCGGGAATCTGGCAATTCGTTTCTCGTGTTTTCAAGTTGCTTTTGGTTGACTTGTGTAGACTGAGAAAAATGAACTCCGCGACGAGAAGCAGAGACTGAAGATGGAAAAAGAGAAGCTTGAGCAACAAGTAAACACCATGAACCACCCGCCACCTACCTTCATGGCTCCACCTGCAATCCCTGCTGCATACGCTGTAGCAGCTGCCGCTGCTCGAGCTCAACCTATGGGTAACAAGTTGGTTCCGGTCATGAGTTACCCAGGAATGGCCATGTGGCAGTTCATGCCACCTGCTGCGGTTGATACCTCACAGGATCATGTGCTCCGCCCACCAGTCGCCTAATTTGGCAATCATTGCATGTGCAGGCAGTTTGTCATTGATCTATGACTCTGTGTTAGGTTTATGTTTGTGTAACTATGGTCAAACTTGATATTCTACTCCCCATGTTATACTTGTGGTATCTTTATAAAGTTAAACTAACTGTTAATGTGTGTGACTTTGTTAGTTTGTGTTGGGTGTGGCTTTTCGTGACTTGTAGGGACTCGATTTTGATTGGGCAAGTGAAATCATGAATCTTGATGCTTGTGAAATATCTCTATTTCTGTTGATTCGTTAGAATTTTTATCAACTTGCACTTCAACTTTTTAATGATGTATTCCTGTCGGAATGAGAATGCTAGAGTATAGATTCATATATGATAGCCTGATTCCAAGCTAACAGAAGTTAATAAAGTTGGAATCCTGTGACAGATGCTGTCTATTTCCGTTGAGCATCATGATAATTCTTTGTCGACCAGTGACTGGTGTCACGTTGGCTATTATAATATTCCCCTCTACGGTTTTGAGATGGAATTCAAGTATGAAGTAGATAATGAAAGAATTTATCTTTTTGCATTTGTACTTGTTAAATTCCGAATCAAATTACAAAACTTTATGAAAGGAATACATATATAACATCCCCAAAAAACGTATTGTGATTGCTGTAATCTTTCTAAGATGCTGTAATGTGACAGGACTTGATGAATTTATCTGAAAAGTTGACATACTTGGTCAGTTTTCATAGTTTTCTAAGCTCTGGAAATGCTATATCTAGCCAAGGTTTTGCTCGGCCATTAAAATGAACAACTGCAGCTCGTTGAACATCTGAATCACTTGTATTCTCCTGGTAGCCGAGGCCCAACATATGCCAAATGGGATCGATAACATGAACATGACCGTGAAAAGCTATCAATCCTGGAGGTAAGGTTCCTAGTTGCCACAAACTTAGATCTGATTTCAAGTTCTGCATTAGATAACAAACAGTTAAAGTCAAAACCTTGTGTGTGTTCTGTATAGCGTGTTACAGTGTTTTCTCTATACAATTATTGAGATACTGACCTCTTCAAGCCAGTGATGGTAATTCTCGCTTATGTTGGTCTTTCTCCATGCTTCTAGATCGAATATGTTCATGCCATAAGCCCAAGCACATTCATTTGCATCAAAGTTCTTCGAGATTAATGGGTGAGAAAAGTTCAAGTAGCTCTTGAACCGTTTTGACATTACAAACTTATCACCTCCTTTACATGTTTCAACGGCTCCATTCACTTTCCCATTCATGTTAATCTCCCATAGAGGTGATAGATCAGATTGGACCACAAGGTCATCGTCTAGGAACACCACCTTGTTAAGACTCGGAAACATCTGCACTCATATTCGGAGGGCCCATGAAGAAATTAAACTTAATTCATACTAGAGGTGGCAAATTGGGTGGGTTGGATAATGGGTCAAAACATGTTAATCTTTAGCACAGGTTAAATTAGCTTGGGTTATGTTGACTGTAACATTTTTGTTACAGTATTTTACAAGTACTTAGCATGCATAATCATTATGACTTATGAACACCATAATATCACATTAGTAAAACTATTAATTTGCATAAAACACTCTTAAGAGGTTGTATTTGTTAAAACTAGGCTTTGGGCCAATTTCGAGCAGTTTGACCAGTTTGATGTGTGTCAATTTAACTATTTTTTTGTTTGTCCCTTTTGACCTGTTAACGAAATGGTTGCTAAACTCACCTGTGGTAGATAAATCCGAACATGGTTCATGAGCGAGTTGTACTTGGGACTCATGGCTTGCAACTTAGCAGCAATGACATGAGGTTTCTCAGTGTTATTAGCCACAATAGCTGAAGACCCACCTCTAAACTGAGCCCGAACCTTTTGATCCTTCTCCATGGCCTCCAAAACCGGGACCTTTCCCTTTGCAAACCAATCAAAATGGTGCAACGCCTTGACTTCAATCACTGCAGGTGCTAAAGGGTGCAGGGAAAACCATGCCTGCATAGGAGAATAAGTCTTCCTATCTGTGATTATATGAATGACGACCATTTCGGGTCTTAATGAGTTGTAAACTAGAGATAATGCTACAACAGATGCGGCAAGGATGTTATCGGATGCAAGAACAAAGTGGAAGTAGGAGTTATTAACGAGGGTCGGTACAAGCTCAGGCATGGGGAGCTGGAGGCGGGCTGCAGCATTGGTGGCATGCTCGTGGGCTAACCGGAGGGCTAAGCAGTGGAGGTGTTTTGGTATGCTACTGGACGCGACGTGTCGGTAGAGGTATTCTTGAATTTTGGCTTTTCTAGTCCTTTGTTCAAGAAGTATTACCTAAGAAAAGACATGAACATATACTTAGTTGTTAGGATTGATAACTACATATAATTTTAATAGTCTTAGGATTGTTATTATTACTTGTATATTTCTACCAAGTACAAACAGAATTTGGTTTACACTTTTACCCAATATGGGAAGTAATCACAAGGCCAAAGGCCTTTGATACCATAAATGGATGAGGTTTATCCTGTTCAAATTACTTTGATGGACGAGTCTTTTTGACTCAGATATATGCGGCCTAACCAGAGTATTCATGGCCATTTCTAAACCCATTCCATGGTCACCTCTGAGATGTTACTTGGTGAGATTCGAACATGAAATCCCTTATGAGGAAATCAGGTTTCTATATATCAAAAGGGGATAATACCATGGATTTAAGCTTGATGGCAAATGTCTTTGCATCTAATTTATTGCTGCCTTTCATGCTAGTTACAAATTCTTCCACACTTTGAGGAGTATCAGACCCTTCTACTATTCCATCTTGACTGGATTGGTCCTCCAAGATATTATATATTACTTGTGGCACCTTCTAAAAACCAATAAATAACATGTTAGTCCAAACATTTACAAAACTCATAGGACAAAAAACATACATGGACTATTTAGCATATTATATTACATCTGAAGCTGATTGAAGGCTTCCTTTCTTTAGTATACCAGGTGCTAGCCTTTTTCCCAAGCAACCTATAAAAGATATGATATCGAGAAAACATACGTTATATATTTAAATTTATCGTGTAAACAATGGTAACTGAAACCGTCATGTAGTAATATTATCATAAGGCAGGATCACAAGTTTAAGTTTCTTTTACTCGGTTTTTGAGAGATAAAAACTTTAAAAAAGGAAAAAATAAATGGTGCATACCGATAGTTGAGCATTTGGTTTGATCATCAATGGTGTCAACAGAACTTATAACGTATATGAACCGAAGAAAGAATGTGAATAACAAAAGCGAATAGAACAGCATCTTGTAAGACAACCTTCGAGACCCGACCTTAACTTTAATAAACTCCCTTACACCTTTTCCTTGCAACAATGTAACATGTCTTAAGCTAGGAGATATATGTAACTGCATTTTGATCAAACACACCGCCTACGACAAAAAGAGCCAAACCCACGAGCTACAAGTGATTCAAAAGAAACACCTTATGGTTCGGGATATCGGTTTAGTATGTGTTAATTATGGCTAGACAAGGAAGACAATGTCATGTAAATGAAAGGAGCTAGCTAAGGGACATGATATGCCTTATGCCTAAATTCAATGTTGTTGAGGTTTTGCCATCTTGTACCTAACATTTACCTTGCTTAAGGTTTAGTGTTTTTCTCTTTCAAATTCTATTTTTTCCTTTTTATAATTGAATTAGAGTTGTTGTAATATTATATTGCACCTTAAAAAAATAAAATCATGTTTGAATAAGTTATATGTATATGTCATTTGTTAATTGAAAATGAAGTCACAACACTAACTTAGGCTGACAATTTATATTATTTAATTATCAAAAGAAACTTCTTTTTCTATATTTAAACATTTAGCCAGTTTTAAGCATGTTTAGATAATTTTTGGTAAATTCAAGTTTTGGAGTAATAGACAAATTTTGGATACTTAAACTATAAAATATGTGAAAGCTTGAGTCCTTTCATATGTTGACACGACCTTAACTTTAATAAACTCCCTTACACCTTTTCCTTGCAACAATGTAACATGTCTTAAGCTAGGAGATATATGTAACTGCATTTTGATCAAACACACCGCCTACGACAAAAAGAGCCAAACCCACGAGCTACAAGTGATTCAAAAGAAACACCTTATGGTTCGGGATATCGGTTTAGTATGTGTGTGAATAACAAAAGCGAATAGAACAGCATCTTGTAAGACAACCTTCGAGACCCGACCTTAACTTTAATAAACTCCCTTACACCTTTTCCTTGCAACAATGTAACATGTCTTAAGCTAGGAGATATATGTAACTGCATTTTGATCAAACACACCGCCTACGACAAAAAGAGCCAAACCCACGAGCTACAAGTGATTCAAAAGAAACACCTTATGGTTCGGGATATCGGTTTAGTATGTGTTAATTATGGCTAGACAAGGAAGACAATGTCATGTAAATGAAAGGAGCTAGCTAAGGGACATGATATGCCTTATGCCTAAATTCAATGTTGTTGAGGTTTTGCCATCTTGTACCTAACATTTACCTTGCTTAAGGTTTAGTGTTTTTCTCTTTCAAATTCTATTTTTTCCTTTTTATAATTGAATTAGAGTTGTTGTAATATTATATTGCACCTTAAAAAAATAAAATCATGTTTGAATAAGTTATATGTATATGTCATTTGTTAATTGAAAATGAAGTCACAACACTAACTTAGGCTGACAATTTATATTATTTAATTATCAAAAGAAACTTCTTTTTCTATATTTAAACATTTAGCCAGTTTTAAGCATGTTTAGATAATTTTTGGTAAATTCAAGTTTTGGAGTAATAGACAAATTTTGGATACTTAAACTATAAAATATGTGAAAGCTTGAGTCCTTTCATATGTTGACACGCATTTATTTGTGATATACACATTTTGACCCATTACCCGTTTTGACTCATTACCCAAACCCGCCCGACCCACCCATTTTGCCAGGTCTAACATTCACAATCCTTTTCTTTTTTTTTTTTTTTTTTTTTTTTTTTTTTTTTTTTTTTTTTTTTTTCACCTTTTTATCGATAGATCCTTATGTTTCTTTCTTTTTTTTTTCTTTTTCTTTTTTAATAAAAAACAACTCTTATCAAACCCAACAAACTACTTTTTGTTTACAACCATAAAGATGAAAGACGAAACCCAACCCAAAACGCGACATCAAAATGAGGATGAATGATAACCCCCAAAACAACAACTCATAACAAAACATGATGGTGGTGGTTTCCGGCAGTGGTGATTGTTTGTCACCGGCGGTGGAAGTGGAGAGATATAGATCTAGTGATATTAGAAAGTTGATTTGATTTGTGTGTTTTGTTTGTGTTTGTATAGATATAGATATACACACACACATATATCTATATATGTATTGTAAAGATTTTGGTTTTGGGATATACATCATCATCGTAGTCTTGAATTCATTTCGATCGTATTCTGGTGAGTTCGAAAGTAAGAGACAAAAGTTTGCTTGGAGGACTTGTTGGTTTTGGTTTGCAAAATCGAAGAAAGGAAAATGATCAATATGATGGGTATAATTAATTGCAGGAAAAAGAGAGAATAATATATATGATGTTGGTTTATAGATCATGATGATGTTGGTTTGAGAAATTTTGTTATATGGATTATGATGATGTTGGTTTGGGAAAAAAAGGATTTTGAAGGAATGGTTTTTTGATCTTTTTGTGTCAAATGGGTGGGTAAAAAAGTGTTATAGGGATATGTTATATGAGAATGGACAAAAATACCCTCACGTGGTATGCACGTGAGGGGGTTAACAGAGACTCACAAACGTCCGTTAGGGTGAGGGGTATGTAATGATACGAAAAATCACCATAGGGGTATGTAATGATACGAAAAAACGAGAGGGGCAAAACTTAATAATATGACATACCCCAGGGGTATGTAATGAAATTTTCTCTATTGTTATTTATTAAACTATATTTTTTCTTATGGAGAGAGAGAGGGCTGGTATTTTGTTTGGAGGAATATGACATGAGACTTGAATAGGGTGTGGATCCTTTTGAGTCTTGGCTTTTAAGGTGGGAGTTTTTCATCATATTAAACTAGAAGCCGGTGCATACTTTAGTATTATCAATATATATACAGTGGATTTTGATCATTTGAAAACTAAAATTTTCGTGAAAACTAGAAAACTGGGCAAAACACACTGTGATCTGAATTTAACACAATGTGTTTTTAATTTTTTTTAGAAAACACATTGTGTTAAGTTCATATCATAGTGTGTTTGAACAATTTTCTGATTTTCACGCGCTATCAAAAACACACTGTGATTTAAAACTTAACACAATGTGTTTTTAATTTTTTATAAAAACACATTGTATATTTAAAAAACACAATTAAAACACATTGTGTTAAATTCATATCACAGTGTGTTTTGGCCAGTTTTCTAGTTTTCACAAAAATTTAGTTTTCAAATGAACATTTCACTATATACAGTATCATTAAATTTAATAAAAAAGGTTTCATATTTTCGTTCTTTGTTTTGGGTAAACTAGCTTCCATGTTATAATAAGTTTTTTTCTTTATGCATCTTTTTAAAAGAAAAAGGAGCTTTGTTGTTGGGTGATTTGGCTTTGAAGTCATTTACCATCCAAATAGTCTAAATTGAATTGCTGACATGTGTTTTTATATATTTTTGCCTGATGTAACATTTCTTCTAAATGGGAAAGTAACACTCTCCAAATGTGTTGACTTCCGATTGGGTGGAAAAAAATGTTACCGTTTATATCTGACCTCTTCCATACTTTGACGCTAATAAAATTGGATACCATTACAACATTACTATAACCGGGACATTAGATTATTAACAATGGATTTGGACTGTTTACATGTTCGTGGACCGCTTAAAGAATCATACACTCTGTAGTATATATAGCTATACTTTTATGTGTTTGGTAAGATGGTGTAAATTGCCTTGTAAATCTAGTCCTGGAATTAATGGGCTATACTAAATACATATACAAACCTAACATACGGAACCCGGACCATCAATTTGCCACCTTACGACGGGTAAATGATGGTCGTTTTGGTAACATTGATGGTGCAGGCATCCGTTTTCAGTTTGAAGGACTCGACCCGTAACCCTGGAATGTTGTATTTCATTTCTGATAATTTGATTTTGTTTTATTTCATTGCTAGAATTAATAGAATTAACCCCTTTAAATATTTTGTAAATGAATAAAATGGTTTTGCCATTTAAGAGGTAAGAACTATGGTTAGATCTTCCATTCTTGTACAGACTGTTTGGATGGGTAGTAGTAGACTACATGGGGTTGTTCGTTTAAGAACCACCAAGCCAATTGTTTACTTATGTGGGATTCCTGTTGGGTTATATAACAATTTATCGAATTAAATCACAAAGCACGCAACGGAAGACAAGATCTATGTAATTTAATTAATCAACCAAGATATAGAAAGTGTACCTTAAATTGGAGAGATTAAAGCAAGAAAAAGGTTTAAATTAACCTCTCTACGATTGCACACACAACGTTGGAATGTATGTATGCTAGTACTTGATCACGAACCGAACAACCCTTTGTTAATTCCCTTTTGATCGAACCAAACAAAAACCCGAAACCCTTTTTCTTTGGTAGAACCGGTCGAAACCAAGAGAGAGGGAGGAGGAGAGATTTTTAGGGTTTTTAGAAAACCTTATGAATTGTGTATCAAAAACAATTGACTTAGGCCTCTATTTATAGGATTAGGTTTACTTGATGACCAAGTTTAGGGTTTGTGAAACCCCCTCCTTCTCCCATTAGGCCGGCCCCCTTCTAGATTATTCTAGAGGGTTTCCTAATTGTTTTCCAATCACAACTCTCCTTCGTTAAGTCCGTTAGTTAAGTACCGTTAACTATTAACTCCTTTAACGGACCATCGTTAGTTTTTCGTGATCAATTTAATTAATAAATTACATTTAATCTATTAATTAATTATAGTTACATTCACGTTGAGGTGTGACCCCGTAGGCTTAAATATATTTCGGACATACGTTCATTTTACGTGATCACATTCTAACAGCTCCCACTTGAGCTCGTAACAAATGAAGGTAATAACATTGGTTAGCGTCTAGCAACACGCCAATGCTCCCGAAAATATTTAAGTATAGTTTCTTAAAGTATATTTAAATGGTTAAGGCATTTATTATCCCTTTGTTCAGATACCGTGTTAAACATGAATACGGATCAATGTCATTTCATGATTTAACGATTTTGTTTCTCATTCCATAACTAATTAATGATTACCAAATATAATCGAGAACCATCTGGATTTATTTGGGCACGGCCATGCAAACATCTTAATTAGTCCTAATGAGGGCGCCAATGGTATCATACTTCAACTTTTAAGTTGAAGGAACAAATCCTATATTGACTACACGTGTCAGTCATCATACTTCACTACACTTTCTGAAAATAGCCCTTTATGTACTCCCTTATTCAGGAGAGTTAGAACTATATCAAGTAAGTGCAATCCATACATGCCGACCTGCTTGTATCTCAAGTCAAAGGATCAATAAAAGTAACCATTTACGAATTTCACTTAATGACGTTGATCCATAAAGTGATGAATTCGTTAGTGGGGTAGTCCGATATGCATCAACTATGGATATCATCTGAGTTTGGTGGGAACCATCCATTATATATTCCAAGAATATAACCAATCACTCAGATATGTCTTAGTTTAATTATACTCCCATATAATTAATCGACAATGGACAATCTAGAATATCAATAAAATATTCAAGGATTAAACATGCAAATATAGGACACAATTTAATATTGAATGAAATCAAACATATCAAGTACTTTATTTCATTATGGAAATATAAATTGTTTAACATCCCTTATCCAAATACCGAAACAACAGATTTACATGAAATAACTAGCTAATTTAAGTCCTATGCCCTGGGCATGCCTTTCAAGCTTGGGCCTAGACAAAGCTTTTGTGAAAGGATCAGCTAAGTTAAAATCTGTGTGAACTTTGAGTAATTTGATCTCCCCTTGTTCGATCTGCTCTCGAACATAGTGATATCGTCTAGCATAATGTCTGGCACCTTTCTGAACTCCGGGTTCATTGGCAATGATTAATGCACCAGTATTATCACAGTACATATCAATAGGTAAGTTACTTGAGGGGATCACGTCAAGCCCGCTAATAAACTTCCTTATCCAGACTGCTTCCATTGCAGCTTCTGAGGCGGCAATGTACTCAGATTCTGTTGCAGACATGGCAATCGTTTTCTGTTTACTGCTTTTCCAATCAACAGCACCTCCATTAAGAACGAATACGAATCCTGTCTGAGATTTCGTGTTATCTCTATCAGTTTGAAATCCAGCATCACAGTATCCGGTCACTTTGAGCTCTAAATCTGGATTTCCTCCATACACCAAAAACATATCTTTAGTAGCCCGTAGGTACTTTAGAATGTTCTTAACAGCAGTCCAGTGACTTTCACCTGGATTCTGTTGAAATCGGCTAACCATGTTTTGCGCGAACGCCACATCTGGTCTAGTGCATCTAACCGCATACATAATAGATCCCACAGCCGAAGCATAAGGGACTCTTTGCATGCGCTCCACCTCTTTAGGTGTAGTAGCACCTTGTTTGACAGATAAACTAAGTCCTTCTTGCATAGGTACAATCCCACGCTTAGAATCTTCCATCTTGAATCGCTTCAAGATCTTATCAATATAAGCACTTTGACTTAGTCCAATTAATCGCTTTGATCTATCTCGGTAGATCTTGATTCCAAGAATAAATGCCGCTTCTCCTAAATCTTTCATGGCAAAACACTTTCCAAGATGGGATTTAACATCTTGCAACATTGGAATGTGTTTTCCTATGATCAATATGTCATCAACATACAAGACAAGGAAAGTAACATTACTCCCACTAGCTTTGCGATATACACATGGCTCATCGGGATTTTGAATGAAACCAAACTTTTTGATTTCTTCATCAAACCGCTTGTTCCAACTTCTTGATGCTTGCTTTAGTCCATAAATGGACCTTTGAAGCTTGCATACTTTGTTGGGATGTTCTGGATCAATAAAACCTTCAGGTTGATCCATATAGACTTCTTCATCCAAGTAACCATTTAAGAAGGCAGTCTTAACATCCATTTGCCATAACTCAAAGTCATAGTACGCAGCTATGGCTAAGAGAATCCTAATAGCTCTAATGTCCGCAACTGGAGAAAAGGTCTCATCATAGTCAACACCGAAACGTTGAGTATAACCTTTCGCCACGAGACGAGCTTTATAGGTGTGTACATTTCCATCCATGTCCGTCTTCTTTTTGAAGATCCACTTACACCCAACAGTTTGAGCATTTTGTGGAAGATCAACCAAGCTCCAGACTTGATTGTCTTTCATGGATTTCATTTCCACCTTCGTAGCTTCAAGCCATTTGTCAGATTCCGGATCTGATAATGCAGCTTTGAAATTCGGAGGCTCATCGAGATCTCCTAAAACGTCTTCTTCTACCATTAGACATAGTCTTTCAGTAGGACGTCTTGTCCTTTCGGACCTACGAAGTGGAATCGCTTCATCATCATCAACTTGAGGTTCATCACTTTGAACATTTTCCCCCCCAAGTTGATGATTGCTAGGAGCTTCAGAAGGTGACACATCTTCCTCTTGAATCTCATCAAGTTCTACAATCCTCCCACTGTTCTCTTGAACTAATTTCTTTTCAAAGAATTCAGCATATCGAGCAACGCGAACAGTATTTGTGACAGAATTATAGAAGTCGTAACCCATCGTTTCCTTAGGGTATCCGACAAAGATGCACTTAGTAGTTCTGGGTTCAAGTTTGTCAGGCGTATCGCGCTTCACAAGTGCCTCACATCCCCAGACTCTTAAGTAAGACAGATTAGGAACATTTCCATGCCATAATTCATATGGTGTCTTGTCAACCTTCTTGGTTGGAACCATATTGAGAATGCGTACAGCAGTCTCAAGAGCATAATCCCAAAATGAAAATGGGAGAGTTGTACGGGTCATCATTGATCTTACCATGTCTAGCAAGGTTCGATTTCTCCTTTCAGACACTCCATTATGTTGAGGAGTGTATGGAGGAGTAAGCTGTTGGACAATTCCACACGCTTTCAGATAATCCTTAAACTCTTGGCTTAAGTATTCACCACCTCGATCCGAACGAAGAATTTTGATGGTTTTTCCGAGTTGATTTTCTACTTCATTCTTAAACTCTTTGAATGTTTCAAACACTTCATGTTTATGTTTAAGCAAGTAAACATAACCATAACGACTGAAATCATCCGTAAAAGTTATGAAGTAGTTAGCTCCTTTTCTTGACACATGTCTAAATGGGCCGCAAACATCGGTATGAATGAGTCCAAGAAGATCTTTAGCCCTTTCCGGTTTATGCGAAAAAGGTTTTCTTGTCATCTTGCCAGAAATACATGACTCGCATTTATCAAATGATTCATCATTTAATTGTAAGATCCCTTCACGTTGAAGTCTTTCAATGCGATTTTTGCCAATGTGTGCAAGACGACAGTGCCACAGATAGGAAGAGTCCAAGTCAGTCTTGGCTCTTTTGCTAACATTATATATTGAATTATTTGAATCACAACCACGCATATCAATTTCATAAATACCATCATAAGCAATAGCATTAAAATAATGAACATTATTTTTAGAAACTGAAATACCAATATCATTAAAAACATTAATGAATCCGTTGTCTCTCAACAATGAAACTGAAACAACACCACTAGTAATAGATGGTGCATAATGACAATTGTCTAAAACAATAATTAAACCGGAAGGAAGAACTAAATGATATTCTCCAATAGCTTCAACAGGTGCTGGTAGACCATTGCCTACGACCAACTGCAAAGCTCCGTGCTTCAGTTTCCTCCTTTTCCTAAGCCCCTGTAATTCATTACAGATATGAGTTCCACAGCCAGTGTCATAAACCCATCGTTTACGCTTAGTTAAGGAAAATAATTCAATAGTGAAGATACCTGAAGTACTAGCAACGCTTGCTTGCTTCTTCTTCACATTCAACTCGGCAAGATACTTGGGACAGTTCCTCTTCCAGTGCCCGACTTCATTACAATGATGACAGCTCTGGTCTTTAGCCGGATGCTCTTTCTTAGCCGGAGGGGTTTTCTTTGGTTTAGGAGCATAAGCAACTTGCTTACCCTTGCCTTTACCATCAAACTTCCCTTTAGCTTGTTGCGATTTCTTAGCTTTCTGGATCCGACCCCCTTTGATCATAAGAACATTTGGGTCATTGGCCTTCCTTGGAATCGTTTTCTCATATTCAATGAGCATAGCATGGAGTTCATTGATGCTCTTTTTCATAGAGTGCATGTTATAATTTTGCACAAAACCCTCAAATTCCTTAGGAAGGGATTTGAGAATCATGCCAACTTTAACATCCTTATGATAAGCATAATCCATCGAGTCCATTTTGTCAAAAATGCTCTTCATCTTGAGCACATGACTACTTACCGGCTTACTAGATTCAAGTTTCATGTCATGGAGTTCCACAACAAGGTCGAATAGTTCCACTCCAGCTTGTTTTTCATACAAGGATTTTAGCTCTCTGATCATATCATATGGAGTGTAAAGTTCGAATTGTTTCTGGAGCTCGGGAGACATGCTCGCAAGCATTAAACAACAAACTTCATTGAATCTAGTGTACTGAATCCTATATTCAGCTTTTTCAGCTTGTGAAGCTGTATCAGCCGGTTCGTTTGGCCATTGCCTTTCAATGACATCAGTGCGTTCTTCAACTCGCAGAACAATTCGTAGTTGACGATACCAGTCATTGAAATTCGATCCATTAAGCTTTTCTCTTTCAAACATTTGCCGAAAAGCATTGGTGTTTGT
Source organism: Erigeron breviscapus (assembly GCA_034093135.1). NCBI lineage: Eukaryota > Viridiplantae > Streptophyta > Magnoliopsida > Asterales > Asteraceae > Erigeron > Erigeron breviscapus. Next base: position 26,422,447 of record CM067168.1, read on the forward strand.
GGAAGGATTCATTGCCATCTACAAAACAGATTAAGTTCAAAAATCAGTATTTTCGATAATAAATCCTTAAGAAATTAATTACCCAATGTTTATAAAATAAACAATTAATTTCGTTAAGGCTAGGATCCAATTGACATACAACCATTTCATCAGTTGATCTGCTAGAAATGATTGCACTCAAAAGGTAAGTGACGAGCAATAATTGCATTACTAGTGCAATTCCTAGTGAGTATGGGACCTACATTTAATGCGATTCATCGCTTATGATTCCAACTTGATTCATCAAGGGATCATTATGTAGTCATGTTTTGTCCCATCTTTTGCCACGGGTCAAGGTCTCACCGCTTAACTCGCTTTAAGTCGTCCAACTAAGAACGCACAAAATTTACCACCACTGTGTACCAGTGAATGGGTTTCGCCATGGAGACCGCCATTTCACCACTGTGTACCAGTGAGTAAAACAACAGCCCCATGTGTTCTTGACAAATTGGATGGCAAATGACTTAAGTTTATTGGGTCAATCAATTTGATGTGTGATCAAAAAGTTATGTTTGAAGATTCATGCATATCTTCTAAACATAATATGTTTATAAAACTCATTTTTATTGCCTTTAAATACAAAAGAGCTCGGTAGCTCCATTCGAACGCACAAAGAAGCGCAAGGGCAAAGGTATGCGATAAACGCGATTTAAAAAACCCGCCCTTTTAGGAGGCTAGCGCACTCCGACTTATACCTCTCTTAGAGTTTGTTCAAATGGGTGAGCCGGTGTATCTTTTGATTTTAGGGCACCAATTTTATAAACAAAATCATTATTTCGATAATTATTAGTCAAGTTTATTTTTCCAAAAACAATTTTGCACACAATTTTCATAAAAGGCAAAATTAAACTTACTAAAACAACTTAACTTTTAAGCATGCAATAAGTTATGGTGAGCCACCTAAACATGTTACTATGGTTTGATTATGTTCAAATCGGCTCCCCCTTCAAAGAAAAGGACCACATACATCAAGTTGCCTTGATTGCGTAAGCCTTGAACATATATTAAACAAACAATTATCATATAAGCACATAGTTGCTGTCTGGAAATTTCCAGCAGCTTCACGACATGTTTAGACATGTTTCTGGTCCGATTCAGACTTCGACCAGAACTACAAAGTTTTAGCCCTATGTGTTGAGCATCTACAGTTCAAAGCACGACCTCTAACTCATTACGGTTGATTTGTTATGATTTTTTAAGTGAACAGGTGTCAAACAGAAACTTTCACAAATCATAATCACATTGTCACACAATTAAATCTTCAATTATCTAGTATAATTAACCCTAATGATCAAGATTACATATCAATATATCTAAGTAATAATCATGAATGATTTGCATGAAAAATTCATGATTTTTACTTCTTTTTAACAATTAAAACATTTAAGATACACATATACGCATGCAATTATCACATAATCATACTTAAAGATCAAAACTTGGAATTAGGTTAAAAAAAAAATTTTTTTTTTTTATTATTTATATCAGATCTGATTTCGAGAAAATAAAATAAAATAAAATTATATATATATTTTTTTCATTATTTTATTACAATTAATCAAATTAATTAATAAAATAATCAATAAGAATTACATAAAATTCTAAAAAAAATATAAAACCCTAACCCCCCTCAAATTTTGATCTTTTTGGTAATTAATAATCACATAGTAGGCTCGTGATACCACTGTTGGGTTATATAACAATTTATCGAATTAAATCACAAAGCACGCAACGGAAGACAAGATCTATGTAATTTAATTAATCAACCAAGATATAGAAAGTGTACCTTAAATTGGAGAGATTAAAGCAAGAAAAAGGTTTAAATTAACCTCTCTACGATTGCACACACAACGTTGGAATGTATGTATGCTAGTACTTGATCACGAACCGAACAACCCTTTGTTAATTCCCTTTTGATCGAACCAAACAAAAACCCGAAACCCTTTTTCTTTGGTAGAACCGGTCGAAACCAAGAGAGAGGGAGGAGGAGAGATTTTTAGGGTTTTTAGAAAACCTTATGAATTGTGTATCAAAAACAATTGACTTAGGCCTCTATTTATAGGATTAGGTTTACTTGATGACCAAGTTTAGGGTTTGTGAAACCCCCTCCTTCTCCCATTAGGCCGGCCCCCTTCTAGATTATTCTAGAGGGTTTCCTAATTGTTTTCCAATCACAACTCTCCTTCGTTAAGTCCGTTAGTTAAGTACCGTTAACTATTAACTCCTTTAACGGACCATCGTTAGTTTTTCGTGATCAATTTAATTAATAAATTACATTTAATCTATTAATTAATTATAGTTACATTCACGTTGAGGTGTGACCCCGTAGGCTTAAATATATTTCGGACATACGTTCATTTTACGTGATCACATTCTAACACATAACAGGCTCGTTTGGACCATTTTACAGGTCCATTGACCCTGTAAAGAATCAAATGTTTACAAATCAAAATTTTAAATAGTATTCCTTCCGTCCCAATTAAATGTCCAAATTTGACCGTAAATATTTTCGTTTGTGTTATATAAAATTTGATATATAGTATATGAATGAATTGGGTTTTCAAAGTAATTTTCATTGATATAATTTTCATCAAGTGTCATATAACACATATAAAGATATTTACAGTCAAAATTGTTAAAAGATGACTTTGAAAGTCAAAATAAGATACTCAAAATAAGATGACTTTGAAAGTCAAAATAAGACATTTAATAGGATCCAGTATGACCCGAACCCTTTACCCTACCCACCCATTTTGCCACATTTAAACGCACTTGTGACCGTTGTTTTGGTTGAGTAATGATGCAGTACTTCGTATTACCGCCACTCTAAGGACTCAACAAGTAAACTATATGAGAGTTAGGTATATGATTTTTCTCTAATTATATTCTTTTCGTTAACACTTCCAATACACAATTTTTGTTAAATAAATTATATCGTTTTGTACCTATCTGTATGAGACGAACAGGTTATTCCAAATGTTCTAACCAAGTCATTCACCTTCATTCAATACTTATTGATGACTCAAGCTTGCGTGGACCTCTACGAATATTCAATGTATATCTAACATTTATACCTAGTATTTTACAATTTTAATTTTAACAGAAAACCTATTGTGGATCTTCCAAAGCTGTTTGTCTATTAGTCATTTTCCTAAAACTATGGTTTATTGGGAGGAAAGACTAATATCTACCATGGATTCTACGCCAACTTTTTCTTGTTTCTGAATTAAAACAAATAATTCTAATGATATTAAACAATTTTTTGTCACTATATGACTATATATGTAGTTGTTATTGTTTGTTGCATGAGGCTTGGATTACTCTTGGTACATAATGAGAAACAAAGTTACTTTGATGTCACTAGCTCGTTGCATTCATTCCCTGTTTCTTACAAGGGAAGTTCTTAGTAATGTTGTCGTTGAAGGTTCCAGTTCTTTTGTAATGTTCACCTGTTCAATAATTAACAAATCTCTAAATATAAAGAAAAAAAAGTCATGAACTCAGGCATGAGATTGCAAACCTAAAAAAAAGGTAATTGGATAGGAACCTCCTGATCCCATGTACCATTTGGTACCCACTAATCCCCCAGCCAGGCTAGTGTCCAAGCTAGGCATGAGATTGCAGACCTTATGAACAAAAAGATGGAGATTGAAGAATATGTTGATTTAGCCAGAATGCTAAATGAAGTTTTCTCGAGAGGAAAAAGCAGTGAAGCCACTTTTAGATTTGCCTGCTGATTATGCTGATGGCAGGGGATCCATCAGGGTATTGCACTGGTACCGACATAGCTGTAAAGTGGCAAAGAAACTCGATCTGGTGAAAGAACTCAATTCTGATTATCTTGGAAACTGTTGCTCTTAAAAAATGCTCTCTTCTTGGATAAATACATTATTTATGTGATTATATGTATAGGGTTGTGATCATTTGAAAACTAAAATTTTCGTGAAAACTAGAAAACTGGCCAAAACACACTGTGATCTGAATTTAACACAATGTGTTTTTAAATTTTTTTTAGAAAACACATTGTGTTAAGTTCATATCACAGTGTGTTTGAACAATTTTCTGATTTTCACGCGCTATCAAAAACATAATGTGATTTAAAACTTAACACAATGTGTTTTTAGATTACACAATAAAAACACACTGTGTTTTTAGAAAACACAATTAAAACACATTGTGTCAGTGTGTTTTGGCCAGTTTTCTAGTTTTCAAATAAATATTTCACTATATGTATAATTATATTTGTTAATCATAGTTGGAACAAAGTGGAATATATATTGTGAATTAAAGTTATCTCGCATTGATATAACTGGTAATCTAAATGCACAAGATCAGTCGACGGAGCCTGATTATGAGTTGTATCGAACATGGGCCCATTGTTACGTTAATCTGGCTAGTTGTAATACTATAACCAGTCCATATGATAAATGTAACCATGAAAATCAAATTATAGACTTAAAATATCATATGTTATGTACTTGTTTCTAAACCATCATTCGGGTGTGATAATATGCCTGCAAATTACTATCTGGTTTGCTAGTCGGAGAACTACCAACTTATATGGCATTCCTTAGACTGGGCTTCCTGTTTTAAGAATCTACAGACCTATATTACCAATAAATACCATTACATACATACATACAGTTATTTTGGTTATGGTAATGTGTGCTACATGCTGTTAGCCTGTTACCGCCCTTTACAGCTCCAAGGATTCAACAAGTAATGATCGGGTTTTAAAGCAACCAGTTGAGTTGAATACAAATTAAGTGATTTGCAATTCTATATAAACTTCCTAAATTGTCATGCTTTTGAACTTGGAAGTACCCTATCAGATATGATCCATTATTACACAGACAAGATAATATGAAAATGATCAACCTTATTAACTTTCGTATTTCATTTTTCAATATTATTCTACTCAACTCCCGTCCCATATCTCTTTTACCATAGTGTTACGTGATTTACCTTTTATCATGTTGTCCGTGGGACAGGTGGTTGGAGGACCGATAATGGGTAGGTTATCAATGGATAGATAATTCTTTATCTGATTGTTTAAACTATTTATAACTCATTATATTTTTATCATAGTTGCAACAAGATTCACGAAACAAAAATATATATCTACATATTGTTTATGGACTATTTTTGGTTGAGAATCACTGAGCTAACTGGTTACTTACGTAGGTTGCCTAAAACCGGGCTTTTTTGACTGTTTAAGTGTCCTTCTAGAGAATCATATAAATAATATGAAAGTATAATAACAACAAAATAAAAAGAAACTTAATAAATAAACACAAATGAAATTTTTATAAAGTAACAGGTTCCTCTGACTCGACCCGACCCGACTGAATGTGAACAGCCCAGCCCATCTTCACACTGACTAAGTTTGACCCGAACCACCCAGTTCGACATAAAACCCATTACCAAACCCGAATTAGTTGAAATGTGACCAGTACCATTCTTCAAGATGTCCCAGTTGTTACCCAACCGACCCAACGATATTGTCACCTCTAGGTGGACTTGTAACAGTTGTATTGGTTACAGTGATGGGACACTATTTTCCGTAACCCCATTTTCAGCTTGAAGGAGTTAATAAGTAATTGTGGATTTTGTATTTGAATTGCAACAACATCTGACTATATTTCTAGTTAATTGATATTGTGTAATTTCATTGCAATTTCATTTGGTTTTATTTTTGCTTAGTTTTCATAGGTAGTAGACATAGACTATATGAGAATTAGGTACATGTTCTTTGTCTCTCTGCATTCTTTTTCTAACATTTGCAACCCAAAAGTTTCTATTATAGAATGTACCGTTTTGGTAGTCAATTGAACAGAATACGAAGTAACAAGTTATTAACATCGGAGTAAACAAGATATTCAACTTGATTCCATACTTAATGATCAAGAAAAAGCTTACGTAGACTTCTACAATATATTTTCTTCATTTTATATCTAATTTTCATAGTATTTTACGAGTTTAAATTCTCCATAGTTGTCTGTCTTTTAGTCACTCCTTCCTTAAAACTGTCGGTTTTGCCTAGGAAATATTAATATTTTCCACGTACCAATGTTTTATTTGCTTGTTCAAACAAAACAAAATCATCTGTTGGAACGATGCATTCCTTTTTTAACTTCATTGATACTTAACAATTTTTCGGCATGTAGTTGTTTTTGTTTGTAGCTGCAGGTTTGGATTACTATATAATAAGAAACGGAGTTAAGTTGATGTCTCCCCTTTTCTTCATTACCCATTTCACACAATGGAAGCTCTTAATTCTGTTTTCGTTGAGGGTGCCAAATCTTTTGTCATGTTCACATGTTCAAGAATTAAGACCTTTTCTAAATATGATAAAAACATTCGTGAACTCGAGGAAGGAATGATAAGTCTTGCTGAAGAGAAGAGGGAAATTGAAGAACAGATCAACATAGCCAGAGTTGAGGAAAGAACTCCAAGGCGGCAAGTAATTAAATGGCTAAGGAAGGTTTCTGAAGCTGAAAATGCTGTAAGGCCACTGTTAGAAAGGCCCTGTGAATATGCTGATGGAACGGGCTCCAGTATGCTGCACCAGTACCAACAGTGCTGTAAAGTGGCAGCGAAACTAGAATTGGTGAAAGAGCTTAATTCTACGCATTTTGATATTGTTGCCCCTGAAAGTTGCTCACCAATAAAAGCGGTGGAGAAAATGGAAGTACCACCTCTTGTCGGGCAGCGGACAATATCAGATATAATGAAGCTTTTGGAAATCTTGAACGAGGACGGTGTCAGAAGAATTGCGGTCTTGGGGATGGGTGGCATAGGAAAAACAGCATTGGTCAAGAAGTTGAACAATGAGCTGGAATCTTCCTCTCCAAGTTCATTTGAGATTGTCATCTGGGTTCAAGTATCCATGGCAGCAGATTTGAGAGCAATTCAGGCTCAGGTTGCAAAGCGAATACATGTAAAAGTGGAACCAGGAGACGCTCCTCATCGCATAGCCAACAAAATACTTAGCAGACTGGAGCAGAAGAGGAAGATCCTCCTGATTCTTGACGATGTTTGGAAAGAAATTGACCTGGATGCTGTTGGTATTCCTTCAAGTGATCCTTGTTGTAAAGTCCTTATAACCACTCGGTCTCGTGATGTGTGCAGGCATATGACCATTGATGTTTCTTTCCAGTTAAATCTTATGGGTGAAGAAGATGCTTGGAACCTTTTCGTTCAAAGTGCTGGATCTGTACTTAAATTAGATGGGATTGAAGCTCCAGCAAGAAAATTTGTTTCAGGTTTCCATGGGCTTCCGTTAGTAATAAAGAGCCTAGGTAAGTCAATGAGGGACAGACCACAGATCGAATTGTGGCAGAACGCATACGCTAGGTGGCGTTGCTCATCACCCTTGTTCCAGAACATTGAGAATGAGGTCTTTGGGCCTCTGGCAATGAGTTATCATTTCTTACCAAACAAGATTCAGAAACAATGTTTTTTGTCTTGTTCAATGTATCCCGGAAACTTCTCAATTAATGTTCGTGAGCTAATTCAGTGTTGGGTATCTGATGAGTTGATCAACGAGAACCAAAGCACAGATGACATATTCAGTGATGGGGTTTCTTTGGTAGAACGCCTGAAAGACTTGAGCTTGCTTGATCAAGATTCAAAAGGAACTGTGAAAATGCATGATATTTATCGTCACTTAGCCATAATTCTGTCTCAGACTCAAGAAATGTATGGCTTTCACTGTCAATCTGGCCTTCCATTCTATCAAACACCAAATGAGTCATCTAGACGTGTTTCTTTCATGGGCTGCAGGATGGAAATTCTGAAAGAGTTTCCTATAAATTCACAGGTCACAGTCCTTTTTCTCCAAGGTAATCCTATAAAGAAAATCCCAAATGAATTCTTTCACAATATAAGGTCACTAAGGGTATTGAATTTAAGCGACACTCGAATTACTGTCTTGCCTTCATCTTTTCTCTACTTGGGTGAATTGCGTTCTCTCTTTCTGAGAGGCTGTTTATTACAGAAGCTACCTTCTCTTGAAAACATGTCAAAACTCTTAGTTCTTGATCTTTCAAATAGCCGCATAAGAGAGCTTCCTGAAGGGTTCAGAAGTTTAAGTAGTTTGAGAGAACTAAACTTGTCATGTACACGCTTCTTAAAGAAAATCGTTGCCGGAAGCATATCAGGGCTAGTTGGTCTAGAAACTCTAGATATGTCGTTTAGTGCTTATAACTGGAACCCGGAGACGAGTTCAGATCAAAGAGCAACATTTGATGAGTTATTATCATTGGACCGCCTCTCAATCCTTCAGATAAGGCTGGACTCTGTGGAGTGCCTTGCATCTGCCTCTTCTTGGCTCAAGAAGTTAAGAAGATTTGACATCCAGATTAGTCCTAGGAACTGCAACTCGAATGATCATGTTGCAGAACATCAAAATGAAAAAAAATTGGTTCTTAGGGGTGTTGATTTCTCCCAAGAAAACATTCGTTATTTGTTACGCATCACAAGTTCTCTAGAGATGTTAACATGTGTAGGCATGAACCAGAGACACTGGCTTAGCCTATCATCATTGATATCGCTCACTATTTCGAATTGTGATGTTATGATATGTCTCATAAGCAGTGAAAGAAGTTCCCAAAATATGTTTCCAAAACTTCAGCACTTGATTCTCGATAAATTGAAAAATCTAGAGACTACTGTTCAGGGGATACTCCGCAGAGGCAGATGCCTTACCAATCTGAAAACGGTTCAAATTTCAGATTGCCCGATGTTAAAAGAAGCCATTTCTTATGCAATGCTACGTCATGTTCAAAAGCTTGAAGAAATCAAGGTAAATGGTTGTGAAAATATGTCTTGCATAATTGCGTCTGGGGAGCATAGAGAAACACTTCCGAATTTGAGGGTCTTAGAGATAAGCAACATGGCCAATTTGCACAAAATTTGTGAAGGCGAATCAGTTTTCCCAATGTTGCAGAGAGTTCAAGTTTCTGGTTGTTCCGGGCTAAAGAAACTTCAGCTTAAAATCTGCAATATGTCCAACTTGAAAGAAATCAGAGGTGATAGGGAGTGGTGGAATAATTTAGAATGGGAGGATGATGTTAAAAACGTATTTCGCCAACACTTTCAAGCATACCCAAGAAATACATGCTCAAGAAAAAGAAGATACAAGTAAAAAACGGGTAAATGGAGAGGGGTCCGTGTTCATGCTACCCGGACAAGGCTCGTCGAGCCTTTGGTTCCTAACTAATATTCCCGTGGCCGTTTCCTAGACAAAGATATAATAAGTATAAGTCCATAACTGTTTTCGTGTTTTTTTTCAATGTGCAAGTAAGACATATAGTTTAGAGAATAGTTGTATGTTCATATTCTGTATATAAACAATTATTATCTTGAAATTTTCTTTCTTGTTTGTCATTATAATTTATCATAGTTAAAAAATTCGGTTAGGCTGTTATTAACCTGAAAAAAAAAAACTACTCCATCTATCCATTATTATTCAAATATTACGGAGTAAATAAAAAGTTGTAAGTCTTATATGCAATATTTTCGTCAAGTTACCTATAAAACCTTTTCACGTTCCATCTCCCCCACGTTTTCCATCCGTTACCTCCACATTATCTTCATTCATTCATAACTTCTATATATTCGATTCCATGAAATAACAACTCAATTAAAAAAAAAGAAAAAAGAAAAAAGAAACTACGATGACAAAGTTCCACATTACCAAAAAATGGAGAAAAAAGGTGAAAATTTTACGAGCAATCATTCACGGTTCGCTTGGAAACAACGCGTTCGTTGCTACAGAAGATCACAAGGTTCATCACAATTTTGGGGATAATGATTATTGTAGCAAAAAGATCAAGGATGATGATAAGAAACAGTCTACTGCTACGACTAATGTGTCATGTAAAGTGGGCATGTTGGCAAGGGTACCAAGTAGAGGTCTAAATGGGTTACGAAAGGTCGGTAGAGCGGTTTCCATGCGTAAACACGAAGAAGAAGAAGGACAAGAAGATGAAGGTGATGAACTTTGTAAAAAGAGGATAATGATGGGAAACAAGTGTAGACCATTGAATGTTTCAGGTGCTCTTCATTATGATAAGAATGGTGTTTTGGTTCCTGAAGTAGACTACTAAGCTAATTATTAAAATTGTTAATTTCTTCTTCATTTGATGATTGATCACTTGATTTATCATGTAATGTGTTTTTTTTTCTTTTCTCTTTTTAAGACTTGTTTCTAACTTATGTTTCAATGCTGGTCGTTTTAAGTTCTATATATTACTATTACGTACTATGTTCCTTGTTCTTGTTGGAGCATCCCGGCCAATAAGGTACTAGCTTATTCAAAACTTACGATGCGTTTGGTCACAAAATGTTTTTTGAAAAAATAAAATTTGTTAAAGAAATTGGCGGTTGAGTTCAGGGCCTAGCCTGCCTACATCAAGAGTTGATCTTGGGTTGTAGGAATGGCAAAAAAAAACCCACCTGACGGGCAACCCGATAACCGATGAGAATACTCAATGGGAATAAATTATCAATCTATATTACAGTGAAATGTTCATTTGAAAACTAAATTTTCTGTGAAAACTAGAAAATTGACCAAAACACACTGTGATCTGAATTTAACACAATGTGTTTTAATTGTGTTTTATGAAAACACAATGTGTTTTTATTGTGTAATCTAAAAACACATTGTGTTAAGTTTAAATCACAGTGTGTTTTTGATAGCGCGTGAAAATCAGAAAATTGTTCAAACACACTGTGATATGAACTTAACACAATGTGTTTTCTAAAAACACATTAAAAACACATTGTGTTAAATTCAGATCACAGTGTGTTTTGACCAGTTTTCTAGTTTTCACGAAAATTTTAGTTTTCAAATGATCACAACCCCTATATTACATTATAAAACATTTTGTTATTTTTATTTTTTTCAACTAAGTTGTTGATAACCCAAAATACCCCTTCATTTTGTATTCATTTTTTTAAGGAAAATGATAAATCCTTCTACATAAATCTTTTAAACTATGTGATCATGACAATTGGTAGAATCAAAAGATGAGATTAAGAAAATGAGTAGATTACACTTATCATGATTTAAGTTTTTTAGAAGGATTATTATGCTATTTATTAGGAGGATATATCATTTCATTTTTTTTAACAGCGAGTTAGTAGTTAGTAGATAGCATTCGAGACATCATAATGACATCCAATTAGTCAGTATGCGTAGCTCGATTTACACATGCCTGACATGAAACCCATTTTTCTTTTTAAAGATCTCCACTTGAAATACCTATAATGTCCACTTAAAGTACATATAACACCCTCTTAATGAACTTAATTTACAACATCTATCCTTAACTCTTAAATAACTACACTACCCCTCTTTTATATCAATTACTTTTACATTAATAACCACGCCGCTACCACCATCACTCATCACCGCTACATTGCGCGGGATAAAGCTAGTTGAAAATAAACAAATAAAAATAGGTACAACAATAAAATACTATAGTCATTTTCCATAAAGATATATGATGTTGTTGTAAGAGTGTTATAATAAAAGAGTGTTTAGGATTACTTATTTTAATTTTTATGTTTATTATTATGTTTTTTAAATAGATAAATAATAATAAACATTTTAAAAAAAATATTTTTGTGTACATCAATAAATAAAATAAAACTTTTTTGTATATAAAGAAAAAAATGGAATTATAAAGAAACAATACAGTAATGTTATTTAATCCCATTAAAAATAAAATATCAAAAGAAGTAAAATGTAAACATTGAAAGAGACACAACTTCCATAATATAAAAAAAAAGAGTAAACGACATAAATCGTCCCTGTGGTTTACTCAAATAGTCACGTTTCGTCCTTGTGCTTCAATAACGTCATGGATCGTCCTTTATAGGAACAAAAGCTTCATGTTTCGTCCTTTGACTATTTGACCGGCAGCCCACCTCCGATAACCTCCCCACGTGACTCCCACGTGAGGGTATTTTAGTATTTTCCTAAACATAAAGGACCATAGATGATTGTTTTACTGATATTTGGGAGATATATACGTACAAACATATAACTGATACACATTCAAGTTAATCGTATAAAGGACTCACCACCACTAACTTTCATCTTCAATCCAGAAAAAACTCTAAAATCAAATACTCATCACCTGATCTTTATCTTTTCATCTTCATCCAAAAACCTTAAATCATATATACATACCTAATCTCTAAATCTAATAGTTCTATTCAAAAGTAAATAACTTTCAAATCTTAACCCACAAACCATTCATTAAAATTCCAGCCGCCCTTTTCCTTCTATCCATTGTCAATTTTATGGTAGTAAATCAGAAACAAGAAAGAAATAAATATAGATATAGAGGTATAGAGGAATTAAATCAGTAATAAAATATTATCCATGGTGGTAGGTAGCGAGGGATGCGATGGCCGGAAAATTGGGGAGGAAGGGTAGCAGTTGCGGCGAGGGGTTGCTACGGTGATGAGGAAGAAAATGAAGCAGCTACAACCGTTGCTGACTGCCGCCGCTAATATGCTATCACCATCTCTCTTCTCTTTATATATATATATATATATATATATATATGTATGTATCTACACTTCTTTTCTTTTATATGATTTTTCCAAATAGAAAGGCAATGAAAAGAAATAAAAAGGCCGCTGAAGTCTTAGCATATGGAACTTGATTTGTGATTTTGATAAGCGACTGAAAGAATTTTGAGTAGGTGGAATTGTATGTATTTTAATTTTTATTTTGGAATTTATGAATCTGTTTTTGTGTGTATACATATACATACACAAAAATACAGATCTTGATTTGTGATGATGTTTGAACTCTGAACATAGATCTAGATAGAAACATAGTTTGAACTCTGAACATAGATCTAGATAGAAACATAGATACGAAAAAATGAGTTTTCTTTAAATAATTTATATTTTTTGTTGTATAGACATATATAGAAACTGGGAATCAGTTTTTCTTATGAAGATGATTAATATAAATACATAAAACAATCAAGTTTGGTCCTTTATGTTTAGGAAAATACTAAAATACCCTCACGTGGGAGTCACGTGGGGAGGTTATCGGAGGTGGGCTGCCGGTCAAATAGTCAAAGGACGAAACATGAAGCTTTTGTTCCTATAAAGGACGATCCATGACGTTATTGAAGCACAAGGACGAAATGTGACTATTTGAGTAAACCACAGGGACGTTTTATGTCGTTTACTCTAAAAAAAGAAAACAATGTACATCGGAAAAAAAGCAAATTTTACGTTGTAGCGTAGTACAGTATACATTAAAAAAGAAGCAACTTTTACTTTACAAAGAAAGAGACCGACAGATATAATATCTTATTTTTTACCTGACAGTCAAAACACAGCATTCTCCTTTCATATCATCATCACCTCCAAAAATCCACTTCAAATTAAATCAAATCATATCATATTCCATCACCACCGTTGATCTACTTTATATCTATTTCACTCTTTCTGTCTCTATACATTCCGGTGACGCCCCGTCTTTTACGGCGTCTCCATTCATCACTTCAATCTATACATAACATTTCCATATATATAATTTTACAAAAATGGAATCGATAATAGCAAGGGCGCTGGAGTATACTTTAAAGTACTGGCTTAAATCATTCACTAGAGATCAGTTCAAGCTACAAGGACGCACTGTTCAGCTCTCCAATTTAGGTTCATAACTTTGCTTTATTCCAACGCAATTGTTTTTTAACTACTTTTTTATGTTTGATCAATGAATTATGTAATTTTGTTAGTAGTTTCGTGCTCTGGTTGATGATTTCGGTGTCGCATTAGTAGTGTATATACTTGGATCGAGTAGGTTCGATTCGTCGATCATGCTAGTGTATCGAGTAGCTCTCCATTTTCGGTTCACAACTTTGCTAGTTTTCAACGCAATTGTATAGAATTTTATAATAGTTTTTGTTTTTAAACTACTTTTATGCTTCGATATGTGAATCAGGTAATTTTGTTAGTTCGTGGTTTCGACTTTCGCGAGTAGTGTATGTGCTTCCATCGAGAATTAGGCTATGTATCAATAAATTTTGTGCTTTAGGATAAAAATTTACAGAATCTCGTTAGTTGTTTTGATGATTTTATCATAGCATTTTGTGTTATATTGCTAGTCTTGGTTTTGATACTTGGATCCAAGAATCCCGTATTAGCAGCCTGCTCGACTCTTTAGTACTTAAAATGAAGTAGTAGGTATTGCATTAATAGGTTTGGATGCTTAAGTTTGAGAATTCTTTATTGTTTTAGTAGTTTTGATACTTTAGATGAGGATATCGGCATTGCATTTGTAGATTTGATGTTTTGATAATACGTAGAATTCTGCATTATATTAGTAGGTTTGATGCTTAAATTCAAGAATTATGTATTGTGCTAATAGTTAGGTACTATATATCGATAATTTACATATCACATTTGTAGTTCTTAATGCTTTGATCCGAGTATTATCAGTTTGAGGCCTTAGTACTTAGGTGTAGGTACTTCATCAATAGTTTTGGTGTTTAGATTTGAGAAATTTGTATTGTGTTGGTAGTTTTAGTAATATAGTCGAAGATCTTGTGAATTCTTTAATAGTTTTGATGCTTAGATTTGAAAATTCTGTATGGCATTGGTACTTTGATTGGGAATTCGGGTATTGTGGTAGTAGTTTTATTACTTTGTTCAGAGATGATGGTGTTGCATTAGTAGTTTTGCACTTCAACAAAAGGTTTCAGTAATGTTTAATGCCTAGAACTGAGACTTCTGTATCCACTTGGTAGTTTTAGACCTTAGTAATATGATTGGAAGGTTAAGTATTGCGTTCATAGTTATGGTGCTTCTATGCTATTCTTTATGATTTAATAGACGGATTTGCTCTTGATTGGTATAGATTGTGTTTTAGCAACTTGCTTGATTTGGAAGCAAATTTTGTATTGCAGTATGGTACTTCTATCGAAGATTTCAGTATTGTTTTAGTAGTTCTGATGCTCCATACTAAGATTTTGTATTTTGTAAGTATTTTGTGGACTTTGTCAATGTTTTTGTATTGCAATAGCAGGTGTGGTGTTTCGTTAATAGAATTTTGTGTTGTATTAGTAGTTTTGGTATGTCGATGGAAGATTGCGGTATTGAATCTGTAGTTTTGATGCATTGATATAAAATTATGTATGTTTTAAGTGACGGATTTGAATTTGATAGATATAAACGGTGATGCTCTCCATGCGAGTCTCGGATTGCCGCCAGCATTGAATGTTAAAACCGCAAAACTCTGGAAATTAGAGATTATAGTACGTAGCTTCTTGTTAAACTCATATATTGCTATCAGTATCATAGATAACTGTCTGCTATTAAATTTATACATACATACATACATGTATCTAATCTGATTTGAAATGGCTGTGTTTGTAAGCTTCCTTATCTGAGCAACGTACAAGTTGAGCCAATTGTTGTGCAAATTGATAAGCTTGATTTGGTTTTGGAGGAAAATGATGATTTGGATGCATATAAGAGTACAGACAGGTACCTGTTACTTTCATATGAATATAGATCTTGGTAATGACTATATAATTCGAAGAACCACTTCCATATCTCTCATTACTATTCTCTTGTATATTTCTGAAGTGCACAAACGCCATCCAGTCCTTCAAAAGGCAGTGGATATGGATTTGCGGACAAGGTTAGTCCCTCCAAATGGTGTAGTTTTCGGCTTCTTGTCATTTCTTTTGTTTCTAGATTGTTCTTAATGTAAAGTTGAAAACAAATAGAGCAGTGCTTTGTGTGGAAGAGATTATCCTTTCTGTTCCTGAAATGAACCATCCCAAATTTAGTGGAGAGTTTGTCACAACAATGAGCATTATATCATGTGAGACTGTGAGCTAGTTTTGAAAGTCTATGACTGTTAATTGCAGCAATCAAAGGAAAAGCATATAGGAAGTGACCTTAAGTAAATATAAATGATCTTCTAGTAAACATGAACACGCTCTAAGCATCATTGTGTTACTCGTACTACTTAAGAAGCAATCGACAAAACCTTGCAACCACAATTTTCTTGAAGCTTACTTGTTTAACTCCCTACAAACTTAAAAGTGATTTCACTTTGAAATATGTGGGTGGTTGGTTTGGAGAGGTCATTCTTGCAGTGGTAGGAAGCTATTTTTTTTCTAGCTGGTAGTGAACTGTAGCCCAGTGGCGGATCTTGATCCATTTAGTATGGGGGGCGAAAGTCACGGGACTAAAAAATAACCCTAAGAAAAATAATTAGAGAGGGACCTGAAGTCACGAGGACCCAGAAATAACACTAAGAAAATTATTTTAGAAAATAAATTACGGATAAAATTACACTACTGAGCGAAAAAACAGAGGGGCTGGTGACCCCTCGGTCCCCTTAAATGATCCGCCATTGACTGTAGGTACTTCCTTAATG
Organism: Erigeron breviscapus; assembly: GCA_034093135.1. Lineage (NCBI taxonomy): Eukaryota > Viridiplantae > Streptophyta > Magnoliopsida > Asterales > Asteraceae > Erigeron > Erigeron breviscapus. The sequence continues at coordinate 26,438,918 of CM067168.1, forward strand.
TAATATTGAAGGCCATCATTGTCTATGAGCTTTAGGGGTCTTTTATCTTTTGCATCCACAATTAAATTTTGTACTGAGCAGCCATGGTTCATCAGTTTTCGATTGTGGTAAGTGGGGTACTATCTTTCAAGCTCTTTACTCTCATAGTAAATTGCTTGAATTGCATTCTTTAAACAGTTAACCTGTGGGTTGGGCATTGTTGTATTTGTTTAGTTATTTATCCAAGAGTTTTAAGGATTCCAGGGCTGATTATTTTACTATATCAGATTGCAGACGGGATGACACTGGAAGTACGGACTGTCAATCTTTTACTTGAGACACATGGGGGTGCTCGACATCGAGGAGGAGCAACTTGGTACATTTCTGATCCGAGCTCCACACTGCCTAATATGCCTCTATGATAACTCACCTTGTGCATAATCTGAAATGGGCTCTTGCATCATTTAAATATGACCAGAGAAGGAAAAGAGAGGGCAGGTTCATTTGATGCTCATTGATATAGCGTGGTTTTAGGTGTAACCACACTTCTATGACATCCCCCGAATAGGAATTCTTGATATCGGGGAGAGCTTAGTTTGTACCATTTCCAGTTATAGTGTTAACAAGAATAGGAAGTGTGTGGATTTTTCGCTAACTGGTCAGGGTAGGCTAAAAACAGAACCGAATAGAAGTTATTAATAAGCAGACTTCCATAACCTCTAGAGCTTTAGGACATGAATACTAGCCTTAAATTCCTACCATGGGACAGATTTATTGCTACATTCCACTTGTTGGCATCTTTCTTCATTCAATCTTGGCTGACTTCAGTTTTTCCTGATGACCTGTTATAGACATGTGATTCTATCGTTTGTGTACACTAGCCTCGTGAAATTGTACTGGCTACTATCTGGCTTCTGAGGTCATGCTATTGTATAATTTAAAATTATGTCCACATTGACCTTCATACAGTCTCTCTTTTCTTAGTATGTCTGTTGTTATTGCTAAAACATTGTCACATGATTCCTTTTTTTGCCAACCAGGGCATCACCAATGGCATCTATTACCATCCGCAACCTCTTGCTATATACCACAAATGAGAACTGGCAGGTTATCTTATAAATTTGCACTCAAGTTTAATGTTTTTTTTTTTTATATTAGGTTTGCTACATCAGATTACTAATTGAAAGTTTTTAGCAGGTGGTTGACCTTAAAGAAGCGAGGGACTTTTCAAATGACAAGAAGTTCATCTATGTTTTCAAAGTAATTTTTTAAATCTCTTTGGAAGTTTTTTTTTTTTTTTTTTGTTGTTGTTGTTGTTGTTTCTGTTGTTGTTGTTGATAACTTAGATCATGTAATATTTATCACTTGTTACATAAGGGGGTGTTAATCTGGTACATAACTGTTGTTACAAAAGCTTAATTTCTTTTGTTACATGTCGGGTCACTTGATGTTCACTTATAATACTTATTCTTTTGGTCACCAGAAACTTGAATGGGAGCATCTATCCATCGACCTCTTGCCTCACCCTGATATGTTTGCAGCGTTTTCTGAAGGTGCTTTTAAGGACGACGATGGTGCAAAGCGAGTATTCTTTGGTGGGGAGCGGTTCCTAGAAGGAATTTCCGGAGAAGCTTATGTAATACATGCTTAATCCTCTTAATTTATATTCTGTGAGCTTTGGTGTAGCTAATGGTGTTCTTGTACTGTGAATGATTATCTGAATTGCATGTGACTACCTTTTTTTTATCTATAACAGATTACGATACAAAGGACAGAGCTTAATAGTCCGCTAGGGTTGGAACTCCAGCTACATGTTCCTGAAGCTGTGTGCCCAGCTTTGAGTGAGCCAGGTGAGTAGACATTTTTGTGTCTGTGCTTTGTTGCTAATTTATTGCCATGTTTCTTTAACTGTCTTGCACTAATAACATGAGCAGGACTGCGAGCTCTTCTTCGTTTTTTTACGGGATTGTATGTCTGTCTAAATAGAGGAGATTTGAATCCAAATGCTGAAGAGGTTCGGCTTCTTTTGTTTTGTCATTTAGTGTGGAATTTGTTTAGTGCACCATCACCTGTCCAGGCCATTAACTAATCCCTCATCTGGCAGCGATCAGCAGAAGCTGCAGGGCGTACACTGGTCTCCATTATGGTGGACCATATATTTTTTTGCATTAAGGATACTGGTTGGTTACTTATAGTTTCAATGCCCCTTCTTTTGGTGTGACTATTTTCTCTTTCATATCCAAGATATATATTATTAATATATTTATTTAGGAATGGTGTTGTTTTCAGTTATCTACTAGATGTATATAGACTATAGTAACCTTCAATTCAAAATACATAAAACCATAGTCACATAAAACGCGGTACGCTTCGGTACGGGTACGCGGTTCGGGTACGCAATTCGCTATTGATGACGAATTCGGTACGTGGGGGGTATACTCATTTCGGTACGCTTGGGTACGTATCGGTACGGTGTACCATGTATTTGGTACGTTGTAACAAAAACATTAGTAAACAAAATTTATAAATTTCATAACATAAAGATAAACTTAAACATAACATGATAAAATCCAATAGAAAAACAAAACAAACAAAGCATTTCTAATCTACTCGTTTCCTTTTTCCTTTGTCATTGTGAACGGGAATACCCGGTGTGTTGCTGATATGTGTCTCACTATCATCTTGAGTATTACGTTTTTGGCCAAAAGCCATTGAAGATAATTGATAGTGAATGGAATAATTGTAGTAGAAGATGATTGATAGTGATGGTAAGGTGAGTATATATAGAAGAAAGAATGTAAAAGATTGCTGGAATATTGGGAAGTGATTTGTATTTAATGATGGAATATTGGGAAGTGAATAGGCTGGCTATTTTCCCTCTCAAATTCAAATTGCTGGAAGATCAGCAGTCAAATAGTAAAAAGGACCAGGTTTGGTGTACCAAGATAGATAATTCGTTTACCCTCCATGATTTGGTACGCTGAACCAAATCATTTGGTACGCTGAACCATTGCCTATTGGCACGCTGAACCATTGCCTTTTGGTACGCTGAACCAAGAGCGTTTGGAACGCTGGTGTACCGCGTTTCGGTACGCCCCGTACCAATTCGTGGTACTCTACATCTTCAGCGAATTATGTGACTATGATGTACTATTAATCAATAGTTGCTAATTTACTTGCAGATTTCCAGTTAGACCTTTTGGTGCAGTCACTTTTCTTTTCCCGGGTAACTTCTTATGATATGAATTTTTTTTTAGTGTTTATTGCCTCCTTCGCAAACTTTTTTGCCATCCAGCTAGCTAGCTCGTATAAGTGGGAATAAATTATCTTCCTGATTCACATTGCATATTCAATTTGCTCTTGCAGTCAAGTCTTTCTGATGGAGAGATAACCAAATGCTTAACTCGGGTGATGATGGGTGGACTATTTCTGCGGTATACTGTGTTCACTTATGTCCTTTACCTATCTTAATTACATTCTCTTACTGTTTTATATACATGTATCATGAAGCATTCGTGATGCTTTTAGATGTTATGCAGCATTTGCATATTTGCACTAGAGGTGACAAAAATGGGCGAGTCGGGCATGTGTAGTTTTTTGGTATGCTTTGGGTCGACCTGAAACACTTTTAACTTTCATTTTTGATAGTTCTTATAAGTAGTTAGTATGTTAAATTTGATTACTAAAGCTGTATTATAATGCTTTTGAATGAAGTGATTAGGATGTTACATAATTAAAAAAATACACTTCGGGACACTTTTGACCCGTTCCCTACTTTCCTATTTATCTTAATAAAGTTTACCTTATTTGACCTGCTCAAGATTAAAACATAACCGAAGTTGACCCATCTATAAGTGAATTGGTCGAAGTTGCCCCCTCCGATTCGCACCTCGCACTTGTTGGTCCAGAATTTTTTTTATAAATTTTTTTTATTATGATATCCCTGAAGCTGTATGAATTGCAGACTAACTAGAAGCGAGGGAGAAAATCATTAGGATAATTGAAATTATTTTTTATCTGAGCTATCGCTCAATTAGTATATATGGGCATGTTAGCAGAAAATCACTATATTTTAGAAGTATATCTAATACATTTTTCTGTCATGGACTTTTGGACTTTTTTTTAAGTGTTAACAATGTTTAGGCCATAGAAATAATTCATTCATTGTTTGCAATACAAGTGATAGTGAAGTGAATGATGTTGGCATCACTTCATAAGTTGAATGAAAATGTCATTCCACGCTTACAACCACCCTCTTAATAAGTACTCAAGACCATAGGTTTATTCAATTCACTTTTTTTAAGACAACTTAAGAATCAAAACGTTGTGTCACAAGCTTGTCATTGATTAGTAAACTATTTTGCTCATAGTTACTACTTACTAGATTCACTCATCTTGCCACGAAACCAATTTGCGGTTCGAAACTGAATCAGGAACAATTGGGATCACGAATTTCAAAGTAACGTTCCCAAGCTCTTTCTTATCCGTTCCGAGTTATTGTGGGTTCGCGAATTCAACTTTGAACAACGACGTTTTTAGATGTCAAAATCCGCGATCCAGCAATGGGAACACTTACAATCTTAGATTTGCATCAGACTATGGGATCCGAATCATGATTCTGATGATAGTAATGTCATTAAGTTTTAGTATAACTTTTTGTTGTCTTTTGAGTTTTGTGTTGGAATGTTAGACTTTCATCATGAGATTCGAGTATTAATATCATCATTTTCAATGAATGAATTTTATATTACATATAAAGAATATATACTATTATTTATAGGGTACGTCATACCAAACTATACAATATATCGTAGGCCCCCACGACACGGATTTAAATCGCAAACCTGGCCCCCATCCCCGTATAGAAGCAAAACCTGAATCTGGTAACTATGATTTTGTTTAGTGTTCACTAGTCACCAATAAATTTAAGAATGATATAGTATTCCAAAGCAGTGGGCAACAAGATATAGGACTGTGTTGAGTATTGAAACTTGGAAGTTGTGGGGAATATGTACTATACTTATTTTAAATAATTGTTTTCCTATTGTTGGCAAAACTACTTCATAATGGAATTTGACATGATAAATTTCAGGGATACTTCCTCTCGCCCACCATGCGCTTTAGTGCAACCGTCAATGCAGGATGCTGCAGATGAATCACTGCAAATTCCAGATTTTGGTATTATCTGATGTGAAATATGTTGACTATCTAATTTGCATATGGCTCATAGCTTGTTGAAGTCTGAATTCTTTATTTGTTATTTGACCAGGAAAGAACTACTGTCCTCCAATATATCCGTTAGGGAATCAGCAGTGGAAACTAAGTGAACGTGCTCCACTCATGTCCCTCCATTGTCTTCAGTTTATGCCTTCACCTAACCCACCATCCTTTTCTTCACAAACTGTCATTGACTGCCAGCCTCTTATGGTAATGCATTTTATTATGTTACATGAAAACTAGAGGTGGCAGTTTTAACCTATTTACTTGTGAATGGGTCAATTTGGATTAGTTATATCTCAATCAGGTCAGAAGAGAAAATGAACAGGATGGAGTCGCCCAAAGTGATTAGTATATTTTTTTTTTTGCTACAACCTCCTAAATCTTTTCATTCAGGATTTCGATTATTATCGCAGTAATATAGTTTTTGGTCATGTTTAAATCAATAGTTAATTAAAAAAGCTTTGAAAATTGGTCAAAAGAGTGTTTATGGGTAAAACCAGTTCTCGTTGGATCTGTCTAATAGATGCCTGTTTCAACCCGAACCCACTCTCCATCTTACACAACCTGCCGACCCTCTCATTTTTCTATTTCTGATGAAAATTTATAGCATAGGTTCGACTTTACCATGTCATGCTGAAATATTATTGCTTAATTTCAGATACATCTTCAAGAAGAGTCGTGCCTAAGAATTTCATCCTTGCTAGCTGATGGAATTGTGGTAAATTCTGGTGATCTATTAGCAGATTTTTCAGTCAACTCCCTTGAAGTCAAAGTCAAAGGAATAGATATCACTGTTCCACTGGAAAATCAAAATGAGAGCTCCTTTTGTGGAGCAAGACTTCATATTGAGAACCTATTCTTTCATGATTCACCTTTCCTGAGGCTTAGGCTACTCAATCTTGACAAGGATCCTGCATGCTTTTGCCTCTGGAAGGGTCAACCAATTGATGCCAGCCAAAAAAAATGGACAAGTGGAGCTTCTTTATTTGATATGTCTCTAGAAACATGTGATAGCTCGAAAGGAGTAAATGGGCATAGTTCACAATCTTCAAAGTTGTGGAAATGTGTCGAGGTAAAAGGTGTTTGTATTCAGGTTGCAATGGTAACAGCAGATGGAAGCCCATTGATAGACGTCCCTCCTCCAGGAGGAGTTGTTAGAGTTGGAGTTGCTTGTGAACAATATCTCTCCAACACTTCTGTTGAGCAACTATTTTTTGTATTGGATCTATATACGTATTTTGATACAGTCAGCGAGAAGTTGGCGTTGGTTGGAAGAAGTAAACAAAAGAAGGCGGTGAAGCATGAGCTTTCTAATGGAAGTCTGATAGAAAAGGCTCCTGGTGATACTGCTGTTAGTTTAGCAGTTAAAGACCTCAAACTAACATTTCTAGAATCTTCCTTGGTGGATATTCAAGGAATGCCTCTAGTTCAGTTTGGCGGAGATGATCTGTTGATGGAAGTTACTCATAGAACCTTGGGTGGTGCCATGGCCATTTCATCCACTTTAAGGTGGGACAGTGTTCAGGTTGACTGTGCCGAAACTGAGATAGCCCCAGTACATTCGAACAGTTTATTGTCAAATGCTACTGAAGATTTTCTTCCTGCTCTAAATGGCAGTCCTAAACTGAGAGCTGTCTTTTGGGTACAAAATGAAACGAATATTCCATTTTTGAATTTAAGCATGGTGCATGTTATCCCTTATAATGCACGAGATACCGAGTGTCATACATTAAGTGTGTCGGCTTGTGTCGCGGGTGTACGTCTTGCAGGAGGAATGAATTATGCTGAAGCTCTGCTCCACCGCTTTGGAATTTTAGGACCAGATGGTGGGCCAGGGGTTGGGCTCTCCAAGGGTTTGGACCATTTATCAGTGGGCCCATTATCGAAACTTTTCAAAGCATCACCTTTGCTTGTCGAGGCCATGGACAGTAAAAGTAAGCTATCTACTCTGTGATGGTTTACTCATTCCATAGCATCACTTATGAAAGGGTCGGTTTGGATTATAGTTTACCCCTAAACGGTCAAGTAGTTTTTTTTGCTAACAGCCAAATGGGTTGAAAGTCGTCTAAAGTGTAGTTACATATTTTGCAGCATTCTAACTTGTCGTATTTCATAAGTTTATATTAGATTTGTAATAGCAGAGTATTGTTATCACATTGAACACATCCTCTCTTTTTAGAAGATAACAAACAAAAAAAGGATGTGGGTCAGCCACTCAGCCGAATTATCACTTAAAGCAACCTTTTTTGACGTGTGTTGACACGCTTTTATTGACACTATATGCCCCTTTTTTTACTTCAGGTGAAAGCATAGAGGAGAATCATAGTGGTTACTTGCACTTGGGTGCACCTGATGATGTGGATATATCTCTAGAATTGAAGGACTGGTTATTTGCATTGGAGGGTGCAGAGATGGCAGAAAGGGCATGGCTCTACAGTTCTGAGGATTCTTACAGAGAAGAGAGGTGCTGGCACACAACTTTTGACAGTTTTAAAGTTAAAGCGAACAGCAGCAAAAGACACTTGGTTAGTGGCAAAAAGAGTTTATCTGGAGCACTCAAGTATCCTATAGAATCAGTGACGGTTGGCATTTACTTCATTATCACTGTATAATTTAGTTTTCTTTACTCTTGGATATTATATAGTGAAAAAGATTTTATGCATTCTTAAAGTAGTTAAACTAAACATATGAGTATTCACATTGGTCTTGTGATTTACTATCTAAATGTCCAAATTTCTTTCTACTTGTACGCCCATACTATTATCATCATTCCATTGCTAGTATGAAATATGATTAGCGTGCTTACAATAATGATCAGATGTAGATGTGGTAAAATGGGCCGGTAGGTTATTAGTCAAAATTTGACCTGTTCGCTTTTAAGCTATTTTTGTTGGAGTTAATACATGACTCGAAGCCATTTATAAGTAAATGCATTGAAGTTACCACCTCTTATTAAATGTAAATGTAGGCTATAGAATATCGAGACAACTCTGTGAGATACTGAACTGCTCTATATTTTATGGTAGGTGAAAAACTTAATATACTTTTATGTCCTTGTAGGTTGGTGTTGAAGGATTAAAGACGTTGAAACCCCAGCAGCAGAAAGAAGTAGCACACCAAAATGGGCACAAACAAAGTGTTGAGTCACATGGTGGGGTAGATCTTGAAGCTGACATAGTTTTAAACGAAGATGATGGTGTCAATGGGATGATCAGTTGGGTGGTAGAAAGCTTAAAGTTTTCTGTGAAACATCCGGTATTTACATCTAACTTGTGTGTGTGGCTTTATTAGAGGTGGCAGTTTCAACCCATATGTTTATAAACCAATCAATATTGGTTGATCTTTATCTCATACATGTCAAATAATCATTTTAGCTAAAAGGGGAATGCAACCTCCTGATCCATCCACTTTTCCTACAAGCATTAATTACTTAAATGCCATTCAGTTTTATGAGGTGTGTATACTGATTAGTGCCCTGTAGGTTGAGGCAACTGTAACCAAGGATGAGCTGCAACATGTTGCTCAATTATGCAAGTCAGAAGTTGATTCCATGGGGCGAATAACTGCTGGGGCTTTGCGTGTGTTAAGGTTAGAAGGATCAGTTGGTCAGACAACAATGGATCAGCTAAGCAGTCTTGGTAAGTATTTCTTTTTTTTTTCCACATAGGCAATATAGAATTATAGACCGGCTATGATATAAATTCACCAAGCAGCCTACTGGCTACTGCAGCGTTGAGTTTGTAGTAGAGTTTTGCAATTTTACGCATTAATATGAGAACGGGTCAATTCTGGTTGTATTTTACTGGTAACAGGTTGAACAGTTGAATAGTATAAATTTAACTTAAGATGAAATGGGTCAGCTGGCTTATCAGTTCAAAAGTCAGCTGGCGTGTGTTCTAAAGGCTTGAAACATCCCAAAATTGTAGTTAAATTTACGAAGTTATTCTTTTAATTATACTTCTTGTAATCATGCTGAATACATTAGTTATTTACAAAGTTCAAAAGCGGCTTGACCTGCGGATTAAAGTTACCAATCTTGATCCATTACCCAACCCCAGCCCACCCTCTGCCTTTTTCTCCACCTCTAGTTTGTGTATACATGAAAATAAATAAGCTGAAAAAAACAAGATCCCTTTATTCAATCTATGTTAGGCTAATATTAGCCTGCTAGTCTGTGCTGCCTATTTTGCCACCTTTATGAGTAAAAATTTTCTATATTCAATCTAAACTATGGAATGTGGCAACTCAATATTTGATATTCGCAGGTAGTGAAGGGTTTGAAAAGATCTTCTCACCAGTTAACCATCGCAGAGATAGTAATGCTTCTGGTGGAATGAGCCCCTTTTCCCTAGTGGCTTCTGAGAACCAATTGTCTTCATCCTTCAATACAACATTATCATCACTCGAAGCTGCATTATTAGAATCACAAACAGATTGTGCATCCCTTGCTTCTGAGTTAAGCATGTCTGAATCTTCCAAACCACACCTTCATAGTGTAGAACAACTCGCCCAGAAACTAGAGAGTATGCAACAATTGTTATTGCAGTTGCAGTCTCGGGTTTAGCTTTTGCTTTCTGCATCACATGTATGTACAATTCAGTGATAATATAGTGTCTACTCACATAGTTGTCCATTCTTTAATGTATATAGTTACATATATATACCAGCATATGTGCGAAAGTTTGCTGGTTGGAAATTTTGTGTAAACAGTGATTAATTTAAGGTATTGCGTGCCGTTTTGGCGAGAATTGTAAAATTTGTGAAGTGTAAGGGGTTTCGGTGCAGCTTTGAGCACGAACAATAGTGCAGTTTTGAGCATTTTCAGCTTCATATGAAAGTTACTAAAAATATACATATAGAATTTCAAGTAATATTTGGTTTAAAATAATGACAGAGATATTACTTTATTTATCATCATAGATATTTATATTAGTTTATACATAGAAAAAAAATTGAACTACACATTTTCCTAGTTATTTTTTACTATGATTAATTTATACTTATTCAAAAAAGGTATTTTTGATACCCGATGGGGATCCCAATACCCGATGGGAACTGGTATAGGGATGTAATTTCCTGACGAGGAGGAGATTACAAGTGGAAACCGAGTATGGGGATGGGGATTGCGATCCCCAATAATACCCGCCCATTTTCATCCCTAATCATGAGTGTGTAAAAATTTATTTGTATTTTGTTTGTCACCCTAGCATCCCTCAATAAACTAAGCCAAAATAAGCTAAGTCAACCCATCTTCATTATCCAAACCTTCTAGAACCTATGTTGCTAATGACTAGTTGATGGAGTTCTGGAGTCTTGTTGCTGATTGCCTATCGATGCTAATGCTAGAAAATCCATGGATGAACCTTACAGATATCTTTCATGCAAACCATACACGTGATCTCAGTTAGAATATAGATTTTCTTCGGTATTCAATACTTACACAACTTTCCTACAAATTCAGCTTGCTTCTGCATTCATTTATGATATATAGCCAGATGCCTTTGAAAATTCAAGATCCATATGACCATATGTATTCGTCTTAATAAACTTCAACTCTATGATTGCTCAACAAAGGGTATGTTGTCTCACCACCATGAAATACAAACATAAATAATGGACCCTACATTGCTCGATGAAGCACTATACAAGGTACAACATGAGACATCTCAAATCAAACTACGCAGTCGCAACCGTATCCCAGCGCCAAATGGTGCCATCTTCACAGCAACTTAGTATGGTGCTGCAACATATTAAATAAAAATTCATCCCAGGTGTTTTCAAATGCTTAAACCCTCCCAAATCATTTTATAAGTTTTAATTATTACTCTATTACAACAAAGTTTAGTATCTTTATTATTAGAAGGATTTGAGTAAAAATAGAAAAGAAAAGTGTTGCAAGATCAACCCACCCATTACCCAACCTATCAATTTGCCGCCTCTAGTATAAACAAGAACGTCCAGAATATGTACCTTCCATCAAATGACATAGCAGTTTGCCTGATGGGAGATTTGGACTGAACATGAGCTAACCTGACAACAGTAAAGCGTGCAATCAAATCAATATGTAGGTTGAATTAACACAAAGACAACAAAGAAGAACTCAGAAAGTAATCAAACCGTGCGATGAGAGTAGGGGGGCTTGTCTGCAATTCCCATACATATATTTTCCCTTCCCTGTTACCTGAAATACATATTGCCAAGATAAACATCACCTACAAGTTTACCAAGTGGCCTTGCCCAATGATCAGTGGGTCTCAAAATTCTGATGTTGTGAGGCCAAGTTTCCTTAAAAATGAAAGTGGCAAAGTAAGTGGGTAGATAACAACATGTCAATGAGTTTGGTATGGGTTGAAACAATCAGGGGGTCGGGTCTGCCCAAAGCAAATTCTGTCCAAACTTCTTTATAAGTAATTTGATTTAAACTATTAGTTCACAGTCATATAAAAGTAATATCTTTCTTTTTGAATAAAGAGATCTAGTGGTGTTGTATGCTTTATAGTTCACTTTGGGTGAACTTTAACCCAGTTGACATAATTTAGTTGCTCTTTATCTATCACATTTGACCAGTTAGAGATAAAGCATAACTTGACTCGACCCGCCCATAGATAAATTGGATAAAACTCCCACCTCTACTTGAGACATTAGCATCAGTTACCAATTGATCATTGATCAACTAGTACCGCCACCATGTGACCATATGGGCCCACAAGTAGGGGTGTTCACGGTTTGGTTTTTAACCAGTTAAACTGTAAACCGAACCGTTTAAAAAACCGAAAAAAACCAAACCGTTTTTGAATTTGGTTTTGGGTTTGGTTTGTAACCGAAACCGAATTATATAATTGGTTTTTGGTTTGGTTATGGATACATGATAATGAATTTGGTTAAACCGAAAAAACCGAATAATTAATATTATTATTATGTATTTTTAAAAATATTTAATACATATCTTTTTTGTATGGATAATTATTAATGTATTTTTTACTTTTTATGTCTATTTATTTATTATATTAACTTTTCCCGAAATTATAAAAATTCAATTGACAAACAATGAAGAACTTGATGAATAATTTTTAATAATGATGACAAACAAGAGTTTAGTTGTTTCATTACTTTCTAAAACTAGTTTCTTTGCCGATGACTATGTTAATTATTTATCCATATTGTGTTTGAAGTCTAAATTTACTACTTTGGTGAAAATTGAAATTATGAACCTATTTTAGTTGAACACAACTTAGACAAAAAAAAATGGTGAATTTGTGTTTTTCATATTTGGTTTTCTCGGTTTTAAACCGAAACCGAACCGAATTCTAATTTGGTTTTTGGTTTGGTTTTTTTTATTTTGAATTAGGTTTTGGTTCGGTTTCGGTTTTGAAAATTAAAAATAAAAAAACCGAAAAATCCGAACCAAATAGACCGAATAACCGAACCGATGAACACCCCTACCCACAAGTGCAGAAACTATATCTCATGATCCATGTGTGAGAATGGTGAATCATCAGGAATGAGTTCTATGTGGTGTGCACTCTGGGTACCAAGCCGGTACATGGAACCAGAGGGGTTCCCACCCACGCCGGCATCAACATATCAGTTTGTTGACCGTTTTCAAATAAAAATACAAAACAAAATTTCAACTAGAGCTGTATCTGGATTAAGCCAACAGTAACATTTATGTAGTAAGCAGGTTGACATACCTACAGCAGCTGCATTATAATGAAAATCACATGAAAGCTTTATAAACCAGATGTCACAGTCAGGGACGGGATATTTCTGAAGGATATCCACTGTGCCCTGAAAAGAAAGTTTATGTTATGACTTATAAAGCACCACTGGAATTTTAATCAGAAAATGAAACATCAACATATCTATGTATACATGTATATGGTGTTATTAATACATTTTAAAGACTAACAACGAGAATAATCAAACCTCGCCTGGAGATTGCTCTTTCATCTTTGGCTCCCATAATATGAACTCATTGTCAACGCTCTGGAAAATTGAAATAAAATATAGATTTTAATAAGAAATGACCTGCTTAGGGCTTTCTGGTAATCACTTCTTTGTTTGAATCCGAAATACTTTCATTTTCGAATGTGCAAGCACTGATGATAGATATTGTGAGCAGCTCACAAATAAATCATAAGTAAATGAAAGAATGGAATGTAGCAAGACGATAACATCATAAACATATAACAAAAATATTACAAGGTTATAAGAACAAGAAGTATGTATAACAATATCCAAACCATCAGCACTTAAACACACATAAACATTATGTAATAGACATAATGCATACCTTTGATATTATGAAATCACCAAGCCACCTGTTGCAGTCGACATAGTTTGTATGAATTGAAGCAATTAACACCTAGATAAGTTGAGTTCAAATAAGAATAGAAACATGTTGTACATTAACGAAGAAACGAAAAGAAAAGAGTTACATAGAAATTATTTTCTAACCGGAAACTGCACATATTTTGTAGGAAATTGTGAAGGAAGTCCCTCCCATGTAAACGATCTCTCTACATATGTCCAAAACTCTGCAAGAAGCTCAATCGAATTAGAGAAGGGTGACTAACCACTTTACTCCTCCATTGTATATTAAAATAACACATTTTTTTATGCATCGATGAGCAATTGTGCATAGTATATTGGAACAGTGTGGCAGCCGACAAATAAATGAATAATACTTCAAAAGTCAATTAAACACCATATAATGCCATGTATGCTTAGCAATTACCCGTAACTGACTACTAGCAGCAGATTGTACCTTTCATCGACCAAATCTTTACGGTATTATCCATACCACAACTGGCAATGCGATATATATCTGAAGGATGGAAATCCTGAAACAAACAGAACCTACTTTGTTACTTCGTTAGTAGTGTAACTTAACAAGACTTTAAATACATTGAGAATTTAGAGTAAAGATGTCAAAATGAGGAAGTGGGGATATGTTTGGTACGAGTCAAAACAAATTGGGTTGGGTTGACCTGAAACAGTTTTTATACAATTTTTTTATTTGTATGTGTACAATTAGTGTATTTATGGTCATCTAAAGTATTAAGTTATAACATAGCCATACTATATAATTATATATAGTGCAGGTAAGGTTTTTTTTAAGAGGTTGACTCTTTGACTTTTAAGTAAAAAGGTATTGTTGAAAAGTGTGTGGTGTGTTTTTTTTGGGAAGGGGGGGGGGGGGGGGGATTTTATGGATATTAAACTATATTAACAATAGAAATTAGCATCTTCATGACATGTTTGGGACAACCGCATTGCGTGGGTACCCATCTAGTAGTTTCAATGATCATAACACCTATCAAATAAAAAAAATTAGGAGGTTTTGTGCCATGTAAATACACCTAGGACAATTTCAACCCATTTCTTTTTAAGCCAACTTCTTCCTTGTTTGACCCTTCAAAGTTAAAGCATAATCCGGATCAACCCATGATAAGTAACGGGTTGAAATTGCCACCTCAAATTTGAACCAATTAAAAGATCTTATTTGGAGTCTCCACTAACCACACTTAGCACTTCATTGCGATGGCCACCAGCTCCAGCAAAGATCAAAATGCATATTCCAGTTTGAACATTCCACAAGCGAACAGATTCATCCTATACAACTCACATGTGTCATTTAATTTGCATTGGGCAAACATATATGTCAGGGGAAACAAATATTAAATTTCACATGGCACTTACTTTACTTGCAGAAAGCACAAGAGACGGTCTTAGCGCTTGTGTTCTAATTTCATTTACCGAGTCCCCATGACCAACAAAACTCTGCAACAATTAATGATGGTCAGATGACTGAGATAGGAAAACATCGCATATCAATGAGTCTGATAATTAAGAGAGCCTGCAACAAAATGTGGTTCTCTAACTATCACGATGATAGCAAGTAACTAAAGCATAAAAAGTTTACCTTGTGTATCTTCTCATTGCCAGCATCAATGACACGAATTATACCATTAATTCCTCCGGCTACAAGCAACGGTGTCCCATCAGCATCACAAGCCCAGCTCACAGTGTAGAAAGACTCGTCCTTCTGATCTACAATGTACATGGAAAACCCAAGTTTTGTTCATATATGTTCATATTTCTTCCACTATGAAGTCATTACAAACTTTCTAAGATAAAATATTTTATCTTACATCTTCGTCAATGTAGGACTGAAGTACAGCAATAATACCACCTTCAAGGCATTGGTATACAGTAACCTAAAACGTAATAATATCATTTAATCAAATAGCAAACACATAAGAAACAAAACAATATAAATCAGCATGATGACTCTGGGGGTGTTTCAAAACCGTACACAAGATTTCCATCTCACACGGATCCTAAGTGATAAAAAGAAAGATGAACTACTTAATACATTATAAAACAAATAACTAGTTTAAACATTTGAATAGGAACAATCTGCTTATGAATTGTCAACAAATTTGATAGTAAAATGAATTTGTTTGGATAAGCAGTTAGGCTGTTGCTTTTCAAACTACTTATGATAATCAACCACACACTCAAACAACTGATTACCTGATAATGGTGCTACCATACACTGACTTATGCAGTTATGCAAGCATAATCAGAGTTTTAATAAGCAATTAACCCACCACACCCTCATTGTTTGTGTACCTATAACACCTCTACACACTTAATTTTAATAACTTCGCTAAATATTTAATCTTTGATCTTCCACTTTTCAGAAGAGAAAGTATAGTCAATAAAAGTTAAAAAAAAAAAAAACAAAAAAAAACTGATTCTCTAGCAACCCCATCTCCCCAAGTAGCCGACACAAGGCCGTTCGAGGTCGATAAGTATAAGAAATCAAGCTCACCTAGCAAAGTGATCAATTAGTTGCCCAACAACCTAACTCAACCTCACCAATAAAATCCCAGGGTACTTTTCAAATGCCCATTTCTCCAGAACCAACTAAGCGTATGTTTGACAAAGTAGCTAGAGCGTAAAGCTGAGACCTTTTTAACAACATTACTTTCATTAACTTTTATTTTACAAGCTTTTAGGAGCTCGGACTTTCGTCTAAAAACTACATCGAAGAAGGGATTTCTTTCAATTCTTACATCATACAACTCGAACCCACAACCTATCCGTTAATGGGTCACCTCACATACCGCTAGTTCTTTCAAAGCCATAAGCTTTTTGAAGTATCAAGAATCCCCGGAAAATCGTATTGCAAAACACACCCTATAGGCATAAAGTTTTATATACTTTTTATAGCCATAATTATTATAATACTAATAATCACTTTTACCAACATCTTAATTACACTACATTTCTCATTTTACAACAAATTAAGATTCAATAAAGAATATAGTAGCAGTAAAAAAAGAAAAGAAAAGAATCTTACGCTTATAATACTAATAATCACTTTTACCAACATCTTAATTACACTACATTTCTCATTTTACAACAAATTAAGATTCAATAAAGAATATAGTAGCAGTAAAAAAAGAAAAGAAAAGAATCTTACGCGATTACCGCCAACGGTGGCGAAAACATTGTAAAAACGAGAATCAATGAAGTTGAAAACAACAGCATAAATGGGACGTTTGCCTTCTTGTAACCTGTTAGTGACTCTATAATCTCTCTTTTTTGTTGGGTTTAATGATCCTATCACTGGTTCACATCCCACCGTTATCTTTGCCATCTCCGCCGTGGATGATGTCACTCTCAGATCAACTAATACTAGGGTTTAAGGTGGGTTCTCTTTTTCAGGGTGATCGTATTCTCAAAATTCCTTTTACTAAAAGAAAAATCCACCTAACTAATCCTAACTAAAAATCCACGAATATTACATGTCATAATTTAAGGGGTATTTAATGAGTTTATGAGGACTTTAAAGATAAATTTAAGAAAATTAATAACTTTCCTTATCTGAAATTAATTTTTTAAGAAAATATTAATTGCTAACTTACATTGATAATTGTTAATCAATTTTATCCTTTAACTAATTCTATTTTCATTTTACATATAAAAAAATAAGTCTTCGAGATAACCTCATAATACGACGACGGTTTGGTGGTGACAGAATAGACCGGTAGTGGTGGTAGTGGTTGTAATTAATGACGGTGATGACGGCGGCGACAAATTGTATATGTAATCTGTAATCTATATAAAGATGGTAATTGATGAATTAGAATAACATGTATTTTCAATATTAAAATTGTGTGACATTTCGACAATAGGTGTAATTTTTATATAGTAATTATATAAATTATATTTTTTTTTTGCGTTGAAACCCGACACTCACTTTCACATCCGTCTCAACTTTAAACAAATCATTAAATAAAACACTTCATAAGACTCGAACCATAAACCTTAATAGAGTAAAAACCTTAGGAATATCCTCGGATCAACACATTGACACCTACAAATTGAAAAAAAAAAAAGACTAAACAGAGAAGTAAATCATATAATCTACTATCTTAATCAGCATAAATAACTTGTGGAAAATTGATATATTATCGAATTTAGAAAATTATTTAGGTGAGGACGGAGAGCAAGTATACAAGTATCTAATATTTTAGTAATAAGATAGTTATAATAATAACAATTAATATAATAAAAATTATCGTTTTAATATAAGAATTGTAACTATATGTTGTAATAAGTATTTATATATTAATTAAATTAAATTAAAAATTTTGGTGATTTAAGATATGATATCTATAAAATAAACTCCTTTAATATAGAATAATAATAGTAACATGTGTCTTTTGAATAGAGTAAATAACTTCAATATTTCCTGCCATTAAAAAACATAAAACACCACTCGATCCAATGGTTCCAGAATTCTTTAGCAAGATTTAATAGTGTAGATTCCATTTTGATTTCAAACGGTTTTTCTTGTATAACTTTGTGGGCATCATCATAACATATGTTTCAATGAATTTTTGTCGTATACATATATACGTTTTAAATTTGTTAGTAAGCCAAAACATCGATAATTTTTTGTGAAAGTTGAAATAAACCATCTTCTATTATTTTTTATTTTTTAGAGAATATTGGATATTAACTTTTAGCATTACGTCGTGTACAATTTGTGGGCTTCGTTAAAGATCCAAAAAGATGCCGACAGCATCCAAAATATTGTTTGCACGTACAAAACCAAAATAAGTAACTCTATCCTCATAATAAATACTAAAAAATGTTATAATTGTCCAATAAACTTTTTTACAAAAATCTTTAACAATGCAATAAAGTCCATTTACATGTAAGCAGACCGTTTGAAAGTAAGATACATAATGTAAGGTACTAAATGCAATAAAAACACCATTTAGTGTCGACGCAGCATATATGGCAATCAACTACGAGCTTTTTATCTACTTGATAAGTAAAACTAGCTAGGTCGATTCAAATATTTAAAACATATAATGAAACATTTTGAGTCAAATATATCTATTCGGCATTATCATTTGCTGATTATATATAACTCATTTTAGAATTCATCACTTTGCATCTGAAATGTTTAACTTGATTTGTAACATTTGCGAATTTTGACCTATTTGACTATGTTTGACTTTTGTTGACTATGTGATTAATTGTAACACTCGTGGTGTTGGACCCATTGACTTTCGTTATTATGTATGTAACATTTGCTTTTTCTTTTCGGATTCATCTTTCATGTGTATAACTCGTGTTTCTAATAGTAATCTAAAAATGGCGAAAATGGGAAATAGACAGAATAAGACTACTTATCTAGGTAATAGTCTAAAGGTGGCGAAAGTGAAAAATAGACTACTTACATGGGTAATAGTCTAAAAGAGTCGGAAAAGAAAAAGTAGACAGGAATAGACTACTTACATGGGTAATAGTCTAAAAGAGTCGGAAAAGAAAAAGTAGACAGGAATAGACTACTTACATGGGTAATAGTCTAAAAGAGTCGAAAAAGAAAAAGTGGACAGAAAGAGCCTACTTGCCTGGTGTAATAGTCTAAAAGTGTTGGAATCGAAAATAGACTAGTTGGAGACAAAAAGAGATTATTTACATAAGGTAATAGTGTAGCATTTGCCATTTTGACCCGTTTACTTATCGTGATTTATGTTGTTAGACTTGGATGAATTTATTCAAATCGAGGTCTAGGTCGAATTAGGGTTTTGTGAGGTCAAAATGGGTCAAGAACGATTCTTGAGTTTAAAGTGATGTTATGGAACGAAATTATGAAAGGGGTTATGTTTGTTATGTTCAATCATGTTGATTATATGTCGAATTGAGTCTTGAATCTCACAAAATCGGATTTCAAGTGTCGAATTAGGGTTTTGTGAGGTCAAAATGGGTCAAGAACGATTCTTGAGTTTAAAGTGATGTTATGGAACGAAATTATGAAAGGGGTTATGTTTGTTATGTTCAATCATGTTGATTATATGTCGAATTGAGTCTTGAATCTCACAAAATCGGATTTCAAGTGTCGAATTAGGGTTTTGTGAGGTCAAAATGGGTCAAGAACGATTCTTGAGTTTAAAGTGATGTTATGGAACGAAATTATGAAAGGGGTTATGTTTGTTATGTTCAATCATGTTGATTATATGTCGAATTGAGTCTTGAATCTCACAAAATCGGATTTGAGGCTTAATTGAAGTTATGGAATGATTTTAAAGTATGGGTTAGTTTCATACACATTACTTATGCCAATTTATGCTCAAAACATGTCTTAACACTCTTCAAATCGAGGTCTAGGTCGAATTAGGGTTTTGTGAGGTCAAAATGGGTCAAGAACGATTCTTGAGTTTAAAGTGATGTTATGGAACGAAATTATGAAAGGGGTTATGTTTGTTATGTTCAATCATGTTGATTATATGTCGAATTGAGTCTTGAATCTCACAAAATCGGATTTCAAGTGTCGAATTAGGGTTTTGTGAGGTCAAAATGGGTCAAGAACGATTCTTGAGTTTAAAGTGATGTTATGGAACGAAATTATGAAAGGGGTTATGTTTGTTATGTTCAATCATGTTGATTATATGTCGAATTGAGTCTTGAATCTCACAAAATCGGATTTCAAGTGTCGAATTAGGGTTTGGATGTTCTTGGTCAATTTTGACTTTTTAGTCAAACCATTCTTACTTATGTTGTTGCCCGCTTTCTTCCTTTAGGTCTTTAACTCGTTTAATCAATGTCAAAGTCAATTCCTAACATCCCCCTAATGTAAGGTACTAAATGCAATAAAAACACCATTTAGTGTCGACGCAACATATATGGCAATCAACTACGAGCTTTTTATCTACTTGATAAGTAAAACTAGCTAGGTCGATTCAAATATTTAAAACATATAATGAAACATTTTGAGTCAAATATATCTATTCGGCATTATCATTTGCTGATTATATATAACTCATTTTAGAATTCATCACTTTGCATCTGAAATGTTTAACTTGATTTGTAACATTTGCGAATTTTAACCTATTTGACTATGTTTGACTTTTGTTGACTATGTGATTAATTGTAACACTCGTGGTGTTAAATGAAATAGACTACTTACTGGGTAATAGTCTAAAGGTGGCGAAAGTGAAAAATAGACTACTTACATGGGTAATAGTCTAAAAGAGTGGCGAAAGTGAAAAATAGACTACTTACATGGGTAATAGTCTAAAGGTGGCGAAAGTGAAAAATAGACTACTTACATGGGTAATAGTCTAAAAGGTGGCGAAAGTGAAAAATAGACTACTTACATGGGTAATAGTCTAAAGGTGGCGAAAGTGAAAAATAGACTACTTACATGGGTAATAGTCTAAAGGTGGCGAAAGTGAAAAATAGACTACTTACATGGGTAATAGTCTAAAGGTGGCGAAAGTGAAAAATAGACTACTTACATGGGTAATAGTCTAAAGGTGGCGAAAGTGAAAAATAGACTACTTACATGGGTAATAGTCTAAAGGTGGCGAAAGTGAAAAATAGACTACTTACATGGGTAATAGTCTAAAAGAGTGGCGAAAGTGAAAAATAGACTACTTACATGGGTAATAGTCTAAAGGTGGCGAAAGTGAAAAATAGACTACTTACATGGGTAATAGTCTAAAGGTGGCGAAAGTGAAAAATAGACTACTTACATGGGTAATAGTCTAAAAGAGTGGCGAAAGTGAAAAATAGACTACTTACATGGGTAATAGTCTAAAGGTGGCGAAAGTGAAAAATAGACTACTTACATGGGTAATAGTCTAAAGGTGGCGAAAGTGAAAAATAGACTACTTACATGGGTAATAGTCTAAAAGAGTGGCGAAAGTGAAAAATAGACTACTTACATGGGTAATAGTCTAAAGGTGGCGAAAGTGAAAAATAGACTACTTACATGGGTAATAGTCTAAAGGTGGCGAAAGTGAAAAATAGACTACTTACATGGGTAATAGTCTAAAAGAGTGGCGAAAGTGAAAAATAGACTACTTACATGGGTAATAGTCTAAAGGTGGCGAAAGTGAAAAATAGACTACTTACATGGGTAATAGTCTAAAGGTGGCGAAAGTGAAAAATAGACTACTTACATGGGTAATAGTCTAAAAGAGTGGCGAAAGTGAAAAATAGACTACTTACATGGGTAATAGTCTAAAGGTGGCGAAAGTGAAAAATAGACTACTTACATGGGTAATAGTCTAAAAGGTGGCGAAAGTGAAAAATAGACTACTTACATGGGTAATAGTCTAAAGGTGGCGAAAGTGAAAAATAGACTACTTACATGGGTAATAGTCTAAAGGTGGCGAAAGTGAAAAATAGACTACTTACATGGGTAATAGTCTAAAGGTGGCGAAAGTGAAAAATAGACTACTTACATGGGTAATAGTCTAAAGGTGGCGAAAGTGAAAAATAGACTACTTACATGGGTAATAGTCTAAAGGTGGCGACAGAAATAAACTACTTATCTGGGTAATAGTCTAAAAGTGGCGAAAGTGAGAAATAGACTACTTACGTGGGTAATAGTCTAAAAGTGTTGGAATCGAAAATAGACTAGTTGGAGACAAAAAGAGATTATTTACATAAGGTAATAGTGTAGCATTTGCCATTTTGACCCGTTTACTTATCGTGATTTATGTTGTTAGACTTGGATGAATTTATGTTTCGGAAATGAATATTTGATAACTTTAGTGTAAATTATGCCCATAGGCATTTACATTATACTCGTGTCAAGGTAACTAGCTATTTGTGTGGCATTAGCGGGATAAATACCCACCCTATTTTGTTCTCCCAAACCAGCCCCACATCCCCCCTTTATTGTGGATCTAGTTTTACTCCCACCCACTTATCTTTTACCCTCTCCGAAGGTCAAAGTCCAAGAAATCCTTCCATCTAGATCAAATTCGGGTTTGACTCTTTGAAAGTAATTTTGGTAAGTAAAACTCATCTCAAATCCACCATTTTATGTTTATAATCATGTTTCAAGTCTAACCTAAACAACCCTTAGTCAATTTTCGGTTCAAAAGCTTAACGGGTCGATTTTAGGGTTTACAACTTGGATAATTTAGGTCAAAATCGGATTTGAGGCTTAATTGAAGTTATGGAATGATTTTAAAGTATGGGTTAGTTTCATACACATTACTTATGCCAATTTATGCTCAAAACATGTCTTAACACTCTTCAAATCGAGGTCTAGGTCGAATTAGGGTTTTGTGAGGTCAAAATGGGTCAAGAACGATTCTTGAGTTTAAAGTGATGTTATGGAACGAAATTATGAAAGGGGTTATGTTTGTTTATGTTCAATCATGTTGATTATATGTCGAATTGAGTCTTGAATCTCACAAAATCGGATTTCAAGTGTCGAATTAGGGTTTGGATGTTCTTGGTCAATTTTGACTTTTTAGTCAAACCATTCTTACTCATGTTGTTGCCCGCTTTCTTCCTTTAGGTCTTCAACTCATTTAATCCATGTCAAAGTCAATTCCTAACATCCCCCTAATCTCATATCCATCCAACAAAAATCATTTTGATTCTTATGATCAAATGAGTCTCGAATCATGAATGTATGAGTGTATATTGATATGTATGCATGTATAACTATAGGTTGTGAACGTGTGATGGATATTGTACGCTTGTAGCTCAATCTTAACTTGCCGTAGCCGCTCAAGGTGAGTTCCGTAGCTCCCTACTCCATTGAGATTCGGGCTGAAAAGTGTACATACTTGTTTGATTGTTGATTGATTGATTGTTCGGTTGACGTTTTGAATTATCGCTCGTTTGATTATGTTTCGATTATGAATATATGTTGTGGTTAGGGTAGTTGTACATACATGGAAGACGATTATACCTTCAATGAGTTGTAGATGTGGTGGGAAGGCTGCGGGTGACCCTATACATAAGCATCTATGATTCCTTGAAAGTAGAATCGTATGAAGTGTATGTGCATCGTGTGGTTCGTTGTACATTCGTTATGTTCGTTATGTTTGTTATATGTTCGTTATGCTCGTTATATGTTCGTTATAACCAAATAAAGGTTATATGTCTGTTATGGTTATGATATATATATATATATATAGGGAAAAGATAAAATGAGTCTAGCTTATTTTGAGTCCAATTTGAGTCCATTGATTTTCTTCCATCTCCTCAAATTCCAACCACCTCCTACCACCACCACCATCATCTCCGACCACCACCATGATTTTCCGGCGACGGCGACCACCGCCACCACGACTTACACATGTGTAAGTTAACTTACACATGTGTAAGTTAACTTACACATGTGTAAGTTAACTTACACATGTGTAAGTTAACTTACACATGTGTAAGTTACATGGACCCTTTTTGGACTCAAATTAAGCTGGACTCAATTTATCCCACCCCTATATATATATATATATATTATGTAAAACGTGAACGGTGGATTGACGAATCCACACCCGGTATGATCATTGCCACCGATACGGGTTGTTTAACCTGCGTAAAACGTTATTATGACGATATTGTATTAAAACGTATTTTTGTATATAGTGTAAACGTGAACGGTGGATTGACGAATCCACACTCGGCATGATCATAACCGTGGATTATGGGTATTTTTATACTCACGTTATGGGTTGTTAAACTCACGTTATGGATTGTTGAATCCACGTTATGGGTATCTTTATACTCACGTTATGGGTTGTTGAGCCCACGTTATTGAACGTTATATGGTTAGTTGTTGTTAAACGTTGATCGTATTGGTATGGTGCTAACGTGTCCCCTTAGCAAGGGTTTGTTGATGTGGTTAGATATTCTAACTCTTCGTATATCGTTAACGGTTGTTATCCCGACACTTTATTCCTATTACTTACCCCTACGAACTCACCAACTTTATGTTGACGCGTTTTAGTACACTTTTCAGGTGAACAGGTGGATTAAAGACGTGTTGGATGTTTCTCTGCATGCTTGGATTGGACTTGGACTTATCCTTGGATCCGTGATCCATTGTTTTCTCACTTAAGGGTTATGCTTATGTGTGGTCCGGTACTTATATTCTTGAATGGTTAGTATGGATTATTGAATCCTATTTATGCATTTAGTTTTACTCTACATAATTTCCATGTCGTGTTGTGCTATTGGTGTAACCCTCATGATTCCGCCTTGTTGGGGTGTTACATGATTCGACTGTATAACTGTATATACTCATGCTTTGAACTTACTAATAGCTAGACTTGATAAAATAAAAACACCAAGAAATATACTTCGTCCCGATTTAAAAGTCCAAATTTGACTTGCCGAGTCTTTTTTTTTAAACTTTGACCGTAAGTATTTTTGTCTGTATAATATAATACTTAATGAAAGTTATATCAATGAAAAGTACATATAAATCTCAATCTATCCATATACTTTACATCAAGTATTGTATAACACAAACAAAAAATTTACGGCTAAAATTCTGAAAGAAAGACTTTAAAAGTCAATATAGGACATTTAAATTGGGATGAAAATAGATATACAAGTTGGTCTATGCTAGCTGTCTTTATTCACACTAAGGAGTACTATATATACGTGACAAAAACTAGAGATACCCCGGCCTTCCTGCATGCCCTTGGTATATATATGTGTCTATTTGCATAGTTTTGTTTCATTATATCAAATACAAGGAGTAGTAAGGAATCACTAACCGTTTCAACAGTAGGCTGTGGAACGAGGTTGGATTAGTTAGGATGGAGGATAACAAAAAAAATGGTATATTTCGTTATGCAGAAGGGTACGACAAGTTTCTGATGTTTTTTGGAACACTGGGAAGCATTGGAGATGGGTTGCAATTCCCTTTGATGATGTACATTCTTAGCGATGTTATCAATAAATATGGTGATGTCCACACCAAAGTCACTCTTTCTACTGTTGATAAGGTAATATTGATTGAATGTATAACTTATGGCCTTAGTGAAGTTTCAGTGTTTTACTAGTGGATCTAGATAACTATATGTATATCAGACTAGCAGGGGCAGAAGTGGATGTTGTTTTTGTCACACCTTTGTTTATAAAAAAGGCACTAAAGGCGTTTTAATTTTATTAATTTTGTTGGTGTATATTTTGAAGTAAAAAGTAATAAAAAATACCAACGGAATTAACGATAAACAAACATGTAGCTATGAAGCTTGGTAAGTATGTTGCTTATATAACATTTGATATTGTTTTCAGTATTCACTAAGGTTGCTCTATGCCGCAATTTTAGTTGGGGTGTCTGCTTTTGTTGGTACGTTTCTTTTTCTTGCAACTCTAGCCCAGTTCATAGCTTCATTTCAACTAGTTTGGTAGCTAAATGATTTACAAGTTAGCTACCGTTCATGTTTGCAGAAGGACTTTGTTGGGCACGGACTGCAGAGAGACAGACTTCCCGTATGAGACTCGAATACCTAAAGTCAGTGCTTAAACAAGATGTTGGATTTTTTGACACCCAAGAAGCTGGTACCTCTACAACGTACCAGGTTGTTTCAACCATCACCGCTGACTCTAATGCCATTCAAGTCACCATTGGCGAAAAGGTTTTCATTTAAACTAAAAAGAACTATATATAGATAATCAGTATTCGTCGCATAATGGGCGAGCCTTGTGGTTTGGATAATGGGTCAAAGCATTGGGTTGACATTGTTTTTTCTCAACAGGTTTTATATATAGATTATCAAAAAAATTGTCCAGTTTACAAAAAAGGCGTTAGTAGGACAGATTGCTAAGTAACTCTTGAAATAAGATGACGATTTAGTAGGTTTTATGCATTATAGATGGGGACACATGCATGAAAATATACAAAAGCTGTCCATTTTTGTTGTTGTATGCATCCAACTCTCAGAACCTCTTTCATATATATCAACTTTCAATTCATTGTTTAACAAGTATTTTTGCAGTTGCCCTATTCGATATCTTGTACTATGTGTTAGAAAAAAACCTCACCCAAAGTCCGTTCTCTAGTAGACGGGTCAAATCTGCTACCTCTAAGTCAGTGAATTATTCATATTGAATTTTTGGTTTAACTGATATTTGTTGTCTAAACTAGATACCGGATACTATCGCCTACTTGTCATCCTTCTTCTTCTGCCACTTGTTTGCGTTTACACTATCATGGAGGCTTACATTCGCCGCCCTCCCATTCTCTGTAATATTCCTAGTACCAGCAATGGGATTGGGTAAGCACATGATGGATGTAGGAATGCTAATGGTTGCATCATATGATACTGCTGGTAGTATTGCAGAACAAGCAGTTTCATCCATAAGAACTGTGTATTCTTATGTTGGAGAGAAACAGACACTTGATAAGTTTAGCAACGCGCTTCAAACAACTATGAAACTAGGAATGAAACAAGGATTTGCTAGAGGACTAATGCTCGGAAGCATGGGGATTATATACATTAGTTGGGCATTTCAGGGTTGGATAGGATCTCTTCTTGTCACTAAACATAGAGAAAAGGGTGGTGATGTTTTTGCAGCAGGATTTAACATACTCATGGGAGGATTGTAAGTTTTCCTTACTTGTCTCATAGACTATTTGTGACAGTTTTGGCTCATTTATCTGTGAATGATTTGATTCGGGCTTATGTTTTGTTTCGGGTCAAACAGTTCAATAGCAGAAATATTATCCATGTTGACATTTTCTACATGGTGTCAACTTGGCATGTGAAAACTGGTTAGAATATTAATTTTTACTAAAATTGATAACCTTTTAATGTAATTTGCAAGAAGTCACAAGATTTTTAGCACATCAAGTATTTTGGAAAAATGATTAGGGTCAACCCAAAACCACCAGACTTGTAGAAGAACTGCCATTTTACCCATTATCGGTCACAGCCCTTTTTGCCAACTCTGTTGACAATGCAACTTTATATAATATGATCTAAATCAAGAACTCAAGGGCTGTTTCAAACTTGCAGGAATATCTTGACTGCACTGCCCAATCTAACTGCCATTTCGGAGTCAAAAGGTGCTGCCACTCGAATCAGTGAGATGATCGACAGACAACCAACTATTGATTCTGAAGGTAAGAAAGGAAAGGCTCTATCATACGTTAGAGGGAAAATCGAGTTCAAAGGAGTCTACTTTAACTACCCATCAAGGCCTGATAGCCCGATTCTACAAGGTTTGAATCTTAGAATCCCGGCTAGTAAAAACGTTGGTCTTGTTGGAGGTAGTGGTTCAGGCAAGTCGACTATTATTTCGCTAATTCAAAGGTTTTATGATCCCATAGAGGGTGAAATTCTTTTGGATGGACACAAAATAAACAAACTTAATCTTAAATGGTTGAGATCACAAATGGGTCTGGTTAATCAAGAGCCGATTCTCTTTGCAACTTCAATCAAAGAGAACATACTGTTTGGGAAAGAAGGAGCATCTTTTGACGATATTGTAGCTGCAGCTAAGGATGCAAATGCACATGACTTCATTGTTAAGTTGCCAGATGGGTATGAAACTAATGTAAGTTGCTTTCTTAACTCCTAAGTCCTAAACTCATTTATTTATAATGGGTTAAAGTTCTTGGAAATGTATTCAGATATAACCCGAAATTTATAGTATGTTTTAAACTTTAAACGTTTCGATTGTGTGTATCAAATGTTCAAATATTGCTGTCGTACGTATCCAGTTATATGGATGTAGCGTCAGCTGATCCCTTTATAAGAAAGAACATATGATTATATTTTCTCTTAAACAATCCAAAGGTAGCTAAAATAGGACAATTTAAATGGGTTGTGGGTCAAACAAGTTGAAAGTCTT
This sequence comes from Erigeron breviscapus, assembly GCA_034093135.1. Taxonomy (NCBI): domain Eukaryota; kingdom Viridiplantae; phylum Streptophyta; class Magnoliopsida; order Asterales; family Asteraceae; genus Erigeron; species Erigeron breviscapus. Next base: position 26,467,268 of record CM067168.1, read on the forward strand.
CTAAATTCGTTCAATTAAAAAATTTAGATTATTGTGGTAATAAAAGTAACATGCTTATTAGTTAGACTTGGTTTTAGAAAATATATGAAGAAAGCGTTTGCGAGCCAACCCCAACCTAGCCCGGCCCTATTTAACCAGTTCTAGAAATGACCAGCTATATTTGCCATTTAGAAAAAAAATCACCTGTTTAAACCTGTATATGTTTAGGCTGCTACCCAACCTTGCCACCTTTAATATCAGTTCATCTTCTATGCGTGATGTTATATTATTTGACTGTATATACAGGTTGGACAATCTGGAATTCAACTATCTGGAGGGCAAAAACAGCGTGTTGCAATAGCCCGGGCGCTAATAAGAGATCCTAAAATCTTGCTCCTTGATGAAGCAACAAGTGCACTCGACTCAGAGTCTGAACGGGTTGTACAGAAAGCCATTGATCAGGTGTCAGTTGGGAGAACTACTATAGTTATTGCTCATCGTTTGTCAACAATTAGGAGGGACCATCTGATATATGTTATTAAATCAGGAAAAGTAATCGAATCAGGTTCACATGATGAGCTGATGCAAATGAACAAAACTCAAGGTGATGCTGGCGAATACTTCAAAATGGTGCAATTGCAACAATCAGAAACGGAAGTTATGGACAATTTCCAAAGTCCCCATAGAATGGTGGTAGCAGCCAGCCCGAGAAGTGTGAGATCAAGTGCACCGAGCACTCCATCACTGAACCCATTCAGCCCGGTTTTCTCTATGGGTACACCCTATTCTGTTCAGTTTGATGCTTCTTATGGCAGTGATTATGATGATAACTTTAATGAAAAATCTCATCCTGCTCCTTCTCTATTCCGTTTGATGAAAATGAATGCACCAGAGTGGGTAACAGCCCTATGGGGGTGTTTAGGGGCTATAGGATCCGGTGCAATACAACCTATCAATGGATATTGTGCTGGAGCTATGATAAACGTTTATTTCCAGCCTGATAAGTCCACCATTATTAAACATGCAAGAAGGTACTCATTCGTGTATTTAGGTATCGGCATTTTCAACTTCATCATTAGTGTTATCCAACATTACAACTTTTCTGTGATGGGTGAGAAGTTGACCACCAGAGTAAGAAAGAGACTACTTGAAAAGATTTTGACTTTTGAGATTGGGTGGTTTGATAAAGAAGAGAACACGAGTGCAGCCATTTGTGCCCGATTATCCTCTGACGCTAATATGGTCCGTTCACTTGTTGGAGACCGTTTATCGTTACTAACACAAGCATTTTTTGGGGCTGTTTTAGCATATGCATTAGGACTTGTACTCTCATGGAGGCTAGCACTTGTATTAATGGCTGCGCAACCACTCCTAATCGGTAGTTACTATGCTAGGAGTGTTTTAATGAAAAGTCTATCTGAAAAATCTCAAAAGGCTCAACAGGAAGGAAGCCAACTTGCAAGTGAAGCCGTTATCAACCATAGAACAATAACTGCATTTTCTTCTCAAAGAAGGGTGGTAAGCCTCTTTAAGGACACATTACAAGGCCCTAAAGAGGAAAGTATTAGACAATCATATTATTCAGGAGTCGGACTTTTTAGTGCACAGTTTATGGCAACAGCTTCAACTGCTTTAGCATATTGGTATGGGGGTCGGTTATTAACACAAGGACTAATAGCTCCCGAGAGGATTTTTCAAGCATTTCTAGTATTGTTATTCACAGCATATACAATAGCTGATGCAGGGGCTATGACTAAAGATATATCAAGAGGAAGTAACGCAGTCAGTTCAGTCTTTGCAATACTTGACAAGAAAACTGAGATCGATCCTGATACTTCACATGGTCGTGATCCTGTAAAAGGGAACATTAGGGGTCGAGTGGAGTTAAGAAATGTGTTTTTTGCATATCCCTCTAGACCTGATCAGTTGGTTTTCAAAGGGTTGAACCTCAAAATAAAGGAAGGTACCTCAGTAGCACTTGTGGGCCCGAGTGGATCGGGCAAGTCTACTATCATTGGGTTGATAGAAAGGTTCTATGACCCGTTGAAGGGTGTGGTTTACATCGATGAACGAGACATAAAGGAGTATAACTTAAGAGCATTGAGGTCCAATATCGCGTTAGTAAGTCAAGAGCCAACTCTTTTTGCAGGTACCATCCGTGAAAACATTGCTTACGCAAAACTAAACGCTGAGGAATCTGACATCAGGAATGCAGCAATGCTTGCTAATGCTCATGAGTTCATAAGGTATGGTCTCTGACCCATAACTATTAGTTCAATAGAAACTCTAGTAATATATGTTCACCACATGGCTAACCTAGTACTTCTTATGAATGTCAGTGGCATGCAAGACGGATATGAAACATATTGTGGCGAAAGGGGTGTGCAACTATCGGGTGGTCAGAAACAAAGAATAGCATTGGCTCGAGCCATTCTCAAGAACCCTGCTATTCTACTATTGGATGAAGCAACTAGTGCTCTTGATAGCGTATCAGAAAGCCTAGTTCAAGAAGCATTGGAGAAAATGATGAATGGACGAACATGTATAATGATTGCTCACCGTCTCTCTACAATACAAAATGCTGATTCCATTTCTGTCATTAAAGATGGAAAGGTTGTGGAACAAGGGTGTCATTCTGATCTTGTGTCTATTCGCGGTGGAGCATATTTGAATCTCGTGAAAATGCAGCACAACAACTCGCCTTTCCAGCATTAAGACAAGTTCGGCAGGATTTGCAAGTATACGTTTAAAAGGTTAAAGAAAACGTTTAATCTACAATAATGCAGATAGAATGAAATAAAACAGGTTGATGGTGACATGGTGTATTTGTGTAACTGTTTTATGGAAGTTTTGACAACTTTTTCCTTCTTGTATTATTTCCAACAAGAAGATATTACATTATCCAGGTTGCTTTGTTAAGAGGATCTAATGTGACACTGATCAACCTAAGTTTTTGTTCACATGTGTATCTAAACCATGAACATAAGTCATAACGCCAACAACATGTGTCGTTACCTTGTAGACATTCGTTAAAACTGATATAACACATGTTGAAATCCTATAATGTGTATACAGAATAACATATCAGAGATACCTTAAAATAAAATAAAAAGTTAAAAAATAATAAAGCTCATATGGCATCATAAGGAACTATGTTATTTGCCAGTGAGTCACATTGCCATTTATGTGAGTAAACCAAGGGGATGAAACCAAAAATCTGTTTCTGACATTTTTTTTATATTCAAAAAACAACCTGGACAATTGATGCGAAACAGATCCAAGAATTAAGACCTTTTATGAAGCACTACGAGATGGGAAAACATGTTAGAAATACGCCTAACTTGAAACACATGTAACTTTTGGTTCACTTGAAGTTAAGATATATCAACAGATTGCCCATGACAACCAACAAGGAATTAGCCTAGTGGTAAGGCAAGCACTTGGTGACCTTAAGGTCTCAGGTTCGATCCCCGCTGGGGACAAAAAATAATTCCTTTAAGGTACCCGTTACCAATGAAGCCTAGACCCATATGTGAAGTTTAAATACGCGGGTTCGATCCTTCGGGGTGCCCAGATCATGTGGGGATTAGGATGGAGGTATTTTACCGGCATCATATGGCTCATACGGGGTGGGTCGATGGGTATCCAATTGTGGTACCGGGGCTAGGGTTCCCCCCATTACCCTTTTTTTCAGATTGCCCATGACAAGATGGATGTAGAGGTTACCTGCATTTAGTTATCCCTAAGCTTGACAAATTTCTAAATTCGTTTTGTTTCTGTTCAAGACGTGTGTATATGGTGTATCTGTGTTTTTAACTATAAAATGAATATTTATTTACCATCTAAAACTACTCACAGTCTATTTTAAACAGTTTTTCACATATAAGCCTGTACAAGAGGGGCTAGTCGTCCACAATTTATTCATCGGATCTGATATGCAAGAAAAAAATAAACTGATTTTGATCTGAAATCGTTTTAACCCGCGATGCAACCAATTTGACCTACGTATACTTCATGTTCGCTATATACGTATTGGGGCCATTATTAGCCAAGTGATCAAAGTATTTATGTAATATATTATTACTTAACTCTATTATTAAAAGCAGATAACAGATACATAAAAAAAACAATTGTCTTGTTTCACTGTGATCACAGAGTAATATTCACATCAAATAAGTTGGACTTTTGGATGCAACTTAACTACTTAAGTTATTGAAACCATTAAAGATGCTGTTGTTTTATGTTCTTGTTCTATGTTTAATATTTTATTGTTAACGTTGACAAAAGTTCATTGATGAAACCGTTTAGATGTGACCAAGGCGCGTTAACTATGTCAGTGAATATATTCTACAATAAAAAGACACGGCAGTAGTACAAAATTTGAGAATTTATTCCACATAATCAACAGTAAAAAAGACTTGTTTTTGATGTTATCATTTTTATGTTACAATTTTTCTTGATATATAAGTGGTTTTCTGTTTAGTTATTTCACTATGTTGTATACAAATAAGTAATCATCTACCATTTCAAACTCTAGTCTAGAATTGGGGTTGGAATAGGAATGGAAAATAAGAAAAAAGATGGAATCTTTAGGTATGCAAATGGGTTTGACAAGTTCTTGATGTTTTGGGGAACAATCGGAAGTATTGGAGATGGGTTGCAAGTCCCTTTAACGATGTTTGTTCTTAGCGGTGTCATCAATGACTATGGAAACCCAAAAACCCCTGTGACACTTTCTATCGTTAATAAGGTGACATTATGATTCCTGCTTATCTTAAAGCACAGTCTGGTTTCTTGTTGGGAGAATGCAGTGAATTTGTAGCTTTTGCTAAATTGTCAATTCTATCGTCAATAAGGTGACATTTTGTTTTTGTTTCAGTATTCACTCAGGTTGATGTATGTTGCTCTTTCGGTTGGGTTATCTGCATTTGTTGGTACGTATAGTGTGATTATTAACTTTAAGTTGGTTAGTTTAAATTTTTTTGTCCCATGACTAACGCACTAATGTTTCTCCAATGTTGCTCGTTTTTGTGATTGCAGAAGGACTTTGTTGGGCAAGGACCTCAGAGAGACAGACTTCCCGTATGAGACTCAAGTACTTGAAAGCTGTGCTTCAACAAGACGTTAGTTTCTTTGACACTCAAGAAGCTGGTACCTCTGCAACTTATGAAGTTGTCTCAACTATCACAGCTGATTCTAATGCAATCCAAGTCACCATTGGCGAAAAGGTTTTCATTTAACAATTTTAGACAATTGGCAAAGGTGGCAAAATGGGTGGGTCGGGTAATGGGTTAAAACGAGTTGATGTCAAAACATGCGTGCAACACCTAAGGGGGTGTTTGGTTCGCAGAATCCTAAGGAATACACTGAAATTATTGTGTTGCAATGTATTTTTCTTCTTCAAATTATAAATAATTAGTTTTGCATCAGGTTACCAAAAAATGTAAAAAGTAATATCTATCAGAACTACAAATTAAAATTTGGATAATATCACAAAAAGGTTCATGAACTAAATATAGTTCCAACTCGTTTTGATATTTTACTTCTTCAACCTTAGCATATATATTACAAAATGTAACCCAAATCGACATGTTCACAAAACATGTTAAATCTGCCACCTCCAACAATTAAGCACCTTGTTTCTTCATATTAACTGAAACATGTAACATGAAACAGATACCAGATACTATTGCCAACTTGTCAGCCGTCTTTTTTTGCCATGTGTTCGCTTTTACACTATCATGGAGGCTTACATTAGCCGCCCTCCCATTTTCCATAATGTTCCTTGTACCCGCCCTGGGGTTCAGCAAGCTTGTGATGGATGCTGGAATGGCAATGGTTAAATCATATGGTGCTGCTGGTACTATTGCAGAACAAGCAATTGCCTCCATAAGAACTGTGTATTCCTATGTTGGAGAACATCAAGTAATTGATAAGTTTAGTCATGCATTGAAAACCACAACAAAACTAGGAATAAAACAAGGGTTTGCAAGAGGGGTAATGCTTGGAAGCATGGGGATCATTTACATTAACTGGGCATTTCAGGCTTGGGTTGGATCTCTTCTGATCACTAAACATGGAGAAAAAGGTGGTGATGTTTTCGTTGCTGGATTTAACGTTCTCATGGGAGGAGTGTGAGTTTTCTTACTATATACCATATTCACTACATTTTTTCTAATGTCGTAATTTAAAACTAGAACTTGATATCAATTTCATGAGTAAGTAAAGACACTAAATTTTACACCTTTAAGTGGAAATTCTTAACATCACAAAATAACGTTGAACTTACTTACAAGGTATGTTAGGCAAACATTTAGAAACTCCAAATTGGACTTTAGTCAGCTTAACTGAAATTGAAAAACTAGGACATTGCATTATAAGTCAGCTTACACCTCCATCTATTCCTTAACAAAATCTTGCAGGTATGTCCTGATTGCGCTCCCAAATCTTACTGCCATTTTAGAGTCTAAAGGCGCTGTTACTCGAATCTGTGACATGATTGACAGAAACTCCACTTTGGACTCTGAAGACAAGAAAGGAAAGGCTCTATCAAGTGTGAGAGGCCAAATCGAATTTAGAGGAATCTACTTTAACTACCCATCAAGGCCTGATACACCAATCCTACAAGGGTTAGATCTTACAATACCAGCTAGTAAGACTGTTGGACTTGTTGGAGGTAGTGGTTCAGGGAAATCGACAATTGTGTCGCTAATTCAAAGGTTTTACGATCCTATAGAGGGTGACATTCTTTTAGATGGACACAATATAAACAAACTTCATCTTAAATGGTTGAGATCACAAATGGGTCTGGTTAATCAAGAGCCGATTCTCTTTGCAACTTCAATCAAAGAGAACATACTGTTTGGGAAAGAAGGAGCATCTTTCGATGATATTGTTGCAGCAGCTAAGGATGCAAATGCACATGACTTCATTGTCAAGTTTCCAGATGGCTATGAAACTAATGTAAGTTCATCTCTTTTCTTTCTCCTAACCTGTTCTTGTCCATAATACCGCTTTCTTGAAAACGAGCTATCTTTGTAAATTGTCTTCAATCAATATTTTCAAAATCTTCAATGATTTTCTTGCCTAAAGTAGGTTACCCAAAAGTGAATGATATTAAAGTTGTTTACTTTTTCCCCCCTATGCAACTACGCTTTATGAGAACTATAAGTAATACAGGTTGGGCAATTTGGGGTTCAACTATCTGGAGGGCAAAAGCAGCGAATTGCAATAGCTCGAGCACTAATAAGAGATCCTAAAATCTTGCTCCTTGATGAAGCAACAAGTGCACTCGACACAGAGTCTGAACGAGTTGTGCAGAAAGCCATTGACCAGGCGTCCATTGGAAGAACAACTATTGTAATTGCACATCGTCTCTCAACAATTAGACGGGCCAGTCTGATCTATGTGCTTCACTCAGGAAAGGTAGTTGAATCAGGTTCACATGATGAGCTGACACAAACAAAAGGTGGTCATTACTTCAAAATGATGCAGTTACAACAATCTGCTGCCGGAACTGAATTCCGAAGTCCACATAGAATGTCGATTACCTCCAGCCCAAGAAGTGTGAGATCAAGTGCACCGAACACCCCATCACTGAACCCATTCAGCCCGGTTTTCTCTATGGGTACACCCTATTCTGTTCAGTTTGATGCTTCTTATGGCAGTGATTATGAAAATAATATTAGAAAACTATCTCATCAAGCTCCCTCCCAAATCCGTTTATTGAAAATGAATGCACCCGAGTGGGTAGCAGCCTTGTGGGGTTGCTTGGGTGCTATAGGGTCTGGTGCAGTACAACCCATCAATGCATATTGTGTAGGCGGTGTGATCAATGTGTATTTCCAGTTAAACAAAACCACCATTGTTGATCATGCAAGAAGATATTCCTATGTGTTCTTAGCTGTCGGTGTCTTCAGCTTCTTCTCTAGTGTCATCCAATATTACAACTTTGCTGTCATGGGTGAGAACTTGACAACACGGATACGCGAGAAGCTTCTTGAGAAACTTCTGACTTTCGAGATTGGGTGGTTCGATCGAGACGAGAACACGAGTGCAGCCATTTGTGCAATGTTATCATCTGAAGCTAATATGGTCCGGTCACTTGTTGCAGATCGTATGTCATTACTAACACAGGCGGTTTTCAGTGCCATTTTTGCTTATACTTTAGGAATGGTACTCTCATGGAGACTAACACTTGTATTATTGGTTGCACAACCGTTTCTAATAGGAAGTCTGTACGCTAGGCGAGTTTTAATGAAAAGTTTATCCGAAAAATCTCAAAAGGCTCAAACAGAAGGAAGTCAACTCGCAAGTGAAGCGGTTATCAACCATAGAACAATAACCGCCTTTTCTTCTCAAAAAAGGGTGGTTGGTCTCTTTAAAGACACACTACAAGGGCCTAAAAGTGAGAGTATCAGACAATCATATTATTCAGGGGCCGGGCTATTTTGCTCCCAGTTTTTTACAACAGCTTCAACTGCTTTAGCTTTTTGGTATGGGGGTCGGTTATTAACAGAAAACCTAATAGCTCCCGAGAAGCTTTTCCAAGCATTTTTGGTGTTGCTGTTAACCGCATATACCATAGCTGATGCAGGAAGAATGACTAAAGATATATCAAGAGGAAGCACTGCTGTTAGTTCAGTCTTTGCAATTCTCGACAAGAAAACAGAGATCGACCCTGATACTTCACGTGGACGTGATTCTGCAGAAAGGAACATTAGGGGTCGTGTGGAGTTAAGAAATGTGTTTTTTGCTTACCCATCTAGACCCGATCATATGATTTTTAACGGATTAAGCCTCAAGATAAAGCAAGGAGCTTCAGTAGCACTAGTGGGCCCCAGTGGATCGGGTAAATCTACCATTATAGGGTTGATAGAGAGGTTTTATGATCCATTGAAAGGGACGGTTTATATCGATGAACTTGACATAAAGGAATATAACTTACGGAAACTGAGGTCACATATCGCTTTAGTGAGTCAAGAGCCAACACTTTTTGCAGGTACCATTTTTGAAAACATTGCTTACGGAAAACCAAATGCTACAGAATCCGAGATAAGGAACGCTGCAGCCCTTGCCAACGCTCATGAATTCATAAGGTATCGACTCTGTCACTTTGCAGTTATATTTAACACGCCAAAAGAGACGAGAGAAGTGATTCAAATATGAGACCCCAATATCCTTATGAATGCTTTGAAGGTTATATTCATAATTTTCAGTTATTCCGAACGCCTTCCAAACAATAATTCTATCTAGGACCATTTGTACTCTTCAACAATCTTTAAATCATACCTCAAGTAGATATATATCAGGCAGAAAGCTTGTCTGTATATGCAGATTACAATTATGATTCTAATCATGTACCATTTGTGGATGACAGTGGAATGAAAGACGGGTATGAAACTTATTGTGGTGAAAGAGGTGTGCAGCTATCGGGAGGCCAAAAGCAAAGAATAGCACTGGCTCGTGCCATCATTAAGAACCCTGCTATTCTATTGTTGGATGAGGCAACTAGTGCTCTTGATACCATATCAGAAAGTTTAGTTCAAGAAGCACTGGAGAAGATGATGAATGGCCGGACATGTATTGTAGTGGCTCACCGTCTTTCCACAATACAAAACTCTGAGTCTATTGCTGTTATTAAAGATGGAAAGGTGGTCGAGCAAGGGCGTCATACTGATCTTATATCTGTACGGGGTGGAGCATACTCAAATTTGGTGAAGATGCAGGTCAGCAACTCGCCTTTACGGCAATAAACCATGCTTATCAACCAAGTTTAGCAAAAGATAGCATCAAGATTTGTAAATTCGATGAATAATGCAGACAAGAGGAAAATAAGAGATATACATGCCCAGGTTTGGTAAGAAGTTATTTGTTGAATATGAAGAACTTTTTATTCTTACTATTATTATTATGGAAAGCAAGTGTGAACAACTAGTACTTGTTACAATATGTATTTGCAGTATCTTACTATCTTGTATCAGAAGTAATTCTTCATCAATTCAATGTTAGAACTTTATGGTGACACTGGTGTTATTAACTAAAATCAGCTTTCGACTATCGTATTATAGATTGCTTGTTTAGATACTACATCCAGGCCGACATCGTGTACTCAATACTCATCTGATGAGAAGAAGAAAAAAAAAACAGTGCAATGAAAATTTACCACTCAACTTTTGTGCAAGCCCTCATAAGTCATAACACAGAAGTCCACCCATTAACGTCACAATAAAAGATACATTTTTACCCTGTTGGTAGTATCAGTCGAACCTATAAGATAAAAGTTCAAAAAAAAAATAATGTGTAAATGTAATGACATAATTAAAAACAGCAATATATAATATTGAATAAAGGCACTACGTACCAAGGAACTACTTCAGCTTGTCATACCCCATAGCTATTAGCTGCCATATATATATACACGATGTTAAATCACACATTCACACGGTCACACCATATTCATCTAATCCGTCTTATATGACCCCTTTGCATGGATAGGTGAGCTAGAAACCAACAAAAAATCGATAATTTCAAAGTAAACATCAACCAATGTGATAGTAAATCCTTGATTACAATAACACTCCCAAGTGGTGGAGATGAAATAAGTTGTATCATAACAAAATACAAAAACAGAGTACTCAGAACCTATTATTACAAAACAAAACAGGATTGCTAAAATCATATTGTATATACATTAATAAAGATTCAACTAAGCACTTTACTCGTCGTCTTTGTATGGATACTCCTCTGGAACTTGTTTAAGAAGCTTCACTTGCAACTCAAACGCGTCATCTCCTCTAAGCATATCCCTGATCCAAGTTATTTCAGTCTTCATCGAAACCTGCAGTTGTGAAAAAATTTGTGAGTAACTGAACTTATGCATATGAATTAAAATGAATGGGCTTAAAGAAATGATACAAATAAATGTCGAGATCCAACAGCTTCTGCTTCTTCACAGTAGCATATGTTACAAAAGTCTTTTGGCAAATTAACAAGTGTGCAAAAAAAAAAATTCATGTGAAAAATACTGCATGTGTCTGAAAGAGCTCACCATCTCTAGAGCTCCCCTGACAACTCCGCTTAAAATGTTGCAGTAATATAAACCTTGACAGGTATCTGGAAGCTCAACAAAGTCTACAAGTGGATTATCCTCTAAAATGAGGCTGCAACAAGTCCCTTCTGCATCCCAGTTAGCCACAGATGCAGTGACCCCTAAAAACATTTTGAAGCCAACCTGTTTGGAGACATTAATCGAGATCAGAAACAGAATATCGGACAGCATGTAACTTGCATACATCCAAAAGAATAAAAATAGAAAGACAACATCTTTAACATTTCAATAGTTACACATTGCTTCTATAATGAAAACATGTATTTTAGATCATATCTGCATAGAAACCTCGATTTCTACAAGCAAATCAAGTATTGTAAAATCATATCTGCAGTGGGAACTAACTGATGCTTTGATGGTGCCATATATGGATATGATTTTACCACTTCATTCCTACGCAATCAAGAGCTTTGACCGATCCAAGTTATTATGTTCATCGTAATGTATCCACTTATGATCAATATCTCGTCTCTCAACACAATTTTTAAAGCTTGATTATGGTCAAAATGACTTCCCTAAAATGATATACTCAATACTAAATGGTCACTATCCTGTTAGAAGACTTGCAGTAAGCTTATCAAGTTATCATACTAAGTAAAATGAAAGAAGGGATGCCATTATACTCTAAAAGTCTAAAAAAATACATAGTTGCACAAGCAGTTCCTTCTTTCAAGAAACTAAAGCAAAGAAATTCTTATAATCCTCGTGCTTGATACTATTACAGGATAAATCTTCACCATGTGAACTTCATGCTAGTTCAACCACTCTCCTGTATTGAAAACTGCAGAAAGGTCAAGTATCTCGACTCATATTCGCTTTATCATATTTAATTTAAATGCCAATTCGGCTGTTTAAACCTAACCCCAATACAAAGTTTACCAGAGAACCCTTCCTCCAAAAACCAAAAGTTTAAAATACTTAAAGTCTTAAACAACCTGATTCTACCTAGGATAACGGTAAACAAATGAGGTTTTCCCTAGGTTACCCGATGAAGACGAGTCCACAACAACAACAGCAACAACAACAATAATACATTATATTATACAAGCCATAAGTAGTCAAAACATTCCAATCCCACATACACAAAAACACAACACCGCGAAATAAGTTATAAATACCTTGGCAATGACTTCAGCGGTCTCCCTAAAATCAACACATCTAGTGATATTAGACTTGGCAAGAAACTCATCAATTAAACGAATTCCAATATTGTAACCCCTGATCATACAATAAAAAGGGATCAAATTTCAAAGTACAAAACAACACATCCTATACCAGCAGTAAATCATACTCAACTCTAAACAAAATCATTAAATTACAAATATGTGTGTGTATACATACATTTGATCAAGCTGCTTATTAACTTCCTCAACCTCCTCCAGATCCGTAATCAATTGCCGCACGATCGCACCATACGTCAATGTAAACAACTCGGCATTCTAACAAACAATCATCAAATTCCACAAAATCATGAAAAAACTTCACAACTATTAAAATACGAAACTGATGATATATATATGATTAAAAATTACCACGCGCTCAACATTTGCAAAAATGGCATCACCGGATCTCGGAACAGCTGGAGCCATTGAAGGTCTACGATTGCTTCAATTAGTCAGGTATAAATCTATAGATACAATATTTAAATCTATTGATATAAAGTTAAACAATTCATAGCAATATATATCAGAGGAACCTAATTTCGCATCAAATACAATAAACAAATATATATATAACAGTGAGAACTGAGAAATAGACATACTGAAATTAATATATCAAACTATGCTGAGCAGAGTACCTAAACGACGTCGTATGTGTTTATAGTTTAGACAGTTGGATCGGCGATTTACTCAGGATTGTGACTGATTGGGATTTACAGTCAGATCGGAAGAAAACTATGAGTCTATGACGATAAAATGAACGACGTCGTATAATGGTTTGTTTGGGCCGTGGGCTTTTTATTACTACCATATTAGATATGGGCCTATGATGGACGGTATGACCCGTGCCAAAACTTTAAGAATTTAGGGGACTTTGGTAGAAGGGAATCATAGGGAATGGAAATGTAATAAAGAAAGAAAATAGTAGGAAAGAGAATGAGTATTTGGAAAGAGAATATATTACATTGTTTGGTAACAACAGAGAATGAATATAAGAGAAATATAAAAAATAAACAAATTAATATGAAAAAAAATTTAACAAAAATTAATTATAATATCATGATATAAATAATTAAAATTAATAGTTAAATTCATGAGGGAAAAAAAAAGAAAAAGAAGGAAACTTGATTCCATTCTCACCATTTTGGGAGGAATCATGAGAATGGAAATGATTCCCCCTTCTACCTCTTCATTTCCATTCTCTTATGTAACCAAACAAAGGAAGTGATTCTCATTCCATTTTCACCTTTTCCATTCCATCCTACCAAACACCCCCAAGTTCTTTAAAAAAAATAACATGCTAAAAAAATAATAATTTCGTTATTCGTATATAAAATATATATCAATATCATTTTTCATTTTCTTGAGTTTTGTAATATCAGAGTACTAGCTAATCAACCCGGGTAACTTATAAACGCTTTGTAAATAAACCGAATGATATCCGGGTAGCTTTAAAATATGTTGTCATATTAAAATGTATAATAACAACGTTAAATAAGTTGAAAATTTGTGATAAGTTATTATGTAAAAACCGAAACCAAACGGAAACAAAAGTTGTGTAGTTGTACACACACGTTGAAACACATACGGTTGGTAAAAACAAAAAAATAAAACCGTTATCTTGAAAGACACTATAGTTTCCGGCCTATTATTATAACGAAAAAATAAAGTGATTAAAATCTTACATAATAATGTGAGGATTAATAAAAATCAATATTAATGATATATATTCAAAAAAGGAAAGGATATTTTGAATTTAAATTAAAAAAGTATGATGATGTCATAATTAAATTAAAAAGATGTGTGGGAGTACATAACTTTTAAAAAATATTATGTCATCACAATTTTTGATATATATGCATCTACTAATTTTTGATGTTGGCCTTTATGACGGTCACTAATATATGTATTACTTAGAAACACTAACCTTTTAATTTCTTTACAATAAAGATCACTTTTTATGCACGTAATTGTATTTATTACCGATGGTCTTAGAAATGTCACTAGCATGATTCACACAATCATAATCATAATCTCTACTATATTATAAAACATTTGTTCCCTCCATTTTTTCAACTTTAAGTAAGTGAAAACCCTAAAATACCCCTATCACTTATTCATAATACCCTTAGAAGAAATCTCAACCACTCATTTTTTTCTCTCTCCTCAAATCTCAACTACTTATTTTTCTCTCTCCTCCATAAATCATTTTATTCTTTTAATTCATTCAAAATCTTTTATCTCAAAAACCGTACATCGATAAATTATAAAAATTATATGGGTGTTGTTAAAATTTCATGCTCTTTCATTAGAGATGTCATTCGATATACTTTCGACGAATTTTTAAATCCGAGGGCGGAGTCCGGACGGCTAAGGCATTTGGCTATCACACTTTATGATCTATTATACTCTATGACCTATCACCCCCACCATCTCACCGCCGCAACGCGCGGGTACTTTGTCTCGTATATAATAAAAAGGAAAATAAATAACATGAAACTTAATTTGTCATATCGATACATGGTAGTAAACATGGCTTGCGAAAGACTTCTAAATAAACATAATACTATATCGTTTATTGATTTCTCACTAAATTTGTCATACAAACGACATGACTTTTGTGTACGTATATGTAGTAGCTGAACTTAGAAGGTAATTAGTGGTTGATTAGATGAGGCACAACTCAGATCCTAAAAGGCATGTCTTTGGTAGTTTGGGAGCTTCTTGGAGCAATCTTTTCATGCGTGGAGCATCCCATCCTCCACGTTGTTGTAAACGCACAAATTCGCGTATTTCCAAGCACCGACATCCCGTATCTAGCTTCCCGAGTTGTTGACAACAACGTTGCAGAAGAGAATCTTGTTGCTTTGGTTGTTCTTGTTGCTGCTTGGTAATAATACTAGCTCCCGATGCAGCCTCATACCTTGATAAAAACATGTGACAATATTGCATAGGTTGCTTCTTAATTTGCTCATTACAATTCACTTGTGTTGAAGCTTTGACGAAAACTGCTATGCTCACAAGGAGCAGTATTGCGATTATTGTTTGTGTAGTTAGCATTGTGGCCGGGTATGATCGATGTGATGAGTTGATTTGTGTTTGGGGAAATGATATTTATAGCAAAGTGTGAGAATAAGTTATATATATAGTATATTGTTTTTTTTATTGACATCATGATATAACTTATCCTTAAGTAGAGCAGCATTATTTGACGATAAACGATATAAGTCATTCGTCGTAAGCCTTAATTTGTAGCGGTGGTCAAAGGACGTTATAAACCTATTTATAACAACAAGAGTTAATTACATTTTTCGTCCATGTGGTTTGTACCAACTTTCACAGACCGTTCCTGAGTATCCGAAATTACACGTTTCGTCCCTAAGTATGGAACTCCGTCAACGCTTTTAGTCCACTACCCAAACGGACGTTAAAAATAAAAAATTATCTACCATCATCATCGATCATCATCATCTCCTGAAACCAATTTCCAAATCGGATTAAAAATAAAATAATTAAAAAAATTATCTACCATCATCATCGATCATCATCATCTCCTGAAACCAATTTCCAAATCGGATTAAAAATAAAATAATTAAAAAAATTATCTACCATCATCATCGATCATCATCATCTCCTGAAACCAATTTCCAAATCGGATTAAAAATAAAATAATTAAAAAAATTATCTACCATCATCATCGATCATCATCATCTCCTGAAACCAATTTCCAAATCGGATTAAAAATAAAATAATTAAAAAAATTATCTACCATCATCATCGATCATCATCATCTCCTGAAACCAATTTCCAAATCGGATTAAAAACAAATTGTTTTCAATATTGGAAACCACAAATGAGATTAACTAATTATTTAACCCCTGACCATCATCGTGAAATTGATGATATGAACAAAGAAAATGAACCAAGATAAACATTCTTTTAAAAACCCATCGGATCTACCACCCTTACCATCATCATCAACAAGAAAATCATTACCACCAGCACCACTGTTCTCCGACGGCGACGATAGTGGCGTATAGACTATGCTACATCATCACCGGCAACAAGTTACCACCACTAACTACCGCTTCTCCCGCCGCCATGGATGCAACTCCAGTCGCAAGCACCAGCCAAGATCACCAGTGTCATATACAACCATCTCCGATCTATATATATTTTTCACGAGATTTAATCATGATTTAAGACATGGATATGAAGATAATTGAATAAAGGAACGAAATGAGTTCTCTTTTAGGTAATCTAATTTGTTTTCTTTGAAAAGTCACTTTCTACTGTGTGAAGTCTAAAGATCTAGTGCACCAAAATTCAAAAGCCACCACCTCTCTTGCCTGTCTTCTTGCCGTCCACATCTTCAACCAAATCTATCAATCTTTTACAAATATAATCGGCCACAAATATAACCAAATCAAACTCAATAACAAAATCCGGCCAAGAAGATTCAGCGGCGTACGTGGTGGTGACTAATCGGACCACAAGCAGATCGAACTCACTAATCGGACCACCACCACCACCTTCTCTTTCTCTCGCAACTACCACTGCCGCCGGTGGATGGGTTTTTATCTCAATCACCTATTTATTTTCTAAGTTCGTCAGATCTGGCAAAGAAGTGTTGTTGGGTTGAAGTAATGGATCTGGAAAAGAATTGTTGGTATGTATATGTGATAGTTATGGATCCAGATTTTGTGTGTGTATGTATGTGAATGATTGGTTTTGGAAAATAAATGATGAATATAGCAAGAGATATTGTCAATGAAGAAGAAGATGATATTTGTATGTAATAGATACATATATTGTTTTGATATATAAAGATTTGGGATAAAGGGATTAGTTTTAGGTAGTTATAACTCAAGATGATAGTTTTTGGGATGTGTTTGGTTAATTAGTTAAAAGATCTGAAGAATTTTATTTTTTTAATCTGGATGTGTTGTTTTGAGTGAAAAAGATAGATTTGTTTGAGAAGAAAGATGATGCGTTTCACTAAAGAAAATATAGAACCAATTATACATTGACAAGTGGAAAATTATATAAAGAAAAAAGATTTAATTACATTTTTGGTCTGTGACAAAGGAAATGACTATTTTATCCTCGGTGTGCAGGTCACATGATCACTGTGTTAACGTCCGTTTGGGTCGTGGACCAAACTTGTTAACAGAATTTCAAACCCAGGGATGAAACGCGTAATTTCGTGGTCTCAGGGATGGTCTGTGAAAGTTGGTACAAACCACAGGGACAAAAAGTGTAATTATATATATATATATATATATATATATATATATATATATATATATATATATATATATATATATATATATATATATATATATATATATATATATATATATATATATATATATATATATATATATATATATATATATATATATATATATATATATATATATATATATATATATATATATATATATATATATATATATATATATATATATATATATATATATATATATATATATATATATATATATATATATATATATATATATATATATATATATATATATATATATATATATATATATATATATATATATATATATATATATATATATATATATATATATATATATATATATATATATATATATATATATATATATATATATATATATATATATATATATATATATATATATATATATATATATATATATATATATATATATATATATATATATATATATATATATATATATATATATATATATATATATATATATATATATATATATATATATATATATATATATATATATATATATATATATATATATATATATATATATATATATATATATATATATATATATATATATATATATATATATATATATATATATATATATATATATATATATATATATATATATATATATATATATATATATATATATATATATATATATATATATATATATATATATATATATATATATATATATATATATATATATATATATATATATATATATATATATATATATATATATATATATATATATATATATATATATATATATATATATATATATATATATATATATATATATATATATATATATATATATATATATATATATATATATATATATATATATATATATATATATATATATATATATATATATATATATATATATATATATATATATATATATATATATATATATATATATATATATATATATATATATATATATATATATATATATATATATATATATATATATATATATATATATATATATATATATATATATATATATATATATATATATATATATATATATATATATATATATATATATATATATATATATATATATATATATATATATATATATATATATATATATATATATATATATATATATATATATATATATATATATATATATATATATATATATATATATATATATATATATATATATATATATATATATATATATATATATATATATATATATATATATATATATATATATATATATATATATATATATATATATATATATATATATATATATATATATATATATATATATATATATATATATATATATATATATATATATATATATATATATATATATATATATATATATATATATATATATATATATATATATATATATATATATATATATATATATATATATATATATATATATATATATATATATATATATATATATATATATATATATATATATATATATATATATATATATATATATATATATATATATATATATATATATATATATATATATATATATATATATATATATATATATATATATATATATATATATATATATATATATATATATATATATATATATATATATATATATATATATATATATATATATATATATATATATATATATATATATATATATATATATATATATATATATATATATATATATATATATATATATATATATATATATATATATACAATAAGAAGATAATAATCATCAATATAATGATTATATATATATATAAATATATATATATATATATATATATATATATATATACAGAATATATATATAATAATATAAATAATTATATATATATAATATAAGAATATATATATATATATATATATATATATATGTATATGAATACAGAATATTTGAGAGAAAATATGTAGAATATGAGACTGCAAACAGAATAATCAACATCGAATGAAACCCTAATGGGTTATAACGATATTATATAGGTCTTCAGAATTACACTTCAGACCCTCTTCTTCTTCCTTCATACATTCCTGCTCAATCTTACAGACTTGACCATATTAGCCCCTCATGTATAAACTGGTATGAAAGTTCCTTGTGACCGATTGATTCGCGATTCCAACGACTATGTAAGTGCGGAATCCAAACATAATCGTTATTGAGGTAATTGAATGAAACAAACACATATATAAACACGAAATCAATAAGAACAGGAGATATAAATCTGATTCCTTTATCATTAGTCGAATGATTACAATGAATAAATCCGTTTACAATACATCTACGATGATTACGGATTACAATCAACGAGACGACTCTTGATAATCGAATAATATGGGCGACATCTCGAGGTATAGATCTCTACCTCGAGAACCTAGTGAATGAAATCTGTTGCAACTAAAATCATCAACCAAAAACCGAAACCTAAGATCTCTATTTATAGGCTAGAAATGGGCTGGGCTTCAAACTCGTGGGCTTCCAAACGCGTGCTACAGTAACACGTGTTTAGTCAAACTCGTGTTACTGTTCACACGAGTTTGGTCTAAACTCGTGGCCTCCACACGAGTTTGGTCTAAACTCGTGGTCAATCAACACGTGTTTGACCTAAACTCGTGGTCAACACATCTAGCAAAACAGCCCATTAATTGAGATGCATCGGACACAAAATGTGCACCAGAACGTGCACTTACAGTCTCCCCTTGACCGATGCACTCAATTCATTCACCGATAATCATTAGCAATCGAAAACCTGCAAAAGCAAACTCCCCTTAACTAATGATACTGGGTCTTCTTTTGTTGAGACTCGATCTTCTGACACAACACTCTGATCTTCAAACTCCAAAATCTCTGTATCTTTGTGACAACCAACTAACCTAACACTTCTCATTGTAGTTCTCCCCCTCAACAGTAACCATCTCCGAATTAAACATATGCAATCTTCCTCCTGCTTGGAACTTTGCTCGAGACATTCCTCAACTTGCTTAACCGGCATATAATAGAGAAGTTGAATTTCCAACAATCAGCATCAAATCAATCAGCTCTCACAAAAATAAGAAACTCTGTAGCTTGAATCACAAACTGCAGTACCAAAAATCCTGTCTCAACTAGCAGCATCTGACTTTGTCTTGTACCTTCACAATTCCACCAACCACCCGAAGTTTTTCCTATCAGATCTCCCCTTCAGTTGTATACACCACCAAATATAAAGATCTTTAATCTCGCAATCACAAAAAATGATCGCCTGATAATCATCTCTATTCTTGGAATATAAATAGGTTCAATCTTCAATTACTTAACAACAGATGACCAACTTCGTTGCTCTAATATTTCGACAAAGTTTCCACAACTGCCATCTATTTGATACTTGAGCATATTTCACATTAAGCACACCATCATCTAAACACAGATCTTGGTTTGTCTCTCAAGTAGCACAGAATTTTACTCAGAAATCTGAAATTTTTTATCTCCCCCTTTTCTCTGTAAAATTCTGAAATCTAGCCCTTCTGTGATATACCAATTACCAGTTCAGCTCAGAAATCTGGTTGATAAAAGTATCTCCCCCCCTTTTCTCTGCAAAACTTGGAAAGATAGTATAAGCTTAGGTTACAGGATCTCCTATTCATAGAGGTTCTTCAAAATGGCCTAGAGCTCATTACAGCAGCAGCTCTTCGCCAAACAGGGTATATTCGTTTTCCCTCCAAATTTCCGAGGAAAAAACACATTTACGTGAAACATTGGTATTCACGTAAATTTTTATTTCTAAGGCTGTGGGAAAAATTTGATAATTGCCGAAAATTTTCATCCAAAACGTGCCGAAATCGCACAAACGGACCGAAAATTTTTCGAACGCTACCAAACTTCAAATCTCCATGAATCATGCCATTTTAAGACCATGGACAAAAATTATTTTTCCCGCCAAAATACTCTTTTTTTTTTTTTTTTTTTTTTTTTTTTTTAGCTTTTCTACAACCCTGTCTTCTATGCTTCAATGTATCGTTGTCTTCTGCTGTGATCCTTCCACACCGAAACATACTTGAACCTCGATTCCATTTCGACAACTCAAACACGTTCTTGTGTTACAGTAAACACGTGCTTGGACTCAAACGCGTGCTAGTGTTACAGTAAACACGTGCTTGGACTCAAACGCGTGCTAGTGTTACAGTAAACACGTGCTTGTGTTACAGTAACACGTGCTTGAACTCAAACGCGTGGTACACTAATCTCAAACACGTTCTCCAAACCAAACGCGTGCTACAGTGACGCAGTTTTAAACCAAACGCGTGGGCCTCCGTCAAACACGTGGTCTAGCATCAAACACGTGGTCCAAAGCCAAACGCGTGGTCTAAATCCAAACGCGTGTATTTCCAAACGCGTGTTTTCCAAACGCGTGTTTTTCCAAACGTGTTTGCAGCTCTGATCTTGTTCTTCATCCTTAAACCTCAAAAACGAACCACGAATCAGAGACATAAAGCCTCTCCTGCTCTGATACCAATTGAAAGTTCCTGTGACCGATCGATTCGCGATTCCAACGACTATGTAAGTGCGGAATCCAAACATAATCGTTATTGAGGTAATTGAATGAAACAAACACATATATAAACACGAAATCAATAAGAACAGGAGATATAAATTTGATTCCTTTATCATTAGTCGAATGATTACAATGAATAAATCCGTTTACAATACATCTACGATGATTACGGATTACAATCAACGAGACGACTCTTGATAATCGAATAATATGGGCGGCATCTCGAGGTATAGATCTCTACCTCGAGAACCTAGTGAATGAAATCTGTTGCAACTAAAATCATCAACCAAAAACCGAAACCTAAGATCTCTATTTATAGGCTAGAAATGGGCTGGGCTTCAAACTCGTGGGCTTCCAAACGCGTGCTACAGTAACACGTGTTTAGTCAAACTCGTGTTACTGTTCACACGAGTTTGGTCTAAACTCGTGGCCTCCACACGAGTTTGGTCTAAACTCGTGGCCTCCACACGAGTTTGGTCTAAACTCGTGGTCAACACATCTAGCAAAACAGCCCATTAATTGAGATGCATCGGACACAAAATGTGCACCAGAACGTGCACTTACAAGGTACAAGAATAATCCTACAAAGATAAACATTTACACCATTAGTCCTAAAATAACATGAACTTGTATATCATAACATCCCCCCTCAAGTTCATGGTTTGAACATATCAATCATACCCAACTGTTTGCACAAAAAAGAATGTTGCTTAGAACCAAGACTTTTTGTAAACAAGTCTGCAATGTTTAGCTCAGACTTAATTTTATTGGTTTTTAAAACTCCTGTACATATCTTCTCTCTAATGAAATGAAGATCAATTTCAAAATGTTTTGTCCTTTCATGAAACACAGGATTAGCTGCAATTTGTAATGCTGCTTTACTATCACAAAACACATCAACAGGTAAAGAAGTTTTAATACCAATATCATTCAAAAGGTTCATAAGCCAAATAATCTCACAAGTCACAGCAGCCAAAGCCCTATATTCAGCTTCTGCTGAAGACTTGGCTACTGTGGTTTGTTTCTTTGATTTCCAAGAAATCAAGGTGTTACCAAGGAAGACAGAATAACCAGTTATAGATCTCCTGGTAGCTAGACATCTAGCCCAGTCAGCATCAACAAAACCTTTAAGATCAAGGCTTTCAGATTTTTTAATATGTAAACCATTACCTGGAGAAGACTTAAGATACCTCAGAATTCTGAAACCAGCATTAAGATGCTGTTGAGTAGGAGCATGCATAAATTGAGACAAACATTGAACTGCATAACTTATATCAGGCCTAGTTAAAGTCAAATATATCAACTTACCAATTAACTTTTGATAACCAGTTGCATTATCAAGTAATTTTGAAGTATCATTCTTAAAAGTCATATTCATCTCTAAAGGAGTATTAATAGGTTTACATCCTAGAAGACCAAATTCATTTAACAATTCTAAGCAGTATTTCCTTTGAGAAAGACAAATTCCATTTTCACATTTCACAACTTCAATGCCAAGGAAATATTTTAAGTTACCTAAATCCTTAATTTTAAACTTAGAATTCATCAACTGTTTTACCTTTTCAATTTCAGTTTCACTATTACCAGTTAGAACAATATCATCCACATATATCAACATAGCAACAAAAGTATCATCTTTCCTTCTAGTAAACAAAGAATAATCAGATTTACTTTGAACAAAACCAAACTCAATTAAAGAACTACACAACTTAGCATTCCACTGTCTTGGTGCTTGTTTAAGTCCATACAAGGACTTGTTCAATTTACAAACCAAATTATCATTTTTATTAAAATACCCTTGAGGTAGTTTCATATATACATCTTCAATAAGATCACCATACAAGAAAGCATTGTTAACATCCATTTGATATAAAGGCCAATCATAAGAAATAGCAACAGATAAAAGACATCTAACAGTAACCATTTTCACAACAGGTGAAAAAGTTTCATCATAATCAATTCCAGCCCTTTGACTAAACCCTTTAGCTACAAGTCTAGCTTTATACCTTTCAATTTCACCATTTGATTTATATTTTATTTTATAAATCCATTTGCAATCAATTGGTTTTCTATTAGAAGGTAAAGTAGTAACAGTCCAAGTATTATTTCTATTTAGGGCTTCCATTTCTTCATTCATAGCATTAACCCAATTTATGTCTTTTGCAGCCTCAAAATAAGAAGTAGGTTCAATGCTTTTATTAAGACTTGTTGCAAAACAATATATATCAGAAGAAAGATGAACATAATTAACCACTTTTTTCAAAGGAAATTTGACTTTTCCTTCTATTTGAAAATCTTCTAATCTTTGAGGAAGTTTAGAATTTCTAGGAGGTCTTTGGTTTACATTAAGATTAGAAGAATCCACATTAATGCCCTCAGAATTAATGTTCATCATATCAAAAATGGTAGATTGCTCAGAATTACTAGTAGACCTAGATAGACTGCCAAGTGAATGCTCAATAGCATCACTGGTAGACTGAGAAAGACTGCCAAGTGAATGCTCAATAACATCACTGGTAGACTTAGAAGGACTACCAAGTGAATTCACAAGCTTACTTCCAACTTCTGACTCACTGTCATTGTCTTCCTCATCATCATTGGGACTTACATAAGGATTATTCTCATTAAAAAATGGTGTATCATAAGTGTCAAAAAAGTTAAGATGATTTGTAGAATTTTGAACAGATTTTAAAACCTCATCATTATTCATAGTATAAGGAAAAAGATTTTCATAAAACTTTACATCCCTAGAAAAAATATAAGTTCTTGATTCAATGCAAAACAATTTGTATCCTTTTTTTGAATTAGAATATCCAACAAACACACATTTATCAACTTTAGGTTCAAATTTATCAGTCACATTTAATTTAGTAGCAAAACATAAACAACCAAAAACTCTTAAATGTTTTAAGTCAGGTTCATAACCATACACCATTTCATAAGGAGTTTTTCCTTTTAGAATAGAGGAAGGTGTTCTATTAATCAAATAAGTAGCAGTAAGCACACAATCAGACCACAAATACAAAGGAATTCCCCCCTGAAACATAAGAGACCTAGCAACATTAAGAAGGTGTCTATGTTTCCTTTCAACCACCCCATTCTGTTGAGGTGTATAAGGAATAGTAGTTTGATGCATGTAAGTCCCAACTCGTTAGATGGTACTACTGAAGACACCTCTATGTCGATGGTGGAGTTACTTTGCAATATATGCACTGAACTGGAGACGACCAGTTGCAGTGTGTATATACCAAGTTCTAGATAGATTACTTATATAAAAGACAATAAGTAAAGAACAATGCAATAATACAAATAACTTGTAAGATAAATTGATGAGACAATATGTATTTTTCAATGTGTAATTTATTTATTGATATTAAACAAATTACAAGGTTGATGCGGAACCAAGATAATACACGAATGTAAATATCCTAACAACCTATGAAATACAATTGATCTATACTCGGAATTTCTCAAGACAATCGAAACACTTAAAGTTGTGAAATGTTCCTTTTAGCGATTGAGAGAAGATTGCACAAGTTCACCAAGAATATTGCAGGTTTGCAAAGTGTGAATTCTATCGAAGTTTATTCGAAGAAGTAATATTCTTGGTTGTGCAATGACTTGTATTTATAGGCAAAGTTAACATTGGAATGTTAAATTTAGCCGTACAAATGTGGTTGGGAGCATTTAAGGAATATCATTTAATTCCTTAAAAAGCAGTGTAAAGTCGCATGTTAAAGTGACTTTACATAACCACCTTTATGTACCTTTTAATACTTAAATAATAAGATAAGGCTTATTATCCGGGTAAAGGTACATAAAGCATACAAGTCAATTCCTCGTAATCAGTGTAAAGCTTTGTAAGGGCTTTCCACTGATGGTCTCCAGTTTGTAACTGACTAGAATGCCAACTGGGCTTCGCTGCCATTGCCATTCTCTATCTTCCATTTGTTGTCTTCGACTTCAACTGGAATGCTTCTTCAACTTGGTCAGTTCTCAACTGGAGGAAGTCTTCAGTTGCGTTAACTGTACGGTGCAACTGGACTTCATATATTTCTCGACAAATCATCTTGGTCACCAGTTTACTGGGTCACCAAATGCAACTGGTGACTGGTCAGTGTGAACTGGTGACTGGCCAGTTCCAGGTGAACTGGTCCTAACAATGCACAATCCCTTTTGAGTGAAACAAAGAACTGATATTATGATTCACAAACTCTGTACCATTATCACTTCTAACTATCTTAACTTTAATAGAAAACTGAGTATCAATCATATTAATGAAATATTCAACATTTTGAAACACCTCAGTTTTATTTTTCATCATAAAAGTCCAAACAGCTCTTGTATAGTCATCAACTATAGTTAAAAAATATTTATGACCTTCTTTACTTGAGACCTTGTAAGAGCCCCAAACATCTAAATGAATTAAATCACCCAAATTTTTTGTCTTGTGTTCACTCAGAGGGAAAGGCTCCTGACTTGCTTGGCCTTGTGACAAATTTCACAAGGACCAATAGAACTAGTAGAAGAAAGATTCAGTTTATTATAAAATTTAGATAAGGCTTGGTCTGCAGGGTGACCAAGTCTAGAATGCCAAAGTAATTTAGAATCAAAAGGAAGACAAGTAGAATTACACACCACATTAGAACAAATAGGCATATCATCATAAACATATAATCCACCATGTTGACTACCAGTCCCCAGAAGGTTCCTTTGAGGTAAATCCTGAATATAACATTTATCTTCATCAAACCCAATAAACAATTTATTATCTCTAGCAAGTTTATGAACAGATATCAAGTTAACAGAATAATCTGGTACCACCAAAACATCAAACAAAACTATACCATTTTTCAAATGTAAGTTGCCAATTTTAGTTACAAGAGCACAAGTTCCATTTGGGTGTCCAATTTTAAGATTCAAATCTGAAATATCAATTACTTGTGACAAATTTTTTCCAGAATTAGTCATGTGTTGGTTTGCACCAGAATCCATTATCCATTCTAAAAAAACTTTAAGCATGTATGCATTACAACTAAAAAACCAAGATTTACTAAATAATGGTATACCTGCCATATTAGCATGCAAACCAGAAGCAGAACCAGAAGAAGAAGGCTTTGAATCTAACAAACTCAACAACTTAGACATTTGATCAGGAGTAAAAAAAAACAGAGAAGAATTATGAACAGAATGATTTACAGAAGAAGACACAGATTTATCAGCAGTCACATTATTATTGGAAAACCTTGGATTATTTTGTGAAAAATTTCTTTTGTTTGCCAACTGAAAACATCTTTCAATAGTATGACCAATTCTATTACAGTTTGTACAATGAAGATTAGGATTAGGAGGTCTAAAAGTTCTTGCATTATTATCAAAAGTTTTCCTAGCTTCAAAGTTATTATCAAAAGTTCTTTTAGAATCAAAATTATTTGTCTTAAAAGAAGTATTCTTTGAAGAACCTTGTTTGAAATTTGTTTTAGCAACAAAAGCAGTAGCAGTGTTAGTTTTATCAGAAAATCCCCCCTATGTGACTCCTCTTTAGAAATAATTGCAAAAGCAGTTTTGACAGAAGGAAGAGGTTCTCTGGTAAGAATAGAAGACCTCACATTCATATAAACATCATCTAAACCCATCAAAAATTGAATTAATCTCATCAAATCATTATGACTTTTAATAGCAGAAGCAGCAACACAAGAACATACAGGCAGAACAACCATAGAATCATATTGTCTCCACAGAGAAGATAGATTATGATAATATTCAGACAATGAAGCACCATTTTGAGTGAAAGAATTTATTTTATGATGAAGATTAAAAATAACTGAACCATCCATTTTATCATAAATATCTTTCAATTCCTGCCAAACTATAGTTGCATTTTTAGAAAAAAATTGACCCAGATAAAGTTCTTGTGAAACACAACCTAAAATCCAATTTATAACAACAAAAAAAAAAAAAAAAAAAAAAAAAAAAAAAAAAAAAAAAAAAAAAAAAAAAAAAAAAAAAAAAAAAAAAAAAAAAAAAAAAAAAAAAAAAAAAAAAAAAAAAAAAAAAAAAAAAAAAAAAAAAAAAAAAAAAAAAAAAAAAAAAAAAAAAAAAAAAAAAAAAAAAAAAAAAAAAAAAAGAAGAACAAAATCTAACAAAAACAACTTAGACATTTGATCAGGAGTAAAAAAAAACAGAGAAGAATTATGAACAGAATGATTTACAGAAGAAGACACAGATTTATCAGCAGTCACATTATTATTGGAAAACCTTGGATTATTTTGTGAAAAATTTCTTTTGTTTGCCAACTGAAAACATCTTTCAATAGTATGACCAATTCTATTACAGTTTGTACAATGAAGATTAGGATTAGGAGGTCTAAAAGTTCTTGCATTATTATCAAAAGTTCTTTTAGAATCAAAATTAT
>CM067168.1:26500753-26510753 GCA_034093135.1 Erigeron breviscapus
TTTTTTTTTTTTTTTTTTTTTTTTTTTTTTTTTTTTTTTTTTTTTTTTTTTTTTTTTTTTTTTTTTTTTTTTTTTTTTTTTTTTTTTTTTTTTTTTTTTTTTTTTTTTTTTTTTTTTTTTTTTTTTTTTTTTTTTTTTTTTTTTTTTTTTTTTTTTTTTTTTTTTTTTTTTTTTTTTTTTTTTTTTTTTTTTTTTTTTTTTTTTTTTTTTTTTTTTTTTTTTTTTTTTTTTTTTTTTTTTTTTTTTTTTTTTTTTTTTTTTTTTTTTTTTTTTTTTTTTTTTTTTTTTTTTTTTTTTTTTTTTTTTTTTTTTTTTTTTTTTTTTTTTTTTTTTTTTTTTTTTTTTTTTTTTTTTTTTTTTTTTTTTTTTTTTTTTTTTTTTTTTTTTTTTTTTTTTTTTTTTTTTTTTTTTTTTTTTTTTTTTTTTTTTTTTTTTTTTTTTTTTTTTTTTTTTTTTTTTTTTTTTTTTTTTTTTTTTTTTTTTTTTTTTTTTTTTTTTTTTTTTTTTTTTTTTTTTTTTTTTTTTTTTTTTTTTTTTTTTTTTTTTTTTTTTTTTTTTTTTTTTTTTTTTTTTTTTTTTTTTTTTTTTTTTTTTTTTTTTTTTTTTTTTTTTTTTTTTTTTTTTTTTTTTTTTTTTTTTTTTTTTTTTTTTTTTTTTTTTTTTTTTTTTTTTTTTTTTTTTTTTTTTTTTTTTTTTTTTTTTTTACTTTTTGACTATTTCTAATATATTTTTTTGTTTGTATATAATTTTTTTTTTTTGTTTGTATATAAATATAAGAATATATGTAAAGATATTTGAATGGTTAGAAATAAAATAAAAATATTTTAAAGATATGTAAAGATTTTATAATTATGGAAAGATATGATGAGAACGACCTTAGCATTGAATATAGCCGCATTGAATATAGCCAGATTGTGAGTCAGTACACAAACAGACAGAATACATATAGTGGAGCGTTGTTTAATGATACATCAACTATACGTCTATGACTAACAACTTACCATTGTTTACAATATGAAAACAATTAAATATATATATAAAAGATTTACGAATTTCGTGATTGATTTTGTTAAAATTTGATATTGGCGCAACTTCACGGTTTATACATCCGTGCTATTTAATTTTACTAGCTACGATACCATCACGTAATTAGCTTTTTGTAAACCGATCACATTTTAGCTTACATAGATTTTTAAACAAAATAAGAAGTTCGTCACACGTATGATCATCTGTATATTATAGATCGAAACCTAAGCAGTCCCATCTCAAAGGAGTATGTATATAAACCTCATTAGAGATGTACTTAATTAGCTACCTCCTTTTATTGTTGGTTCTATTCACTTGTATCATTCTATGTATTTAAGAACATTACCTCCTTTTATTGGGATAGTCTCCAAAAAGATATTGTTGAGTTTGTAAAATGTTTTGAATCAAAAGCTTTCTTTCCTAAAGGTTACAACTCGTCTTTTATTACTCTCATTCCTAAAATTAATGACCCACTTTTGATTAAAGATTTCCGCCCCATAAGTCTCATCGGGTGTCAATACAAAACTATTGCCAAGATTCTTGCAAATAGGTTACAAAGGGTCATTTCTTCGATTATTAGTGAAGCTCAAACTGCCTATATCAAAGATAGACAAATCATTAACGGTTCTCTTATGGTCAATGAGATTATCTCTTGGGCCAAACATAGGCGTACTAAATCTTTTCTTTTCAAAGTTGATTTTGAAAAGGCATTCGATACCATAAACTGGTACTTTATTATCTCTATTATGGAACAGATGGGTTTCTCAAAAAAATGGTTAAATTGGATTGAGGGTTGTCTTCATTCGGGTTTTGCCTTTGTACTTGTTAATGGTTCCCCTACAGGTGAATTCAAGGTTAAACGGGGTCTTCGTCAAGGCGACCCCCTTTCCCCGTTTCTCTTTATCATTGGTATGGAAGCACTAAATGTGTTTTTTATGGAAGCAAAAAATAAAAACATTTTTCGTGGTATCTCGGTTGGTAAAGACAAGATTGAAGTTTCTCATCTTCAATTTGCTGATGACGCTTTGCTTATTGGGGACTGGTCTATATCCAATGCGCAGAACCTTAGGCGAATTCTAAGATGCTTTTATTTGGCTTCCGGGTTGAAAATAAACTTTTCCAAGAGGAAGCTGTTTGGTATTGGTGTATCAGATTGTGAGATTGATAATATGGCTAATATTCTTTCTTGCAAAGCCTCTAAGCTCCCTTGTACTTATCTCGGTCTTCCCATAGGGTGTAACATGAATAAAGTTGATAGTTGGCTTCCAATCATTGATAAGTTTAAAAAGAGATTATCTTCCTGGAAAGCCTGTAACCTTTGATATGGTGGTCGGCTAACACTTATCAAAGCTGTTTTAGGAAGTCTGGGTGTGTATTACTTCTCCGTCTTTAAAGTTCCTAAAAAGGTGCTTAAATTACTTGAACAAATTCGACGTAAGTTCTTTTGGGGAGGAAATTCTGATGGAAACAAGATTTCTTGGGTTGCTTGGAAGAAAGTTTGTTCGTTAAAATGTTTGGGTGGTCTTGGAATTGGTAGCCTTCAAGCATCCAATCTTGCTATGCTATCTAAGTGGTGCTGGAGGTTCAAAGTGGAACCGAATTCATTATGGAGTAAGTTAATTAAGTCCATCCATGGTCCTAGTGGCGGTTTCACTAACTCCTCTACTTCCAAATCTACTACTTAGACCCGAATTGTCAACATTCACAAAGATTTCTCCAACCTTGGTATCAATAATCATGATTTTTTCAACTGGAAAATTGGCAATGGAGAGCTTTCTTCTTTTTGGCATTTAGACTGGTACAATTTTGGGCATCCTCTTAAGTATATTTTCCCTAGACTCTATAGGCTTGAAGTTTCGCAAGATTGCTTAGTTTCTGACAGAATTCACAGTTTGAATGGGCTTAATTTGTTACAGTGGACTTGGAGTAGAGTTCTTAGAGATCATGAAGTCGTCATGGTTAATGACTTAGAAAAGCTTTTGTCAACTGTTATCCTTTCTAACACAAAGGACATGCACATATTCACCCTTTCGTCTGATAATAAGTTCTCTGTGAAATGCATTCGGTCCTTGATTGATACTAAACTGCTTGGAGGTTCCTCTGGTTTTCTTAAATGGAATCGGTTAGCACTGTTGGTTTATATCAGAGTTTACAAAATAAATTTGAAGTAAAAAGAAGATGTAATTATAGTAGAACACAAGAGAGAAAGTATAGAAAATAGCTGGTACTTTATTCATCTTCCGATGCATGCTTATATAGGCCATACATGGTACAATAGAGAATAGCATGGTACAACCTACATGCATTATCTACTCAACAGAAAATACTAAAGGAACATAAAAAACCGGAAACAAACTTAGCATTTGACTAGCAACTGACTCCTATCTTCTAGATTGACTCTATCAATTCTTGACCCAGCTATCAAAGCCATTCAAACGGCTCATTTATTCCAACGGTCCATAAGAGTTTGAATTATTTTTAACACCTCCCCTTAATTCAAACTCCTCCAGACATCCTATGCCAAGACATCTCCTATTCCAAGTGAGTTGTTCATGCTTTAAGGCTTTAGTAAACCCATCAGCTAGCTGTTCTTCAGTAAAGCATGACTTAATCTCTATCTTCTTTTCTTCTACCAAGTCACGTATGAAATGATACTTAATATCAATATGTTTGCTTCTACTATGATGAGACTGATTCTTAGTCAGAAACACTGCAGATCTATTATCACAAAAAACAGTAGTTGCCTTCACTTGTTCTTGCCCGATGTCCTTAAGCAACTGTCGAAGCCATATAGCTTGACATGCTGCTGCACCTGCAGCGATGTACTCCGCTTCCGTTGTTGATAGAGCTACAATCGCCTGCTTCTTGCAACTCCAAGAAACTGCACCCGAACCAAGAAAAAATACATTGGCAGAAATGCTTTTCTTGTCTTCAAAAGAACTACCCCAGTCGCTATCGGTGTATCCGATTATCTCTACTTCACCATCGTCTTGTTTCTCATACCACAACCCGAAATTCAACGTTCCAGCCACATACCTAAGCACCCTTTTTGCTGCACCATAATGAATAGTTGTTGGATTTTGCATAAACCGAGATAAAATACTTACTGCATACACAAGATCTGGCCTCGAGTGGGTAAGGTATATTAACCCTCCAACTAAACTTCGATATAAAAATCCATCTGCAGCAGCTCCACCATCCTCCAACTTCAGTTTTTCTTGAGCATTCATGGGAGTGGCAGTCGGTTTGCAATTACTCATACCAAACTTTTGAAGCAAGTTAGCTGCATACTTGCTTTGTGACACAAAAACGCCATTGGGCTTTTGACTGACTTCCAATCCCAAGAAATAGTGCAGCTCCCCGAGGTCTGTCATCTCAAATTCTTCCACCATATTCTGCTTAAATTCTTGAATCAGTTTTGAGGAGGACCCCGTATAAATGATGTCATCAATATATAAACATATGATGATGATTTCTCCATTTTCTTCTTTTACATAAACAGTGGGTTCACTTTTACTTCTCTTATACTCATGTTTCTCCCAATGAGAGTGAATCCTGTCATACCAGGCCCGTGGAGCCTGCTTCAATCCATACAAAGCCTTGTGTAGTTTGTAAACTTTACTACTTTCTTCATCAACTTCAAAACCAGGAGGTTGAACTACATAAACTTCTTCTTGTAGAGGACCATTCAAGAAAGCCGATTTTACATCAAACTGATGTATTTTCCATCCCTTTTGTGCTGCTAAAGCTAGAACCAATCTTATTGTTTCAAAACGAGCAACTGGAGAAAACGTGTCTTCATAGTCGATTCCATATTTCTGCGTGTAGCCTTTTGCTACGAGTCGGGCCTTATGCTTTTGAATCTTCCCATCAACGCCAAACTTAACTTTGAAAACCCATTTTAAACCCACCGGTTCCTTCCCTTCTGGCAGGTCAGTGAGAGACCATGTTTCATGCTTTTCAAGTGCTGCAAGTTCCTCCTTCATTGCCAACTTCCATTCTGTTATCTTCATAGCTTCTTCATGTGTTGTTGGCTCAAAAGAACTCAACGCCAACTGACATGAATAGTCGGGTGTGCTGATCTTCGGGCATGATTCGTATATATCAACAAGAGAACGAACCCGTCGTAGACCTGAACTTGAGGACTCGCTACTTGTTGATCCTGACTGTTGGGAAGTACTTTGAACCCTTGGAGTTGACTGACATGGTGTAGATGGAACATGTGAATCACTAGACGACCCAGACACACCTGAAGAGGTGACTGGTCTAGGTGACAAGTCTGATTCGTCGTGTTCATTGCTAACAATGATAGGAGGTTGTTGTTGTTGTTCATTAGCTTCCCAAATTCCACTTTCATCAAACACAACGTCCCTGCAAGTAACAATCTTCTTTGTTTCTGGATTGTAAACCCTGTAAGCTTTTGATTGAGTACAATACCCCACAAATATACATTTCTCGGATTTGGGATCCAACTTCTTTCGTAACTGAGATGGGGTTAGAGCATATGCAATACAACCGAATACACGAAAGTGATTTACTGAAGGTTTATAACCATACCATACCTCAAAGGGAGTCTTTAATATCTCAAAAAGACTCTTTGAAGCCAAGGCCTTAGTCGGGGAACGGTTCATTATATAAACCGCTGTAGATACTGCCTCTGCCCAAAAAGTTGGACTCAATTTCTTCGTTTCAAGCATGCTTCGAGCTTTTTCTACAATGGTTCTGTTCCGACGTTCTGCGACTCCATTTTGCTGCGGTGTATATGGAGCTGTCAACTGCCTGTGAATACCTTCTCGATCACATAAATCTCGAAAAGCCTTAGAGAGGAACTCTCCACCTCTGTCAGTTCTGAATGTGACTATCTTTTTTCCTGTTTCTCGTTCGACCTTAGCTTTAAAAATCTTAAACTTGTCCAAAGTTTCAGACTTGTTGGTCAAAAAGAAAACCCAACTCATTCTACTAAAATCATCAGTAAAGAGAAGAAAATATCTGTTACCACCAAGTGAAGTAGTAGGCATGGGCCCACATAAATCTGCGTGAACTAGTTGAAGTAAACCGGAAGCTCTCCAACCATCTTCTGGAAATGGGCCTCTAGCATGTTTACCCATCACACAACCTTCACACATCGGTAGATTCTTGATCGTGGGCATTCCACTCACCATCTCTTTGTCACTAAGAGTCTTTAAACCTGCTTCATGAAGATGCCCATATCTTAAATGCCACAATGTGGATTCATCCACATCTACTGTGATCATAGCATGCTCTTGTGATCCCACATGAATCAGAAATGTATTGTTGGCCGTCATTGGTACAGTGCTCACTGTTTTCCCTGTCGATTTTTGAGTAATAGTACAACAATCATTATCAAATAACAAGGCATACCCGGTTTTCATGAGTTGGCCTATGCTCAGAAGGTTATAACCCAGATCTGGTGCATATTGAACTCCATCTAAAACTTTGCTTTGATCACGAGTAACTAGTATCTTCACGGAGCCCTTACCTTCCACTTGAATGCCTTTGCCATTCCCCATCTTTACCTTCACTTTCTTGGAACCGTCAAGATCAGTGAACAACCACTTCTGTCCTGTCATGTGGTTCGAACACCCACTATCCACAAACCATGTGGAAGGTTGCACCTCGCCAACATGAGCCATGAACAACCTCCCATCTTCATCGTCATCATCTTCCTGCCCAACAGCCGCCTGTCCTTGTGGCTCTGCCCAACAATCAGCTCTTATGTGCCCTATTCTTCCACAATTATAACATTGGATATTACCTCTACCTCGGCCACCATATCTACCACGGCCTCGTCCCCTTGCCCGATTTCCAAATCGGCCTCTACCACGAGTAGATCCTTCCTCTTCCCTGGCCTGGAAAACTTGATCTTCCTCGGGTGTCTCAACATTTCTGTTAACTCTGCCTTCATGGGATTGTAACGATCCCATTAGTTGATCAAATGTCATTTTTGACAGATCTTTTGCCTCTTCTATTGCTGTCACTACATGATCCCATTTCACCGGTAATCTTCTCAACACTTTTTCAATGACCTTCTGATCCGAGACTTCTTCACCATATGCTCTTTTGTTGTTCACAATCTTCATGACACGAGATAGAAAATCTGCAATTGACTCCTGATCTCGCATTTGCATTGTCTCGAACTCACGCCGCAGTCCTTGTAGTTTAACTTGCATAACCTTCGAGTCTCCTTGAAACTCGGTTTGGAGCAGCGTCCACGCATGACGAGACGTGGTTGCTGCTGCGATTCGTGAAAACACCCCATCATGCACAACCTGTTGAATTATTGTCATGGCTTTGGCATCTCTTTTCACATTCTCCTTCAACCGATTTGCATCAGCATCTTTATCATCGAATCCCTTTTCAACGATCTCCCACAAATCTTGTGACCTGAGTATCGTCTTCACTCTGATGCTCCAAAACTCATACCCTTCGCCCTTGAACACAGGAACAGTCGCAATCGGATTACCACTACTAGCAGGTGTCGCCATGATAGAGTGTCTTCGTGAATCTTTAGAAACAAAAAGAAAAAATTACTTAACGAGAGAGCCTAGCTCTGATACCAGATGTTGGTTTATATCAGAGTTTACAAAATAAATTTGAAGTAAAAAGAAAAAAAAAAAAAAAAAAAAAAAAAAAAAAAAAAAAAAAAAAAAAAAAAAAAAAAAAAAAAAAAAAAAAAAAAAAAAAAAAAAAAAAAAAAAAAAAAAAAAAAAAAAAAAAAAAAAAAAAAAAAAAAAAAAAAAAAAAAAAAAAAAAAAAAAAAAAAAAAAAAAAAAAAAAAAAAAAAAAAAAAAAAAAAAAAAAAAAAAAAAAAAAAAAAAAAAAAAAAAAAAAAAAAAAAAAAAAAAAAAAAAAAAAAAAAAAAAAAAAAAAAAAAAAAAAAAAAAAAAAAAAAAAAAAAAAAAAAAAAAAAAAAAAAAAAAAAAAAAAAAAAAAAAAAAAAAAAAAAAAAAAAAAAAAAAAAAAAAAAAAAAAAAAAAAAAAAAAAAAAAAAAAAAAAAAAAAAAAAAAAAAAAAAAAAAAAAAAAAAAAAAAAAAAAAAAAAAAAAAAAAAAAAAAAAAAAAAAAAAAAAAAAAAAAAAAAAAAAAAAAAAAAAAAAAAAAAAAAAAAAAAAAAAAAAAAAAAAAAAAAAAAAAAAAAAAAAAAAAAAAAAAAAAAAAAAAAAAAAAAAAAAAAAAAAAAAAAAAAAAAAAAAAAAAAAAAAAAAAAAAAAAAAAAAAAAAAAAAAAAAAAAAAAAAAAAAAAAAAAAAAAAAAAAAAAAAAAAAAAAAAAAAAAAAAAAAAAAAAAAAAAAAAAAAAAAAAAAAAAAAAAAAAAAAAAAAAAAAAAAAAAAAAAAAAAAAAAAAAAAAAAAAAAAAAAAAAAAAAAAAAAAAAAAAAAAAAAAAAAAAAAAAAAAAAAAAAAAAAAAAAAAAAAAAAAAAAAAAAAAAAAAAAAAAAAAAAAAAAAAAAAAAAAAAAAAAAAAAAAAAAAGAACATTACAGATGGGATTCTGCATTGCTGGACTTGCTGTAATTTACATTGGTTCTCTAGGACTTGAGCCACCACGTGTAGAGATAATATTGGGATTGTTGTAAGGGTCCTCGGTGATGATGGTGGTGGTGCTGATAGTTCCGATTTTACATTCTTGTTGACTTGTTTGGATATTGCATTGGTTAGGAAGGTTTTGAGCCTTTTGTTTAAACCGTTCAATCTGCTGAAAACCAAATAATCCTTCACCTTGTTCTACACGTTGTTGTTGTTGGTTCTGCAAGAAATCTTTTAAAATCTTCTTAACCGCGACACACTGGCACTGCTGATCGTCGACTTTTTGGAGTTCCGAGCAACACTGTTGCCGGATTAAGTCTTGGTCTTGTTCCTGATCCGCCTGTTGGTTGAGGTACATTTGACACTGATCGAAACTTTGTTGCTGGAGCCTTGGACTACAATACTGCTGCTGTTTTTGGCTACTTGGATCATCGTCGTCAATAGTTGTGGTGACGACAACGGTCTTACGGGCGGAAGCAAGGACCACAAGGACGGTAAATGCGACTGTAAGAACTATAGTGTTGTATGAATTTGGGCTGGTGGTGATGATATACGGATGATGTGTATTTTCTTTATATTATACGACTAGTATTATTAGAGTTTGGGTGTTTGGTGAATATCAATGGGGTTGAACACGTGGAGAGGTGGTTTAATAAGTGATGATGCATAGAGCAGTTGGATTTACACGTATGATTTTCTGGCATTGTATGTGGAATTTGTATATGTATGCGGTGTCTATTCTTTTGTTGGGGCACTTGTGCTAGATGGATATATTTGGGTATGAGTAGAACTTTCAATTGAGATGCGTTTGATAGTAAAAAATTTTTAATGTCAAATGAGCTAGCTAGATCGATAACGCGTGTTTCGTTGTGAATCTGATGATATACCTTTATGTTTAAAGACTAAAATAGTACTTACAAAAATCACTTCTTTTTTGTGAAACTATGTTTATAGCCATAACTAACATAAATAATCTGCATCGTTTTTCACATGTACCATACAAAGAGAAAAAATTTGTTATGTCACTAAATAAAGTTTGTGTTTAGATATATATATATATATATATATATATATATATATCTATATCGGTAGTATAGGTATATATATACATCTATATGTATTTTGTATATATGTTGTGATGTATATATATATATATATATATATATATATATATATATATATATATATATATATATATATATATATATATATATATATATATATATATATATATATATATATATATATATATATATATATATATATATATATATATATATATATATATATATATATATATATATATATATATATATATATATATATATATATATATATATATATATATATATATATATATATATATATATATATATATATATATATATATATATATATATATATATATATATATATATATATATATAT
>CM067168.1:26515753-26536204 GCA_034093135.1 Erigeron breviscapus
TAGTACTCGTAATAATTATGATAAGAGCGAATATATGCATGTGTAACTATATATGTATCTCATGCGTATCTTCTTATAATATATAAATAAAACACGAAGGCTTAAGTTTTACTTAAATTTTGAAGGTTTAGAGCCAATGGGATCACTAGCTAATTAAAATGTACTACATAAAACCATGTTTTTGATACTACATACTATATATACTTTTTATCTGAGCTTTATCCATATGAAATAAAGCTACCCATGAAACTCTGTAGCTGAAGTTAGAACCATTACATATTATTATGGTTATTGTAATTTACACTATATTAAATACAACTCTTTAGTTAAGCATTACATATTATTATCATAAATATGTGATCCGTATAGAGTTTTGATAAATCAATAAAGTCGATCAAAGGTTTTGAACATGACGCTCAAGGCCTCAAGCAACTCTAATTGGTTAAAAAAATATTGTAAAAGGGATCGATCAAGACATTATCTAATGAATCGTTTAATTTTCATGCAGTATCATACTATCATATCTAGCTAGTCAATATTTTAGCGCGCAGAACCTACTTTTCGATTTGGCCACGAAAGCAGCCATTCTATAATCGATTATCATGATTTTCCATATGCAGATTCCCTACGTATAGTATAGTAGGGAAATTAACCAGAATCTACATAAAAAATCTAGATCCATATATAGTTGAAAGGTCTCATATATATAGGTCACGCGGTAGAGACAATATGTGTACATGACCTTTTTTTCGCAAGATTGATACTCCGTGATAGACTTTTGTTTTGCATATATCTCCAAGCACACGCATAATTATATAAGGAATTAGCAAACCTAGCTAGCCATGTGATGAATGTCGTACTCATTGTGCGCAAAAAGGATTTACGAGTAATTTGTTGCAGTGGACTCAATGCGAGATCCCTAGCTAATAAGCTGATGTATTAATATGGCTAGCTACAAATCTACAATACGTTGTTGTTGATGGGTACATGTATCTCCAAATTCTACAAGCTATGAGTATTATATTTGTTTGGTGGTGGTTTTTAATTTATGGAAACATAAAAATTGAGGTCACTTTAAAATCGAGTTGAAGTAACACGAAAGTAGTTCCAAAATCTATTGATTCCATGTCATTTTTTGGGTTCCAATCGTTCTATCATACTAAAAATTTAAACTATATATATCTGTATATTAAAAACTATATCGATCTGCATCTTACAGATATAGTTTTGCTGTCATAAATAAAAACCAAGTCTCACACTTGCAAGTTAAGTCAAACTATGGAAGTCGATCATTAATTAAATGCCTTAACATTATATATTTATGAGACCTTGTCATGCATGCTATATTTATGAGACCTTAACATATATTGACTTCTCTACCTTGGAATCATGAAAAATATATTATGCAGACGTATACCCTTTGTAAAATTCTTTTTAATCATGTTCCTTATGATTTTTTCTCAGTTTAATTAAGATTGTCTTTTTAACATCATATTATGATGTAGGATTGGTTATATTAGACCTATATATCTACAATACTCCCAGAGTTCGAACCTTGTAGTGAGTAAATTAAAGCCAGGATCGAACGCATGACCCAAATCCAGATTCTTTAAGATTAAAATGTGTATTAGTATAGATTGTTTATATTCATGGAGGTAGCTCTTATTGAATTGCAAGTTGTAATTAGCTTCTTGACAAATCTTAAAGCAACGTGGAGGCATAATATCAGAATTCAGAAATGTTCGAACAAGTGAAGGGACACCTCATACATACTTTCAAAATCCATACTTCCACTTGGTTCAATTCGTCTTATATGCATGTGAAAAATCGATCGTACATGGTTTTCTAAAACCATTGCATATCATCACCACATACTTACTGTAAAAAACCACTATAAATACCCACCAATCTCCACTACCCAAATTCACACAACAAACACTTCATCAATCTTAAAAATGGCAAAGCTTACACTTCTCGCACTCGCTTTCACTGCCCTTGTAGCCTTTGCTGCAGCCCACACAACCATCGTCACCACCACCGTTGATGAGGATGAGAATCCAATTCCAATTCCATCATTTATTCCTCCAATTCCGGGTGTAACTGGGCCCATGTGTCGCCTAAAGCTCCAAATGCAACAGTTGGATAAATGTCAGATGTACCTCCAGCAAGGACAGAGTCCTTATGTTAGTGAGGTTCAAATAGGCCTACGCAAAGGACAACAACAACTCCAACAACAGTGCTGCCAACAGCTCCAGAATGTTGAAAGTCGGTGCCAGTGTGAGGCCGTGAAGCAGGTTTTAGAGGATGCACAAAGAATGCAGGGACAACAACAGGGACAGTTTGGTTTCCAGCAACAACAAATGGAGCAGATGGCTCAACGCCTTCCTCAACAATGCAGACTCCAAATCCGTGAACAAGAATGTCAAATTGGAACAGGCGGCTTCTTATCAGGCTCGCAACAATGTAGCCGCGTCCAAGGACAACGCTTCAACCAGTGCCAAAGGTATAATTACCTATTAGTCGTGTCATATTACTACTGTACTTGTTAATCAAATTTTCACAACATGCATGGATATATAATTGTATATGGTTTTTGTATTTAGCTAGACAGATATCCATTATATATTAGTAATAATTTATCTCTAATAATTAAGACTAGAATAAATAACATTATAACATAACAGGTTCATCCAAGAAGCACAAAGAAGCTCCCCCAGAATGATGGTATCCCGACAGTCACAACAACTCCAACAACAGTGCTGCCAACAGCTCCAGAATGTTGAAAGTCGGTGCCAGTGTGAGGCCGTGAAGCAGGTTTTAGAGGATGCACAAAGAATGCAGGGACAACAACAGGGACAGTTTGGTTTCCAGCAACAACAAATGGAGCAGATGGCTCAACGCCTTCCTCAACAATGCAGACTCCAAATCCGTGAACAAGAATGTCAAATTGGAACAGGCGGCTTCTTATCAGGCTCGCAACAATGTAGCCGCGTCCAAGGACAACGCTTCAACCAGTGCCAAAGGTATAATTACCTATTAGTCGTGTCATATTACTACTGTACTTGTTAATCAAATTTTCACAACATGCATGGATATATAATTGTATATGGTTTTTGTATTTAGCTAGACAGATATCCATTATATATTAGTAATAATTTATCTCTAATAATTAAGACTAGAATAAATAACATTATAACATAACAGGTTCATCCAAGAAGCACAAAGAAGCTCCCCCAGAATGATGGTATCCCGACAGTCACAACAACTCCAACAACAGTGCTGCCAACAGCTCCAGAATGTTGAAAGTCGGTGCCAGTGTGAGGCCGTGAAGCAGGTTTTAGAGGATGCACAAAGAATGCAGGGACAACAACAGGGACAGTTTGGTTTCCAGCAACAACAAATGGAGCAGATGGCTCAACGCCTTCCTCAACAATGCAGACTCCAAATCCGTGAACAAGAATGTCAAATTGGAACAGGCGGCTTCTTATCAGGCTCGCAACAATGTAGCCGCGTCCAAGGACAACGCTTCAACCAGTGCCAAAGGTATAATTACCTATTAGTCGTGTCATATTACTACTGTACTTGTTAATCAAATTTTCACAACATGCATGGATATATAATTGTATATGGTTTTTGTATTTAGCTAGACAGATATCCATTATATATTAGTAATAATTTATCTCTAATAATTAAGACTAGAATAAATAACATTATAACATAACAGGTTCATCCAAGAAGCACAAAGAAGCTCCCCCAGAATGATGGTATCCCGACAGTCACAACAACTCCAACAACAGTGCTGCCAACAGCTCCAGAATGTTGAAAGTCGGTGCCAGTGTGAGGCCGTGAAGCAGGTTTTAGAGGATGCACAAAGAATGCAGGGACAACAACAGGGACAGTTTGGTTTCCAGCAACAACAAATGGAGCAGATGGCTCAACGCCTTCCTCAACAATGCAGACTCCAAATCCGTGAACAAGAATGTCAAATTGGAACAGGCGGCTTCTTATCAGGCTCGCAACAATGTAGCCGCGTCCAAGGACAACGCTTCAACCAGTGCCAAAGGTATAATTACCTATTAGTCGTGTCATATTACTACTGTACTTGTTAATCAAATTTTCACAACATGCATGGATATATAATTGTATATGGTTTTTGTATTTAGCTAGACAGATATCCATTATATAAATTATGTATGATCATCTAATTAGAGAAATGTGGATTTGAAAGAAACTCCATTTACCGGGTCGTCGTCTTCTTTATGAAAGAAATACACAGCTTACTGCAAAAATTCATCAGGATTTTGATGTTAAAGAAACTTAGGGTATTTAAGTAATTTTGGATGCTAAAAGCTTACAGCGCATCCGAAATGCTTATTGATGTAGAAACTTAAGGTATTTAAGTAATTTTGGATGCTAAAAGCTTACAGCGCATCCGAAATGCTTATTGATGTAGCGTTACATTTCAAGCTTCTAGCTCCAACCAAATAGCTTAAAACTCCCATGCCCAAACAAGGCTTTTTATGTAATAGGAGTTTTTTCCTAAAAGCTAAAAATTTAAAGGTTCTAAAAGCTTGCTTGGAACCAAATGAAATGGACTCTTTTACAATTACTTGAATCCAAAGAAAAACACCACATGAAATGGGCTCTTTCACAATTACGTGGAACCAAAGAAATTAAAGATCAGATAAAATTGACTCTTCTACAATTACTTGAAATTCATATAAAAGACCATATGAAATTGGCTCTTTTACTATTACTTGATCAAAATTGAAAATAAAACAATCAACTAAAATATCACTGAAAGTCCCAAGTTTGCACAGATTATATAATTAACAACTAATGTCAATTACTTTAAGAACACAAGACATAAAAGTAAATAAGTTTAATCATAAGTAATATTGATTAAACGGTGAATACATGGTCGGTTTACAAAGAAAGAAAAGAGAAAATATTGTTAAGTTTTTGACACACTAAAAACGTAACAATTATACAAAGAGAGAAAAACACACTAAGTGTAAAATATGGCACGAACCAACAGAGTTGCGGCTAGGTCAAGTGATGCTTTATATAGGGGAGAAAAGACATCACATGACAACCCAATAGATGTTGACACATGAAGGTTGTCAACCATCTATTGGTGTGTAAGACTGGTCTGCAGGAATCTCTTTTTCCATCTTGTTTCTTTTCCAAAACGGGTATGAAAGAGAAACACCTTAGTACCATTTTGGTACAAGGTCACATGTCTTCATTCTGCTTGATCAACACGTGTCCTTGGGGACCAGCCTTCTTATCTTCATCTTCCCGCCCATATTTGACTTACAAAACTTGGGGTGAGTCATTGAACTTATCCTTTACTCGAAGATGAATGATGGTCGCTGATGACTCGCTGACAGAGTCCATCGCTGAGTCTTTCAGCGAATCCATGACTCAACAATCTCCCCCTATTCGCTGAGGAGACTTAGCTGAGTGGAAGTGGCTTGAACTCATACGCATGACAAGTAGGATGAGGGAATGCTGATTTTATATATGACAAACAACTTTACAATAAACAGCATTACAAATTTTACAAGACTACTTAATCCCACTGAGACTCTTGCTTGGCCTTGATCAATGCATCATCCTTTTGTCTTTCAGGCTTCAGCAGCTCTTGATCAATCAACTTTATAAACTCGGGATAATTGGAAGTCTTGATACAATACTTCCTTATTTTTACAAGGAATGAAGAAGGAGCAATGGCAATTTCACTAGTCCTGAAGAAGAGTTCATGACCATGAACATTGCAAAAACAAAAACCTCCCAGCTTCTCATCATAAACACCTTCCATAAAAAGAGTTCTGGAAGGCATCTTGAGATTCAGCAGCGGCTCCTCATCTATATCAGTCTTAGGAACAAGTCTGAGT
Organism: Erigeron breviscapus; assembly: GCA_034093135.1. Classification (NCBI taxonomy): domain Eukaryota; kingdom Viridiplantae; phylum Streptophyta; class Magnoliopsida; order Asterales; family Asteraceae; genus Erigeron; species Erigeron breviscapus. The sequence goes on from CM067168.1 coordinate 26,521,654, forward strand.
ATAGTGGGGAGCTGAGAAGAATGGGATCCAAAAGCTGGCCTTTTAACTCCAGCTCTTGCTGGCTGAGATGGAGGAGGAGGAGGGAATGGATGTCTAGCAGCGCTGAGCAGGGAGTCTTTGATTCTATACTTTCTGTTCGATCAAAGAATCGCACGGACCTTCGATCGGGAACAAGGAGGGGGTTTTGACCGATTTATTGGCGATTCCCTATCGGTGTAAAGCTTTGAGAAGCTTAACGCCATTAAATCGGAGGTGTTTTATGTGTTGGCGGTGGAGGATTCTCCATAGAAGAGAAACCAGCCACCTTAGGTGTTTGAGGGAATGAGGCTTTGTATCTCGGGGTGGAAAGAACTTGCCTTCATTCATGGGGGAGGCCTCTATTTATAAGAGGAGCTTATCTTGGGGGATAAGCTAGGGTTTTAGGGTTTTTAGGGGGATACCCTAATTATTAGGAAGAGATTTGGGCTGGCCCCTTTTCTTTGGGAGGAAGAAATAAGGGATTTCCTTCATATTTGGCGGAGCTCCGTACTGACGGATGAGCTCCGTAATTCTGACTGAGGTGGTCCATTCTGACGGAGGTGAGCTCCGTAATTCTGACTGAGGTGGTCCATTCTGACAGAGGTGAGCTCCGTAATCCTGACGGAGGTGAGCTCCGTAATTCTGGCAGAAGCATCATTAAGTAGCCTCCGTAATAGAAAATTCACATACGGAGGTAGAGCTCCGTATAGAGTATATCATCAAGCCCCCAGTCTAATAGGAGAGACTGGCAAAAGGCTGTCGTGTTAGACTCCAAAAAATATCAACTGGCTGCAAATCCGAGTAAGCTCTCCGTGATCGATGTCCTCCGTCTGGTATTATCCGTTCCGTCTTTGTCCTTAGACCATTATAACATTTGATTATCCGGCTTTTTCCACTATAATAATTAGGGCAATTACCTCAATGTCATGGTTGGACTGATGGAAACTTCTGTCGGCATGATGATCTGCGGATGAGACTTTTCATGTCCATCGGAGTCCGCTTGCGTCTTTAAACTCGTGATACCCTGAGGTTCCTTTTTTCATACTTCTCCCGGAGCTTCCTAGGTCACTTCAAAATCTATGTGCCCCTCATGTACTTTATAGCTTGTTCCAATACTTATATCCCTGATAGTGGGTCTAAGCCTGGTAACTCGTTGGGATCACATAGGATGCTTCTTTATGTCGCCCAAGTGTCTGTTTGCTTTGCGTATGTCCGTAGGTGATGAAAAAGCTTCGTGTGTGAACTCAATGTTTACTTAATTGCGTCACTTTTTCCTGGGAAGTTTCTGATGGTGGGTTGGTGATGTTATGATGTAGTATATAGCTTCGACTCTGCTGTTGGTGAAAAAGGTTTTCAATATAGTGAATGGATAGTTGGTTCGTGCTTATTTAGGATTTTTGCGGATATATATGGCTTGTGTGACGGTATTTAGGGTAGATGTTGAGGCATGGTTGATCCGGGCTCTTGTTGTTGAAGATAGTATTTTTCTTAATGATCTTCTTATAACTGCGTTCTCCTTCGCAGAAAATGATTTTAGGCAACATATGAATCGTCGTCCAAAATTTATTTGACATTTACTCCACCCTTATCTTTTAATGCACAAGAAAACTGTTTTGTGCATATTTCTCGGTATTTTTGCCATGTGTAGACTGTGTAATCTGACCATCGTAGGTTGTTCCGGGAGTCTTTTAGTGCTTGGAGGGCCTTGTTTTGTTGGTGTTGGATGTAAAGACAAACTTGGGCCCTTCAGATTCTTCAATATGTTGATGTGTAAGGGCTGAAATCATCTTCTTCTATTGAAGTCTTTGATGCTTGTCATTCAGCCTTCCGGAAGGTTTAAAAACATTCCTTCGATAATCATGCTCTATTCTTGCTGCAAGAAGTGTCGTGCTAGAGTGATTCAGCATGGTCTTGTATTTTTGTTCAAATGGCTCTCTATTACACCTCGACAGCTTCGCATATAGCCATTACGAATTTTCGTAAGAAACTTTTTTACAAAGTTTCTAAGAGCTGTCGATTTGAATCGGCTAAGATGTAAGAGACACTCATTCGTAATAATCGGTTACTTCAAATCGGATTCTCCTTTATCTGTATCTCTGGAGGTCCGTGTCTTGAATTGTGTCTTCCTTGGTAGCTCCGATGAGTAACCGTTGTAGGTCCTTGTGGACTGATCGTCAACGAGAACGCTTATAGTTATGACGAGAGTGCGGAATCCTCTCGTGATAACCCATTTGCTTAATTATATTATCGTCTTTCGTTGTTGAAACAACCTAAGACCTTAAACGCGCGCGAGTTTACAATTGCACAGAATTTCCGTGTATTATCTAATATCACTGTTAACAAATACGTATTATGTGTGTGTATTTATACTATACTGTTCATAAACGCGTGCTAATATGGACCGTATATCTTAAAGCCCATAACCCATTAACAAACGCGTGTTAATATGTAAACACGTGATGACCACGTGTTTAGGCAAACTCGTGTTACCGTAGCACGAGTTTGTACACACTTCCTTTTGTCATCTTTTAAGTATACTTTAATTACTCAAAACGTGACTAGTTTATCACTTGTATCTGTATGTTATTTATAATCACATTCATACAAGTCGTAAACATTAAACATACCAAAACTCTGATCAATATGTAATCATTCACATTACTTAAGTCCAAATAACAAGTTTAAACATAACATAAGTCTATGATTACATATTACAAAACATAAACATATACTGATCAAATCGCTGTTGCTGTTGTCAACAGAATCATGCACTTACAGTCTCCCCCTTGACATCAGCTACACGATTTCTTCAGTCTTGTAGAAACACTATCCATCAAATAACTATCTTCTGCTATTTGCATGAATATTAGCATGTAAGCAAATACGCAAAATCTTCCTATATCTGCTTTCCTCAGTGGTCCATGAAGGTCTAAACAGACATTCAGTGTCATATAACCTTCTCTGATCATCTCTGGAAAGGTTCACAATCTGCATAGGATCAAATACACGTAACAAAATAACTCTCTTATCTCTATCTCCATACATCAATGCTTCACCAGTGTCCCTGTGAATCTCCCAGTGATCAAGTGTACTCAAAACATCTTGAGGCCATTTCTTGACTGGAACCTTCAGTACACGCTTAATTGATCTTTGAGTAAATTCTATCATACCATCATCCTTTGTAACTTTCTTCAAGGATCTTGGCGTTATGTACACACTGGTTTTATCAAAATTATCATAGAACCTTTTCCTATAATCGTCTTGCAACTTTCTACTCCAGTAAGTTGCATAACCATTACCACTCGGATTAACAAGCCTTTTCCTTCCTAAATCCATTAAATCGGATTCACTAAGGCTTTTAAAATATTTCTTCATAGGCTTTAAGTACTGACAACCATCATCTCTTTTAATAATAAACAATTTCAGCTCATCATCGAAAAACCAACTCAAAATAGTAGTAACATACTTATGAGCATCTCTATCACTAACAAAATCCCAAAAGATAGATGGTTTCATACTTTCTCCTACCAATCCTCTTGCCGGTATTCTTCTATCAATTTGATGTAGATGATCTTCATCCCTACTTGGCACTGGATACTCTGTCACATCAAATTCCTTAGAATCTTCAATACTCCAGCTTAGAGTAATTCCATCTTCATCATCTCCAACTTTGGTAAAAACTGTAAAGTGTAGAGTTCTTGAACTTGGAATAAAAACTCGTTCAGCTTGAACCTCTTGTTGATCATCTGGAACTTGTTGATCTTGAGCTTGTGCTTGTTGTTGCACAAAATCATCATCTTGAAAAACATTAGTCCAGTCCAAATCAGGAATCATTTCACCTTCTTCCAAACTTTCATCATCTTCAGAATCATCATATTGAACCTTAGATGTACCTGCACCTATCTTTTGAAGCTTATCTGAAATTTAAAAGTTCAAATATGCAAAGACAAACAACATCAAGACATAAAAGATAGCATAAATACAATAAACTATATCATAAATATAATGTAACAATTAAGTACACCAATATTTATCTTATAATTTTTATCTTATTTACACATATCATTAAGCTCTTAAGGTTCAAAATCCGAATCTGAATCCGAATCCGACTCTGACTCTGAAGACTTATTGGTAGTAGGATCAGAATTGGAGTTACCTGAATTGGAATCTCTATCATCATCATCAGCAAGAACTACATCTGGAGCAACCATCACAGCTTTTCCTTTATCTTTCTGAGTCCCAGACGTACTAGCACCAGCTGTACCAGCAATCTCTGACTCTCTCTGTCTTGGCGTCTCCCCCTGAGTCGTTGCTTCTGCTTGAGCTTCAGTTCTTGGCTCACCATCAGCATTTGCATCATCATCATGATCTTCATCCCTACTTGGCACTGGATACTCTGTCACATCAAATTCCTTAGAATCTTCAATACTCCAGCTTAGAGTAATTCCATCTTCATCATCTCCAACTTTGGTAAAAACTGTAAAGTGTAGAGTTCTTGAACTTGGAATAAAAACTCGTTCAGCTTGAACCTCTTGTTGATCATCTGGAACTTGTTGATCTTGAGCTTGTGCTTGTTGTTGCACAAAATCATCATCTTGAAAAACATTAGTCCAGTCCAAATCAGGAATCATTTCACCTTCTTCCAAACTTTCATCATCTTCAGAATCATCATATTGAACCTTAGATGTACCTGCACCTATCTTTTGAAGCTTATCTGAAATTTAAAAGTTCAAATATGCAAAGACAAACAACATCAAGACATAAAAGATAGCATAAATACAATAAACTATATCATAAATATAATGTAACAATTAAGTACACCAATATTTATCTTATTTTACATCTAAAGTACACAAATCATTAAGCTCTTAAGGTTCAAAATCCAAATCTGAATCCGAATCCGACTCTGACTCTGAAGACTTATTGGTAGTAGGATCAGAATTGGAGTTACCTGAATTGGAATCTCTATCATCATCATCAGCAAGAACTACATCTGGAGCAACCATCACAGCTTTTCCTTTATCTTTCTGAGTCCCAGACGTACTAGCACCAGCTGTACCAGCAATCTCTGACTCTCTCTGTCTTGGCGTCTCCCCCTGAGTCGTTGCTTCTGCTTGAGCTTCAGTTCTTGGCTCACCATCAGCATTTGCATCATCATCATGATCTTCATCCTCTTTCCTCTTCAACTCTGTCTCCCTACAACCATCTCCCCCTTGAGCCAACAACTGCCTAAGCTTTTCTCTTAGTTCAGCACTTTGACGCTTTTCATCTGCTAAATCAGCAACTAACGTCCCTACTAACCCTTGCATTGCCTTCATTTGAGCTTCCAATGTCATAACTATTGTCTCCAAATGATTCATCTTGAATTGAGTCAACATAATCTGCGCAGGTTCAGAAGTAGACGCAACTGTTGGTCTAAAGTGTGCAACTCCAGAAGGTCTGGTAGGAGGTCTTGGAGGAAATTGAGAACTGCCGATCAACGACGATTGAAGTGGACGAAGAAGTGTCGTAAACGCAGTGCTTACAGGAACAACAGGTCTAATCAAAGCACTCTGTGTATGTTGAGGAATTGACACTTGACTTGATTCAGCTTGAGTAACTGCAACTGAAGGTCGACGAAATTTTTTTCTTCTATAAAGCAGAGTACCCTGTGTAGATGACGCAGACACAGTAGCAACAACAGGTACCTCTGATTGTACAGGTTCATCAGCAACTGAACTTTCCGTCACCTCAGTTCTCTCAGACTCCTCTTGTTGTCTGTGTTTCTCAAACGCTTCAGCCAAATGAACAGGTAAAACCTTTCCCGACCTAGGCGCTTTCTTTCGTCTTTGCAAAGTAATCTCCTCTTCCTGTGGTTCATAAGTAGGATCACTCTCCTCTTCAGTGCGAAACCTCTTCAAAGCTCTTTCAACAGGAGAAGTATCAATTGCACGACCCGTTATATCAACATCTGAATCACTCTCTGTAGCATCTGGGTCAACAGCCTTTCCTCTTGAACTTTCTGCAGCAGCACCAGCAACATTAGCCCTAGCAGAGTTCAGAGGATCATCTACATCCTCCAATAATCTATCCAACTCTTGATCTCTTTCAGCATTTGAATCTACAAACAACTCTAAGTTATCCAACGCTTGAAAATTATCCACTTGCGTAATCACATCATTCGGATTTAACGCAGCATTCACAAAAGCTTCACCAATATCAGGATTAGCACCCTCAGCCCGATCTAACAAGTCTTCCATTGCTTCATTATCTGCCCGAACGTCTTCAGCAGCAGCTTGTACTGGCTGAACTTCAGGTTGAGCCTGCGGTTGGACTCGAGGTCGAACTCGTCGTTGACGTTGAACCTGAATTGGAACTTGAACTTGAGGTCCTGGTGGTGGTGGAGGTGGTGCATCATTATTTCCACCTCCTGCGACTTCATCTTCATCTTCCCATCCAACTGCTGGAGCTCTATAGTTTGGATTTATCAAGTGTCCAAACAGTGGCACAATCTGCGGATTTGGATAACTATCCTTAACTTTCAACATCATCGACCAAATCCTATTTGGTGGAGAAGCAATCTCATATACATCTTGCAAAACTGGCAAATTCTGTACAAAATGATGAATGATTGCCATTGTAATCCTTGGCAAAATCATAAACCTATGCGACCCTGTCTGAGTGATTTGGGTCTTCAAAATATCGAAGAAGTAGTTCGAGAATGAGTAAGGCCTATTCAAAGTCAAAGCCACCATCTGCGAACCAACTTGCTTATTCAGCTGATCAAACCCTGCATGACGATTACTGATTGCCACAATCAACACATGAGCCAAAAACCTCCATTGGCCATAGAATCCTGCTTTAGCAATCGGCCACTTTGCATCTGGCATAGCATGTCCCATTCTTCCAAAACATCCTCTAACCAATGTTTCATCAAGCTCTATCGGACCATTTTCTTCTTCAACAAAAAAAAAAAAAAAAAAAAAAAAAAAAAAAAAAAAAAAAAAAAAAAAAAAAAAAAAAAAAAAAAAAAAAAAAAAAAAAAAAAAAAAAAAAAAAAAAAAAAAAAAAAAAAAAAAAAAAAAAAAAAAAAAAAAAAAAAAAAAAAAAAAAAAAAAAAAAAAAAAAAAAAAAAAAAAAAAAAAAAAAAAAAAAAAAAAAAAAAAAAAAAAAAAAAAAAAAAAAAAAAAAAAAAAAAAAAAAAAAAAAAAAAAAAAAAAAAAAAAAAAAAAAAAAAAAAAAAAAAAAAAAAAAAAAAAAAAAAAAAAAAAAAAAAAAAAAAAAAAAAAAAAAAAAAAAAAAAAAAAAAAAAAAAAAAAAAAAAAAAAAAAAAAAAAAAAAAAAAAAAAAAAAAAAAAAAAAAAAAAAAAAAAAAAAAAAAAAAAAAAAAAAAAAAAAAAAAAAAAAAAAAAAAAAAAAAAAAAAAAAAAAAAAAAAAAAAAAAAAAAAAAAAAAAAAAAAAAAAAAAAAAAAAAAAAAAAAAAAAAAAAAAAAAAAAAAAAAAAAAAAAAAAAAAAAAAAAAAAAAAAAAAAAAAAAAAAAAAAAAAAAAAAAAAAAAAAAAAAAAAAAAAAAAAAAAAAAAAAAAAAAAAAAAAAAAAAAAAAAAAAAAAAAAAAAAAAAAAAAAAAAAAAAAAAAAAAAAAAAAAAAAAAAAAAAAAAAAAAAAAAAAAAAAAAAAAAAAAAAAAAAAAAAAAAAAAAAAAAAAAAAAAAAAAAAAAAAAAAAAAAAAAAAAAAAAAAAAAAAAAAAAAAAAAAAAAAAAAAAAAAAAAAAAAAAAAAAAAAAAAAAAAAAAAAAAAAAAAAAAAAAAAAAAAAAAAAAAAAAAAAAAAAAAAAAAAAAAAAAAAAAAAAAAAAAAAAAAAAAAAAAAAAAAAAAAAAAAAAAAAAAAAAAAAAAAAAAAAAAAAAAAAAAAAAAAAAAAAAAAAAAAAAAAAAAAAAAAAAAAAAAAAAAAAAAAAAAAAAAAAAAAAAAAAAAAAAAAAAAAAAAAAAAAAAAAAAAAAAAAAAAAAAAAAAAAAAAAAAAAAAAAAAAAAAAAAAAAAAAAAAAAAAAAAAAAAAAAAAAAAAAAAAAAAAAAAAAAAAAAAAAAAAAAAAAAAAAAAAAAAAAAAAAAAAAAAAAAAAAAAAAAAAAAAAAAAAAAAAAAAAAAAAAAAAAAAAAAAAAAAAAAAAAAAAAAAAAAAAAAAAAAAAAAAAAAAAAAAAAAAAAAAAAAAAAAAAAAAAAAAAAAAAAAAAAAAAAAAAAAAAAAAAAAAAAAAAAAAAAAAAAAAAAAAAAAAAAAAAAAAAAAAAAAAAAAAAAAAAAAAAAAAAAAAAAAAAAAAAAAAAAAAAAAAAAAAAAAAAAAAAAAAAAAAAAAAAAAAAAAAAAAAAAAAAAAAAAAAAAAAAAAAAAAAAAAAAAAAAAAAAAAAAAAAAAAAAAAAAAAAAAAAAAAAAAAAAAAAAAAAAAAAAAAAAAAAAAAAAAAAAAAAAAAAAAAAAAAAAAAAAAAAAAAAAAAAAAAAAAAAAAAAAAAAAAAAAAAAAAAAAAAAAAAAAAAAAAAAAAAAAAAAAAAAAAAAAAAAAAAAAAACAAAAACAGTGCAATAACAAAAATTTAGCAACAACAATTCTGCACAATAAAACTTAGAAAATTTTGGAATCTGCTTGTAAACACGTGTAAAAGTCTCAAACGCGTGAAGTCTGCTATAAAAACCTAAACACGTGAACCAATCTTCAAACGCGTGGTACAATGGTAAACGCGTGTAGGAAATCCAAACGCGTGGTCTAAATCCAAACGCGTGGTATAAGGCCAAACACGTGAAGGAAACTCCAAACGCGTGGTCTAAATCCAAACGCGTGGTCTAAACCAAACGCGTGGAAATCCAAACGCGTGGTGTCCAAAGCCAAACGTGTGGTCTAAATCCAAACGCGTGTTTTCCAAACGCGTGGTTAAATCCAAACGCGTGGTCTAAATCCAAACGCGTGGTCTAAATCCAAACACGTGGTATCAGCCAAACACGTGAAGGAAACTCCAAACGCGTGGTGTAAACCAAACGCGTGAAATTTTAACCAAACACGTGGATTAGGTTACCACATGCTTAAACGCGTGTTTCCTGTAGCATCAAACACATTTTCAAAATACACTTAGATAAATTTCATACCCTTTACCTTCAATCCTGAATAACCAGCTAATACACAGGAAAGAGATAACCTGTATGAAACTCAGTGATTTAACCCTCTGAAAATCAAGTCATCATTAGCAGATAAAATTTTAACAATCAAACCTGATAATCTTGACTTTACGATATACCTGTATCAACAAGAGAACGAACCCGTCGTAGACCTGAACTTGAGGACTCGCTACTTGTTGATCCTGACTGTTGGGAAGTACTTTGAACCCTTGGAGTTGACTGACATGGTGTAGATGGAACATGTGAATCACTAGACGACCCAGACACACCTGAAGAGGTGACTGGTCTAGGTGACAAGTCTGATTCGTCGTGTTCATTGCTAACAATGATAGGAGGTTGTTGTTGTTGTTCATTAGCTTCCCAAATTCCACTTTCATCAAACACAACGTCCCTGCAAGTAACAATCTTCTTTGTTTCTGGATTGTAAACCCTGTAAGCTTTTGATTGAGTACAATACCCCACAAATATACATTTCTCGGATTTGGGATCCAACTTCTTTCGTAACTGAGATGGGGTTAGAGCATATGCAATACAACCGAATACACGAAAGTGATTTACTGAAGGTTTATAACCATACCATACCTCAAAGGGAGTCTTTAATATCTCAAAAAGACTCTTTGAAGCCAAGGCCTTAGTCGGGGAACGGTTCATTATATAAACCGCTGTAGATACTGCCTCTGCCCAAAAAGTTGGACTCAATTTCTTCGTTTCAAGCATGCTTCGAGCTTTTTCTACAATGGTTCTGTTCCGACGTTCTGCGACTCCATTTTGCTGCGGTGTATATGGAGCTGTCAACTGCCTGTGAATACCTTCTCGATCACATAAATCTCGAAAAGCCTTAGAGAGGAACTCTCCACCTCTGTCAGTTCTGAATGTGACTATCTTTTTTCCTGTTTCTCGTTCGACCTTAGCTTTAAAAATCTTAAACTTGTCCAAAGTTTCAGACTTGTTGGTCAAAAAGAAAACCCAACTCATTCTACTAAAATCATCAGTAAAGAGAAGAAAATATTTGTTACCACCAAGTGAAGTAGTAGGCATGGGCCCACATAAATCTGCGTGAACTAGTTGAAGTAAACCGGAAGCTCTCCAACCATCTTCTGGAAATGGGCCTCTAGCATGTTTACCCATCACACAACCTTCACACATCGGTAGATTCTTGATCGTGGGCATTCCACTCACCATCTCTTTGTCACTAAGAGTCTTTAAACCTGCTTCATGAAGATGCCCATATCTTAAATGCCACAATGTGGATTCATCCACATCTACTGTGATCATAGCATGCTCTTGTGATCCCACATGAATCAGAAATGTATTGTTGGCCGTCATTGGTACAGTGCTCACTGTTTTCCCTGTCGATTTTTGAGTAATAGTACAACAATCATTATCAAATAACAAGGCATACCCGGTTTTCATGAGTTGGCCTATGCTCAGAAGGTTATAACCCAGATCTGGTGCATATTGAACTCCATCTAAAACTTTGCTTTGATCACGAGTAACTAGTATCTTCACGGAGCCCTTACCTTCCACTTGAATGCCTTTGCCATTCCCCATCTTTACCTTCACTTTCTTGGAACCGTCAAGATCAGTGAACAACCACTTCTGTCCTGTCATGTGGTTCGAACACCCACTATCCACAAACCATGTGGAAGGTTGCACCTCGCCAACATGAGCCATGAACAACCTCCCATCTTCATCGTCATCATCTTCCTGCCCAACAGCCGCCTGTCCTTGTGGCTCTGCCCAACAATCAGCTCTTATGTGCCCTATTCTTCCACAATTATAACATTGGATATTACCTCTACCTCGGCCACCATATCTACCACGGCCTCGTCCCCTTGCCCGATTTCCAAATCGGCCTCTACCACGAGTAGATCCTTCCTCTTCCCTGGCCTGGAAAACTTGATCTTCCTCGGGTGTCTCAACATTTCTGTTAACTCTGCCTTCATGGGATTGTAACGATCCCATTAGTTGATCAAATGTCATTTTTGACAGATCTTTTGCCTCTTCTATTGCTGTCACTACATGATCCCATTTCACCGGTAATCTTCTCAACACTTTTTCAATGACCTTCTGATCCGAAACTTCTTCACCATATGCTCTTTTGTTGTTCACAATCTTCATGACACGAGATAGAAAATCTGCAATTGACTCCTGATCTCGCATTTGCATTGTCTCGAACTCACGCCGCAGTCCTTGTAGTTTAACTTGCATAACCTTCGAGTCTCCTTGAAACTCGGTTTGGAGCAGCGTCCACGCATGACGAGACGTGGTTGCTGCTGCGATTCGTGAAAACACCCCATCATGCACAACCTGTTGAATTATTGTCATGGCTTTGGCATCTCTTTTCACATTCTCCTTCAACCGATTTGCATCAGCATCTTTATCATCGAATCCCTTTTCAACGATCTCCCACAAATCTTGTGACCTGAGTATCGTCTTCACTCTGATGCTCCAAAACTCATACCCTTCGCCCTTGAACACAGGAACAGTCGCAATCGGATTACCACTACTAGCAGGTGTCGCCATGATAGAGTGTCTTCGTGAATCTTTAGAAACAAAAAGAAAAAATTACTTAACGAGAGAGCCTAGCTCTGATACCAGATGTTGGTTTATATCAGAGTTTACAAAATAAATTTGAAGTAAAAAGAAGATGTAATTATAGTAGAACACAAGAGAGAAAGTATAGAAAATAGCTGGTACTTTATTCATCTTCCGATGCATGCTTATATAGGCCATACATGGTACAATAGAGAATAGCATGGTACAACCTACATGCATTATCTACTCAACAGAAAATACTAAAGGAACATAAAAAACCGGAAACAAACTTAGCATTTGACTAGCAACTGACTCCTATCTTCTAGATTGACTCTATCAATTCTTGACCCAGCTATCAAAGCCATTCAAACGGCTCATTTATTCCAACGGTCCATAAGAGTTTGAATTATTTTTAACATAGCACCTATTAAGGTAAATCTTCTTTCTTGGAGACTCAGTCTCGACAGGCTTCCTACGCGCACTAATCTTGCTGCGAGAAACATAATAATTGACACACCGGGCTGTGCTTTATGTCCTATGGGGATTGATTGTTCAGATCACTTATTTGTAACTTGCCCGATTGCCATCTCCATTTGGTCCCGGATCATCACCTGGTGGTCTATTAATGCTCCTGCCAACTGGTCCATTAGTGATGTACTTAATTGGGCTGATCATTTATGTATGACGTCAACTCTCTCGGCCTGCTTCAACGTCGTGATTCTTACAGCACTTTGGGTAATTTGGAACAACAGGAATGAAGCCATCTTCAACAACTCCAAAGCAAAACCGGAAAAGCTCTTCGATGACATTGTCGTTTTTTCGTTTAGATGGATCACTACTAGAAGCAAAAAATGTCGTCCATTATGGTTTGATTGGATTGTAAACCCAAAAACTTGTATCTTAATCACCTTGTAACATCATTTTCTAGCATCTTGCTAGTTGTTAATGAATATTTGCTGCTAAAAAAAAAAGAACATTACAGATGGGATTCTGCATTGCTGGACTTGCTGTAATTTACATTGGTTCTCTAGGACTTGAGCCACCACGTGTAGAGATAATATTGGGATTGTTGTAAGGGTCCTCGGTGATGATGGTGGTGGTGCTGATAGTTCCGATTTTACATTCTTGTTGACTTGTTTGGATATTGCATTGGTTAGGAAGGTTTTGAGCCTTTTGTTTAAACCGTTCAATCTGCTGAAAACCAAATAATCCTTCACCTTGTTCTACACGTTGTTGTTGTTGGTTCTGCAAGAAATCTTTTAAAATCTTCTTAACCGCGACACACTGGCACTGCTGATCGTCGACTTTTTGGAGTTCCGAGCAACACTGTTGCCGGATTAAGTCTTGGTCTTGTTCCTGATCCGCCTGTTGGTTGAGGTACATTTGACACTGATCGAAACTTTGTTGCTGGAGCCTTGGACTACAATACTGCTGCTGTTTTTGGCTACTTGGATCATCGTCGTCAATAGTTGTGGTGACGACAACGGTCTTACGGGCGGAAGCAAGGACCACAAGGACGGTAAATGCGACTGTAAGAACTATAGTGTTGTATGAATTTGGGCTGGTGGTGATGATATACGGATGATGTGTATTTTCTTTATATTATACGACTAGTATTATTAGAGTTTGGGTGTTTGGTGAATATCAATGGGGTTGAACACGTGGAGAGGTGGTTTAATAAGTGATGATGCATAGAGCAGTTGGATTTACACGTATGATTTTCTGGCATTGTATGTGGAATTTGTATATGTATGCGGTGTCTATTCTTTTGTTGGGGCACTTGTGCTAGATGGATATATTTGGGTATGAGTAGAACTTTCAATTGAGATGCGTTTGATAGTAAAAAATTTTTAATGTCAAATGAGCTAGCTAGATCGATAACGCGTGTTTCGTTGTGAATCTGATGATATACCTTTATGTTTAAAGACTAAAATAGTACTTACAAAAATCACTTCTTTTTTGTGAAACTATGTTTATAGCCATAACTAACATAAATAATCTGCATCGTTTTTCACATGTACCATACAAAGAGAAAAAATTTGTTATGTCACTAAATAAAGTTTGTGTTTAGATGGCGATCGATAACCAGCTGCTACAATAAAGAAACAAGGAAAACGATGGAAGGCTGCAATGTTTTGGTTATAGTACCTCGCGGATTAGTGTGACCATGTTGTAGAAGTATTAGATGAAGATCGATAAAAAAAAAAAAGCCCATTTTTGACTGGTTTTGTTGTTACCCTTTTTAACATTAACGCTGGTTATTAAAGACAATTCTCTTGCTTCACTCTTGCTTCACGATGTTAATTGTTTCATTTAGATGTCTATGTATTAATTCGACTTTCAAAAACTTTTATCTTACGATTTGGCCAACCCAATTCTATGAAATTCGTTATTAGTCAAGCTTGTCGACTATGAAAGGAACGGCCCGTTTAAACACAATATCAACGGTTGTGCGTTTATGGTTTTATGCTTATGTCATTTATCACTTTTATTATCGTCTAAAATAGGCATCTAAAGTTTCTTAGCAGTACTAGGGGATCAACTTTATTAGGGTGGGTGGAATGTCCCCGTGAGCAAGTCGGTCATTGTTAGGTGCCTAATAGTTGAGGGTTGTCGTCGTTTTCTTTCCCACCTTCTCACCTTATTTTTATTGTCTTATTTTTGTTTTTTTCCTCTAAGTGAGGAGACATGGGAAAGAACAATAAGACATTTCTTGCTAGTGGGGAAGGAGCGGAGTGGGATAGAAAAGTTGAGAAGTAGGGAAGAGTGTGAGTCCACCCACCCTTAACAATCGATAGACGCAACCACAACATTTCAAAAAGGAAGCCTAAGGCATCTCTCTAT
>CM067168.1:26537204-26657204 GCA_034093135.1 Erigeron breviscapus
TATGGTTAGTGATGTTTAGTTTTGCTTCATTTTGAGTTACAAACTCTTGCAAGTCGTTTCGGGTCGAAATTGAAGTGTTTTGGTTTGGGGTTCTGCACTGGGTGCTGCTGGTGCTGGCTGCAGAACCTGGCCACTGCGGCGCAGTGGCATGGGTTAGCCCACTGCGGCGCAGTGTCCATAATCTGGTCTGGTCTCGATTTAGCCCACTGCGGCGCAGTGAGCATGGTTCTGGCTCACTGCGGCGCAGTGGATACCTGCTGGAAAGTTTTTGCGCGTCGATTTTTAAACGTTAATAACTTTTAATCGTTAAGTCTAAATAATTTTATTTACCTTTAGTTGATAAAAATCAATGTTTGAAACACGTTCTCGGTTATGGCATTCTAGGGTCTATAGCTAAGTAGTTGTACGTAGGATACTCGTCGTCAGAGATTTGATCCTCATTATTGGTAATGATATCATAGGTTTTGGATAACGTGGAGAACTGGTTGTTGAATCTTCTCGAGCTACATTATACCTTTTAGCATTTAGATCGCTAAGGTGAGTTTATGGCGCCCTTTTCCTTTTACTTTGGGCCTGAAAAGCATGTACTGTTGTATACACTTTATTAAATAAATGATTGTTTTTGTGTATGCCATGTGATATGGATGCTTAAATCATTTGACTTAAATTTGCCATGTTTGGGCTGTCGAAAATGTGTATACGTGTCATTTATTAAATGTTGAATGAAATGACGTTGAATTGCCGTGTGATGGCTGAATAAATGGTTTCTTGTGTTTGACAAACTAAAATGTTTCCCCTATTGGTTGTATTGTCGGATCTAGATATCTCGACTGTCTTGGCTACGGTCCGCACCCATTTAGAACGGAAACCTGTGCGAGGCATATTGACTGTCATATGCTGTCATCAGATCTAGATATACTGATTGACGTGATATAAGATGAGTTTGGATTTGATATACCTACTATCTTATTTTAAATGTTGATATATGACGTGTCCAGATCTAGATATACTGGCAGTCTTGTTATGAAATAAAAGAGATGAGTCAGATTTGATATACTGACTATCTTGTTATAAATTGTGATATAAGAGTTGTCAGATCTAGATATACTGACAGTCTTGTATAAAAGGTCAGATCTAGATATACCGACTGTTTTTGAAATAAAAGTATTGTTAGATGTTGTATTCTAACTGCCTGGTCTTTTATAACTATAGGTCATTGTGTTGTATCAATGACGAATAAACATTTGGTCAAACATACTGTAAACTCACCAACTATTTCGATAGTTGATCCTCTCAAATTTCATGCTTTTCAGGGAACCAACAGTAAGTATTTGGAAGCGTATATGGCATTTGAAGCCATCTTTTGAACATTGGATGTACAATTAGCGTCAGACCTCTGAGGACTATAGCTTTATTAGTCCTAATTGTACTTAGCTGTCCATATGTTATATTTGTATTTAGTGGGCCCATTTCCAATTGAGGATAGTTTGTATCCGTGTATTGGGGTCCACTTCCGAACGATTATACTGGTAATAAACTCGTATTTGGATTAATGGATGTAATCTCTATTTACCTTCTGATTAGTACGCAATTACTTGTTAACCCTGTATTTCCGCTACAACGGGGTGTGACAAAAATTGGTATCAGAGACAAGGTTATAGTGAATACGGAGTTATTCCTCGTGAATAACTCAATCTATAGCCATGGTCGCTTCATATAGGAAATCTAAGTCATTAAGGTTTAGGATACTTATCTCGAGAGTTATACTATTTGTCAATAATTAGACCTAACCCGATCAACTACGTCCCGATTATGTAAAATAGTATAAGGCTCGAAATAAATATCTTAAATTGTGTATATACGTGTTAGTTGAATTATATTCACAGCATGCTGTACATGTGGTGGGAAGGCTGCGGGTGACCCTATACATAAGCATTTAAGGCATGTTAGGAATAGAAACTCGACTCGTATGTGTATGCATAAGGTTTATATACGTGATAGTTTGGATTATATTGACAACATATTTAAATGTGGTGGGAAGGCTGCGGGTGACCCTATATATAAGCATTTTAAATATGTTGGTAATAGAAACCCAAACCGAATGTGTGTACTCTAGACAAAGATTTCTTTAAACCTCAATGTTGCGTACTGTCACTTCAATTGATTCGTGCTGTCTTATCCAGTAGACTTATATGGATTATTTTGACTATCTTTTCAGACTAGTTATGTCGGATGGAGTAAGCTCTAATGCTGTTGTACCTCGTACACCTCCAGTTCCTGTCCTGGAAAACTCCATTCCATATGTTCCTGACTCTTATGAAGAGGAACCAATGGAGGAATCGGGCAATGAATCTCGCCCTATCAACCTTGTTTCATCTTCCAGTGAATCTGGAGGCGAACATGTGTCTATCCATGTTCAATCATCTGTAACACCGGTATCTCCATATCAGAGGAGGACTACCGAGGGAGCTCATTTGCCTTATGCTCCTAGAGACCCCTATGCTCCTGGTCCTTCTGCACCAGTTCAGGGCAACAGTGGACTTGGTCTTTCATTCTTTCAGGGAGATCCGTATGCTGCGGGTCCCTCAAGAGTGCCTGTTTACAATTCACATGCCGTTATGCCAGTTGCATCTGCAGCTGATAGGATGGAATATTATCGCCGACAATTGTCAAGGATGAACAATTCCCTCATCTGCACCAGAAAGAGTATGGAGAATCAAGCTCAGGAGTTGACTGGAGCTTATCAGCAGGCGGCTGAGGCTATGACTGTGGCTAGGGAAGGGAGAGAAGCTATTGGTAGAATGGTCTGGATACTATCATGTTGTAGTGGTCTTGGTGGTGGCATTGCTTGTTGTAGTCCTTTTCAGGATGTAATTAATAGTCGTAGTAGTAACGTATTGTAAGCCTTAGAACAATTGACAACTCATACATCTGTATTTGAGTTGTAATCTTTTTGGTGGATGTATTTCCCACGTATGTCAGATAGTATTTATTCTGACTGTGTAATATATCATCGTGGATGTAGTTCCCACATGAATTGTATTGTGGATGTAGTTTTCCCACAAGATTTTGGAAAGTCAGATTATGTAAAAAGTTTTTGGTATAAATGAAATATGATAGTTCTTTGGCTTACTTACTTGTTCAAAACTACGTCACTTGCTCATTTCAATTCTAGAAGTATAGTGTTCTATATTTCTTTTCTGGTTTAGTTCATGAGTTCAAGTAAGTCTATAAATTGTGACTTGTGCTTGGCATCCCCTTATATCTTGAACATCTTGAAAAGCTACAATCTTTGTTGTTCCTACGAGGAAAACCTCTAAATGACATTTTTGTTCATGTCTTAGACTTATGGCTCCCAAGAAAAGAGGCAAGGTCCAGAAGAAGGCTGCTCCCAAGAGAGTTACTAGATCAACTCCTCAACCCAATCCAACTGAACAGGAAGAACCTGTGAACCAGCAAGAACCAGAAATTGCTACTGCAAATAGGAACACTGGTCTTGGATCTACCCCACGTGCTGAACGGGGAAAATAATATGGCAGCGTTTGTGACACAACAACTGTTGGCCGCCATGCCTACTTTAGTTGCTCAGATCACGGCAAGCATGAACGCCAATAATAATCATCACACTGATAATAGTAACAACGTTGAACCTACTGCGGAACGAGTTATTCCTAGAGTTCATCTGCACGGGACAGACTACAAGACCTTCACATATTGTAAACCAAAAGAATTTAATGGTACCGAGGGCCCGGTAGGTCTAATAAATTGGCTAGAGAGTATAGAGGCGGTGCTTCATATCAGCCGTTGTGCTTAAGAGAACAAAGTGGAGTATGCAGCTTCTCAGTTTCAAAAGCACGCTTTGTCATGGTGGAACGAACAGATTAGGACTCGTGGCCGAGAGCCGGCATATAGCATACCTTGGATGAACTTTAAAAGGATGCTAATGGAGAAGTACTGTCCTAGGGAGGAAGTACAGAGGATGGAAAACGAATTTTGGAACCATGCTATGGTTGGATTAGATAACGAGAAATACACTACTCGTTTTCATGAGCTGACAAGGCTAGTTCCTCGTATGGTGGATACGGAGGAGAAGTTAGTGGAAAGGTACTGCTATGGATTGTCACCTGACATCCGAAGATTGGTGGCCGCTTTTAACCCCATGACTTTACAAGCAGCAGTTAGTGCAACCAATCGGATGGTGATAGATTTGAAGAGAACCACTGGTTCTTCTGTTGGAACTGAGATTGTCAAGAGAAGGAATGATCAAGCCTCTGGTAGTGGTTTTGGAAATGGTGGGAATGGCAAGAGGTTTAAAGCTGCCAGAAACTTTGCTGTGGTCCCCCAGAATATTAATAGAAACCCGGGCACAGACGGAAGATGTAACAAGTGTGGCATGCGTCATATAGGAAATTGTCCTACTTGCTACCGTTGTAAAAGAACGGGACATCAGGCAAAGTTCTGTAGGGAAAAGATACCAAATCAGTGCTACGAGTGTGGAAGCGAGAATCACATGCGACCCGCTTGTCCACGACTTAATCTGAACCCGAACAATAATGCTATAGTTCCAGTAAGGAACAATGTGGGGAACAACCAGGCTAGAAATCAAGGAGGCCGAGGTAGAGGCCGAGTTTTTGCTTTGGATGCTGCTGATGCACGACGTGATCCCAACGTTGTGATAGGTACATTCATACTCAATAATCATTATGTTTTTATATTATTCGACTCCGGTGCTGATAAAAGTTTCATATCCTTAGAATTTAAGTCTCGTTTTGGTATAGTAGCTATCCCTATGAAAGATACTTATGTTGTCGAATATGCAAACGGTCAAAAATATTGCTAGAGATCATTTAGTGGATTGTAGTTTGGTATTAGCCGGTAAAACTTTTAAAATTGACCTAATCCCCATAGAACTAAGCAGTTTTGATGTGATTATTGGTATGGACTGGTTGTCCAAGATTAGAGCTAATATAAGTTGTCATGAGAAAATTGTTAGAATACCTCTACAGAATAACGAAACCCTAGAAGTGCAAGGAGATAAGGCAGGAAGGAAATTGATCTTAGTATCGGCAATAAAAGCTAATAAATATTTACAAAAAGAACACCCTGCTTTCTTAGCATTTGTAGAAAGAAAACCAAAGGGGAAAGAAATGCAAGATATTCCTGTAGTTAGAGATTTTCCGGAGGTTTCCTGAAGATTTGACGGGACTTCCACCTCACAGACCAGTAGAGTTTGGAATAGATTTGATTCCTGGAGCTGCACCCGTGGCCAAGGCACCCTATCGTCTTGCGCCATCAGAAATGCAAGAATTGTCCGAACAACTTCAAGAGTTGTTAGCTAAAGGACTAATTCGTCCGAAGTTCATCACCTTGGGGAGCTCCAATCCTATTTGTGAAGAAGAAAGACGGCTCTATGCGGATGTGTATTGATTACAAAGAATTGAACAAGTTGACTGTCAAGAACAGGTATCCTTTGCCTCGTATTGACGACTTGTTTGACCAATTGGAAGGTGCATCACACTTTTCCAAGATTGATCTCAGATCTGGGTATCATCAACTCAGAGTCAGAGAGACGGATATTCCTAAAACAGCCTTCAGAACTCGTTACGGACATTATGAGTTTTTGGTTATGCCGTTTGGCTTAACCATGCACCTGCTGTGTTTATGGACTTAATGAATCGAGTATGTCGACCGTATCTGGACAAGTTTGTCATTGTATTCATTGACGACATACTGATATACTCAAGGAATAAAGACGAACATGAAGGTCATCTGAGAACCATTCTGCAACTGCTCAAGGATCAGAAATTGTACGCGAAATTCTCAAAATGTGAATTCTGGATTAGGGAAGTACACTTCTTGGGTCATGTAGTGAACAGGGATGGGATCCACGTAGATCCATCTAAGATTGAAGCAATAAAGAAATGGGAAGCCCCAAAGACTCCGACGGAGATCCGTCAATTTCTTGGACTGGCTGGCTATTACAGGAGATTTATTGAAAATTTCTCTAAGGTTGCTCAACCTTTGACTCTATTAACTCAAAAGACTAAGGAATTTATTTGGCAGGATGCCCAGGAAGAAGCATTTCAAACGTTGAAAGACAAGCTGTAATGCTCCTATTTTAGCATTACCAAATGGAGTTGAAAATTTCGTGGTATACTGTGACGCATCACATCAAGGCATGGGATGTGTGCTTATGCAGGAAGGTAAAGTCATTGCTTACGCCTCTAGACAGCTCAAGATCCACGAAAGAACTATACAACCCACGATCTTGAACTCGGAGCGGTTGTTTTTGCCTTAAAGATTTGGAGGCACTATTTGTACGGTACAAAGTGTACGGTATTCACAGATCACAAAAGCCTTCAGCATATCTTCGATCAGAAAATGCTGAATATGCGACAAAGAAGATGGGTAGAATTACTCAGTGATTATGATTGTGAACTCAAGTATCATCCCGGTAAAGCAAATGTCGTTGCCGACGCGTTAAGTCGAAAAGATAGAATTTCACTATCTGTGATAACAAGAGCAAGTTCTTACCTTGGCTCATCATTAAGGGATAGAGTGTTGGATGATCAGAATGAGGCCTTACAACCAGGGCGTATTGAGGAGGAAGCATTGTGGAATGCAGAACGGTTATTTGAATTGGATGGCGATGGAATCAGACATGTCAAGGGCAGAGTGTGGATTCCCAAGTATAATGGACTTAGAGAACTCTTAATGAACGAGAGTCATCGATCTAAGTACTCAATCCATCCTGGTGCTGACAAAATGTACCACGGATTAAAGGATTTTTACTGGTGGCCTGGTATGAAAAGAGATATCGCCACGTATGTTTCAAAGTGTTTAAATTGTTCAATGGTTAAGGCAGAGCACCAGAAGCCTTCTGGACTGCTCCAACAACCCCAGATTCCTGACTGGAAATGGGAACAGATTACTATGGACTTCATTACAAAGTTGCCTCGAACCTTGAAGGGTTACGATACTATTTGGGTCATTGTTGACCGATTGACGAAGTCTGCACACTTCATTCCCACACGGGAGAATTGGAAAATAAAGAAATTGTCTCAGTTATATATTGAGAAGATCGTGTCACTTCATGGCGTTCCTGTGTCTATTATCTCGGATCGTGATGGTCGTTTTACTTCACAATCTTGGAGATATTTTCAAGACGCCTTAGGCACTCAGTTGAATTTGAGTACGGCTTACCATCCACAGACGGACGGGCAAAGTGAACGTACCATTCAGACGTTAGAGGACATGCTTCGGGCATGTGTTATCGATTTCAAAGGGAGTTGGGATACCTTTTTGCCGTTAGCTGAGTTTTCATATAATAACAGCTATCACACAAGCATTAAATGTGCGCCTTTTGAGGCTTTGTACGGACGAAAATGTAGATCGCCTGTTTGTTGGCTAGATGCTGGGGAGCGTCGTTTGTACAAGTATGGGTTGGTTCAGAAGACTACTGACCAGATTGTTGAAATTAGGGCACGGCTGAAGGCGGCTCAGGATCGCCAGAAGAGCTATGCAGACCGTAGAAGGAAACCCCTTGAGTTTCGAGTGGGTGATAAAGTTATGTTGAAAGTGTCACCTTGGAAGGGCACTGCACGCTTTGGCGTGAGAGGAAAACTTAGTCCTCGTTATATCGGACCATTCGAAATTGTTCGAAGGATTGGTTCCGTGGCTTATAAGCTCAAATTACCCCAAGAGCTGGAACATGTTCATCCCACATTTCATATATCGAATCTTAAGAAATGTTTAACTGATGAAACGTTGGTTGTACCTGTGGAAGAGTTACAAGTAAATGACTCTCTCCAATTTGTAGAGGAGCCTGTTGAAATTTTAGACCAACAGCTCAAACAGCTTAGACGAAGTCGTATCAAGTTGGTCAAAGTTCGTTGGAACTCAAAGCACGGACCAGACTTGACTTGGGAACGTGAGGATTATATGAGGAATAAGTATCCCCATCTTTTTACTAAGCAAGACTTGATTTCGGGACGAAATCCTTAGAAGTCGGGGATGCTGTGACAACTCGTGATTAATTAACATCGGGTTAGTCCTAATCTCGATCATTATTTATAATTTCGTCTAATTTAGAGATTATGACGTGGAAATTATTAGTAAATTGAACATTTGATATGGTTCAATTGGACGTATCCATATGACGTAGACTATTAGCTATTTAGACGAATGCCGAGTCTTAAAATAACGTTAAATAAAGATTTAAATGTTATAATTGAACA
Organism: Erigeron breviscapus; assembly: GCA_034093135.1. Classification (NCBI taxonomy): domain Eukaryota; kingdom Viridiplantae; phylum Streptophyta; class Magnoliopsida; order Asterales; family Asteraceae; genus Erigeron; species Erigeron breviscapus. The sequence goes on from CM067168.1 coordinate 26,545,442, forward strand.
CAGTTGTTAGACTGTCTAAACCTAATATTTTAAAAGTTTAGTTTATTTATTTTTATTTATTAGTCTCGACTAAAATGAGACGAGGGAAAATACCTTTACTTTACATTTTAAACTTTTGGTCAAACGGTATTTAATCGTAAGCATTTTACCAAATTAGGGGAAAGGATTTTATCTATTTTGGCCACATGGGCCGAAATGTAATTTGAAAGGCTGAGAGGGAAACACCCATCACCCCCATCACCCCCTCTCTTTCCCTGCTTCACCTTTGATCAACACACACATACACCACACAAATACAAGCACACACACCACACCAAATACTCATACTCTCAAAATCTCAATCTCTTCTATCTTCCTTTCTAAATTAGTCTTACAAGAGAAGGAATCATTTGGAAATTTTAAAGGTTTATTATCATCATCATCATCATCTTCACCAATTTATACTATCTTCAAGAACATCAATTTTTGGTAAGTCTAAATCATCTCTTTTGCATCTATTTATGTTTACTTACTCTTTTCTAGTCATTTCGAGCTTTTACATGGCCTAAAACAATTTAAATTTGTATTTAGGGTTTAATTAGGGTTTTAGTTTGATTGGATCGTTTCGGAAGGTTTAGTAATGTTATGGATGAAATTATGGGTTGGATTGTGTGTAATTATGGTTAGTGATGTTTAGTTTTGCTTCATTTTGAGTTACAAACTCTTGCAAGTCGTTTCGGGTCGAAATTGAAGTGTTTTGGTTTGGGGTTCTGCACTGGGTGCTGCTGGTGCTGGCTGCAGAACCTGGCCACTGCGGCGCAGTGGCATGGGTTAGCCCCACTGCGGCGCAGTGCCATTGTACTGGTCCTGGTTCGATTTAGCCCACTGCGGCGCAGTGAGCATGGTTCTGGCTCACTGCGGCGCAGTGGATACCTGCTGGAAAGTTTTTGCGCGTCGATTTTTAAACGTTAATAACTTTTAATCGTTAAGTCTAAATAATTTTATTTACCTTTAGTTGATAAAAATCAATGTTTGAAACACATTCTCGGTTATGGCATTCTAGGGTCTATAGCTAAGTAGTTGTACGTAGGATACTCGTCGTCAAGAGTTTTGATCCTCATTATTGGTAATGATATCATAGGTTTTGGATAACGTGGAGAACTGGTTGTTGAATCTTCTCGAGCTACATTATACCTTTTAGCATTTAGATCGCTAAGGTGAGTTTATGGCGCCCTTTCCTTTTACTTTGGGCCTGAAAAGCATGTACTGTTGTATACACTATTTATTAAATAAATGATTGTTTTTGTGTATGCCATGTGATATGGATGCTTAAATCATTTGACTTAAATTTGCCATGTTGGGCTGTCGAAAATGTGTATACGTGTCATTTATTAAATGTTGAATGAAATGACGTTGAATTGCCGTGTGATGGCTGAATAAATGGTTTCTTGTGTTTGACAAACTAAAATGTTTCCCCTATCGGTTGTATTGTCGGATCTAGATATCTCGACTGTCTTGGCTACGGTCCGCACCCATTTAGAACGGAAACCTGTGCGAGGCATATTGACTGTCATATGCTGTCATCAGATCTAGATATACTGATTGACGTGATATAAGATGAGTTTGGATTTGATATACCAACTATCTTATTTTAAATTTTGATATATGACGTGTCCAGATTTAGATATACTGGCAGTCTTGTTATGAAATAAAAGAGATGAGTCAGATTTGATATACTGACTATCTTGTTATAAATTGTGATATAAGAGTTGTCAGATCTAGATATACTGACAGTCTTGTATAAAAGGTCGGATCTAGATATACCGACTGTTTTTGAAATAAAAGTATTGTTAGATGTTGTATTCTAACTGCCTGGTCTTTTATAACTATAGGTCATTGTGTTGTATCAATGACGAATAAACATTTGGTCAAACATACTGTAAACTCACCAACTATTTCGATAGTTGATCCTCTCAAATTTCATGCTTTTCAGGGAACCAACAGTAAGTATTTGGAAGCGTATATGGCATTTTGAAGCCATCTTTTGAACATTGGACGTACAATTAGCGTCAGACCTCTGAGGACTATAGCTTTATTAGTCCTAATTGTACTTAGCTGTCCATATGTTATATTTGTATTTAGTGGGCCCATTTCCAATTGAGGATAGTTTGTATCCGTGTATTGGGGTCCACTTCCGAACGATTATACTTGTAATAAACTCGTATTTGGATTAATGGATGTAATCTCTATTTACCTTCTGATTAGTACGCAATTTCTTGTTAACCCTGTATTTCCGCTACAACGGGGTGTGACAACTGACGCGTTCAATAACAAAGAAAGCTCCAGTTAAGGGTTTAACATTCCCAGTTCGCTGATGAGATGTTTAAAAGTTTTCTCATAAGAGGTTTAGTAAAAACATCAGCTAACTGTTTGTCAGTGGGGATGAAATGAATTTCAATATCTCCTTTCATAACGTGATCTCGAATGAAATGATACCTGATGTCAATATGCTTTGTTTTGGAGTGCATCACTGGGTTGTGAGATATAGCAATTGCACTGGTGTTGTCACAAAAGATTGGGGTCTTAGTAAACTTTTGACCATAATCTAGTAACTGGTTCTTGATCCAGAGAATCTGGGCACAGCAACTGGCCGCAGAAATGTACTCTGCCTCAGTAGTGGACATAGAGACTGAAGTCTGCTTCTTGCTGGTCCAACTTACCAGTTTTCCTCCAAGGAAATGACAACCACCAGTTGTTGATTTTCTATCTATCTTACAACCTGCATGATCAGAATCTGAATAACCCATTAGATCTAATCCTGAGCCTTTGGGGTACCAAAGACCAAGATTAGGACACCCTTTCAGGTATCTAAAGATACGCTTTACAGCGTGCAAGTGTGATTCTTTAGGGTTAGCCTGAAACCTGGCACATAAACATGTTGCAAACATTATATCTGGTCGACTGGCAGTTAAGTACATCAGTGAACCAACCATACCTCTATAGTCAGTTATGTTAACTGGTTTGCCAGTTGGGTCAGAGTCCAAGTTCAATGGTGCTGCAATAGGTGTGTTTTTTGATGGGATTGAATCATGTTTGTATTTTCTTAACAAATCTCTGACATATTTTCCTTGGTTTCTGAAAATTCCATTTTCAGTTTGCTTAATCTGAAGACCTAAGAAAAATGTTAATTCACCCATTAAACTCATCTCATACTCAGATGACATGATTTTAGAAAACTTTTTACACATTGCATCATCAGTTGAACCAAAAATAATGTCATCAACATAAATTTGTACCAATAAGATATTACCTCTTTCTTTCAAGATAAACAAGGTATTATCTATTGCACCTCTTTGAAAGCCATTTTTAAGAAGATGTTTAGTTAAAGTATCATACCAGGCTCTTGGGGCTTGTCTTAGACCATACAATGCTTTGTTCAGTCTATAAACCCAATGAGGATGCTTCTCATCGATGAAACCTGGAGTCTGCTTAACATAAACTTCTTCTTACAATGTTCCATTAAGGAACGCACTTTTGACATCCATCTGGAAGACCTTGAACTGCAGATGGGCTGCATAAGCCAAAAATATTCTTATGGCTTCAAGTCTTGCAACTGGAGCAAAAGTTTCATCAAAGTCAACGCCCTCTGCTTGACAATAACCCTGGGCAACTAGTCTGGCCTTGTTTCTTACAACATGGCCATCTTCATCCATTTTGTTTCGGTAGACCCATCTGGTACCAATAGGTTCTTTCTTTAACCCTGGTGGACAAGGAACAAGTTCCCAAACATTGTTCCTTTCAAACTGGAGGAGCTCTTCTTGCATAGCTTCCACCCAGCTTGGGTCTGCCATAGCCTCGTCAATCTTCTTTGGTTCAATTAAAGATAAGAAGGTGACGTTTAAGCATTGCTCACTGGTGGCTCTTCTAGTCTGAACCCCACTAGTTGGATCACCCACAATCGGTTCAATTGGGTGGGCTTTAGTCCATCTAGTGTATTGACTAGGCTGGTGTACTACAATATCAGTGCAAGTCACCTGGAGATCTTCATCAGTTGCAGCAGCATCTGGAGAAGGATCAGTCCAAACAACTTCTACATCCTCATCAGAGTCAATGAGGTCTCGATTAGCATCATGAAATTCCTCATTTGAAGGCATTTCATGAAGAACTGGAGAGGTAGGTGTTTGAACTGGTGCTGATATTGGAATGACACGTACATCAGATCCAATTACCAATTCTTGTGGTAAGTTGAAGTTGATAGAAGGATAAAATGATGTGTCACTGGAGGTGTTCTTCTTCTTAACTGGTTCCAGTTTGTTGTAACTGGAAGCATCTTCTGGTGAAACAACTGACCGATGAACTTGGTCAGTTTCACCAAAATTGATTGGAATGACTGGAGAAATATCAAGGCTTGGTCTCTTGTTGATTGCTTCAGTTGATTCAACGAATGTGACATGAATTGTCTCATGCACCTTTTGGAGTCTATAATTATAAACTCTAAAGGCCTTTCGAATATCTGAATATCCTAAAAATACCCCTTCATCAGCTTTTGCATCAAACTTCCCAAGCTGACTGGAATCGTTTAGTATATAAACTGGACAACCAAATACATGGAAGTATCCAATATTTGGTTTATGATTCCTGAGTACTTCGTAGGCAGTCTTCTTATGTCTCTTGATGTAGACTGACCGGTTTTGGGTGAGACAAGCAGTTGCAACTGCCTCAGCCCAAAAACTGGTGGGAAGACCAGATTCAGATAGCATACTTCTGGCGGCTTCTATCAGTGTACGATTCTTTCTTTCAACAACTCCATTTTGCTCTGGAGAGTGAACTGATGAGAAGTTTTGAGAGATGCCAGTGTCTTTGCAAAATGTTTCAAGTACTTTGTTTTGGAATTCAGTACCATTATCACTTCGCAACTGACAAACTTTTCGAGTATACTTGAGCTCAATTCGTTTGATAAGAGAGATGATTTCAGCAGGAGCATCACTTTTGGATCTGATGAATACCACCCAGCAATATCTGGTGAATTCATCAATCACAACTAGAGTGTACTTCTTTCCAGCTCTAGTTTGAACATTCACTGGACCAAAAAGATCCATATGGAGCATGTGAAGAGGTTCAGTGATGCTAAAATTTTGCCTAGTTTTAAAACTGGCTCTCTTCTGCTTACCCATCTCACACCCTGGACATGGCTTTTCCTTATTGAAGGAAATTTGAGGTATCCCATCAACCAGTTGCTTGCGAGACAACTTGTTAATGTTTTTAAAATTAAGATGGGATAATCTTTTATGCCATATCCAGTTGGTGTCCTCATCAGCTTTGGTATAGAAACATTGCTCTTTTGGAGCTGGTTCCATATCCATGATGTACACATTGCCTTTTCTTGGTGCAATCATCACCACTTTCCAATCCTTGTTAAATATGGTGCCTTGTGCAATATCGAACAATACTCTGAAGCCATCATCGCAAAGTTGGCTGACACTGATCAGGTTGTATTTCAAACCATTCACAAATGCAACTCTTTTGAATTCGACTTGTCCATTATTGAGCACACCATATCCTTCAGTCTTTCCAGATTGATCGTTACCAAATGTCACTGTCGGTCCATCTTGGACAGTGAACTCTTCCAGTAGGGGCTTACATCCGGTCATAGTCCGGCCAGCAGCGCTGTCCAGATACCAGATATTCTTCTTTCGATCGCCCTACACACACACACACAAAAATCATTAGTTCTTTTTGTGAACCCATCTTTTCTTGATGGGTCCACTAGACTTCTCTACAGAAGCCACAGTTGATTGTTGAGGTGTTGAACTGGAGGCTGCATCTGGAGCATTATCACCAGCTCCAGGTGCAGGAGTAAAAACAATTGGTATTTGATACTTACTCCCTATAATTTTACCAGATTTTGTTCCAGAAGGAACATTCTTTTGTTTAGGTATTGAAGGGAGTGGTTTAATATTTTGTTTGAAAACTGGAGGTAATAAACCTCCTTCCAGATTGTTAATCCGGGCAGTACAACTCTGAACCTGCCGAGACAAAAGTTGGAGTTGTCTTTCCAGATTAACCAAAATATTATTTTCTTCAGGCAGTTGAACCTTGGACCTTGGTTCAACTGGTGCTTTAGTCTGTCAGGTCTTGGGCACCTTAGACTTTTGAGGTAAAGGCTTGTTACCAGTGGACTTTTTGACTGGAGCTTTAGCCTGTTCGGCTCCAGTTTTAACCTCAAAGGGGGTGGTTTCAAAGGTTTCAGTTTCAACAGCTTCAGGTTGATCATAAGGTGTTTCAACCTTGAGAGCTGGAGGCTGCATCTGGAGCATTATCACCAGCTCCAGGTGCAGGAGTAAAAACAATTGGTATTTGATACTTACTCCCTTTAATTTTACCAGATTTTGTTCCAGAAGGAACATTCTTTTGTTTAGGTATTGAAGGGAGTGGTTTAATATTTTGTTTGAAAACTGGAGGTAATAAACCTCCTTCCAGATTGTTAATCCGGGCAGTACAACTCTGAACCTGCCGAGACAAAAGTTGGAGTTGTCTTTCCAGATTAACCAAAATATTATTTTCTTCAGGCAGTTGAACCTTGGACCTTGGTTCAACTGGTGCTTTAGTCTGTCAGGTCTTGGGCACCTTAGACTTTTGAGGTAAAGGCTTGTTACCAGTGGACTTTTTGACTGGAGCTTTAGCCTGTTCGGCTCCAGTTTTAACCTCAAAGGGGGTGGTTTCAAAGGTTTCAGTTTCAACAGCTTCAGGTTGATCATAAGGTGTTTCAACCTTGAGAGCTGGAGGCTGCATCTGGAGCATTATCACCAGCTCCAGGTGCAGGAGTAAAAACAATTGGTATTTGATACTTACTCCCTTAATTTTACCAGATTTTGTTCCAGAAGGAACATTCTTTTGTTTAGGTATTGAAGGGAGTGGTTTAATATTTTGTTTGAAAACTGGAGGTAATAAACCTCCTTCCAGATTGTTAATCCGGGCAGTACAACTCTGAACCTGCCGAGACAAAAGTTGGAGTTGTCTTTCCAGATTAACCAAAATATTATTTTCTTCAGGCAGTTGAACCTTGGACCTTGGTTCAACTGGTGCTTTAGTCTGTCGGTCTTGGGCACCTTAGACTTTTGAGGTAAAGGCTTGTTACCAGTGGACTTTTTGACTGGAGCTTTAGCCTGTTCGGCTCCAGTTTTAACCTCAAAGGGGGTGGTTTCAAAGGTTTCAGTTTCAACAGCTTCAGGTTGATCATAAGGTGTTTCAACCTTGAGAGCTGGAGGCAATGCATGAAGATCTGGTATGAGAGCTGCCATCTCCAGATCTCCAGATTTCCATGCATTCTTCTGGGCATCTATAGTTCTTGAAAATGCATCATAGTTTTTGCCAGATGCTTTTACCCATGACTTGATAATCTTTTGTTCTTTTTCAAGATCAGAAAATAGTTTTTGATTATCAAGTTCTAAAGCCTCAATCTTTAAAACTGACTCCTTGAGAGCCAACTGGACACTTTGCAAATCATTTAGTTGAGGTTTAACATTGTTCAGTTCAATTAGGATAGTGTCAAGATATCTTTCACTATCAACTCTTACAGTTTCCACAAATGCCAAATCACCACTTAATGATTCAGCCAGGTCCAGTTTTAGTTCAGGGTCAACCTGGTTATCATAGTGACATACCTTCTTTAGTATGATGTCCACCCATCTTCCAGAGATGACATCTTCTTTCACCACGTGTTGCTGCTGTTGATCTTCCAAGGCCATGAAGCACATGTCCCTTTCCTCTTCTTCATCATCAGATGAGTCATCAGAGTACTCCCATTTTCCCTCAGTTTGTGCCATTAAGCACTGATCCTTTTTCTTTTCCATGGACAGGAGGGCAATCTGGGCCTTAAGCTTCTTGTATTTAGCTTTGTAGCTATCATCAGGCCGATTGAAATTAGGGACATAGGGGCCAGTTTGGTTGTTCAACTGACTAGATCTGCATTCCTTCATAAAATGACCTTTCTTGCCACACTTATAGCATGTAAGATTGGTCTTATCCAGAGAGCTGGAGCTGGAAGCATTGTTGGGGCCATTAAATCTTTTGGATTTATGCTTAAACCTATTAAAGGTTTTAGCAATCATGGCGACCAGATCATCATCATCAGTTTCATTACAACCATCACTGTTTTCAGTGGTCAGCCCAGAGTTTAAGAAACTGTTCAACATCTCCTTCATTGAGTGTACCTGGACACTCTCAGCAGACATTAAAGCAGCACAAGGTCGCTCAGTTGCACTAGCAACCTTGGGACTCTGGGCATGGTTCATGGCATCTTGCTCAGCCACAAGTCTTGCAGCATTATTATCTTCAGTGAATCTGAAGGCTCCATAGAGCGATGCAAGAGTATGAGTGTGCAAGGTTTTACCTTGTCTCAAGACAAGAACCATGTTTTCCCATTTGGAAGGAAGAATATTACAAAACTTCTCAAGAAGAATATCCTTATCCTTCTCTACACCCAATCCTCTCAACTGATTGATGAGGCTAGAAAATCTGGTGTATGTACCAGTTAGACTTTCATTGGGCAAGGCAAAGAAGGATTCATACTTCTTGTTCAAAGCAACTTTTATGGTGACAATAGTGTCATCACCTCCTTCAAATTGAATCACTAATTCATCCCACATAGACTTGGCACTGGGAAACAACACAAGTGTTGGAATTAGGTCTTCAGGACAGCCCCAAGGATCATGTTTTTCAGTCTGGTGTCCAAGTCCACCAGTCTGCGATCCTCATCAGACCAATGGTCTTCTGGCTTTTCCCTTGAACCTCTTCTTCCAGTAGGATCAAGAAGAGGACTGACCCCAAGGGACATGGGTATATATGGTCCATCCTTAAGGATTTTCAACATATACCTTTCAATCTCACCAAAATGCAAAAGCATTCTAGCCTTCCATGTACCAAATGTCTCACTGTTTCCATCAAATTTTGGAACAGGAGTGTTAGAGTAGTGTACATGGACATGGTTTGGGGCAGTAGGAGGAGGAGGGTTGGTGTTAACATTTTGAAAAGGTTGTGCATTAGTATTCGAGGGGTTTTCACCTGAACCAGAACCATCTCCACCTTCAGTAGTGTTCATCTTAGCAGATCTAGGCAAGTTTATTAGCCTTCTGCTCTGATACCACTTGTAAGTCCCAACTCGTTAGATGGTACTACTGAAGACACCTCTATGTCGATGGTGGAGTTACTTTGCAATATATGCACTGAACTGGAGACGACCAGTTGCAGTGTGTATATACCAAGTTCTAGATAGATTACTTATATAAATGACAATAAGTAAAGAACAATGCAATAATACAAATAACTTGTAAGATAACTTGATGAGACAATATGTATTTTTTAATGTGTAATTTATTTATTGATTTAAACAAATTACAAGGTTGATGCGGAACCAAGATAATACACGAATGTAAATATCCTAACAACCTATGAAATACAATTGATCTATACTCGGAATTTCTCAAGACAATCGAAACACTTAAAGTTGTGAAATGTTCCTTTTAGCGATTGAGAGAAGATTGCACAAGTTCACCAAGAATATTGCAGGTTTGCAAAGTGTGAAGTTATTCGTCTTTGTGAAATAACTTTGTGAGATCGAATACTTAAATTCTTGGTTGTGCAATGACTTGTATTTATAGGAAAAGTTAACATTGGGATGTTAACTTTAGCCGTACAAATGTGGTTGGGAGCATTTAAGGAATAGCATTTAATTCCTTAAAAAGCAGTGTAAAGTCGCATGTTAAAGTGACTTTACATAACCACCTTTATGTACCTTTTAATACTTAAATAATAAGATAAGGCTTATTATCCGGGTAAAGGTACATAAAGCATATAAGTCAATTCCTCGTAATCAGTGTAAAGCTTTGTAAGGGCTTTCCACTGATGGTCTCCAGTTTGTAACTGACTAGAATGCCAACTGGGCTTCGCTGCCATTGTCATTCTCTATCTTCCATTTGTTGTCTTCGACTTCAACTGGAATGCTTCTTCAACTTGGTCAGTTCTCAACTGGAGGAAGTCTTCAGTTGCGTTAACTGTACGGTGCAACTGGACTTCAATATATTTCTCGACAAATCATCTTGGTCACCAGTTCACTAGTCTCCAGATGCAACTGGTGACTGGAAAAGTGTGAACTGGTGACTGGCCAGTTCCAGGTGAACTGGTCCTAACAAAGAATATTCTGATCGCTTCAAGTCTAGCCACTGGAGTAAATGATTCATCAAAGTCAACATCTGACTGGCAGTAGCCTTGTGCTACCAGTCTGGCCTTGTTTCTGATTACGTGGCCATCTTCATCTACTTTGTTCCTGAAGACCCATCTTGTTCCAATTGGTTCTTTCTTTCCAAATGGGAAAGGAACCAGATACCAGACCTTGTTCCTTTCAAACTGGTGAAGCTCTTCTTGCATAGCAGTCACCCAGCTTGGATCTTCCAGAGCCTCGTCAATCTTCTTTGGTTCCATCAATGATAGAAAACTGACATATAAGCATTGATTACTGGAGGCTCTTCTGGTCTGAACTCCTTTACTGGAGTCACCTATGATCTGATCAATAGGATGAGCTTTTGTCGATCTGGAGTACTGACCAGGATTGTTACTGACAACAATATCAGTGCAAGAATTCAGTTGAGTCTCCTCTGGAGTTGCTCCAGGAGGAGGATCTTGCCATACTACTTCAGTATCTTCATCTGAGTCATTTAAATCACGATTTGCATCATGAAATTCTTCATTTGAAGGCATTTCTTGAAGTACTGGTTCAGTTTGGAATTCTTCATAAGAAGACATTTCTGGTATATTCTCAACTGACACTGATACTGGGGGAGTAGTACGAACATCTGATCCAATATTAATTTCAGAGGGTAGTTTGAAAATAATAGAAGGATAGAATGGAGTACTACTGGAAAGTTTCTTTTTCTGAACAGGTTCCAGATTAGGATGACTGGAAACTGTGTCTTCTGAATCTTCTTTATTGTCGTTTATAGGATCAGATTCACAGAAGACAATTGGAGTTACTGGGGGAGTGTCAAGGGCTAGCTTCTTGTTGATTGCAGCATTTGATTCATCAAATGTGACATGAATTGACTCATGGACCTTCTCCAGTCTCTTGTTGTAGATTCTGAAGGCCTTGCGAATGGCTGAATAGCCCAAGAAATACCCTTCATCAGCTTTGGCATTAAATTTGCCTAACTGACTGGAGTCGTTCAGGATGTAAACTGGACATCCAAAAATGTGAAAATAACCAATATTTGGTTTTCTATTTCTTAAGACTTCATAGGCTGTCTTTTTGTGTCGCTTCACACACACTGACCGGTTCTGGGTGTGGCAAGCAGTAGCAATTGCTTCAGCCCAGAAACTGGTAGACAGACCAGATTCAGCAAGCATACTCCTGGCAGCTTCTATCAGCGTTCGATTCTTCCTTTCCACCACTCCATTCTGTTCTGGAGAGCGGGCTGATGAGAAATTCTGGGAGATGCCAGTATCAGTACAGAATGACTCCAGAGTTGCATTCTGGAATTCTGTTCCATTGTCACTTCTTAACTGACACACCTTTCGACTGTACTTGAGCTCAATTTGCTTGATAAGACTGATGATTTCAGCAGCAGCTTCACTTTTAGACCTCAGAAAGATCACCCAACAATATCTGGAGAATTCATCTACGATCACCAGGGTGTATCTTTTACCAGCACGAGTCTGAACGTTCACTGGACCAAAGAGGTCCATATGAAGCATATGAAGAGGTTCAGATATGCTGAAATTCTGTCTGGTCTTGAAACTGGTACGTTTTTGCTTACCCATCTCACATCCTGGACATGGCCTTTCCATTTTGAAGGAAACTGAAGGTATCCCATCTGCAAGTTGTTTTCTGGACAACTTATTAATATTCTTGAAATTTAAATGGGATAACCTTTTGTGCCATAACCAGTTTGTGTCTTCATCAGCTTGAGTATAGAAACACTGCTCTGAAGGAGAGCTTTCCATATCCATCACGTACACATTCCCTTTTCTGGGAGCAATCAACACTACCTTCCAGTCCTTGTTGAATACGATACCCTGAGCAATATTAAATAAAACTTGATAGCCATCATCACACAGTTGGCTTACACTGATCAGGTTATATTTCAAACCATTCACAAATGCAACACGTCTGAACTTGACTTGTCTATTGTTCAGAACACCGTATACCTCAGTCTTTCCACAACCATCATTTCCAAAAGTAATGGAGGGTCCATCAGAAATGGTGAACTCCTCCAGCAGGGTCTTACATCCGGTCATTGTCCTGCCAGCAGCACTGTCAAGATACCAGATATATTTCTTTCGATCGCCCTGCACACACACCAGATATTATCAGTTAGATTTGGGAACCCATCGACTGATGGGTTCACTGGACCCTCCCTTATAGGTCCCTGGGGCAATCTGGCTTAGTTCACTTTCTTCAACAGTGGTCTTAGTTGAAAAGACCACCGGGGTTGATAGTTTTGAAACCTTTTTCTTTTTCTCAACTGGAGAAATAGATTTAACTTTCTTTGCAAAAGGTTTTGTATTTTGTCTAGGGCCAGATGAAGTACCCTCAATAAAGTTTAATCTTGCATTAAAACTTTGAATTGACGAGTCAGTGTTTGAATCTGGCTCTCTAACCTGGACAAAACATTTTCATCAGATGATACCTTAGCCTTTCCAGTCCTAGGCTTAGGTAGGGGATTGGTCTGAGGCAAAGGTTTTATATTTTGTCTAGGGCCAGAGAAGTACCCTCAATAAAGTTTAATCTTGCATTAAAACTTTGAATTGACGAGTCAGTGTTTGAATCTGGCTCTCTAACCTGGACAAAACATTTTCATCAGATGATACCTTAGCCTTTCCAGTCCTAGGCTTAGGTAGGGGATTGGTCTGAGGCAAAGGTTTTATATTTTGTCTAGGGCCAGATAAAGTATACTAAATAAAGTTTAATCTTGCATTAAAACTTTGATATTGACGAGTCAGTGTTTGAATCTGGCTCTCTAACCTGGACAAAACATTTTCATCAGATGATACCTTAGCCTTTCCATCTAAGTATGCACGTTTTTGAGCAGGAAATTGATTTACTCCAGCATCATATGGCTTTTTGGTTTCTAGCCATGATTTAATTACCAGTTTTTCTTTCTCTAAAATGATTTCAAGATCTTGTTTTTCTTGAATCAATTGTTCAGTTACCAGAACCTGGGCTTGAAATGCCAGTTCAATATCTTGAAGTTCTTTCAATTTTGATTTTAAAACAGTTATTTCAGAAGAATCTGTTTCTAGACCATTTACACAATCAGATCTAACAGTTTCTACAAATATCAAATCAGAATTAAGAGCTTCAGCTATGTCCAGTTTTAATTCTTGGTCAGTTGCAGTATCATAATCATTAACCTTTTTAATAACTATGTCCACCCATCGTCCAGATGTGACATCTTCCTTCACCAGGTGCTCTTCGTCTGCCAGAGCCATGTAACAGCAATCTCTTTCTTCTTCTTCATCAGCAGATGATTCATCAGAAGGAACCCACTTCTCTTCAGTTGTTGCGATCATGCACTTATTGATGCTTTCCATTTGTTGTGCCATGAGAGCAATCTGGGCCTTAAGCTTTTTATATTTCAATTTATAGCTACATCAGGCTTATTATTTGAAGAGAATGGACCAGGCTTGGATACAAACTGGCTAGACCTGCAATCTTTCATGAAATGACCCTTTTTGCCACACTTAAAGCATGTCAATTGGTCTTATCAGTTGAAGAACTGGATGCAAATTGTCTAGATGGCCTATTTGCTCTTGCTTTGAAACGGTTAAACGTTTTAGCAATCATTGCAATAAGGTCATCATCTTCAGTTTCATCACAACAGTCTGGAGAGATTTGACTGGACTCTCCAGAATCCATGAGTTCAGACACCATCTTCTTCATAGAAAATATATTCTCAGAAGATATCAGTGCTGTACTTTGTGGTTCAGTATGACTGACCACATTAGGACTACTGGAGGCATGGTTAAAGGCATCTTGTTCTGCCACTACTCTCTGAGCTTGATTTTCTTCAGTGTACCTGAAAGCTCCATAAAGAGTTGAGAGAGTGTGTGTGTAGAGTTTTACCTTGTCGTAAGACTAGGATCATGTGAGACCATTTGGTGGGTAGAATATCACAAAATTTCTCCAGAAGTATATCCTTGTCCTTCTCAACCCCAAGACCTCTCAACTGGTTTATGATACTCATAAATCTGGTGTAAGTACCAGTGAGAGATTCATTAGGTTGACCAAAAAATGACTCATACCTCTTGTTTAAGGAGACCTTTCTGGTGACAATGGTGTCATCTCCTCCTTCATGCTGGTTTAAAAGTTCATCCCACATGGTTTTAGAACTAGGAAAAAAAACTAGTGTGGGAATTAGGGTTTCTGGAACGGCCCCGAGGATCATGTTTTTGAGAAGGGTGTCTAGATTCACCAGTCTCCTCTCCTCTTCAGACCAATGTTCCTCCCTCTTTCCCCTTCCTCTTCTAGATCTAGAAGGATCAAGAAGGGGATTGAGAGGTGATGTAGGGACATAAGGACCTTCATTTAAGATTTTCATCATGTTCCTCTCAATACCAGTGATATGCAAAACCATCCTAGCCTTCCACGTACCAAACTCATCACTGTTCCCACTGAATTTGGAACAGGATTGTTTGAATAGTGCACATGCACGTGTGGAAAAGCAGGAGTAGGAGGAGGAGGTGATTAGTGTTATTAACAATAGGTGGTTCATTTTGATCATTAATATTAACATTAGGATCGGGACCAAGATTAAAACTTCCTTGTGTATTTTCTTGGTTAGCCATCAAAGAAACAGATCTAGGCAATGTTTAGCCTTCTGCTCTGATACCAATTGTAAGTCCCTGAAATACGATGGTTAACCTAGAAAGTGTAAAATACAACAAGTCTAATAATCACTGGAATGGACTAGTATTACTTTAATATAAATGCAAGTATATAAATAAAGTAATACAAGACTTAAAGCAATAAACAAGTAAAGTGGAACATTATGTAATTTTCAATGGTGTATTTTATTTATGATGTTAAATAAAATACAAGGTTGTGCGGAATCAAGATAATACAAATAAGTATGTATCCTAACAACCTATGAATTACAAATGATCTATATTTGTCAAATAACTCTTTTGGATCGAGATACTTAAAGTTGTGAAGTATCCCAGTTTAAGATCGAGAGTATTTAGACAAATTCACTTAAATGCAAAATGTATGCTTAAAAGTGTTTTTCTCAAGGAAATGACTTTGTATTTATAGGCAACAAAATTCACCAGTGAATTTTGTACCGTACAAATATGGTTGCATACATTTAATGATCCGAAAAGAACATTAAATGCATTGGATAAGGTACAAGGATAAAGTCACATTAAATGACTGTGTATCCTTTTATCCAACCACCTTTACACGCATAAACTTTGGTAAAGAACAAGTGGATTGTTCTTTGGAAAGTGTGTAAAGGCAAAAGTCAATCCCCGATATCAGTGTTCAGACTTGTAAGGTCTAGAACACTGACAATCCTCCAGTGTACAGATCTGGTAAGACTTCCAGTGGACTCCGCCATTTGTCAGTCTTCTTTATTCTGACTTCAGTCTTTGACTTCAGTGAGAACGTCTTCAGTAGAGTTGATCTGGACTGGGGTGAAGTCCAGTGAGCTAATCTGGAGAATACTCCAGATTTCCTATACAAGTATTTGCTCACTGGTCTTCCATTATTTCTGGACAAATCTTCAGAGGGACTCCAGATTCCAAGTCTGGAGTAGGTCCAGTAGAACACGTGTCTGGACAGATCTTCAGTAAGGCTCCAGTAGTCGAGTCTGGAGCGAGTCCAGTAAATCTGGACCTAACAGGGTTGGGTTATATTGCAAAACGTTTACCGATTTCATGCTATTCGGGTAATCAATCGAGTGATTTATGTTTGTAAAGGACCAAGGAATCAATTGATGGTTTGAGGGCATCAATTGTGTCATAAAAGAGGTCAATTTCATGTCTCCAGGTCGGGGTTAGGGTTTGAGATCGAATGGGAATCGTTTAAAGATGTTCAAAAATCAAAGTTTGCTGATTGAGCCCCGTTGTGCGTCGCACAGGAATTATGTGCGGCGCACAGATTGGTCTGGGTGTTTCTGATCAAGTTTATGCGGCGCATGGAAGATCCATGCGGCGCATATTCAGGTCTTTCAGTCGTATAGGCTTGTTTTCATGCTCGTTTGACCCATAGACCTTATGTTTAGGTTACCTTATGATATAGGGAACTTAGAGAGGTCTTTTGAAGCCACGTTTATGTTACCTATTGGTGGTATGATGCTATTGTTAGATGGAAACACAAACAAGTCAAGTTAACCTTGCGTATTGCTCGTTGTATTCGTCACGAGGTAAGATACACTACTTTGACACGCTGAGGGTTCAACAAAAACATAGTTTTCATATAATAACTTCTCAAATGTTATCTTGATTGCTTATGGGTATTCGGGGTTACACGGGAGGTGATATGGGCTATGTACATGACTATTGAGGCCTGAAATGCAGTCCCTATGATATGAAATGTAATGATACGCTATGAAATGTTATGCAATGATATGAGATGTAATGATATGCTATGAAATGTTATGCAATGATACGAGATGTAATGATATGCTATGAAATGCTATGTAATGTCTTGAGATGAATTGAAAATGGATATATGTTGATGATATGTGAAATGTGCATGATTACATGGCTTGTTCATCTAGTTCACTAGACTTATTAAGTTGCCATGACACGTGCACGTTTAAGGACCCAAACCTAAAAGATGAATATGTGATGATGTTTAGGTAATGTGGACACCTAAACTATATGTGATGTAAATCGAGCTCGTAACTGATGTGAAAGTGTTAAGCTTAACACATGCTTGCCCTTGCTCGGCGGGTGCGTATATGTGGTTGCTTGGGTGGCTCCTTGCAACATAATTACGTGGTATGAGTATCTCCGGGTGGCGTGATTACCCACCAATGTCTTTGAACATAACGGACTACTCCGGGATTGGCTTGCCATTCCTTAACGACATTGATGTATTGCCGTAAGGTTTGTCCATCTAGTCGGGTGTGACTTATGTCACACGTAATGAGATGTATATGTTATATGATGTGTGTGACTTATGTCATAATTGCAATGATGATATGTGAAAAAGATATGAAAGATGACTAGGCACTTTTAGGGTGGTTCATCCTAATATGAAAGATGTTGATGCTATGATATGTATGTGAGATGATATGATTGATGATATGTGCCTTAACGATTTTCAATGATTTTCCTATAATGTTTTAAATGGACAAATGCTTTACAAACTATGTGTTATCTTACTTAGTTAATTCGTTAGCTAACACTTCCTCTTTTAAAATGTGTTGGGCCCTCAGGTCCAACATTAGTGAGCAGGTAGATGTGAGAAGATGTGAGGCATGGGTAGATGATCTTGAAGCTGGCTGTAGTTTACCCATAGTGACTGCTCGCATTAGACTTTGATTTACGATTAGACATTTATGATTTGCATTTACTATGTTGTCGGTTGTTTAATGTTGGGCAACCGACGGATTTCCATTTAAACTTGTTTTGATGATATGGCTAGTAATACCATTTAATGAATGAACCAAACAGATTTTGCTGGTTTGGACTTTTAAAGTTTAATTCCGCTTTCTTTGACGCCGTTAGGCGAATTTTTTTGGAAATCCATATTTTTAAACGACGGGTGTTACAGACACTGTGTGCTGCTTTTTACTAGTCCAACTAGTCAGCTTCCCCCCTAACAGTTGACATCCTCCACTGGTGCTTTTGAGATCAAGCATGCACCCAGCATAGTCAGAGTCAGAATATCCAACTAACTCAAAGTTGGAATCTTTTGGGTACCAGAGAACCAGCGTGGGAGTACCCTTGAGATATTTAAAGATGCGCTTGACAGCGAGAAGATGTGATTCTCTAGGAGAAGCTTGATAGCGAGCACAGAGGCATGTTTCAAACATAATGTCTGGTCGACTTGTTGTGAGATACATCAGCGAACCAATCTTGCCTCTATAGTGAGTAGGATTCACATACTTACCAGTAGGGTCAGCATGGAGATTATTATGAGGGGACATAGGAGTTCCCTTTGGAGTAACATGAGTGAAGTCAAATTTATGCAACATATCCCGAATATATTTTTCTTGATTGATAAATATTCCAGTGGGAAGCTGCTTAATTTGTAACCCCAAGAAGAAGGTTAATTCACCCATCATACTCATTTCAAAGGTACTGGACATGAGAGCGCTAAACTTTTGACAAAGTTTTGTAGATAAGGAACCAAAGATTATGTCATCGACATAAATCTGAACATACAGAACATCAGCTTTCTTCTTGTAGATAAAGAGAGTGATGTCTATGGTTCCTCTACGAAAACCATGGTCTAAAAGAAAGGTAGAAAGAGTGTCATACCAGGCTCTAGGAGCCTGTTTGAGACCATAGGGAGCTTTATTAAGCTTTGTAGACATAGTGAGGATGCTTTGGATCCTCAAAACCAGGAGGCTACTTAACGTAGACTTCCTCATCAAGAGCACCATTTAAGAAGGCACTCTTGACATCTATTTGATAGACAGTGAAGCCTTTGTAGGCAGCGTGAGCAAGAAAGAGATGAATGGCTTCAAGGCGAGCGACTGAAGCAAAGGTTTCATCATAATCAATGCCTTCAGCTTGATTATAACCTTGTGCAACCAGTTTTGCCTTGTTTCTGATAACTACACCAGCTTCATCCATCTTATTCCTATAATGTTTTAAATGGACAAATGCTTTACAAACTATGTGTTATCTTACTTAGTTAATTCGTTAGCTAACACTTCCTCTTTTAAAATGTGTTGGGCCCTCAGGTCCAACATTAGTGAGCAGGTAGATGTGAGAAGATGTGATTCTCTAGGAGAAGCTTGATAGCGAGCACAGAGGCATGTTTCAAACATAATGTCTGGTCGACTTGTTGTGAGATACATCAGCGAACCAATCTTGCCTCTATAGTGAGTAGGATTCACATACTTACCAGTAGGGTCAGCATGGAGATTATTATGAGGGGACATAGGAGTTCCCTTTGGAGTAACATGAGTGAAGTCAAATTTATGCAACATATCCCGAATATATTTTTCTTGATTGATAAATATTCCAGTGGGAAGCTGCTTAATTTGTAACCCCAAGAAGAAGGTTAATTCACCCATCATACTCATTTCAAAGGTACTGGACATGAGAGCGCTAAACTTTTGACAAAGTTTTGTAGATAAGGAACCAAAGATTATGTCATCGACATAAATCTGAACATACAGAACATCAGCTTTCTTCTTGTAGATAAAGAGAGTGATGTCTATGGTTCCTCTACGAAAACCATGGTCTAAAAGAAAGGTAGAAAGAGTGTCATACCAGGCTCTAGGAGCCTGTTTGAGACCATAGGGAGCTTTATTAAGCTTTGTAGACATAGTGAGGATGCTTTGGATCCTCAAAACCAGGAGGCTACTTAACGTAGACTTCCTCATCAAGAGCACCATTTAAGAAGGCACTCTTGACATCTATTTGATAAACAGTGAAGCCTTTGTAGGCAGCGTGAGCAAGAAAGAGATGAATGGCTTCAAGGCGAGCGACTGAAGCAAAGGTTTCATCATAATCAATGCCTTCAGCTTGATTATAACCTTGTGCAACCAGTTTTGCCTTGTTTCTGATAACTACACCAGCTTCATCCATCTTATTCCTATAAACCCATCGAGTTCAAATGGGTTCATTATAGGGAGGAGGAACAAGAAACCAAACGTGATTTCTTTCAAATTGTGTCAATTCTTCTTGCATGGCTTCCACCCAAGAAGGATCAGCCATGGCTTCGCCAATATTGACGGGCACAATTTGAGATAAGAAATTGACATAGAGACAAGTATTACTTGTCGCTGAGCGAGTTTGGACACCACTATGTGGATTACCAATCACATGGTCAAGAGGGTGATCAGCAGTCCATTGTAGTGCTGGTGTATGAATAGAAGAAGAGTGAGTGACAGCGGATAAGGTGGTGGTAGGATCATTTGGTGTAAGAGAATAAGTGGAGAGATCAATGGTTAGAGAAGGTTCAGAGTTGCTGACAGGAGGTTCACTGGGAGCAGTGGGTACCGCTTGCTGAGATGTGTCATCATCAGTGTCTTCAGAGACAGGATTCGCTGAGGCATCATGAAAGATTTCCTTAGCGACACTGTCAGCAGTATGAGGTTCAGCTGAGGGAGGAACGTTAATGGAAGTGGCATTAACTGTCCTAAGGAGAGGCTCAACTGGATCAATAGAGTAAATGTGAGCGGCCACATACTCATCATTTGTTGAGAGACTAGAAGTGTCAGCAGTATGTGAGTCAGCAACATCATGATGTGTCGCTGACTCTACTGGAGGATCAGCAAGATCGCTGAAGATTACTTCAGCGGATGACTCACTTGAGAGATCACCCAGAGCTGAACAACTTTCATCAAAAGTAACATGAATTGATTCATCTACTTTTTGAGTGCGAGTATTGAAAACTCTGGAAGCCTTACTAATGGAGGAGTATCCCAGAAAATAGCCATCATCAGCTTTGGGATCAAACTTACCTAAATGATCCTTATCATTCAGAATGAAAACTGGACATCCAAAAACATGGAAATATCCAATTTGAGGTTTCTTGCCCTTAAGAATTTCATAGGCAGTTTTGTCATGTCTCTTGACAATAAGACACCTATTTTGAGTGTGGCAAGCAGTACTAACTGCTTCAGCCCAGAATTTGCTAGGAAGGGAAGACTCACTGAGCATAGTTCGAGCAGCTTTAATGAGAGTTCTGTTTCTCCTTTCAGCCACTCCATTTTGCTCAGGAGTTCGAACAGAAGGGAAGTTTTGTGCAATCCCTTGATCAGCACAAAAACTTTCAAGAGTGTGGTTTCTGAACTTAGTGTCATTGTTGAGTCCCAATGTTAATTGTAAATTTAATGATGACAAATCTGACCTATAAACACTTAGTAATCTTTTGGTTCTTGTACTCTGATCTGGGTCAGACTAAGCTGACACAGCTTACGATCTGTCTCTGAACCAGATCACGCTTCATACTTGTAATTGTAATATCTTATGGAAGCAAGTGTTATTCAAGCTGCATCAACAATGCATTAGCATTCAGTCCAAGTCGAAGAGGAGGATTGAAGATAGAAGACCAAGATGTTAGTGGAAGACATCTTGGGATTAGCAGTCAGCTTGGAAACACTTAGGCAGATTGGTGCCTTGACAAATGGCCCAATCTGTGTCTGACAATCAAGTGAAGATAACAACCTGGATTGAAGATAAGGACAAATGACGTGACTAGGAATATTCCTAGTATCCAGGTTGGTGGTTGTTTACATATGCGTGTCCATACTCCTATTGGTAGATGAAAGAATGTGCGTCAGTACGTAGGGGACCACAAGTACCATGAAAGGCACGATTGATTATTCCTTCATCAACCACTGATTGAAGAATACGTAGCTGCAACGAACACCTAATGAAGGAGCGCTTGTGCCTATAAAAGCCTCATTCATGGATTGCATATGTGTGGCATTTTTTCTGAGAATCATTCTTCACACAAGTTTCTCTGCTCTTACACACAGCTTAGTCTGTACGAGATCAGCTTGGGTTGATTCTCTTGAGCTGAAACTAATTGATTGTTGTTTGTCATTTCATAGGGTTGTTTAGATATCTATAGGCTATCTTTATTCCGCAACAACCCTGTAATTCTTTGTATAGATTATTTCTTAATAAAGGATTACATTTGAAAATAACAATCTGTGTTCAAGAATGTTTTAATGCTTTACTGTTTTAATGATTCCTGCACTTTACTTACTTGCTTAATATTCCTTGTCTGAATCTTAAAACGTTTTGTGTTTAAAAGTTTGTAAAGATTGTGGAAAGTTGTATTCACCCCCCTCTACAACTGTTTTGTGTTCAATATACTTTGGTATATTGATACACCGTGGGACGTTTCAATTGGTATCAGAGCGGTGGTTGAGAATTAACTTGACTTGATCCTTGCATATTTCCATTTATAGTAAAGCAATGTCATCTTATATTGATAACGGTTCTTCAACCCGACCACCCATGTTTCACAAAAATGATTTCAGTGGGTGGAAAGGTAGAATGTCTTTGTTCCTTGAATCCATCGATAACAATATGCCTGACATCCTTACGGATGGTCCTTATGTTCCTACACAAACCATTGTGGTAGAAGCTGTGGTCAGGGAAGGTCAACCAACCATTCCTGCCACAGTCAAATCTATAGTTAAGGACAAGGCAGATTGGGGGGATGAGGATAGGAGGTTGGCAAACTTGGATGTGAAGTCTAGAAATTTCATTGTCCAAGCTGTGCCCAAAGACCTTTACCATTCAATTAAAATGTGTTCAACAGCAAAGAAAATGTGGGGTACATTAACTGTTATGTTTGAGGGTTGCTCTACCTCCATGGAATCCACAATTACTACATTGACCAGGAGGTATGAGATATTTTTCTCCTTGAGAAATGAATCCTTAACTGACACTCATACCCGCTTTAATGCTTTGGTAAATGATTTAGCTGCTATTGGCATTAATAAGAAAAATGAGGTTTTAAAGAGCAAATTTCTTGATTCATTACCACCCAAATGGAACAATTATATTTCATCTGTTAAATTAAGTTCTGTGTATCATGATCTTGATCTTCCTGGACTTTTTGGTTTGCTTCATAACCAAGAATGTTCAGAGGCTGAAAAACTAATTGCTATGGGTGATTCTTATAGTCAGCCTGCTGCTGCACTTGTTGCTTCCATGACTGAACACCCTAGTTCAATTAGTAATGAGATCATTCCTTATGTTAATGATGATATTCCTGTGATGTCTAATCCTAACTCTGTTTGTGCTGAATCTGAGTGTGATGAATCTGATGGTGATGAACTAGCAAATGAGGTTGCTATGTTAGCTGAAAGGAT
Source organism: Erigeron breviscapus (assembly GCA_034093135.1). Lineage (NCBI taxonomy): Eukaryota > Viridiplantae > Streptophyta > Magnoliopsida > Asterales > Asteraceae > Erigeron > Erigeron breviscapus. Next base: position 26,568,433 of record CM067168.1, read on the forward strand.
CAGAAGGAGATCCTTTAACAAGTTTAAAGGAAAAGGAAGAGGTGGCCAAGCTGATAAGACCAAGAAGCCATTTGATATGTCCAAAGTCACTTGTTACAAGTGTGGCAAGACTGGACATATGGCTGGAGATTGTAGATCCAAATAAAATGCTCAAGATGTGCCAGCCAAAGGTGGAAGAGGTTAAAAATACTCTAAGCTCAAGACTAAGTACAAAGCCTTGAAAGCACTAGTAGCTGAGTTGACTGAGAAGATGAACAGAAATGAGAAGAGTCTGGTAGCCAAAGACTGGGCTAAAAGTGCCACATCATCTGATGATGAGCTGTACAAGGATGCCAAGTGTTTCATGGCTAAAGAAGCTACTCAAAGATTTGCTGAAGATCTGGCAAGAATACAACAGCAATCAGAGTCAGCTCACCAGGCATCCACCAGTCAGACTGCTCCACCTGAGGTAACTTCTTTTTCCAATCTGTCTGATAATGAGAAGCTGTCCAGACTGAACAAACTTGGTGATGAGGTTTTGTTACAAAAACATTTTAATCAAGAACTTAAAAAGGAAATACATCTTTTGAAACTTGATAACAGCTCTAAGAGTCACATCATTGAAAAACTAGAATCTGAAGTTAAAGCTCAAAAGCAATTAAACTCCATTTTGATTAAGGAAGCTAAAACTGCAGAAGAAAGATTTTTAAAGGTCAAACAGATCACTGAAACATGGTGTGTCAGTTCTAAAAGAGTTGCAAAATGTGTAAATGAACAAATACCTCATCAGATCAAGCTATCTTTGATGGTGATTATGATAGGGCCATAGCCATTGCTGAAGTATGTGCTGTGGAGCCTTGTTATCAGCCTCCTTCACCACCCAAAGTCCAAACCAAACAGACTATTTCTAAACCAACTAAGTTGGTTCAGAAATCTGGTATTGGGTTTAAGGATCCTGATACCATAGGTCAGACCATTGTTGAAGCTGTGTCTGAAGCTGATCAGGTTGCTGAGTTAAAACCTGAGGAAAGTCTTGACTTGTCCAAGCTGACCATTACCCAATCTATGTCAGATTCAAAGAATAAAACAAACAAGAATAGTTCTAAGAGAAATAAAAGAAAGGTTAGAGATCACAGTGTTCCTAAGGAGAAAATTAAGCTTTTAAAGAGTAAGAAGTCTGGTTCTCTAGGAAATGAGTCACTAGCAAAATCTGAGTTTGTTTCAAGTAACACCAAATCTGATTCTGAAAAGATGATCTTAAACTATGTTGAGTCCAGAACTGATAAGGTGTCTATGAAAACCAATTTTCTTAAGGATGTGTCTGATCCAAAAATTGTTGATCAAAGAAAATTGAGAGCTGAATCTAAGAAAGCTGGAATAGGCAAAGGTTTTGTTAAGAAGGAAACTTTAAATGTTGCTAAAAAGAACTTTGAATCTGGTAAAGGACAGACCAAGCAACAATGGGTTTCAAAAAGTGATAAGAGTCTGTGTTTAGTTCCCCAATCTGAGTCAGACCAGAAGGTCAGCTCTGGTGAACCCATCCTTGGATGGGTTCCCAAAATGAACTAATCTCTTATCATAATTGCAGGGCAGTCACAACGATAATACCTGGCACTTGGACAGTGGATGTTCCAAGCATATGACCGGATGTAAGTCCCTGCTATGTAGCTTTAAGATTCGCGCTGGTCCTAATGTTACTTTTGGAGATGATTCTCAAGGAAAGACTGAAGGTTTTGGTGTACTTTCAAATGGTCCTCTTACTTTCAGAAGAGTCTCATATGTAAATGGTTTGAAGCACAATCTGATCAGTGTGAGTCAGTTATGTGATGTTGGTTATGAAGTGAGATTCAGGTCTGATAAGGGAATTGTTCTTGATTTGGAAGGCAATGTGGTTCTTATTGCAAAGAGGGATGAGTCTTTGTATTCTTTTGACATGAGAAATCCAACTGTCACAAGAGAAGTCTTCTTCATGTCAAAGTCTCAAGATGAGCTGAATTGGTTGTGGCATAAAAGGCTGTCTCATATGAATTTCAAAGACATCAACAAGCTGTGTAAGAAAGAGTTGGTGTCTGGGCTTCTAGTGATCAATTATGAGAAGGACAAGCTGTGTGGTGCTTGTGAGAAAGGCAAGCAACATAAAGCTACTTTTAAGTCTAAGACATGCTCAACCATTGAAAATTGTTTGGATCTGCTTCATATGGACTTATTTGGACCAATCAGTACTCCATCATTCACTGGAATGAGGTACTCCTTGATAATTGTTGATGAATATTCAAGATACACCTGGGTTTTCTTTCTAAGACACAAGAGTGAAGCTGCTGACAGCATTATTCATTTCATCAAGCAAGCTGAAATTCTCTACAAAAGGCCTGTTAGGCAATTAAGAAGTGATAATGGCACTGAGTTCAAGAATATCACTCTTAATTCATTCTGCAGTGAAAAGGGAATTTCACAAGTCTACTCAGCTGCCAGAACTCGTCAACAGAATGGTGTTGCAGAAAGAAGAAACAGAACTCTTATTGAAGCTGCCAGATCCATGATGGCTCAAAACAATGTCAAGTCTCATTTCTGGGCTGAAGTAGTACACACAGCTTGCTTTACCCAGAACAGATCCCTCATTGTAAAAAGACACCAGAAGACTGCATATGAACTTCTTAGGGGGAGAAAACCTGAAATTGGTTTCCTAAGAATGTTTGGAAGTCCCTGCTATATTCTGAATCAGAAAGACCATCTTGGAAAGTTTGATGAGAAATCAGATGAAGGTATCCTTCTTGGATATGCAACAATGATGAAGGCCTACAGAGTGTACAACAAGAGAACTAAAACAATTGAGAACTCTGTAAATGTAAGCATTGATGAAGGTTGTTCTAAGCCAGACTGCTCTCCTCCTGAAGATAAAGACTTCAATTTTGAAGAACTGGCTGTACCTGAGAATGAGCCTTCAACTAATCCTCCAGTTGGAACTAATAATGCTCAAACTCAGGGGGAGCAACTCATTGAAGAAGAAGAAGAAGTAGAAGAAGAAGAAGAAGAGGAAGAAGAAGAAGAAAAAGAAGAAGAAGAAGAATGGAAAAGAAGAAGAAGTCTATGTTGAACAGCCTCCAGGTTTTGAAAATTCAAAGTTTCCTGACCATGTGTTCAAGCTTGACAAGGCTCTTTATGGGTTGAAGCAAGCTCCAAGGGCATGGTATGATACTTTGTCTAAATTCTTATTGGCTAATAACTTCAAAAGAGGTAATGTTGACAAGACTTTATTTGTGAGAAAGTATAATGGTGATATTCTGTTTGTACAAATATATGTAGATGATATAATATTTGGGTCTAGCAGTGAAAGACTTTGCAAAAAGTTTTCTGAATTAATGTCTAAGAAGTATGAAATGAGCATGATGGGAGAACTAAACTATTTTCTGGGTTTACAAGTTAAACAGACTAAAAATGGAATTTTCATAAACCAAGGAAAATATGTTAAAGATCTCTTAAACAAATTTGGTTTTACTGATTGTTCACCTATGAAAACTCCTATGGGAACTGGTGATAAGCTGGATGAAGATAAAAATGGTAAGTCTGTTGACATCACAGCTTATAGGGGTATGATAGGATCATTACTTTACTTGACTGCTAGCAGACCAGATATTATGTTTGCTACATGCCTTTGTGCAAGATTAGAGGCAATCAAGAATGTTCTTGGCCTTCTCTGCTCACAAGGGTTTCAAGGTCTATCAAATGGATGTGAAGAGTGCATTTCTTAATGGAAAGCTGGAAGAAGAAGTCTATGTTGAACAGCCTCCAGGTTTTGAAAATTCAAAGTTTCCTGACCATGTATTCAAGCTTGACAAGGCTCTTTATGGGTTGAAGCAAGCTCCAAGGGCATGGTATGATACTTTGTCTAAATTCTTATTGGCTAATAACTTCAAAAGAGGTAATGTTGACAAGACTTTATTTGTGAGAAAGTATAATGGTGATATTCTGTTTGTACAAATATATGTAGATGATATAATATTTGGGTCTAGCAGTGAAAGACTTTGCAAAAAGTTTTCTGAATTAATGTCTAAGAAGTATGAAATGAGCATGATGGGAGAACTAAACTATTTTCTGGGTTTACAAGTTAAACAGACTAAAAATGGAATTTTCATAAACCAAGGAAAATATGTTAAAGATCTCTTAAACAAATTTGGTTTTACTGATTGTTCACCTATGAAAACTCCTATGGGAACTGGTGATAAGCTGGATGAAGATAAAAATGGTAAGTCTGTTGACATCACAGCTTATAGGGGTATGATAGGATCATTACTTTACTTGACTGCTAGCAGACCAGATATTATGTTTGCTACATGCCTTTGTGCAAGATATCAAGCTAGTCCTAAGGAATCTCATCTTAAAGCTGTAAAGAGAATCTTTAGATACCTTAAAGGTAGTCCCAATCTGGGTCTTTGGTATCCCAAAGACTCAGGATTTGATCTAATTGGCTATTCAGATTCTGACTTTGCAGGCTGTAAGATTGACAGAAAAAGTACTTCAGGAGCTTGTCAATTGCTTGGCAATAGACTTGTAAGCTGGTCCAGCAAAAAGCAGCATTCAGTTTCTATCTCTACTGCAGAAGCTGAATATGTTGCTGCAGGAAGTTGTTGCTCCCAAATTTTTTGGATGCAATATCAGCTTCAAGACTATGGTGTCACTGCAACAAAAACTCCAATCTTTTGTGACAGTACCAGTGCCATAGCAATCTCAAACAATCCTGTACTTCATTCAAGGACCAAGCACATTGATATAAGATATCATTTCATCAGGGATCATGTGATGAAAGAAGATGTTGAGCTCCACTTCATTCCAACAGACAATCAGCTTGCTGACTTGTTCACAAAGCCATTGGATGAATCAAGGTTCAACTATCTCATAAGTAAGCTAGGTATGCTTAATTTGTAGAATGTAGTGAGCTAAGTAATAACAAATCTGACCCCTTAGAGTTATACTAAATTTTGAGGGTAAGCTGAGTCTGACCCAGCTTCGTGGTTATTTTTGTTATTAAATATCTCAGTGCGTTTTATTACTTTCATTAGTTAATTAAGTGTATTTGCTGATCCTATTGGAGCGTGACACGTGTAGTGGTCCATACCGGTTACTGTAAAAGTACCACCACTACTTGTTGATCGTCCAATCAAAATCTTTCTCTCTCCAACTTTTTCAAATAAGATATTTTGGGTTTTGAATAAAACATCAATTTAACCTAAATCCCAAATCACTTGTTCATATTTTTCTTAAAATCAATTTTTTCTCTCTAATCTGATTACTGTTTTATTAAATTTAATTTCTTCTAAATTTTTTTTTCAAAATGGCATCATCATCTAATGATTCTCAATCGAGTTCTGAATCTGAAAGTCTCTACCCAACTCCGATAAGCGCTAATAAGCTGTCTCCTTATGTGGTTAGAGATAAGGTAGTAGTGGTTCCTGCTGATCTTGATACTGGTAAAATCAAGATTGGTAGTCTGGTGTATGCCAATATCTATCCTCCTTCTTGGGCAAAAGGATACGATGAGATCGTGGCGTTCTTATGGCATCATCCTTTTGGCAAAGTGATGATTGAGAAGCCAGCCTGGGTGTTTCAAGATCTTTTATGTGAATTTTGGGCGAGCTGTGTTGTAAAACCGAATAAGAAAGGAGATGCTGCAATCTATGGCTCAATCCTCAACGGTAAGAAAAAGGTATACATTTCTTATGAGAGGCTTAGGTCTGCTTTTGAGCTGTCATATATGCCTGATGATGAATATGATGTTGTTGTGTCTCATACTGAAGCCAAAAATGTTTTACAAGAAGTTGGATATACTGGTCCATTGGCTTCAGTAGTTAAAATGAAACATTTAACTGGTATTTGGAACTACTTATTGAGCACAATTTCGAAAACCTTACAAGTAAAGGCAGGCAGCTTTGATCAGCCTAATGTCCTAGAATTGCAGATTTTTCATGCAATGGTCACCATGACCAGAATAGATTTTGCTGCTTTAATCTTTAAGGACCTTGTTGATCGCGTTAATAAGAAGAGTCTTACCATACCTTATGGTAGGATTCTTACTCTTATCATTGAAGCCATTCTTGACAATGATTTCAGTCTGGCAACTGGTCAGACTGTGGAATGCAAATCTATAAATAACAACATCTTCAATAGTCCTAAGGTATCTGTGTAGGGTCTGACCCGAGCAATGCAGATCTACCTTGATTTTTGTAGGAAAAGAGAAGAGGAACAAGAAGCACTAAGGGAAGCTGTCCCTACTTCGACGCGATCTGGGTCTGACACTCAATCTGCTAATCAGAGGGACCCAGGTACACATGCTTCTGAACCCTCAAACTCTTCTGAATCTATTCACAATTCTACTCCTACAAAAGAGGGTGAAGGGTTGGCCAAAACATCAGGCTCCCTAGCCACACCTTCATCCATTCGCTCAAAATCCGACTCTAAAAGACCCCTTGTTGAGGACTTAGTACCTCTCAAGGCCAAAAAGAAAAGATCTTCAAAGAAATCTGTGTCAGCTTCTGGGGTTGATATTGCAACATCATCTCTTGAGATCCTCCAAGGTGCAGGGAAAGCTAAGGAACGTTCCAAAGCTGTCCCTGCCACCCAAGCTGACAAGCCGAAAACACCACGCCCATCTGCACTCTCCCAAAAGAGTGTAGACGAGATAAAGGGAACACCCATTGCTACCCAACCCTCCAAACAGGGTGAAGGTATTGAAAGAAAGACCTCCTCCCAAGGTCATACTGTGTCAAAACCAAATTCACCGTCATCAGCCTCCCAAAAGGTTGATGATATCATTAAAGGGGTAACAGAGGATCTAGCCCAGATCCAAAGTGAGTCAGAGTCAATGCACATCATTCCTGAGGATGGTCAGCCTAAGGAGAGAAGTATCGAACGCATAGGTGACACTGCTTCTCCTCCCCAAGCTGATCAGACTCCTTCTATCTTACACTCTGAGTCTGCACAGGCTGCCAATGCCCCTTCTATGTCACAAGGAGGGGTACAGGACTCAATTCTCCCTCAGGATACTTTGGTGCAACAACACACCTCTGTTGAAGGGCAATCAACTACACAAAACATTACACCTGCAGAGTCTGTGTCTGCATCTGTCCTTGGACAGAGGGATTCTGCAGGTTACTTGGCTGTCTTTAAGGCAGTCATGTCAGCCCCTTATGCAGCAAAGGGAACCATTGATGGTCCTCTCGATGTCAATGAGAATTTAATCACTATCTCTGGAAGTGATTCTTCATTCGATGATGAGTTTTCCCATCCATCCTCAAGGGATGCTTTGATGGAAGAATCCAGTGGAGGAGTTGATCAAAATCAAGATCAACACATTCCCACTGGCCCTCAGCCTGAACTAAACGTCAATCTTTCTCAGGCTGACCAACTCATCATCAATTCTGAAAGATCCACTCATGAGACTCACTCTCATGAGCAAATGTTCCAAGACTCCTTAAACCTCCACCCCCTTCTAAATATTCCCAATGACCCTGAAATTAAGGATTGCAGGCTGCTCTTTCCAGAGTCAGTGGTTTTTAAGCCAACTGCAAGTTCTTCCCAAGCTGCCACTATCTCATTTTCAGATGTGGTAGGTCAGCTCACTGAGTTCATTTCAACCTCTAAGGTTGAAAGCTCAAAGCTGACCAAATGCTTGGAAAAGATCCAAAAGGATCAGGATTTGACGGTTAAGAAGGTGGACAAGCTGTGTCTTGATCAGAATGCATTGGAAGATTATGTTAAGAAAGCAGTTGATGTGATGCAGCAGAACCAGAGCAAGCTGACAGAGTCTCTTGATAGTCTTACAAAGGCAGTCAATGAAGAGAATGAAAGAAACAAGAGCACTCTGGGTCAGATTGAAAATGCTGCAACCAAATTCAAAAGGGATGTCACCATAGAACTTCGATCTGCATATAAGTCACAAGCAGATTTCAAGAAAGATCTGATTGAAGTATCTAAGGGTGTTAAATCCAAGATAGAGCTCCTCAATGAGGATTATGTTGAACTAAGAAGATCCTGTGGTCTCACAAATATCAAAATTGACTTGATCAACAATACACTCCAAGGCTTTCTTGTAACTCCAGTGAGCTCTTCCCCTGCTGATGATGACAAAAAAGGGGAGAAGAATGCTAAGAAGAGGAGTGCTATGAGTGAAGCTGAAATAGAAAGACAAAAAGCACAGGTTGATAGAGATATTGAAGATTATCTTAAAAGGTTGAAAGTGAGACAGGATAAGGCTAGAGCTGAGGAGGCTCAAAAAGATAGAAGAGTGGTTGTGTATGGTTCTAGGATGGAAAGTGAGAAGGAGGATGTGGAAGAGATAAAAAGACCAGAATCTGAGTCTGGTGCTGTTGGAAAATTAAATGAAGAAACTAAAAAGGGGAGTGATACAACCAAGGGGGAGATTGTCAATGAAATGGGAGATATAAGGAAGGATGTTGGTGTTGAAAAAGGTATAAGGAAGGTTGTTGTAGTTGAAAAAGAAAAGGTAGTTGAAAAAGAAAAGAAGGTTGAAAAGAAAAGAAAGTTCTCCCAAGCAGACCCTGTACAATCTGTGCCAACTCAAGCTGACCCAGCTCCCAATGTACAAATTGATGAATCTTCATCTAGTGAAGACACAACCACTCTGTCCCAGTTCATGATCAAGAAAAGAACAACTGAAGCTGGGTCAAGTGGTGTAAAGGTCTTAACTGAGAAAGAGAAGGATTGGGAGACTGCAACTAAAACTGCTCCACAGCTTGGAGTATCAGTTGAGGTGGCATATAAGATGATTAAGGAGAACAGACTAGAAAGGGAAAGAATTGCTGCAACTAAGTCTGATTCTGAAATTGCCAAGGCTGTTCAAGAACAATTAAATAAGGAAGATGAAGAAGATCTTGCAGCCATTGGTTCCAAAAAGAAAGTTGTAGGCAAAGGAAAGGAAAAGAAGAAGATGGTGGTTCATTCTAAACCATCTCAGAAGGTTAAAGATGTGGTGCAAAGTGTGAAAGCCCATAATTGGTTTGATGCCTTGGAGAAAAGACAAGTCACTAAAAATATCCATTATAGAAAGCATCCAGAACCAATCCTCCAAGTTCTACTAAAAAGGCGAAAAGGAAAGAACATTCCCAGCATAAGGTTTACAAGGAAAGGTTATGAAACCAACTGGGAAACCCATGATCTTGACAAACTGCTTGATCTAGGATACACAGAGTGGGTGGAACTACATAATATCATTACTGGTATGTCTGGAGTTCACAAAGAGACAGTCTTGGAAGCCATTGAGAAGAAGTTAGCTGCTGTTGTAAAGTACAAGATTGATATCTCTAGCCTTCCAAGACCAATTGCATATGATATGGATCATGAAGATGAGTCAGCTGAGCCACTAAAGAAGAAAAGAAGAAGATGGTGGTTCATTCTAAACCATCTCAGAAGGTTAAAGATGTGGTGCAAAGTGTGAAAGCCCATAATTGGTTTGATGCCTTGGAGAAAAGACAAGTCACTAAAAATATCCATTATAGAAGGCATCCAGAACCAATCCTCCAAGTTCTACTAAAAAGGCGAAAAGGAAAGAACATTCCCAGCATAAGGTTTACAAGGAAAGGATGTTAGTTGAAAAAGAAAAGGTAGTTGAAAAAGAAAAGAAGGTTGAAAAGAAAAGAAAGTTCTCCCAAGTTGAAAAAGAAGGAAGGTGTTGAAAAAGATATAAGGAAGGTAGTTGAAAAAGAAAAGGTAGTTGAAAAAGAAAAGGTAGTTGAAAAAGAAAAGGTAGTTGAAAAAGAAAAGGTAGTTGAAAAAGAAAAGGTAGTTGAAAAAGAAAAGGTGTTGAAAAAGAAGGAAGGTAGTTGAAAAGAAAAGGTGTTGAAAAAGATATAAGGAAGGTAGTTGAAAAAGAAAAGGTAGTTGAAAAAGAAGGAAGAAGTAGTTGAAAAAGAAAAGGTAGTTGAAAAAGAAGGAAGGTAGTTGAAAAAGAAAAGGTAGTTGAAAAAGAAGGAAGGCTGTTGTAGTTGAAAAAGAAAAGGTAGTTGAAAAAGAATAGAAGTGTTGAAAAGAAAAGGTAGTTGAAAAAGAAAAGGTAGTTGAAAAAGAAAAGGTGTTGAAAAAGAAGGAAGGTAGTTGTAAAAGAAAAGGTAGTTGAAAAAGATATAAGGAAGGCTGTTGTAGTTGAAAAAGAAAAGGTAGTTGAAAAAGAAAAGAAGGTTTAAAAGAAAAGGTAGTTGAAAAAGAAAAGGTAGTTGAAAAAGAAAAGGTAGTTGAAAAAGAAAAGGTGTTGAAAAAGATATAAGGAAGGTAGTTGTAAAAGAAAAGGTAGTTGAAAAAGAATAGAAGGTTGAAAAGAAAAGGTGTTGAAAAAGAAAAAGAAAAGAAGAAGGTATGAAAGGATTGATGCTCCTGGAGGTGACCATTCTGTTTTTCTCCAAAACTTGTCTCCTACAGAGTTGCTAGCACAATTATCTTCTGGTGTAATTGACAAGATTCTTGATAATCTTAATCTGTCTCTACCTGCTGGTGTCAAAGATGCAAGATGTGGGAAGTTCATAACTGAACCTGAGCATGGCATGTACTTTGTAGATGCTAGAGGAAATTTGGTGTTTCAAAGGACTGCTGAACTAAAACAGGTACCATCTATGCACCTATTTACCTTATACAGATTCTGCAGAAACTTTAGTGAAGAAGGTAATGGGTATGAGCAGTTCCTTATAGATGAAGGGTTAAATAGGAAACTAGATGTGAGAGTTGCCCCATCATTTGAGGTTAAGCAAGAAGCAATTGAAATGCTTGGAGAATAGTGATGTAGATTGTAATATCTTTGATTTATTCTCTATATAAAGGCAGTTGTACAAATTCAGCTTCTTGGTAAAAATTTCATATCAGATTGAAAAGAACCCAAAGATTCAAAGGGTCACAAGCTGTTAGTCATATTTCATTTGATTCTTTGTAAGCTGATAGTTAGAAGTGTAGTTGGGTTTTGTCATCATCAAATAGGGGGAGATTGTTGAGTCCCAATGTTAATTGTAAATTTAATGATGACAAATCTGACCTATAAACACTTAGTAATCTTTTGGTTCTTGTACTCTGATCTGGGTCAGACTAAGCTGACACAGCTTACGATCTGTCTCTGACCCAGATCACGCTTCATACTTGTAATTGTAATATCTTATGGAAGCAAGTGTTATTCAAGCTGCATCAACAAGGTATTAGCATTCAGTCCAAGTCGAAGAGGAGGATTGAAGATAGAAGACCAAGATGTTAGTGGAAGACAGCTTGGGATTAGCAGTCAGCTTGGAAACACTTAGGCAGATTGGTGCCTTGACAAACGGCCCAATCTGTGTCTGACAATCAAGTGAAGATAACAACCTGGATTGAAGATAAGGACAAATGACGTGACTAGGAATATTCCTAGTATCCAGGTTGGTGGTTGTTTACATATGCGTGTCCATACTCCTATTAGTAGATGAAAGAATGTGCGTCAGTACGTGGGGGACCACAAGTACCATGAAAGGCACGATTGATTATTCCTTCATCAACCACTGATTGAAGAACACGTAGCTGCAACGGACACCTAATGAAGGAGTGTTTGTGCCTATAAAAGCCTCATTCATGGATTGCATATGTGTGGCATTTTTCCTGAGAATCATTCTTCACACAAGTTTCTCTGCTCTTACACACAGCTTAGTCTGTACGAGATCAGCTTGGGCTGATTCTCTTGAGCTGAAACTAATTGATTGTTGTTTGTCATTTCATAGGGTTGTTTAGATATCTATAGGCTATCTTTATTCCGCAACAACCCTGTAATTCTTTGTATAGATTATTTCTTAATAAAGGATTACATTTGAAAATAACAATCTGTGTTCAAGAATGTTTTAATGCTTTACTGTTTTAATGATTCCTGCACTTTACTTACTTGCTTAATATTCCTTGTCTGAATCTTAAAACGTTTTGTGTTTAAAAGTTTGTAAAGATTGTGGAAAGTTGTATTCACCCCCCTCTACAACTGTTCTGTGTTCAATATACTTTGGTATATTGATACACCGTGGGACGTTTCAGTCATGATCACTTCTGAGTTCTTTAACACGTATGCTGTTGAGGTTTTCCATCCTTTTAATGAAATTAATAATTTCCTCAGCAGCATCACTCTTAGAATGAAGGAATATTGTCCAAGTATATCATGAATATTCATCCACAATAACTAAGGTGTATCTGCTACCCCTTAGACTTTGGACATTTACTGGACCAAAAAGGTCCATGTGAAGTAGATGGAAGCAGCCATTGATAGAATTGGCTTGTTTGGTTTTGAATGTGGCTCGGTGGCTTTTTCCTTTTTCACATGCACCACAGAGCCTGTCCTTCTCATAAGTGAGAGGAGGAAGGCCTCGAACAAGATGTGAGTCCCAAATATATAGATGAATAACAAACCCGACTGGCAAGTACAACTGATCTTGATGGACAAGTTCAGTTTACGATCCAGATATGGATAACAAGAAACAATTGACTAGATATAAATGCAAGAACAAATGGCAGAAACTATATAAGGATATATATAAATATAATCAAGTATGTAGCATTGAGACACGTTGTTTTCTTTTCAATGTATTTGATTTATTGATGTATAAACAAATACAAGGATTGTTGCGGAACAAAGATAAACACCCAAGTGTAAGTATCTAAACAATCCTGAAATACAAGTGATCTAATTAACTTGGAAATACTCGTAAGTTTACTTAGAGTATATCTCACAAGTTGCAATGCTAAAATTTCAAGCGCTTTGCAAGTTGTGAGAAGACTTTGTATTTATAGACCAAGTCCATGATGATGTGGACAAGATCGTACAAATGTGGTTGTGAGCATTTAAGGAATTAACCATAATTCCTTACATGCTGCACTTGGAAGAGTATATAAGTCACTTGATGTGACTTATAGTACTAGGTTCCAAGCCTATACTTTGTACCTTTTGTTAATAGATAAATCTATTAACCGGATAAAGGTGTAAAGTAAAAGTCTTCCTCGTAATCAGTGTAAAGTGTTGTAAATACTTTACACTGAGATGCTTCAGTCTTGATCTGGTAGAATCACTCTTTGCTCGCTTCTGAGATGATTCTCTTCTTCATTCTTCAGTCTTTGACTTCAGAATGAATGCTTCAGATTTATCTCGATCTGAACTGAAGTGAAGCTTCAGTGAAGGAATTCTGAGACACCTCAGAATTCTGTACAAATGTCTTCACTAAACTTCAAGCTATTTCTGAACAAATTATACTTGGTCGATTTTCGACCTAACACAAGATTTTTCTTGGCTAGAGAATTGATTGTTTTGAATTCACATGCGACATACGCTTGTGCCACAACCAATTGATTTGAGAGGCAGCTTTAGAAAAGAAACATGTCTCACTGTCAGTCTTGACAGGTGTGAAATCTACCAAGAAGATGTCCCTTTTTCTAGGAGCAATCAGAACTACCTCCTTATTGATGTCAATAACTGTGCCTTGATGCTTATCAAGGATAACCTTGTAGTCAGCATCACACAGTTGACTGATGTTAATCAGATTATGTTTCAATCCATTCACATAGGCAACCTTTGTGAATTTGATCAGCCCATTGGAGAGAGACCCATATCCTTCAGTTTGGCCAATAGAATTGTCACCAAACATGACTGTGGGACCATCAGTCGCCACAAAGTTATCTAGCAGGTCCTTGGATCCAGTCATGTGTTTTGAACAGCCACTGTCCAAATACCACACTCCTTTTCCTAGCGAGGCCTCCATGGATAACAATAGAAGGATTTAGGCAGAATCTAGATTTTCTCCACTGACAGTATCATCAGCAGAGATGGAGAGAGGAGCATTTGGGTTAGTGAGTTCATCACTAGGAGGATCATCAACAAGTTGATGAGCAGGAAGCATGTCTGTAAAGTCCCAAATACGAGATGGTTAAACCCAGAAGTGTAAAATACAACAAGTCTAATAATCACTAGAATGGACTAGTATTACTTAAATATAATGCAAGTATATAAATAAAGTAATACACGACTTAAAGCAATAAACAAGTAAAGTGGAACATTATGTATTTTTCAATGGTGTATTTTATTTATGATGTTAAATAAAATACAAGGTTGTGCGGAATCAAGATAATACAAATAAGTATGTATCCTAACAACCTATGAATTACAAATGATCTATATTTGTCAAATAACTCTTTTGTATCGAGATACTTAAAGTTGTGAAGTATCCCTGTTTAAGATCGAGAGTATTTAGACAAATTCACTTAATGCTAAACGTATGCTAAAAGTAATTTTCTCAAAGAAATGACTTTGTATTTATAGGCAAACAATTTCACTGGTGAAATTGTGCCTTACAAATATGGTTGCATGCATTTAATGAACCGAAAAGATCATTAAATGCATTGGTTAAGGTACAAGGATAAAGTCACATCAATATGACTTTATTCTTTTAACCAACCACCTTTACACACGTATAAACTTTGGTAAAGAACAAGTGGAATGTCCTTTGGAAAGTGTGTAAAGGCAAAAGTCAATTCCTCGATATCAGTGTTCAGACTTGTAAGGTCTAGAACACTGACAATCCTCCATGAAGTACATCTTATAGATCATTGATGTCTCAGAATTTTACTTGTGGTTATCCTAACTTAAACTTATCATCTACTTATTGAGTCAAAAACATCACTCTCAGAAGATAGTAGAGCAGTACTATGTGGTTCAGAATACTGAACTGTACTAGAACTGGTAGAAACATGATTCTTGGCATCCTGCTCAGCCAAGGCTCTTTCAGCTTTGTTCTCTTCAGTATATCTGAAGGCTCCATAAAGGGAAGCAAGAGTATGGCTGTGCAAGGTTTTGCCTTGTCTCAAGACCAAGATTAAATTTTCCCATTTAGAAGGTAAAATGTCACAAAATTTTTCCAACAAAATTTCTTTGTCTTTGGTTACACCCAGGGCTTTTAGTTGGTTTACCAGATTTGTAAATCTGATGTAGGTTTGAGTTAAAGACTCCCCAGGGATAGCAAAGAAAGACTCATATCTTTTGTTTAAAGCAACTTTTCTTGTGACAATTATCTCATTCGTGCCTTCAAACTGTGTCATTAGTTCCTCCCACATCAATTTGGAATTTTCAAGTAAAACAAGAGTGGGCATTAGGGTTTCTGGAACTGCGTATAAAATCATATTTTGTAGCTTGGTGTCCAGGTCTACAAGTCTATGATCTTCCTCAGACCAATGATCCTTCTCCTTAGGTGACAGCCTAGGAGTCCCATCGGCATTTCTGACAACAGTAGAAGCATTCATAGGGACAAAGGGTCCTTCTCTTAAGATATCAGGTAGATGTCTCTCAACACCAGCAATATACTTAAGCATGCACGCTTTCCACGTTTGAAAGTTTTCACTGTTCCCATCAAACTTGGGAACAGGATTATTTGGAAAGTGTACGTGAACATTGTGTGATGGTATATTGTTGTTTATGAGAGGGGGTGGGGTAGCATTATTAGGGTCAGGTCGTTCTTGTTCAAAGTCAGCCATCTATGCAGATCAAAGGTTAATGAATTGATAAAATTCAACCTTTAGGCTCTGATACCAATTGTGAGTCCCAAATATATAGATGAATAACAACCCGACTGGCAAGTACAACTGATCTTGATGGACAAGTTCAGTTTACGATCCAGATATGGATAACAAGAAACAATTGACTAGATATAAAATGCAAGAACAAATGGCAGAAACTATATAAGGATATATATAAATATAATCAAGTATGTACATTGAGACACGTTGTTTTCTTTTCAATGTATTTGATTTATTGATGTATAAACAAATACAAGGATTGTTGCGGAACAAAGATAAACACCCAAGTTTAAGTATCTAAACAATCCTGAAATACAAGTGATCTAATTAACTTGGAAATACTCGTAAGTTTACTTAGAGTATATCTCACAAGTTGCAATGCTAAAGTTTCAAGCGCTTTGCAAGTTGTGAGAAGACTTTGTATTTATAGACCAAGTCCATGATGATGTGGACAAGATCGTACAAATGTGGTTGTGAGCATTTAAGGAATTAAACCATAATTCCTTACATGCTGCACTTGGAAGAGTATATAAGTCACTTGATGTGACTTATAGTACTAGGTTCCAAGCCTATACTTTGTACCTTTTGTTAATAGATAAATCTATTAACCGGATAAAGGTGTAAAGTAAAAGTCTTCCTCGTAATCAGTGTAAAGTGTTGTAAATACTTTACACTGAGATGCTTCAGTCTTGATCTGGTAGAATCACTCTTTGCTCGCTTCTGAGATGATTCTTTTCTTCATGCTTCAGTCTTTGACTTCAGAATGAATGCTTCAGATTTATCTCGATCTGAACTGAAGTGAAGCTTCAGTGAAGGAATTCTGAGACACCTCAGAATTCTGTACAAATGTCTTCACTAAACTTCAAGCTATTTCTGAACAAATTATACTTGGTCGATTTTCGACCTAACACAAGATTTTTCTTGGCTAGAGAATTGATTGTTTTGAATTCACATGCGACATACGCTTGTGCCACAACCAATTGATTTGAGAGGCAGCTTTAGAAAAGAAACATGTCTCACTGTCAGTCTTGACAGGTGTGAAATCTACCAAGAAGATGTCCCTTTTTCTAGGAGCAATCAGAACTACCTCCTTATTGATGTCAATAACTGTGCCTTGATGCTTATCAAGGATAACCTTGTAGTCAGCATCACACAGTTGACTGATGTTAATCAGATTATGTTTCAATCCATTCACATAGGCAACCTTTGTGAATTTGATCAGCCCATTGGAGAGAGACCCATATCCTTCAGTTTGGCCAATAGAATTGTCACCAAACATGACTGTGGGACCATCAGTCGCCACAAAGTTATCTAGCAGGTCCTTGGATCCAGTCATGTGTTTTGAACAGCCACTATCCAAATACCACACTCCTTTTCCTAGCGAGGCCTGCATGGATAACAATAGAAGGATTTAGGCAGAATCTAGATTTTCTCCACTGACAGTATCATCAGCAGAGATGGAGAGAGGAGCATTTGGGTTAGTGAGTTCATCACTAGGAGGATCATCAACAAGTTGATGAGCAGGAAGCATGTCTGTAAAGTCCCAAATACGAGATGGTTAAACCCAGAAGTGTAAAATACAACAAGTCTAATAATCACTAGAATGGACTAGTATTACTTAAATATAAATACAAGTATATAAATAAAGTAATACACGACTTAAAGCAATAAACAAGTAAAGTGGAACATAATGTATTTTTCAAGGTGTATTTTATTTATGATGTTAAATAAAATACAAGGTTGTACGGAATCAAGATAATACAAATAAGTATGTATCCTAACAACCTATGAATTACAAATGATCTATATTTGTCAAATAACTCTTTTAGATCGAGATACTTAAAGTTGTGAAGTATCCCTGTTTAAGATCGAGAGTATTTAGACAAATTCACTTTAATGCTAAACGTATGCTAAAAGTAATTTTCTCAAAGAAATGACTTTGTATTTATAGGCAAACAATTTCACTGGTGAAATTGTGCCTTACAAATATGGTTGCATGCATTTAATGAACCGAAAAGATCATTAAATGCATTGGTTAAGGTACAAGGATAAAGTCACATCAATATGACTTTATTCTTTTAACCAACCACCTTTACACACGTATAAACTTTGGTAAAGAACAAGTGGAATGTCCTTTGGAAAGTGTGTAAAGGCAAAACTCAATTCCTCGATATCAGTGTTCAGACTTGTAAGGTCTAGAACACTGACAATCCTCCAGTGTACAGATCTGGTAAGACTTCCAGTGGACTCCGCCATTTGTCAGTCTTCTTTATTCTGACTTCAGTCTTTGACTTCAGTGAGAACGTCTTCAGTAGAGTAGATCTGGATTGGGGTGAAGTCTAGTGAGCTAATCTGGAATACTCCAGATTTCCTATACAAGTATTTGCTCACTGGTCTTCTTCATTATTTCTGAACAAATCCTTAGAGGGACTCCAGATTCCAAGTCTGGAGTAGGTCCAGTAATAATCATTTCTGGACAGATCTTCAGTAAGGCTCCAGTAGTCGAGTCTGGAGCGAGTCCAGTAAATCTGGACCTAGCAAATTCCCCCTATTTGTTTAGAAATAATGCAAGTGTTTTCAAGCTTATATCTATACAACTTTGTATGCTTGAAAAACACAAGTTTTGACTTAGTCTAAAAATTTAAGTTACTGGAAAACACTTTATAGATCATCAGTGTTTTCAGTTTCATCTTTTAATACTAACTTAGACTAAATCTGATCATTTACTTTATGAATCAAAATATGCAACTATATTTACAGTCATCAACATAAAATAAGTTACAATTTTGAGAAATTAAATACAAACAACAAGTAAATGATATAAGAGTTAGGCCCTTCTCTTCGATGTCTGTCCTGGAGCATCTTCAGAAGCCTTTCTCTTTGGTGATGGAGAGGATGGAACAGACACTGGTGGTCTCATACCTAGAACAGCTTCCATCTGTTGAATTCTTATCCAAATCTTTTCAATCCTCTTCATAAATGCCTTTACATCAGGAGACAAATCAGTTTTACCTTTGAAAGTTAATCCTATCTCCTTCAGTTCAGTCCATCCAAAAGCTTGGACTGATGCATTTTTCCTTTCATCTGTAAAGTTACCCTCTCTGGTCAACTTTATATTAAATCTGGTCATGCCTTGATGATTTTCAGCGAGTTTGATTTCAGCACTTATGATCCTTCTGGTATCAGCCCTGAATTTCAACATTTCATCATACTTGGCTTTCTGCTTAGCCATCTGGACATATGTTCAGTTTCCTTTGATACTCTCTGCTGTTCCATGGCAGACTGGAGTTGTTCACGATTAATTTTGAGATAAGTATTCAGAGGAATGAACGTGCTTATATCTGCATCTTTTATTGCTTTGATCTGTTTGGCAGTAAGTTTTGGCAGACCCTTTATCTTCTTCCTGTACTCTATCTCCAGAGCACCAGCATTCTTCCTTATTTTCCTCTGGAGGTTCACCAGTTCCTCCTTTCTCTGTCTGATCAGTTCAGGTACACTGACACCATAAGTTACAGCATCATACAATTGTTCTTCTTTAGAGTACCTGGACCGAATGTGAACATCATCCAATGCATTCAGACATTGATGAACTCTGGGGTCATCCTTCATCTTCTTGTAAACATCAATATTTATGGCCAATCTGTCAGCATTATATGAATCCAGAGTTCCCATAATTGCCATCTCCCTTTGGTGGGCCAGCAATTCATCTCTTTGATTTTTCTTGAATATTTCGATCATGATGCATTCTTGTTCCAGTCTTTTTGAGGTGTCATCATCAGCAGTTGGAAACTCTGATGAACCTTCAACAGTTTGCTCTTCTCCTCCAGATACCATTTGTTCTTTTCCTTTTACAGATTTCAGCGTTGTTGGAATATCTGGGAAAGATTCAAACTGGGGCTCACTGGCATCAGTACCAGCAGCCTCTTCAACCTGCATAACGACTTCAGTGCCAAGTGTTCTTTGTGCTAATTTTGCACTGGTATCAGTACCAGTCACTTGTTTTTGTTGCACAATGCTTTCAGTAGCAAAGGCCCTTTCAATAGCACTTACAACAACTTCTTTCTTTTTCTTTGTCAAACCTTCTTGAACACCAGACAACTTTTCCCCTTGGAGTGATCACCAGTTCTTGACTTGAGATCATTCCATAATTGTTCAAGCATATGTCTGTCCAGTTCACCAAACGTTCTTCCAGCCACTGGAGTTGTATCATTCACAATTTTTTTAAGTGCCTGTACTTCCTTTTTAACAAATTCAACTTCTTGAGGCAAGTGTTTTGGCAGCTCAGTGTTAACCATTCTCACAACTTCTGGCAACAGTCCATCTTGAATTGTTTGAAGAACAGACCCATAAATCTCTTCGGTGATTTCTTTCAGCATACTGTGTCTGAACTTCTTAGCAACCTCATCACTGATGGTGCTAACAACTGCATTCTGATCAAGTAATGGCCTACTCTCCAATGAACTCACCCTGGTAACCATTTTCTTAACCTCATCTGTCAGACCTGCCAGTGGTTGTACAATTTTACTTTCCACTGCAGTCTGAACAGAACTGACTAGCCTTTCTTCTAATCCCTGGACTGCCACTTTTATATTTTCAGAATTGTTATTTGTGGCCAGTACCAGTTCATCCAGCTTCTCAAAGACAAGCTTCTCATTCCCAGCAAACACATTCATTTCTAAAGCTAGATTATTTGATAATAAAGACTTGAAGTCAGAAATAACCTGGGATGAAGATTGCAGTGATCTCTCCAGGTCCACCACCTTACTTAAAAGGCCTTGGACCTCGGCTGAAGACGAAGAGGAGGGACCACTGGGAGGATCAAGATTGGAAGTCATTCTAGTCATGAAAGGTACTTGTGTCCAGACCTCTTCAGAAGTAGTTTCAGTAGTTACTACAGTAGAGTCCAACATATGTGGTTCAGATAAGTCAACTGGAGTTTCAAGTGGTGGGGGTTGAGATTTGTAAAATTTGAATTGTTGGTGGAGTGAAGTAAGGAGTGGTTTGTGGAATTGAAGGTAGTGGTGGTGGTGGCATATTGGATTCTGGTGGAGGTGGTGGCATTTCTGATTCTGGTGGTGGCAAATTTGTTCCTGGTGGAGGTGGTGGTATTTCTGGTAGACGCTCTATCTCTACTACATCATCTCCAAGAAAACTCATGTCAGTGTCAAAGTTATGACCTTCTGACATGGGTGAATCAGCTTCATCCCAAAAGGTTTCACCAACAGTTTGATCACCAGTCTGTTCACCAGCTTCAACATTCAAATCAATCTGAGCTTCTTGCTCATCAGTCACCTGTTCATCAGCCTGAACAACTTGTTCTACCTGCTCAACCATCTGTACATTCTCTTCTTGCTCAACAATCTGTACAGCTTCTATCTGTTCATCAGTCACCTGCGCAATCTGTCAGCATTATATGAATCCAGAGTTCCCATAATTGCCATCTCCCTTTGGTGGGCCAGCAATTCATCTCTTTGATTTTTCTTGAATATTTCGATCATGATGCATTCTTGTTCCAGTCTTTTTGAGGTGTCATCATCAGCAGTTGGAAACTCTGATGAACCTTCAACAGTTTGCTCTTCTCCTCCAGATACCATTTGTTCTTTTCCTTTTACAGATTTCAGCGTTGTTGGAATATCTGGGAAAGATTCAAACTGGGGCTCACTGGCATCAGTACCAGCAGCCTCTTCAACCTGCATAACGACTTCAGTGCCAAGTGTTCTTTGTGCTAATTTTGCACTGGTATCAGTACCAGTCACTTGTTTTTGTTGCACAATGCTTTCAGTAGCAAAGGCCCTTTCAATAGCACTTACAACAACTTCTTTCTTTTTCTTTGTCAAACCTTCTTGAACACCAGACAACTTTTCCCCCTTGGAGTGATCACCAGTTCTTGACTTGAGATCATTCCATAATTGTTCAAGCATATGTCTGTCCAGTTCACCAAACGTTCTTCCAGCCACTGGAGTTGTATCATTCACAATTTTTTTAAGTGCCTGTACTTCCTTTTTAACAAATTCAACTTCTTGAGGCAAGTGTTTTGGCAGCTCAGTGTTAACCATTCTCACAACTTCTGGCAACAGTCCATCTTGAATTGTTTGAAGAACAGACCCATAAATCTCTTCGGTGATTTCTTTCAGCATACTGTGTCTGAACTTCTTAGCAACCTCATCACTGATGGTGCTAACAACTGCATTCTGATCAAGTAATGGCCTACTCTCCAATGAACTCACCCTGGTAACCATTTTCTTAACCTCATCTGTCAGACCTGCCAGTGGTTGTACAATTTTACTTTCCACTGCAGTCTGAACAGAACTGACTAGCCTTTCTTCTAATCCCTGGACTGCCACTTTTATATTTTCAGAATTGTTATTTGTGGCCAGTACCAGTTCATCCAGCTTCTCAAAGACAAGCTTCTCATTCCCAGCAAACACATTCATTTCTAAAGCTAGATTATTTGATAATAAAGACTTGAAGTCAGAAATAACCTGGGATGAAGATTGCAGTGATCTCTCCAGGTCCACCACCTTACTTAAAAGGCCTTGGACCTCGGCTGAAGACGAAGAGGAGGGACCACTGGGAGGATCAAGATTGGAAGTCATTCTAGTCATGAAAGGTACTTGTGTCCAGACCTCTTCAGAAGTAGTTTCAGTAGTTACTACAGTAGAGTCCAACATATGTGGTTCAGATAAGTCAACTGGAGTTTCAAGTGGTGGGGGTTGAGATTTGTAAAATTTGAATTGTTGGTGGAGTGAAGTAAGGAGTGGTTTGTGGAATTGAAGGTAGTGGTGGTGGTGGCATATTGGATTCTGGTGGAGGTGGTGGCATTTCTGATTCTGGTGGTGGCAAATTTGTTCCTGGTGGAGGTGGTGGTATTTCTGGTAGACGCTCTATCTCTACTACATCATCTCCAAGAAAACTCATGTCAGTGTCAAAGTTATGACCTTCTGACATGGGTGAATCAGCTTCATCCCAAAAGGTTTCACCAACAGTTTGATCACCAGTCTGTTCACCAGCTTCAACATTCAAATCAATCTGAGCTTCTTGCTCATCAGTCACCTGTTCATCAGCCTGAACAACTTGTTCTACCTGCTCAACCATCTGTACATTCTCTTCTTGCTCAACAATCTGTACAGCTTCTATCTGTTCATCAGTCACCTGCGCAATCTGTTCAGCATCTTGTATAATATTTTCCTGCTCAAAAATCGGAGACCCATCTAAATTCATGACATCACCAGGATGTCTTTCTGGATTCACCTGAACTCCATCTCTCATTAGACGCCTATTTGATCTTGGTCGTTCTGGAAGGTTCAACATTTGGTTGTTGACCTTCAGGAGCCACTTGTCTTATGGGTTGTACAGCTTCTATAATTTCAACATCTTGGTCACCAGAGGGTCCTTCACCAACTTGACCTCTACCTGGAGTCACTTCTACTTCTTCCCTTTGAAAAGAGAGCATGGTCTGAGGAATATCTACCTCATTCAGTGGAGATCTAAGGTTGGTCAGATCCCTCATATACTCACTCACAGAAAAGTGAGTAGTTTCATAATCGTACTGGTCTCCTAGAGCGCTTTTAAACAACAGTGAAAGAAAACAGATATATGGAACAAAAGCTTTTCTGCCTTTCACTTTAAGGCGCTCTACCAGATCATCAAACATAATCTGAGCAAAATCCACTCTTAGTCCAAACCAGAGGCAGTAGGCAATCTGGAGATGAGTTTGATTTATCTGGTCCAACCCTCCAGAACTGCCTCCCAAACATTCAACAATATGTGTGAAGAAAAATCTCCATGAGTCTGACAGTCTGCTCATGTAGACTATTCCCTTTCTGGATAGCTGGCCATGCTCATCTACAATATCTGTGTGCCCCATCAGTCTGCACACTTCCCTTGTATTGATACCAGAGGGAAGTTCAATGGGCAACTCATTTTGTTCAAAATAATTCAACTGTAGAACAGACCTGAGTAAACTAATAGAGAAACCCAAGGATCTGGTACCTTGTTTCAGAGAACAAGTAATTGATGAAGTTGCATCATCATATTGTGCAGTGTACCAGAATTCACAAAGATAGTCATGGTACATTCTCTCTGGATTTAGGGTTAATGCACCATACAGAGGGCATGAGAGAAAAAATGTATTAATCTCCCAATAATGGAACGGGCATTATGAACACTGGAAAGTGAGAGTTTTGCCATCCAGTTATTCATATTGATCCTTATAGCTTTTGCCTCTAATGTAATGTGATTGGCCCTAACAACGTTTTCAGCCGGAGCATATTCTGCGACAAGCAGATTTTTAGGAGAGTTTGATTGTCTAGGAGCCATTATATGATGAATAGATATATGAAGATGAAATTGAAGAATTTAGGGTTTATGAGGATATGATGAATTGAAGTAAATATGAGAGAGAGATATGATTGGAAATTGAATGAAGAATGAAGAAATAAATGAAGGAATTTGAAGGATTTGGGAGTAAATATGTTCGAAGTAAATGCAATTGAAAGTGAAAGTGGGTATATATAGGAGAGAGAATGTGGAACTCAAACGGTTTATTTGAAATTATCAAATATAATTTTGATCGGGTTCTGAGATCCGCATTAATTACATCACATCACACATTAATGTGTGACGGTTTACAGCCCACAAACAGTATCAAGTTGCACTTTTTGTCTTCCCAAGGTAAAAATACCATCATTTCTTTGAAAAATTTACATGTCACGTAGGATAATAAGATAAATATCAAGATAAATATCTTTTCAAAAGATTTTGCACACGTGGCACGCACAATGACCAAGTATTTTAAAAAATATTATGACTCATTTTAGTGCATCTGGAGGTTGACTGGACACTCCAGTAAAGTACCAATGAAAACCATTTGAAAGAGACTGGTAACCTCAAACTTGCACGTCAACTAATACAGACAAATGAGAGGGACACATTTACAAGGAGACAAAAAGTCACCTCAAACATGCACTTCAACTTATCTAACCAGTGAGAGGGACACATTTACAAGGAGACAAAAAGTCACCTCAAACATGCACTTCAACTTATCTAACCAGTGAGAGGGACACATTTACAAGGAGACAAAAAGTCACCTCAAACATGCACTTCAACCTATCTAACCAGTGAGAGGGACATATTTATAAAGCACCAGTAATATTTTCGGAAGAATTTGTCCAGTGAGAAAATAAATTAATAAATTCCCCCTGAAAAATAAAACATTTTTAAGAACAAAAATATCTTTCAAGTCTTCCCCCTGGAATGTTGATCCAGAAATCTATTAATGCAAAGATAGTACACAATGGCGTTCAATATCTAAACAGTCATAGATTTATAAATCCTTAAATCAAGGATCCCTGATAGTACACAATGGCGTTCAATACCAAGGTTCCAGATTTAAGGGTTTAACATTCCCAACTCACCAACAAGATATTCAAAAGTTTTGACATCCAGAGGTTTAGTAAAAATGTCAGCGAGTTGTTTGTCCGTGGGAATAAAATGGAGTTCAATGTTGTTTTTCATAATATGATCACGAATGAAGTGATACCTGAGATCAATGTGTTTCGTCTTAGAGTGCATGACTGGATTGTTTGAGATAGCAATGGCACTGGTATTATCACAAAAGATTGGGGTCTTTGAATACTTAATACCATAATCAAGCAACTGGTTCTTCATCCAGAGTATCTGAGCACAGCAACAGGCTGCAGATACGTATTCAGCTTCAGCAGTGGACAATGAAACTGAAGTTTGCTTCTTACTGGTCCAGCTGACCAGTTTGGCACCAAGGAAATGACATCCACCAGTAGTGGATTTCCTGTCTATCTTACAACCTGCATGATCTGAATCTGAATAACCCATTAGATCCATGCCTGAGCTTTTGGGATACCAAAGACCCAAACTGGAGACACCCTTAAGGTACTTCAGTATGCGCTTTACAGCAAGCATATGAGATTCCTTTGGATTAGACTGATATCTGGCACATAAACATGTTGAAAACATAATATCTGGTCTACTGGCAATTAAATACATCAGTGAACCAACCATGCCTCTGTAGACAGTGGTGTTCACTGGTTTACCATCTAGATCAGAGTCCAGTGTCAGTGGTGTAGAAATTGGAGTTGGTTTAGATGGTGAAGAGTTCATATCAAATTTCTTTAAAAGATCTCTAACATATTTTTCTTGATTAATAAAAATACCATCTCTGGTCTGTTTAATCTGGAGTCCTAGAAAAAATGTTAATTCACCCATCAAACTCATTTCATATTCAGTTGACATTATTTTTGAAAATTTCTTGCACATGTTTTCATCAGTAGACCCAAAAATAATATCATCAACATAAATTTGTACCATTAACAGATTACTTTTTTCATGAAGAATAAATAAGGTATTGTCAATTGCACCTCTTTTGAAACCATTTTTCAATAAATGTTTAGTCAGAGTGTCATATCAGGCACGTGGGGCTTGTCTGAGGCCATAAAACGCTTTGTCCAGACGATATACCCAATGTGGATGCTTTTCATCAACGAAACCTGGTGGTTGTCTGACATAAACTTCTTCTTCAAGCTTTCCATTCAAGAAAGCACTCTTTACATCCATCTGGTAGACCTTGAACTGATGATAAGCAGCGA
This sequence comes from Erigeron breviscapus, assembly GCA_034093135.1. Lineage (NCBI taxonomy): Eukaryota > Viridiplantae > Streptophyta > Magnoliopsida > Asterales > Asteraceae > Erigeron > Erigeron breviscapus. Next base: position 26,594,589 of record CM067168.1, read on the forward strand.
ATGCTAAAAATATTATGATCGTTTCAAGTCTAGCCACTGGAGCAAATGATTCATCAAAATCAACATCTGACTGGAAGTAGCCTTGTGCTACCAGTCTGGCCTTATTTCTGATTACGTGGCCATCTTCATCTACCTTGTTCCTGAAGACCCATCTTGTTCCAATTGGTTCTTTCTTTCCAACTGGGAAAGGAACCAGATACCAGACCTTGTTCCTTTCAAACTGGTGAAGCTCTTCTTGCATAGCAGTCACCCAGCTTGGATCTTCCAGAGCCTCGTCAATCTTCTTTGGTTCATTCAGTGATAAGAAACTGACATATAAGCATTGATCACTGGAGGCTCTTCTGGTCTGAACTCCTCTACTGGAGTCACCTATGATCTGATCAATAGGATGAGCTTTTGTCCATCTGGAGTACTGACCAGGATTGTTACCGATAACAACATCAGTGCAAGAATTCAGTTGAGTCTCCTCTGGTGTTGCTTCAGGAGGAGGATCTTCCCAGACTACTTCAGCATCTTCATCTGATTCATTTAAATCATGATTTGCATCATGAAATTCCTCATTTGAAGGTATTTCTTGAAGTACTGGTTCAGTATAGAATTCTTCATATGAAGACATTTCAGGTATATTTTCAACTGATACTGATACTGGGGGAGTAGTACGAACATCTGATCCAATATTAATTTCAGAGGGTAGTTTGAAAATAATGGAAGGATAGAATGGAGTACCACTGGAGCGTTTCTTTTTCTGAACAGGTTCTAGATCAGGATGACTGGAAACTGTGTCTTCTGAATCTTCTTTATTGTAGTTGATAGGATCAGATTCACAGAAGACAATTGAAGTTACTGGGGGAGTGTCAAGGGCTGGCTTCTTGTTGATTGCAGCATTTGATTCATCAAATGTGACATGAATTGACTCATGGACCTTCTCCAGTCTCTTGTTGTAGACTCTGAAGGTCTTGCGAATGGTTGAATAGCCTAAGAAATACCCTTCATCAGCTTTGGCATCAAATTTGCCTAACTGACTGGAGTCGTTCAGGATGTAAACTGGACATCCAAAAACGTGAAAATAACCAATATTTGGTTTTCTATTTCTTAAGACTTCGTATGCTGTCTTTTTGTGTCGCTTCACATACACTGACCGGTTCTGGGTGTGGCAAGCAGTGGCAATTGCTTCAGCCCAGAAACTGGTAGACAGACCAGATTCAGCAAGCATACTCCTGGCAGCTTCTATCAGCGTTCGATTCTTCCTTTCCACCACTCCATTCTGTTCTGGAGAGCGGGCTGATGAGAAATTATGGGAGATGCCAGTGTCAGTACAGAATGACTCCAGAATTGCATTCTGGAATTCTGTTCCATTGTCACTTCTTAACTGACACACCTTTCGACTGTACTTGAGCTTAATTTGCTTGATAAGACTGATGATTTCAGCAGCAGCTTCACTTTTAGACCTGAGAAAGATCACCCAACAATATCTGGAAAATTCATCTACGATCACCAGGGTGTATCTTTTACCAGCACGAGTCTGAACATTCACTGGACCAAAGAGGTCCATATGAAGCATATGAAGAGGTTCAGATATGCTGAAATTCTGTCTTGGTCTTGAAACTGGTACGTTTCTGCTTACCTATCTCACATCCTGGACATGGTCTTTCCTTTTTGAAGGAAACTGAAGGTATCCCATCTGCAAGTTGTTTTCTAGACAACTTATTAATATTTTTGAAATTTAAATGGGATAACCTTTTATGCCATAACTAGTTTGTGTCTTCATCAGCTTGAGTATAGAAACACTGCTCTGAAGGAGAGCTTTCCATATCCATCACGTACACATTCCCTTTTCTGGGAGCAATCAACACTACCTTCCAGTCCTTGTTGAATACAATGCCCTGAGCAATATTGAATGAAACTTGATAGCCATCGTCATACAGTTGACTTACACTGATCAGGTTATATTTCAAACCATTCACAAATGCAACACGTCTGAACTTGACTTGTCCATTGTTCAGAACACCGTATCCCTCAGTCTTTCCACAACCATCATTTCCAAAAGTAATGGAGGGTCCATCAGAAATGGTGAACTCCTCCAGCAGGGTCTTACATCCGGTCATCGTCCTGCCAGCTTCACTGTCAAGATACCAGATATATTTCTTTCGATCGCCCAGCACATCCACCAGATATTATCAGTTAGATTTGGGAACCCATCGACTGATGGGTTCACTGGACCCTCCCTTATAGGACCCTGGGGCAATCTGGTTTAGTTCACTTTCTTCAACAGTGGTCTTAGTTGAAAAGACCACTGGGGTTGATAGTTTTGAAATCTTTTTCTTTTTCTCAACTGGAGAAATAGATTTATCTTTCTTTACAAAAGGTTTTGTATTTTGTCTAGGGCCAGATGAAGTACCCTCAATAAAGTTTAATCTTGCATTAAAACTTTGAAATTGATGAGTCAGTAGTTTAATCTGGCTCTCTAACCTTGACAAAACATTTTCATCAGATGATACCTTAGCCTTTCCAGTTCTAGGCTTAGGTAGGGGATTGGTCTGAGGCAAAGGTTTCTTCAGATTGACCTTTTAAACTGGAGCAGTCATCTGGAATGCTCCAGTCTTAACCTCTGGGGATTGAACTGGGAAAATATTGGCCTTGAGAGTTACAGGCTCATCATAAACAGTGGTGGGCCTGAACCCCTCTGGTAAACGATCAAGTACTGGTATTAATGATGCTACATGAGTATTTCCATCCAAATATGCACGTTTTTGTGTGGGAAATTGATTTACTCCAGCATGATATGGCTTTCTGGTTTCAAGCCATGATTTAATCACCAGTTTTTCTTTCTCTAAAATGACTTCAAGATCTTGTTTTTCTTGAATCAATTGTTCAGTTACCAGAACCTGGGCTTGAAATGCCAGTTCAATGTCTTGAAGTTCTTTTAATTTTTATTTTAAAACAGTTATTTCAGAAAAATCTGTTTCTAGACCATTTACACAATCAGATCTAACAGTTTCTACAAATATCAAATCAGAATTAAGAGCTTCAGCAATGTCCAGTTTTAATTCTTGGTTAGTTGCAGTATCATAATCACTAACCTTTTTGATAACAATGTCCACCCATCGTCCAGATGTGACATCTTCCTTCACCAGGTGCTCTTCGTCTGCCAGAGCCATGTAACAGCAATCTCTTTCTTCTTCTTCATCAGCAGATGAATCATCAGAAGGAACCCACTTCTCTTCAGTTGTTGCAATCATGCACTTATTATTATTTTCCATATTTTGTGCCATGAGAGCAATTTGAGCCTTAAGCTTTTTGTATTTAGATTTATAGCTATCATCAGGCTTATTATTTGAAGAAAATGGACCAGGCTTGGATACAAACTGGCTGGACTTGCAATCTTTCATGAAATGACCTTTTCTGCCACACTTAAAGCATGTCAGATTGGTCTTATCAGTTGAAGAACTGGATGCAAATTGTCCAGATGGCCTATTTGCTCTTGCTTTGAAACGGTTAAACGTTTTAGCAATCATTGCAACAAGGTCATCATCATCAGTTTCATCACAACAGTCTGGAGAGATTTGACTGGATTCTCCAGAATCCATGAGTTTAGACACCATCTTCTTCATAGAAAATACATTCTCGGAAGATATCAGTGCTGTACTTTGTGGTTCAGTATGACTAACCACAATAGGACTACTGGAGGCATGGTTATAAGCATATTGTTCTACCACAACTCTTTGAGCCTGATTTTCTTCAGTGTACCTGAAGGCTCCATATAAAGTTGAAAGAGTATGTGTGTGCAGAGTTTTACCTTGTCGTAAGACCAGGATCATGTGAGACCATTTGGTGGGCAGAATATCACAAAATTTCTCCAGAAGTATATCCTTGTCTTTTTCAACCCCGAGACCTCTCAACTGGTTAATGATACTCATAAATCTGGTGTAAGTACCAGTGAGAGACTCATTAGGTTGAGCAAAAAATGACTCATACCTCTTGTTTAACGAGACCTTTCTGGTGACAATGGTGTCATCTCCTCCTTCGTGCTGGTTTAAAAGTTCATCCCACATGGTTTTAGCACTAGGAAAAAGAACTAGTGTGGAAATTAGGGTTTCTGGAACAGCCCCTAGGATCATGTTTTTGAGAAGGGTATCTAGATTTACCAATCTCCTCTCCTCTTCTGACCAATGTTCCTCCCTCTTTTCCCGACCTCTTCTAGAACCAGTAGGATCAAGAAGAGCATTGAGAGGTGATGTGGGCACATAAGGTCCTTCGTTTAAAATTTTCATCATGTTCCTCTCAATACCAGTGATATGCAATATCATCCTAGCCTTCCACGTACCAAATTCATCGCTATTCCCACTGAATTTAGGAACAGGATTATTTGAATAATGCACATGCACATGTGGAGAAGCAGGAGTAGGAGGAGGAGGTGGTGGATTAGTGTTATTAACAATAGGTGGTTCATTATTTTGATCATTAACATTAACATTAGGATCGGGACCAAAATTAAAACTTGCTTGTGTATTTTCTGGGGTGGCCATCAAAGAAGCAGATCTAGGCAATGTTTAGCCTTCTGCTCTGATACCAATTGTAAAGTCCCAAATACGAGATGGTTAAACCCAGAAGTGTAAAATACAACGAGTCTAATAATCACTAGAATGGACTAGTATTACTTAAATATAAATGCAAGTATATAAATAATGTGATACACGACTTAAAGCAATAAACAAGTAAAGTGGAACATAATGTATTTTTCAAGGTGTATTTTATTTATGATGTTATATAAAATACAAGGTTGTGCGGAATCAAGATAATACAAATAAGTATGTATCCTAACAACCTATGAATTACAAATGATCTATATTTGTCAAATAACTCCTTTAGATCGAGATACTTAAAGTTGTGAAGTATCCCTGTTTAAGATCGAGAGTATTTAGACAAATTCACTTTAATGCTAAACGTATGCTAAAAGTAATTTTCTCAAAGAAATGACTTTGTATTTATAGGCAAACAATTTCACCAGTAAAATTGTGTCGTACAAATATGGTTGCATGCATTTAATGAACCGACAAGATCATTAAATGCATTGGTTAAGGTACAAAGATAAAGTCATATCAATATGACTTTATTCTTTTAACCAACCACCTTTACACACGTATAAACTTTGGTAAAGAACAAGTGGAATGTCCTTTGGAAAGTGTGTAAAGGCAAAACTCAATTCCTCGATATCAGTGTTCAGACTTGTAAGGTCTAGAACACTGACAATCCTCCAGTGTACAGATCTGGTAAGACTTCCAGTGGACTCCGCCATTTGTCAGTCTTCTTTATTCTGACTTCAGTCTTTGACTTCAGTGAGAACGTCTTCAGTAGAGTAGATCTGGACTGGGGTGAAGTCCAGTAAGCTAATCTGGAATACTCCAGATTTCCTATACAAGTATTTGCTCACTGGTCTTCTTCATTATTTTTGAACAAATCCTTAGAGGGACTCCATATTCCAAGTCTGGAGTAGGTCAAGTAATAATCATTTCTGGACAGATCTTCAGTAAGGCTCTAGTAATCGAGTCTGGAGCGAGTCCAGTAAATCTGGACCTAACAATGTCACGTGTTACCTCATAAGTGAAGTATTGGTCTTCAGAGGTATGGGTAACAGTGTTTCCAGAGTCAAGAACAAACATGCTACTGACTTGATCATTGTTCCCATATTCAACCAGAATACTACCAAGATCATTTGTAATAATCTCTTGAGACTTGGGAATGGAAATTCGCTGAGAGGTAATGAACTCAGCAATGTTGCCCTCATTAAGGACAACTGCTTCACCCGAGCTGATATTGGACTCAGCTGGAGGAGTTTGCTCAGCGATTACAGAGGAGGAAGGAGCAGCAGAAGCTGAGGAAGGATTTGGCTGAATGACAACTTCAGGTGGATTCCTGGAGTCTTTGTCATTACAATCAGCAGCAATGTGTCCTCTTTCACCACAAAGATAACACTTTCTTCCTGCATTCTGACTTTGAATCAGAAAGTCCTTGAGTTGTGAGGACAAGTCGTTGACATGTTTAGTCAACTCACATATCTCATGATTGGAGGAAGAAGTTGATGCTACTGAAGAAGCCTTTTTCTTCCTAAATTGAAAAGGAAGAGACTTAGGAACAGGACCAAGAATGGACTTGCCCTTTGATTGAGTATTAGAAGAGGAAGGGCCAGAATGAGTTTGAACAACTCGCTGACCTCCTTGCTGAGGAGGTCTAACCTGCTGAACAGGTTTGGGTTGCTGAGGGACATAAGTTCCCTTTTGAACATAGACACGATTGGGTTGCTGATAATGAGCATCAGCGAACCTGGTTCATCTTTTCATTAAGCGATCATGCATGGCAGACTTACTGTCAGCATGAGGGAGATTAGAAGAAGACAGAGGCTGAGACGCAGGGCGTTCAGCGACATCTGAGGGAACAGGATTCTCAGCAGGCTGACTAACACGCTTAGCTCGCTGAGGAGTGTTGTAGTCATATGGAATAGAAACCTTGCTCCTTTTAAAAGGATCAACAGCCTTAGACTTAACAGTCAAAAGCTGAGGAGCAAGAGGTTTGTAACCATCACTTGAAGAATTTCCTTCAAATGTTTGGGAAGAAGAATATTGAACTCTGCCTTCATTAGGCATCATATCAATGATAGGATGATTAGGGAAGATAGTTTTAGCAAAACTAGCTGATGAACTAGTTTCAGCTTGTGAGGAAGAAGTGCTGGGAGAGGGTGACTCATCATTCAGTTCAGAATGGTAATCATTCATACCTTTGATGAAGTAATACTTCAGCATTTCCTCACGAGATGCAAGAGCATTGGGAGGAATCCTCTCTTCAGAAGCAGGACTGTCGCTGAACATGTTAGTAGTGACAGCAGCAGTCTCACAGTCACCACCAATTATGGCTTTGACTTGAGCAGGTACCTGCTTGCTGAAGATTTGGTTGTGAAGCCTGGAGGCTTTGGACCATGAGGTGACAATCTTTTCAAGGTCAGCGACCTCATTTTTTAGCTTCTCATTTGAAATTTGAAGAGTTTGATTAAGAAGCTTTTGAGATTCAAGCTCAACATGGACATTTCTTAAGTCCTTGAGCTTGTCAGATTTATCACTTAGCTCAGTAGTGACTGAGTTAAGTTTAGATTGAAGATCAGCACGAATAGACTCGACAAACTGAATATCACAAGTAAGAGATTCAAGAATTTTAGGTTTATCCTCTTCAGAGGCAGAGGAAAAGTGGCATACCTTCTTGATTGTGACATTCACCCACTGACTAGAGCACACTTGATCCTTTGTTAGTGCTTGTTCGTCAGTGAGTGCCATGAAGCAAATGGCATCAACAAAGTCCTCGCTGTCAGAAACATCAGATTCAGCCCAGTCGTGTTCTTCAGCAACAAGACCCTTGGCATGAGCTTTGGCTTCTTCCACTTCAGCCATTTTGGCACGAAGCTCAAAGTACTTTTTCTTGTATTCATCAGCGGGCTTGACTGATGAAGAAGAGGGCTTCGCTGCCTGCAAAGAAGGAATAGAGACTTTGCATTCTTTCTGATAATGGCTCTTTCGACCACATCTCCAGCATTCTTCTTGCGATTTATCTACCACTGGTTTTTGGGAAACATTCGACCTACGACTGTTCCATTTTTTAGAATATCTTTTACCAGCGATAAGAGCAAATTGCATGAAATCCGAGAACATCTCTTGTCTCTCCTCGAAGTCGAGGTCATTGACAAGATCTTGGATATGAGATGGGGTAGAATGGCTGTTGTTAACATGGATAGTGCTAACTTCAGCAGAGACCAGTGCAAGCGGGTCATGAGAAATATTAGATAAAGAAGTAGAGGATGAAGCAGATGAACCAGCATGCCTCTTAGACTCAGCCTCAGCTCTCAAGTTTTGAGCGAGGGCTCTCTCTTCAAATTGAAGAGTGCCATAGAGTGACTCTAAGTCATGCTGCTTCAGCTGCTTAGTAGTCCTAAGAATTTGCCTTAAGCCTTGCCATTTGATGGGCAAGCTGTCAATGAACTTGTGGCATACTTCAAGCATATCATGCTCTATGCCAGCGTTCGTCATGTCATTCAGAAGGCATTTAAAGCGATTATACGTGCCATCAAGACTCTCATTAGGGAGAGAAAGGAATCCTTCATAGGCACGCTTGAGATCTATTTTCTTGGTAGCAAGAACATCTTCCGTACCATCAAATCTGGTACAAAGATTATCCCACACCTTTTTAGCAGAAGAAAGTTTGATGACAGATTTCATAATATCATCAGGAAGGGTGTTGATAATTAAGTTTCTTAACCGAGCATCCAGATTGACAAGCCTACGCTCATCATCTGTCCATTGTACTTCTGGTTTAACAATCTCAGTAACAACTTCAGGAGCATCAGTAGTAGCTCCTGGTGTCCTGGAAACCAGAATCGGTACATATGGCCCTCTGGTAAGAATGGTCATTAAGTAAGGTTCAACTCCTACAATGTGTAGGAGCATTCTCTCCTTCCAAGATCCGAAATCATGGGTCTCGAATCTTGGTGGGATGGAGACATACCCAAAATCTCTGGTATTAACCAGAGTAGGAACCTGAGCCATGTAAACAATAAAGAAAAGAGGACAGAAAGTTTAAAGAAAAGAAAAGATTTTTGATGCAGAAAATTAAAAGTAAAGAAAGAAAGATAATCTTGCAAACACTTTTCAGATCAGTTTCAGTGTATCGAAACCTGGCTCTGATACCAACTGAAAGTCCCAAGTTTGCACAGATTATATAATTAACAACTAATGTCAATTACTTTAAGAACACAAGACATAAAAGTAAATAAGTTTAATCATAAGTAATATTGATTAAACGGTGAATACATGGTCAGTTTACAAAGAAAGAAAAGAGAAAATATTGTTAAGTTTTTGACACACTAAAAACTTAACAATTATACAAAGAGAGAAAAACACACTAAGTGTAAAATATGGCACGAACCAACAGAGTTGCGGCTAGGTCAAGTGATGCTTTATATAGGGGAGAAAAGACATCACATGACAACCCAATAGATGTTGACACATGAAGGTTGTCAACCATCTATTGGTGTGTAAGACTGGTCTGCAGGAATCTCTTTTTCCATCTTGTTTCTTTTCCAAAACGGGTATGAAAGAGAAACACCTTAGTACCATTTTGGTACAAGGTCACATGTCTTCATTCTGCTTGATCAACACGTGTCCTTGGGGACCAGCCTTCTTATCTTCATCTTCCCGCCCATATTTGACTTACAAAACTTGGGGTGAGTCATTGAACTTATCCTTTACTCGAAGATGAATGATGGTCGCTGATGACTCGCTGACAGAGTCCATCGCTGAGTCTTTCAGCGAATCCATGACTCAACAATCTCACTACACGAACTTTTTGTTGTTTAATTTGAATACTAGAAGTGTTTCAGAAGAAAAAAAATTGTTTTGCATATATCTCCGAGCACGCATAATTATATAAGGAATTGGCAAAACTATAGCTAGCCATGTGATGAATGTCGTACTCATTATACGCAGGAAGGAGTTAATTCGCCGGAGTGGACTCAATGCGAGATTCCTAGCTAATAATCCGATGTATTAATATGGCTACAATACCTTGTGTATGCATATTCGTTTGGTTGTAGTTTTTATGGAAACATAAAAATTAGCTAGGTCACTTCCAAATCGAGTTGGAGTAACACAAAAGTAGTGCTCCAATCTATTGTGTTCAACTTCCATGTCGATCATTTTTTGGGTAACACAAAACTATGTATGATCATACTTGCAATTTAAACTATATCTATGTATTAAAAACTAAATCTGCATCTTACGGATCAAAAATTAGAAAATTTCACACACTAGACACATACATGTGTATAGGGGGAAAGAAAGAACTTTCCATATCATCAAAAAAAAACTGATTTACTAACAAAACCTACATCCCAATTTATAGATGGATTTATGAAAAAGAAACGGACCATTAATAAACTAAATTAATACGAAAGAAACTAAAGAGTTAAAAATAAAGATAATAATATCTTGATGGTTCCACTTTATTCTAGATGTTTCCGCATCAGTTTAATTTGCTGTTATAAATAAAATTATGAAAACCTTAATATCTATGCCTTAACTTTCTGATTTATGATACCTTAGTTGTCATTCTATATATATCATCTCGTTTGTTGTTTTACTAGTCTTCAGCCCCGTCTATCGGACGGGTAATCTTAAAATATATGTATCAAAGGGAATCAAAATGATAACATGTGTTAGATGATTAACATGTGTTGGGTTCAAATCTTCAACATGAACGAACGTTGGCTTCTTTTCATCTAACAAAAAATAACAGACACTACTACAAAAAAGCCCAATAGAGAACTGTTGTTAGGGTTATAGAGACCAGTTTTACAGCCGGTCTCTATAGCTACTGGTCTGTCACATAGAGATCGGTTAACAACCGGTCTCTATACTTACTATAGAGACCTGTTATATACATAATAACCGGTCTTTATTCTATTTTTTTTTAAAATAATTAATATTTCAATTGATCTTCATTTCACAGATAATTTCAATTTTAAACCAATCTTCATCAAACCCAAACAATACAGCTAAAATTCATGTACCAATTCATACTATGTATATAAAACTAAGATAACAATAAACTAAATAATGTGAAAAAATCATGCAAACTGATTTGCACCTATAGAACCAATAAGCAGAAGATCCAACAATGATATATACAAGATAATAATAAGATATGGCATATACTAAATTTCATAAAATATCTTACATTTATATGAATTGAAAAGAAAAAAAATAATAACATTGACAACTTGTTCCATCTTTTTAAAGCAGAATGGTTGCCATTAATAACTTCAAAAGTTCCTACAAATTAAAGCCAAAAGAAATAAAAATAACTTTAGATGATGTATAAATGGCATAATAAAAATTTCAAAAAATATCTTACATTTATATGAATTGAAAAGAAAAAAAATAATAACATTGACAACTTGTTCCATCTTTTTAAAGCAGAATGGTTGCCATTAATAACTTCAAAAGTTCCTACAAATTAAAGCCAAAAGAAATAAAAATAACTTTAGATGATGTATAAATGGCATAATAAAAATTTCAAAAAGTATAGGTCAAACTAACCTCTTTTTCTTCTTGTTCTGGGTAGCCATCCACCAAAGACAAAGAGATGCAAGGTAACTTTGAATCCGTCAAATCTAAAGTTGATAGAACATGTAAATAGTGAATAATCACAATCTTAAAGGTAGTCATATGATAAATAATAAAATATGTAATGAAACAAAAAAAAATACAATCTTAAAGGTAGTACCAAAATCCTATATCTTAGATCTTGCCAAAACTCCAACAACTATTCCAGATCTTGTTTGACAACCCAAGATTCACAATTTGTAGAGAGTAAAAAGAGATGATGGAAACTTGATGGTTTGGTGAAGATCTGGAATCGGAGGTAAAGAAGGTGGAATATGATTTGTATATAGAGGTTAAAAGAGGTGGTAGGTGGCTGGGTAAGAGTTGAATTCTACATAGAGATAGAGGAAAAATAGATCTTGAACATTAGATAGAGAAAATAATAGTGTGTTTAATTTTTATATAAGAAATAATAATCTATTCATAGGGAATACAAATACATAGAGACCTGTTAGTTATTAAAAAATAGGTCTGTAAAGTTTAACCGATCTCTATTCTTTAGCTAACTGGTCTCTATTCCTTAGTTAATCGGTCTTTATAATTGGGTCATATAGAGACCAGTTGTATAGGTTTAGAGACCACATTTTTAAAGAATAACAGGTCTCTATGCTTTTAACCGGTCTCTATTTTCTTAAATTTGTAGTAGTGAGAATATGAGCAAAATAAATTTAAAAGAATAAAAATTTATTTAGGTTGTATATATAATAAGTTCTTGTGAAAGTTTTAAGGATGGTATACATATTTAAAATTTTAAAAGATTTGTTTTGATGAAAAAAGATTTATGATAAATTTTAAATATAATTATCTATTTAATAAGCAAGGAAAAAAAAAATCTAGAAAGAAAAATGATTAATTAAAAAGGAGAATTAGGCCTAAGAAGGGAGATTAAGGGTGTCAAGTGTACCCCAACCTTTTCTTTTAGTTATAGTTTAGATCGGACATATATAGACTAATTTTCTACTTTGAAATCACGAAAAATTATGCAGACCCACCTTTTGTAAGATTATTTTTTTAACAACTAACTGGCTTAATGATGTATCAGGATTGGTTCTTTAAGATTATAAGTGGGATGATTGTACGCATGACTCAACTGCATATTCTTTAATATCGATTAAAATCTTTATTAGTATAGATCGGTTATCTACTGTATTTATTTTCACTGAGTTGCTCTTGATGAATTAAGTGCAACTTGTAAGCTTCTTGATAACCTAAAGCAACGTGGAGGCATGCATGATAATGCAAGTTCATCAGAAATGTTCGAACAAGTGAAGAGACACCTCATACATACTTTCAAAATCTATACTTCCACTTGGTTCAATTCGTCTTATATGCATGTGAAAAATCGGACGTGTTTTTCTCAAACCATTGCATATCACCACGTCTATGTACCCAAAATCCACTATAAATACACACCATCTCCACCACACCAATTCACAGCACAAACACATCAAAACATCTCCTACGTACAATGGCAAAGCTTACACTTCTCGCACTCGCTTTCACCGCCCTTGTAGCCTTTGCTACAGCCCACACAACCATCGTCACCACCGTCGTTGAGGATGAGAATCCATTTTCTCAATCTCCGATGTGTCGCCAAAAGCTCCAAATGCAACTATTCCAGATCTTGTTTGACAACCCAAGATTCACAATTTGTAGAGAGTAAAAAGAGATGATGGAAACTTGATGGTTTGGTGAAGATCTGGAATCGGAGGTAAAGAAGGTGGAATATGATTTGTATATAGAGGTTAAAAGAGGTGGTAGGTGGCTGGGTAAGAGTTGAATTCTACATAGAGATAGAGGAAAAATAGATCTTGAACATTAGATAGAGAAAATAATAGTGTGTTTAATTTTTATATAAGAAATAATAATCTTGACAACTTGTTCCATCTTTTTGAACAGAATGGTTGCCATTATAACTTCAAAAGTTCCTACAAAATAAATTTAAAAGAATAAAAATTTATTTAGGTTGTATATATAATAAGTTCTTGTGAAAGTTTTAAGGATGGTATATATATTTAAAATTTAAAAGATTTGTTTTGATGAAAAAAGATTTATGATAAATTTTAAATATAATTATCTATTTAAATTTAAAAAAGAAAGATGTAAACAGCGAGCAAAATAAATTAATGAGCAAAATAAATTTAAAAGAATAAAAATTTATTTAGGTTGTATATATAATAAGTTCTTGTGAAAGTTTTAAGGATGGTATATATATTTAAAATTTTAAAAGATTTGTTTTGATGAAAAAAGATTTATGATAAATTTTAAATATAATTATCTATTTAATAAGCAAGGAAAAAAAAAATCTAGAAAGAAAAATGATTAATATTAAAAAGGAGAATTAGGCATAAGAAGGGAGATTAGGGATGTCAAGTGTACCCCAACTTTCTCATTTAGTTATAGTTTAGATCGGACATATATAGACTAATTTTCTACTTTGAAATCACGAAAAATTATGCAGACCCACCTTTTGTAAGATTATTTTTTTAACAACTAACTGGCTTAATGATGTATCAGGATTGGTTCTTTAAGATTATAAGTGGGATGATTGTACGCATGACTCAACTGCATATTCTTTAATATCGATTAAAATCTTTATTAGTATAGATCGGTTATCTACTGTATTTATTTTCACTGAGTTGCTCTTGATGAATTAAGTGCAACTTGTAAGCTTCTTGATAACCTAAAGCAACGTGGAGGCATGCATGATAATGCAAGTTCATCAGAAATGTTCGAACAAGTGAAGAGACACCTCATACATACTTTCAAAATCTATACTTCCACTTGGTTCAATTCGTCTTATATGCATGTGAAAAATCGGACGTGTTTTTCTCAAACCATTGCATATCACCACGTCTATGTACCCAAAATCCACTATAAATACACACCATCTCCACCACACCAATTCACAGCACAAACACATCAAAACATCTCCTACGTACAATGGCAAAGCTTACACTTCTCGCACTCGCTTTCACCGCCCTTGTAGCCTTTGCTACAGCCCACACAACCATCGTCACCACCGTCGTTGAGGATGAGAATCCATTTTCTCAATCTCCGATGTGTCGCCAAAAGCTCCAAATGCAACAATTGGATAAGTGTCAGATGTACCTCCAGCAAGGCCAGAGCCCTTATGTTAGTGAGGTTCAAATAGGCCTACGCAAAGGACAACAACAACTCCAGCAACAGTGCTGCCAACAGCTCCAAAATGTTGAAAGCCAGTGCCAGTGTGAGGCCGTACAGCAGGTTTTGGAGGATGCACAAAGAATGGAAGGACAACAACAGGGACAGTTTGGTTTCCAGCAACAACAAATGGAGCAGATGGCTCAGAGGCTTCCTCAACAATGCCGACTCCAAATCCGTGAACAAGAATGCCAAATCGGAAGATCAGGCGGCTTCTCAAACCCACAACAAGAATGTAGCCGCGTCCAAGGACAAAGCTTCAACCAATGCCAAAGGTATAATATATCTAATCCGTTGTAGTATCAAATTACTCTACTACTTTTTAAACAAATTTTCACAACATGCTGCGTGGATAATATATGGTTTTTGTAATTCAGATATCCACTACTATACGTTTATAATTTGTCTCTAATAATCAAGACTAGAATAAACATAACATTTTAACATAACAGGTTCATCCAAGAAGCACAAAGAAGCTCCCCCAGAATGATGGTATCCCGACAGTCACAACAACAACAGCAGCAGCTCCAACAATGTTGCAATGAGCTCGAGAACGTGCATAGGGACTGCCAGTGCGAGGCATTCGAAGAGGTTTACAGGCAAGCCGTCCAGCAGCAACAAGGTGGCCGACAGCAACAACCATGGCAACAGGGTGGCCAACAGCAACACCAACAACGTCCACAATGGCAACAAGGTAGCCAACAGATGATCGGGCAGGCGATGGAGGCCATTCGCAACCAGTGCAACATAGAAGTACAGCAATGCCGAATTCCGTCTGCAATGTTTTGAAGTGCGTGAGGCAAGTAATAAAGGGACTCACATCTCTAGTCCACATATATGGCTTTGAGATGGGAAGAGTTTTGTGAGAAGAACAACAATATGCATGTGTAACTATATATGTATCTCATGTATGTTTTCATCTTATAAAATAAATAAAACGAAAGGTTAAGTTTTGATCTTTAAAAGCTCCAAAAGTATCACCATTTTCATAGATAGCTAGTTTTTTTTTTTTTTTATGGGAACGGCGACAACATATAATCTATATTAAAGGAATTAACTAGCGAGAAGTTAGGAGGAGTACATGTAAGAGAAATTTGAGAGATCGGCATGTACACCAAACCGCGTCGAGAGGCTTTTAACTAAAGGGCGATTTATGGATGGACCTAAAAAGGTTTTAGGTTTTGTTGCCGATTCCCCGAAGGTAGGAGCGGTACTCCTTTACGCCAACTAAGGTTGATTGATGTGATATCGTCGAAGCTTGTTCGACTTTAGTTAGGGTATTCGGCCGATTTGTAATCGTGCCTATTGTGGGGAAATCCTCCTCCTTTTATAGGAGGAGGTTTCTTGGAGGAGAAGGTTAGGGTTTTCCCTTTCCTTCTTCGAGTCGATATCTACTTACCATGTTTATCCGATTTAGTTTCCTTAGGAGATAATCCTAGAATATTCCGAACTAGGCAAATATACGTATTTATCTTTGGGAAGGATTTATATTAATCCTTTAGCCTTTTAATTAATTCGCCACCTGCGGGCTTGTGCCCTTCGTGGAGGTGTTTCACATTGTATGTCCTTCGTATAGTGGTTCGGAGGGGTACATCGTCAAGCCCCCAGTCAAGGGCGGTGACTTATTCTGCAGGGGGTAATTATGAAAATTTTGATGGGTAGGTAGTTGCATGTGTTTAATTACAACAAGTGGGCGGTACATAGCCTACTTTGGGAAACGTGTTTCGTAATCCCATAAATACTTCTTCCCTTGCCTTTATTTTTCTTTTTTTTCTCCACTGTTCGTCGTCCTCTGTTTCTTTCGATCAATCCAGCCGCTATACCAGGAATTCTTCATATTCTTCCCTTTTATTTATTGTTGTAATGGCGAAGATAGGTATTAAGTCGTCATTTTCTTCTATCACGGTCGATCAACTTAGGGATTTCGTTGATTGGTATTTTCCTGGTAAAATTAAGGCTTTTCGTTTATCTGGGAAGAAACAAAGCATAATATCTCCCCCGGGTGGTTTTGTCGGCATATATTTAGATTCCTTTGTATTTGGCAATGTCAGATATCCTTTTCTCCGTTCTTCCTTAGTGTGCTTAGTCATTATGGGAACCATTTATCTCGGTGGCATCCACAGGGTCATGCGAATATCATGGCCTTTGAGGTAATGTGTCGTGCGTATGGTGGTGATCCCACTGTTGATTTATTTAGGAAGTTTGCGAATATCTGTGATACCGGTAATTGGGTTACCATTCAAAATAGGCAGAACAATGCTGGTTGTTTTGAGAAGGGATGGGTAACCATCAAGGATTGGAAGGATCGCTTTGTGTTTATGAGTGACACATTGATCCCTAATGTGTTTAGTATCTTAATAGATAGGGAAATTTTGGAGAATGTAAAGAAGTGTGTTGATCTCATCCCTCCTGATGAAGATCTGAGCCCTCTGTTTAGGGAAATTAGTGAGAATCATATAGTTGTGTTATCGTACCCCGATAGTGTGCTTTTCAAAGCGGGGATTGTGGACGTTTTGCCAGCTGGGGAGGAGGAATTGGATGGTAAGCACATGTTTGCTTCATCACTTATGTCTCTTCTTCGTTATCCTTTTTGTTGACCTTGTTTACTCTTTGACTTTTTGTAGATATGAGTTTCATGGATTTTGTGAGAAAGGGTGGTCAGGATGTTATACAATCATCTTCTGAGGCTGCTCCTAACCCCCAATCTGTTCCTACTGTTGCTCAAACAGAGACGACAAATGGTGTTCACGCAGGGGGGAATGGATCATCTCCTTCTAGGGATGTAGGCTCTTCCAGGGAGGAGGGAACCCCTGTTGTCGAAGATGATGACGAGGTGAGATTACTGGTGCGAAGGCAAGTGATTGGAAGGTTCCTGAGGTTGGCATTGCCTCTCGTCTTCGTAATAGGAAAGGAACTGGGCCCTCTTCGGGCCCTCCGTTGAAGAAAAGAAAGGAGAATTTGAAGGGTACGTAATATTATTTTATCCTTATTTTTCTTCTGTTCCTACTGTTGCTCAAACAGAGACGACAAATGGTGTTCACGCAGGGGGGAATGGATCATCTCCTTCTAGGGATGTAGGCTCTTCCAGGGAGGAGGGAACCCCTGTTGTCGAAGATGATGACGAGGTGAAGATTACTGGTGCGAAGGCAAGTGATTGGAAGGTTCCTGAGGTTGGCATTGCCTCTCGTCTTCGTAATAGGAAAGGAACTGGGCCCTCTTCGGGCCCTCCGTTGAAGAAAAGAAAGGAGAATTTGAAGGGTACGTAATATTATTTTATCCTTATTTTTCTTCTGTTCTACTCTCTCTTTCTTGTTTTTTTTTTACTTTTGATTGCGTGCAGCGTATGCTATATTTGATCGTGTAGATGATTCACCACCAAAGGCTTATGTTGACGATGATAATGTTCCTCTTGAGGTCCTTCGTAACATGAATGACTTAGACTTCCTTCGATCGTATAACAAGCATGCCGACTGTCAGAGCAAAATGGATTTAGTTGTGGAAGAACGTTTGAGAGCTGCTTGTTCTCGTATTGAAGATTTACTGGAGCAATTGGGTGAGAAGAATCAGGAGTGTGAGAGGTTAAAGAAGTCCTTTGATGATGTGAAGAACCAATCAGATGAAGTTTCAAGTTTAAAGAGAAAGTTGCAGGAGGCTGAAGTGGGTTTCAAGATTCGAGAGGAGGAGATTGCGGAGCTAAAGCAGAAGTTGACCAGCTCCGTTTTGAACCTTAATTTAGAGAGGGAGGTGTCATCTGGGATGTCAAAGCTGGTGCAGGAGCATATTTCGGAGCATGCTGGACTGATAACTGATGTAATTCCCTATGCTTGTAGAGCTTTGTTGGATAGTGATGAGTTCGGGAAACTTGTTACAGCAGTAATTATAGCAAACAGGGATGATGAGAGGTCTCTTATTTTGAAGAAATTGAGCGATGATGGGAAGGTGGATTTGGCTTCTTGTTCTGATTTCAAGGCTAATACAGCTGAGGCTATTGACCAGGCTGTGGTTAATTACAAGAATGCTGATTTCCCATTTATTGATAAGCTGGCCTCTGATCCTGCTGCTTCGTACAATACTTTGATGCACATTGTCCCAGATAAGATTGATCCTTCATCAGTTCCTGCTCCGACCAACATAGATCCTCATGCTACTCCCGTGGTTGCTCCTGCTTCACCCATTGACCAAGGAACTTCGGCTGCTGATGTTGTTACCCCCTCGTGATCTCCTTATGAAACTGTTATATTCGGCCACCGGCCTTAAGACAATTTTATTTTGTCCTATTTTGAATACTGTGATCTTGGGAACTTTGTTATGTTGCATCCTGAATAGTGCGCAGGTTTTGTGAATGTCTATATGGTTCGTGTTGGCCATGGTACTTCGCTTTACAATATTTCAAAATATGTGGCCCTTACGAAGGTCTGACTTTTTTGAAGGTCTTTGTGATCTTCTTAAAGTATAAATTGTAGGATTTCTTAATTTGCACAGTGTCGAGGGTATCCTCGTTCGGTTGTTCTGTGTCTCACAATCGTGCATGGTTTCGAAGGTAATTTCCTTCATAATTTCCATGTCTTATTTTTCTTGCATGCTTCGTAGTAAAAACATTTTACTTACGATTTGGCTTTTATGTTATGTAGGCGTCCCTTTGAACATACATTTTTAGCCTCTGTAGCATGTCTTTAGTGAATTGATTTGTACGTACGTGGTAAAGATAACAATACGATAGGGAGCGACCCTTCGTATAATTTATAGGGGATCACTTTGTGACCTAAAAAACGAAAAATTTCATTAATCACTTTGTGATTACATAAATTCCTAATAGGATTGCTATTATTCATCTAAAGGATGTAACCTATTACATTGATCACTTTTGTGAAAAATAAAGGCTACGAAGCAATCTAGACACATTGTGCTTTTTCCATATTTCCTTCAGTTAGCGTCCTCTTTTATCCCAAAGGATCCGGTGGATTCCTCTGGGTTATAGGTCTTTGAAGGGTTGACTGAGTCCGAGGTTGATTCTTCGCTTTCTTGGGAGCCTTTGATATCCGACAATTCGTTGTTTTCTTTATGAATCATAAAGATTGTTAGCTCTGAAGCTTTGTTCTTCTCTTGTCTTCCCTCTTCATCTTTTACCTTAGCATTCTGTCGAATTTCCACTAGTAGATGACCTAGCTCTCCTTCCTTTATAGCTTTACCTATGGCTTTCCTTAGGTTGATACAGTCATTAGTGTCATGACCGTGATCACAATGGAATTCGCAGTACTCGTCATAATTCTTTAAGTTTTTGTTACTGAGCTTCGGAGGGGGTGCGAAGGTCTTTGCTACCTTTTCTGTTGCTAAGATCACCCTAGGGGTCTTGGTGAGTTCTGGAAGGATTGGCCTTTCCTTTCCTTTATCCTCTTTGTTATAAGGAGAATACTTAATTCGGCTATCTTTGCCGTTGAACGAATTTTGCTTCCTTTTACCTCCGGAGGGCTCCCCATCTTGTGTTGGCCCTTCAATGCTATTGGCAACTGTATCCCTAGCATCTAGCCATGCGTATGCCTTGGCCTTTGTATCTTTGAAAGTTTCGGGGAGCTTTTCCACTAAATGTTCGATTAGGGCTCGGCTTCGGCATCCATGAATGAGGTCTGATATCCTTTGAGATTCTGGTAAGGTAGGTATCTCCTGAGTTTCATTAGTATACCTATTTGTGAAGGCTCTGGTACCTTCGTCTCCTCCTTGTTTGATATTATGGGCTGCGATATGGGTCTTTCTGTGCTTCTTTTGCTGACTGAAGTGTGCTCGAAATTTTTCTTTCACATCCGAAAAACCAGTGATCGATCCCTTTGGGAGATTGTTAAACCATTCTCTGGCATCACTTTTGAGTACCCAGCCGAAGGCTCTGCAGGCTACCGGGTCGTTCCATTGTTGCATTGCTGCTGCTCCTCTGAATAACTGTAGGAAGTCATCGGGATCAGTCTTTCCTTCGTATGTTCCTAAATGGGACGGACACTTCATATTTTTAGGTAATGGGTAATTTTGTATCCATTCAACCAAAGGTGAGATATTGGATTCATCTTCGAGGGGGAAGGGCTGTTCTTGACTCATGTTCGCTCCTCCCGTGTTAAGTGTTGCTGCCGGAGTGACGTTGGTTCCCCAAGGGTACCCTCCGTAATGTGCATACCACGGGGGGTAAAACGGATGAGATATTAGTCCAGCCATTGCATGTGAAGATTGGGGTTCAGAGAATTGAGGTTGAGTCATGGGGTAGCTTTGAGGATACCCCGGAGGTCTGGGACCGTACCTTGGGGGCATCGGAGGCGGCATTCCCCAATATGAGTAGTAATCATATGGGTGGGGAATCTCTTGAGGGGTGATTATTGTAGAATTCGTAACAATAGGGGCTCCGGGAACATTGTTAGTTCCCGCCCGAGACCTAGGGATTCTTGTCAAATCAGGGAAGTTGAAGTCTGCATCATCTGTGAATTCCAGAGCCCTTCGTTATGGTCGGGGAGTGACGTCTGGGCTTGGGATGTTGCGTGCATTGTTCCCTGTTGGTCTTCCGTCTTGGTTCTCCACCTCCCATTCTTAGTCGGTTTCGTCTTCAAAGTTCAGTGCTCTTCCCACCACTCGCTGTCTATTGATATACCTTAGGGCTTCTTCAAGCAAAGCTCTGTTCCCAGGAGGTGCTCTTCGCTAATTAGTTCTGCTTGTCTTGAAGATTCTGCCCTATTGTTTCGTCTTTGATTAAGTATGGAAGCATCTGGGCGGTAAGTATGGTTCAAGTAGAATGGCGATTGGGAGGCCGCCGCAAACTCGGGTTGGCTTTGAGTCCCATTCGCTGGTGTGCTGAACGATGGAGATGAGACTCCAGCCGCTTGGGAGGCGGCTGCGCTGAGTGGGGTTTCTGGGCCTGCGTTCGACATGATTTTAGTGAATCAATGTGGTGGTTTGATGGTGGGTTTCTTGTATGGGGTCCCACAGATGGCGCCAAATGATTGTACACCAAACCGTGTCGATAGGCTTTTAACTAAAGGGCGATTTATGGATGGACCTAAAAAGGGTTTTAGGTTTTGTTGGCGATTCCCTGAAGGTAGGAGTGGTACTCCTTTACGCCAACTAAGGTTGATTGATGTGATATCGTCGAAGCTTGTTCGACTTTAGTTAGGGTATTCGGCCGATTTGTAATCGTGCCTATTGTGGGGAAATCCTCCTCTTTTTATAGGAGGAGGTTTCTTGGAGGAGAAGGTTAGGGTTTTCGCTTTCCTTCTTCGAGTCGATATCTACTTGTCATGTTTATCCGATTTAGTTTACTTAGGAGATAATCCTAGAATATTCCGGACTACGCAAAGATACGTATTTATCTTTGGGAAGGATTTATATTAATCCTTTAGCCTTTTAATTAATTCGCCACCTCCGGGCTTGTGCCCTTCGTGGAGGTGTTTCACATTGTATGTCCTTCGTATAGTGGTTCGGAGGGGTACATCGTCAGGCATAGATTCCAAATCAAAAGTGCACCAGAAATTTAGATCGCCATATGCTAGAGGTCAAGAGCTATAGGGACTAAATTATAAGGTAACTGTGATTACAAGAAATGGAATATTACGTTAACGGTACGTTCATTTTGTTAACCATAATAAGTAAAAAAATATATTAGGATGAATATTTAAATGTTTTCATCAATTAAGGAAAGTCTTCTCATATGAGAAAGACTAAGAGTGTGTTTGGCAAAACTAGTCGGTGGTGGCTGCTAACCGGTGTCTAGTAGCTGTAGCTGCAAGCTGATAGTTGAAGCTGGCATTTACCTCTTCAGACGCGTGCGGTCCGTGTTATCACACCCTTGGTCTCCAGGGGTGCCTTCGGGTTCCAACCTCTAGCATACTGCCCGCTTGGATGTCACTGCTAGGGTTCGAGCCACTAACCAACTAACACGCCGTTCTAAAAAAAAAATAAAAAAAAAAAAAAAAAAAAAAAAAAAAAAAAAAAAAAAAAAAAAAAAAAAAAAAAAAAAAAAAAAAAAAAAAAAAAAAAAAAAAAAAAAAAAAAAAAAAAAAAAAAAAAAAAAAAAAAAAAAAAAAAAAAAAAAAAAAAAAAAAAAAAAAAAAAAAAAAAAAAAAAAAAAAAAAAAAAAAAAAAAAAAAAAAAAAAAAAAAAAAAAAAAAAAAAAAAAAAAAAAAAAAAAAAAAAAAAAAAAAAAAAAAAAAAAAAAAAAAAAAAAAAAAAAAAAAAAAAAAAAAAAAAAAAAAAAAAAAAAAAAAAAAAAAAAAAAAAAAAAAAAAAAAAAAAAAAAAAAAAAAAAAAAAAAAAAAAAAAAAAAAAAAAAAAAAAAAAAAAAAAAAAAAAAAAAAAAAAAAAAAAAAAAAAAAAAAAAAAAAAAAAAAAAAAAAAAAAAAAAAAAAAAAAAAAAAAAAAAAAAAAAAAAAAAAAAAAAAAAAAAAAAAAAAAAAAAAAAAAAAAAAAAAAAAAAAAAAAAAAAAAAAAAAAAAAAAAAAAAAAAAAAAAAAAAAAAAAAAAAAAAAAAAAAAAAAAAAAAAAAAAAAAAAAAAAAAAAAAAAAAAAAAAAAAAAAAAAAAAAAAAAAAAAAAAAAAAAAAAAAAAAAAAAAAAAAAAAAAAAAAAAAAAAAAAAAAAAAAAAAAAAAAAAAAAAAAAAAAAAAAAAAAAAAAAAAAAAAAAAAAAAAAAAAAAAAAAAAAAAAAAAAAAAAAAAAAAAAAAAAAAAAAAAAAAAAAAAAAAAAAAAAAAAAAAAAAAAAAAAAAAAAAAAAAAAAAAAAAAAAAAAAAAAAAAAAAAAAAAAAAAAAAAAAAAAAAAAAAAAAAAAAAAAAAAAAAAAAAAAAAAAAAAAAAAAAAAAAAAAAAAAAAAAAAAAAAAAAAAAAAAAAAAAAAAAAAAAAAAAAAAAAAAAAAAAAAAAAAAAAAAAAAAAAAAAAAAAAAAAAAAAAAAAAAAAAAAAAAAAAAAAAAAAAAAAAAAAAAAAAAAAAAAAAAAAAAAAAAAAAAAAAAAAAAAAAAAAAAAAAAAAAAAAAAAAAAAAAAAAAAAAAAAAAAAAAAAAAAAAAAAAAAAAAAAAAAAAAAAAAAAAAAAAAAAAAAAAAAAAAAAAAAAAAAAAAAAAAAAAAAAAAAAAAAAAAAAAAAAAAAAAAAAAAAAAAAAAAAAAAAAAAAAAAAAAAAAAAAAAAAAAAAAAAAAAAAAAAAAAAAAAAAAAAAAAAAAAAAAAAAAAAAAAAAAAAAAAAAAAAAAAAAAAAAAAAAAAAAAAAAAAAAAAAAAAAAAAAAAAAAAAAAAAAAAAAAAAAAAAAAAAAAAAAAAAAAAAAAAAAAAAAAAAAAAAAAAAAAAAAAAAAAAAAAAAAAAAAAAAAAAAAAAAAAAAAAAAAAAAAAAAAAAAAAAAAAAAAAAAAAAAAAAAAAAAAAAAAAAAAAAAAAAAAAAAAAAAAAAAAAAAAAAAAAAAAAAAAAAAAAAAAAAAAAAAAAAAAAAAAAAAAAAAAAAAAAAAAAAAAAAAAAAAAAAAAAAAAAAAAAAAAAAAAAAAAAAAAAAAAAAAAAAAAAAAAAAAAAAAAAAAAAAAAAAAAAAAAAAAAAAAAAAAAAAAAAAAAAAAAAAAAAAAAAAAAAAAAAAAAAAAAAAAAAAAAAAAAAAAAAAAAAAAAAAAAAAAAAAAAAAAAAAAAAAAAAAAAAAAAAAAAAAAAAAAAAAAAAAAAAAAAAAAAAAAAAAAAAAAAAAAAAAAAAAAAAAAAAAAAAAAAAAAAAAAAAAAAAAAAAAAAAAAAAAAAAAAAAAAAAAAAAAAAAAAAAAAAAAAAAAAAAAAAAAAAAAAAAAAAAAAAAAAAAAAAAAAAAAAAAAAAAAAAAAAAAAAAAAAAAAAAAAAAAGGCAATCTGAACTGCTGGGTCATTGTATCTATGAGGCTTAACCAGCTCCTCATCCAGTTTGCTGATAAACCATCGGTTGTTGGTCGTTTCAGCACACCTTCTTCTTATGCTCAGGATGAACCCAGTGGACGCCTTTTCAAGTTCAGATAGACGAAAGAACAGCTGGGTATTTTGAAAATTTGTGAAGAAAATACCAGCTGGATTCTCTATCACTCTCCCTTCCTCAAAGACACTTCTTGGAGGAAGTCTGGTGTTTAAAGCAGCATCACCAGAGATAGGAGGAAGGTCAACAGTCGATGTTCGATGCTCCATCTTCCTCTTTCTTTGAACTTGCCTTCCAGCTGAGGTAGAGATGGCTGCTGGAGTACCGAACACTTGCCTCAGCATGGGCAAGTCCACCTTGAACTTTGTTTCAAACTCCAGTGCTTTCTTGAAGTATTCTTTCAGCATGCTTTGGAGCTGCTGGTAGCTGGCAGTCTTTTTATCTTTCACCAGCATGTACACTTCCACCCATTCTGAAGCACCTAAGTTGGTTACTTTGACCCCTTCCAACTTGGTTGGCTTGCCAGCGCCTTCTCTTAAGATCTTCAGGTTGGTCTTTAGGCCCATTTCAGCTTTAAAGGCCTCAGCGGCAATAATTCTTTGAGGCCTGACTCGATCATCCATCAGCTTCAACCACTTAGCCTTTTCTTGTTCAAACTTGGCTCTCTTCTCGCTGACTTGCACTTCAACATCAGCATGCTTTTGTCTGTACAAGGCTTCAGCTCCACCAGTTTTTAAAATCATTCTTTGCTCATCATCTAGCTGATCTTTTTCAAGGAAAGGTAGCTGCTTGATAAATTCAAGATTTTTTCTTTCATTCTCTTGATTTTCTTTAATCATCTCTACTTCTGAGCAGTTTTCAACTTGCTTATTGTACCAGCTGGTCAGAGTAGAGATTAGTCTTTCGGACTCATTTTCTTTCACATCTACAGCAATCTCCGCATATTTGGTGAGATCATTCAGCTGATGCTCCACCCTTTCCAACCTATCAGCAGAGTAGGTGGAGTATGAAATGCCCAGATCTTTAGCAGTTTGAGGTTCGATTTCAGAGGGAATTGTGAAAGATAGGGAGTATTTCCTTGGATCTATCAGTAGCCATTTCAGCATCAAATCCAACCTTCCATGCTTTTTCAAGCTCTTTAGGGTCAAACTCCTCCCTATCAGCAGCAGGAGGTGCATTAAATATAACCACTTGTTGCTCCCCCTCAATACCAGCTGGGGGAGCTTCATCATTTCCATCTTTTTCATTCTCCCCCTCAACACCAGCAGGGGAATTTTCAACACTTGCTTCCTTTTCTATCTCCCCCTCAGCACCAGCAGGGGGAACATCATCAGCTGTTGTTGTGTCGTCCATTTCTAGTACACCTTCAGCAGAGTCTTCATAAATTTGGGCAACTGCCTTGTTGACTGCTTCAGTTACCAGATCTAGAACAGCAGCATCAACTTTCTCCCCCTTGGAAGTTGTATTGTTAATAACAACTTCCACAGTCGCTGGCTGTTTAGGTTGTTGGTTCACAAGCTGCACCAACATTTTCTTAATCTCATCAACTTCTGACTCCAGTTTGATTTGCCTCTGGCGATCTTCCTCAGTAAAGGATGGAGAAGAGATTGGAAGATTAGCCACTTGCTTTTCCAAGGCATGAATTGCCTTAGTGTTGTTGTTGACTTGAGTGGACAGCTTCTTGATACTAGCAGCAGCAGCCTTGCTGGTAGAGGCTGCCTTCATTGCTGAGTAGCTGGTGGAGTTGGCACATTTCACCAGCGACAAAGCCTTAGATCGAAGGACCTGCTGATCATGTTTGATAGCTTTGGTGGCTTCATTGATTTTGTGTTGATCAGCAGCCATGGAGATGAATTTTTCTTTAATCATCTCTACTTCTGAGCAGTTTTCAACTTGCTTATTGTACCAGCTGGTCAGAGTAGAGATTAGTCTTTCGGACTCATTTTCTTTCACATCTACAGCAATCTCCGCATATTTGGTGAGATCATTCAGCTGATGCTCCACCCTTTCCAACCTATCAGCAGAGTAGGTGGAGTATGAAATGCCCAGATCTTTAGCAGTTTGAGGTTCGATTTCAGAGGGAATCGAGGATGAACAGCCAGGAACACTTGAGAAGGAAGAAGGCATGCCAAGAGAGAGCATGGTGTTCACTGGTCGCATTGGAGGAGTCTTGGGTCTTGCAGTACTTTCACTAGTCACTGCAGCGTCAATAGCAATATTTTCATTAGTGGCTGCTATTTCACCAGCAACAGCAGCATCATTATTTTTATCTTCCTCCATGTCACTTGCTTCCAATTCATCAGCATGACTGGAATCTAGTTGAAAGTCATCAATATTACCCAACTCAAAATCACTTTCCTCATCAATAGTTATTACATCATCAATTTCTTTATCGCCATCACCAGCACCTTCAGCTTCACCCAAATCAACAATGCTGGCATCCACCTCAGCATGCTCACTCAAACCAACTCTTTCAATTTCACCAACTTGCTCCTGCCTTTCCAAAGAGAAATTTAAAGGGTTTGGAGAATTTGGTGCCTCTGTTTCAGTTTGTTGCTGCTCTAAATTTTCAACAGCAGCAGGGGTTTCCTCATCAATAAGAGAAAGTTGAGAGGATTCCAACCCCTTAATCATCACACCTTTTGCTGATTTCTTCTTTCTTTTTGTAACATCGGCAGCGGAGGATGATGGAGCAGCAGATTTGGTGGACTTGGTTCTTGCCTTCTTTGGTGTTTTTGCACTGGTATCAGTGATCACAAAGGAAGATGGTGCAATCTCACTGCCACCAACCCTTTTATACATGGAGGGATAAGAGGAGAATAGAACTTCTTTCATCTGAGGAGTTAGAGAGGCAAACTTGCTATCAAAGAGATTGCTATCACATGCTGGCTGTTTGTAGACAGAGGGACCAATTCTTGGTGCTTTGCAGATAGTAGCACCAAATTGGTTGTACTTTTCCCTCAACTCTTGTTTGAAAATGAGAGAAAAGAATCTTGTGAATGGAATTGTGTAGGAACGATTGCTTGCTTGGACTTTAGCCTTCATGTCTTCAAAAATGACTGAGGCGAAATCGATAAATCTTCCTGTGGCTAATGCATGAATAATTTGCATATTTGCTGCTGTGGCTTGGTCATGAGATCCAGAATTGCCTCCCAAGCATTGAATAACATGAGAAAAAAGTAATCTCCATACACCAGGGAGATTTTTCTTGGTGGGGTTGCTGGGAACAACTTCTGGGTTTTCCAAATTTGCACCATACCCAATGGTTGGCAACCACTCCTTCCATTGTTCAACAGTTGCAGGAGTTACAAAAGGTTTTTCTTTTGTTTGGTCAGGTAGACCAAGAGCTGTTCGAAGAATTTTGGGTGTTATGGATATGCGAACCTGCTTTCTTTTAATGGTGCCAGAAATAGCACCAATGCTTACGTGATAATCACACGTCCACCAAAATTCTCTAAGAAGATAGACATACATATCTTCTGGGTCAGCATAAATGGCACTGCTTGCTGGACATGCCTTTATAAAATCCAGCATTTGTTGGTATCCAGAGATACCAGATGGAACTTCAATGGACCCCAAATAATTATTAGGTTTAATTGAGATTGTATGAGCCTGAAATTTGGCTTTGGAGGAGGGAGCAATTTTCTCAGGGTCAAAGGTTTTCGAATGCATGTAAAGGGGAACATTTTTAAGAGCCTTTTGAGTAGCCAGATCATCGGGCAACTCAACATAGGTAGGAGATTTAGGTTGTTGTTCGGATGAAGAAGCCATTTTAGTTCGAGATTGAGAAATGAGAGAGGAAGATGAATAGTGAGAAGAGAGAAGGGTTTTTAAGAATTTTGAGAGATTTTAAGAATTTTGAGAGATTTGAGAAGAGAGAAGGGTTTTTAAGAATTTGAGAGATTTGGAGAGTAAGAAAGAGAAGGGGAAATGTGAGAGTATGAAAATGGTGATAGAAGAGGATTAGAATTATATAGAGTTTAGACAATCTGGTTACCTTTTTTTTTTTTTTTTTTTTTTTTTTTTTTTTTTTTTTTTTTTTTTTTTTTTTTTTTTTTTTTTTTTTTTTTTTTTTTTTTTTTTTTTTTTTTTTTTTTTTTTTTTTTTTTTTTTTTTTTTTTTTTTTTTTTTTTTTTTTTTTTTTTTTTTTTTTTTTTTTTTTTTTTTTTTTTTTTTTTTTTTTTTTTTTTTTTTTTTTTTTTTTTTTTTTTTTTTTTTTTTTTTTTTTTTTTTTTTTTTTTTTTTTTTTTTTTTTTTTTTTTTTTTTTTTTTTTTTTTTTTTTTTTTTTTTTTTTTTTTTTTTTTTTTTTTTTTTTTTTTTTTTTTTTTTTTTTTTTTTTTTTTTTTTTTTTTTTTTTTTTTTTTTTTTTTTTTTTTTTTTTTTTTTTTTTTTTTTTTTTTTTTTTTTTTTTTTTTTTTTTTTTTTTTTTTTTTTTTTTTTTTTTTTTTTTTTTTTTTTTTTTTTTTTTTTTTTTTTTTTTTTTTTTTTTTTTTTTTTTTTTTTTTTTTTTTTTTTTTTTTTTTTTTTTTTTTTTTTTTTTTTTTTTTTTTTTTTTTTTTTTTTTTTTTTTTTTTTTTTTTTTTTTTTTTTTTTTTTTTTTTTTTTTTTTTTTTTTTTTTTTTTTTTTTTTTTTTTTTTTTTTTTTTTTTTTTTTTTTTTTTTTTTTTTTTTTTTTTTTTTTTTTTTTTTTTTTTTTTTTTTTTTTTTTTTTTTTTTTTTTTTTTTTTTTTTTTTTTTTTTTTTTTTTTTTTTTTTTTTTTTTTTTTTTTTTTTTTTTTTTTTTTTTTTTTTTTTTTTTTTTTTTTTTTTTTTTTTTTTTTTTTTTTTTTTTTTTTTTTTTTTTTTTTTTTTTTTTTTTTTTTTTTTTTTTTTTTTTTTTTTTTTTTTTTTTTTTTTTTTTTTTTTTTTTTTTTTTTTTTTTTTTTTTTTTTTTTTTTTTTTTTTTTTTTTTTTTTTTTTTTTTTTTTTTTTTTTTTTTTTTTTTTTTTTTTTTTTTTTTTTTTTTTTTTTTTTTTTTTTTTTTTTTTTTTTTTTTTTTTTTTTTTTTTTTTTTTTTTTTTTTTTTTTTTTTTTTTTTTTTTTTTTTTTTTTTTTTTTTTTTTTTTTTTTTTTTTTTTTTTTTTTTTTTTTTTTTTTTTTTTTTTTTTTTTTTTTTTTTTTTTTTTTTTTTTTTTTTTTTTTTTTTTTTTTTTTTTTTTTTTTTTTTTTTTTTTTTTTTTTTTTTTTTTTTTTTTTTTTTTTTTTTTTTTTTTTTTTTTTTTTTTTTTTTTTTTTTTTTTTTTTTTTTTTTTTTTTTTTTTTTTTTTTTTTTTTTTTTTTTTTTTTTTTTTTTTTTTTTTTTTTTTTTTTTTTTTTTTTTTTTTTTTTTTTTTTTTTTTTTTTTTTTTTTTTTTTTTTTTTTTTTTTTTTTTTTTTTTTTTTTTTTTTTTTTTTTTTTTTTTTTTTTTTTTTTTTTTTTTTTTTTTTTTTTTTTTTTTTTTTTTTTTTTTTTTTTTTTTTTTTTTTTTTTTTTTTTTTTTTTTTTTTTTTTTTTTTTTTTTTTTTTTTTTTTTTTTTTTTTTTTTTTTTTTTTTTTTTTTTTTTTTTTTTTTTTTTTTTTTTTTTTTTTTTTTTTTTTTTTTTTTTTTTTTTTTTTTTTTTTTTTTTTTTTTTTTTTTTTTTTTTTTTTTTTTTTTTTTTTTTTTTTTTTTTTTTTTTTTTTTTTTTTTTTTTTTTTTAGTCTTTACCAGCAGCCGTTTGCTGTTGGACTAGATAGAGACTTTTAGCTCTCTATTGCTATTTATGTTCAGCGAGTAAGATACTCTTGAGCTCGCTGAACGATATTTTTGACCATAAGGTCACTTTTCAACATATAAGAGAGATGTATGTTGAAGCATCAGCAGACATGACAAGTCATGTTGCTGATTCACCATTCAGCATTCCCAACTTGCTGACCAGATATTTAAACCTGGTTTCATCTAAAGGTTTAGTGAAGATATCAGCTAGTTGGTCATCAGTGGGGATGAAGTAGATTTCAACATCCCCTTTCATGACATGGTCACGAATGAAATGGTACCTAATGTCAATGTGTTTGGTCTTAGAATGCTGAACAGGATTATGTGTGATTGCAATAGCACTTGTATTGTCACACATAATAGGGATCTTAGAGAATTCTAAGTCATAGTCAGCGAGTTGGTTTTTCATCCATAGGACTTGTGCACAACAACTCGCTGCTGATACATATTCTGCTTCAGCAGTGGAGATGGAAACTGTATGCTGTTTCTTACTAGACCAACTAGTCAGCTTCCCCCCCAACAGTTGACATCCACCACTGGTACTTTTCCTATCTAACATGCAGCCAGCATAGTCAGAGTCAGAATATGCAACTAGGTCAAAATTGGAGTCTTTGGGATACCAGAGACCCAATGTTGAAGTACCTTTTAGGTACTTGAAAATTCGCTTAACAGCGAGAAGATGGGATTCTCTAGGTGAGGCTTGATATCTTGCACATAAGCATGTAGCGAACGTGATATCAGGACGACTCGCTGTGAGATACATCAGCGAGCCAATCATTCCCCGATAGAGAGTGGGATTCACATGCTTGCCATCAGGATCAGCATGAAGATTATTGGGAGGAGACATAGGAGTGGCCTTAGTAGTGACATTAGACATGTCAAATTTGGCCAGCATGTCTCGAATGTACTTTTCCTGATTAAGGAAAATCCCATTTGGAAGTTGACGAATTTGAAGACCAAGAAAGAAGGTCAGCTCACCCATCATGCTCATCTCAAAATGAGAGGACATCAGTGAGCTGAACTTGGTGCAAAGTTTCTTGCTGGAGGACCCAAAAATGATGTCATCTACATATATCTGAACATATAGGACATCAGCACCCTTTTTATAGATGAAGAGGGTGCTGTCAATGGATCCTCGCTGAAACTTATTAGAAAGAAGAAATTCAGAGAGAGTGTCATACCAAGCTCTGGGAGCTTGTTTAAGACCATAGAGTGCCTTATAAAGGCGATAGACATGGTGTGGCTTGGCTGGATCTTCAAAACCAGGTGGCTGCTCAACATAAACTTCCTCATCGAGTTTTCCATTTAGGAAAGCACTCTTTACATCCATTTGATATACAGTGAAGTTTCTGTAAGCAGCATGTGCCAAGAATAAGCGAATTGCTTCTAATCGGGCCACTGGTGCAAAGGTTTCATCGTAATCAACACCTTCTTCTTGAAGGTAACCTTGTGCAACCAGCCTGGCCTTGTTACGAGTAACAACACCATCTTCGTCCATTTTATTTCTATAAACCCATTTAGTTCCAATGGGTTCTTTTCCAGGAGGTAGAGGAACCAAAAACCAGACATTCTGTCTTTTGAATTGGGTTAGTTCCTCTTGCATGGCAGCAACCCATGAGGGGTCAACCATTGCTTCTCCTATATTTTTGGGAGTGATCATAGATAAGAAGTTTACATACAGACATGTATTTCTTGTCGCTGATCGAGTAATAATCCCCTGCTGAGGATTACCAATGACTTGGTGAGCTGGATGACTAGATGTCCACTTAAGTGCAGGAGCACTTGAGACACCAAGTTGAGTGGCAGCGGAAATTGGAGCTATGGGATCAGCAGGAGCATTATAAGAAGAGAGGTCAATGGTAAGAATGGGTTCAGGAGAATGATCAGCAGAGCCATTCGACTGATTTGAGTTATCATTGATGGCGGAGTCTTCAGCAGACTCCATTTCTTCAGCATTTGCTGAAGCATCATGAAACTCTTCCTCAGTAGAGTCATCAGCATGCACGTCATCAGCCAGTGATCTAGGTTTGGCTGATGCTGCATGGATTGATCTTAAGATAGGCTCAACTGGCTCAATCGAGTAGATATGAGCAGCAACTTGCTCTAGTTCAGCATTAGCTGAACTATCCTTTGTGATATGCTGAATAGTATCAGGCAGCGAGCAAGAAGCATCAACAAATAAGTCAGCTTCCTCAGTAAGAGGGTCAGCTTGCTCATTAAAAATGACCTCAGACGAAGAAGATTGAATGTCCTTTAGGGCTGACGAACTTTCATCAAAAGTAACATGAATAGATTCATCAACTTTTTGAAGGCGAGTATTGAATACTCTGAATGCCTTGCTGATGGACGAATACCCAAGAAAGTATCCATCATCAGCTTTAGGATCAAATTTACCTAGGTGATCCTTGTTGTTTAAGATGAAGACAGGACATCCAAATACGTGGAAGTATTTGATTTGAGGTTTCTTACCTTTCAGCACCTCATACGCTGTCTTGTCATGTCTTTTAATTATTAGACATCTATTTTGAGTATGACAAGCAGTGTTGACAGCTTCAGCCCAGAATTTACTAGGCAAAGAAGACTCACTGAGCATGGTGCGTGCTGCTTCGATGAGAGTTCTATTTCTCCTTTCAGCGACACCATTTTGCTCAGGAGTTCTGGTGGAAGAGAAATTTTGTGAGATCCCTTGATCAGCACAAAAAGCTTCAAGAGTGTGGTTTCTGAACTCAGTACCATGATCGCTTCTAAGTTCTTTCACCCTTATGCTGTTGAGATTTTCCATTTTCTTGATGAAATTTATAATCTCTTCAGCAGCATCACTCTTGGAATGAAGAAAGATGGTCCAAGTGTATCGTGAGTATTCATCCACGATTACTAAAGTGTATTTGCTACCCTTTAGACTTTGGACATTCACTGGACCAAAAAGGTCCATGTGAAGAAGATGAAAGCAGCCAGAGATAGAATTGGCCTGCTTGGTTTTGAAAGTTGCTCTGTGGCTTTTACCTTTTTCACAAGCACCACAAAGTCTATCCTTTTCAAATGAAAGATAAGGGAGACCACGAACAAGGTTCTTTTTGGCCAGAGAGTTAATGGTTTTGAAATTCACATGCGACATACGCTTGTGCCATAACCAATTTAGTTCAGCAGCTGACTTAGCAAAGAAACAAGTCTCACTATCAGTCTTGATAGGAGTGAAGTCAACCAGATATACATCTCGTTTTCTTGGAGCAACCAAGACTACTTCTTTGTTTACATTTACTACAGTGCCTTGATGTTTATCAAGAATCACTTTGTAGTCAGCATCACAAAGTTGACTTATGCTGATGAGATTATGTTTTAATCCATTGACATAAGCGACTTTGTTGAACTTAATGAGCCCATTTGAGAGAAGACCATAACCTTCAGTTTGTCCAGTGGAATTGTCACCAAACACTACAGTAGGGCCAGCAGCCTCTACGTAGTTATCCAGCAGGGTCTTTGAGCCAGTCATGTGTTTTGAACAGCCACTGTCCAAGTACCACACACCTTTTCCCAGCGAGCCCTGCATGGATTTAACAGAAGGATTTAGATGGGTTCATTGTTGAACTCACTGACGGACATGTCAGCAGGATTAAAGTAAGGGGCTTCAGGGATGACAGGAGTGGATTCAGAATTTTCCTCTTCAGTGCCATTTGAAGTATGAGAAAGAGAAAGAGCACTTGAGTCAGCAGTCTCATCACTTGGATGAGAATCAACCAGCTGATGATCAGGAAGCATGTCACTAGTGACCTCATTTGTGAAGAATTGATCAGCAGAGGTATAAGTAACAGTGTTTCCAGTATCAAGAACAGTCAAGCCACTGACTCGATTGTTGTTCCCATACTCGATCAGAATGCTGCCTTGAGCATTAGTGATTATCTCTTGAGAGAGAGGAAAGGAGATACGCTGAGCAGCAATGAAGTCAGCAATGTTTTCCTCAGTGAGATCGGTTGACTCTCCTACACTATTCCTATGATCAGCAGAGGTATAACTTTCGCTGACCATAGTTGAGGAGGAAGCAGCCGCTGAAGAAGAAGGATTAGGTTGAATGTCAACTTCAGGAGCATCCCTGGAGTTGTCACAATCAGAGGCAACATGACCTCTGCTGCCACATATGTAGCATTTTTTAACAGAGGTGCTGCCTTTTTGATTTTGAAGGAAAAATTCCTTCAATTGAGAGGAAAGGTCATTAACTTGCTGAGCTAGCTTGTTAATTTTAGGGTCAACGGAGGAAGATGCCTTTTTCTTTTGCTTAGACTTTTGCTTATGCTTAAGTGTAAGCTGAGGCATCTTAGGAGCAGGACCCAAAATGGACTTACCTTTTGGATCCTCAGATTGAGAGGTAGAGGGGATTTTCGATCCCTTAACTACACTCCATGCTAGATTAACAGCAGGGTGAGAAGAAGAAGAAGGACCCTGCTGAGATGGATGCACTCTTTTGGGAGTGATCGATCTAGGTTTCTGATTAGGAGTAGCAGACCTCATTTGCCGATGAGGTAGGTACTGCCTATTAGGAGTTATTGATCTCACTTGCTGATGAGGCAAGTGTCCTCTTTGAGGAGTGATAGGCCTTACTTGCTGATGAGGCAAGTGTCCTCTTTGAGGAGTGATAGGCCTTACTTGCTGATGAGGCAAGTGTCCTCTTTGAGGAGTGATAGGCCTAACTTGCTGATGGGGCAAGTGTCCTCTTTGAGGAGTGATAGGCCTAACTTGCTGATGGGGCAAGTGTCCTCTTTGAGGAGTGATAGGCCTAACTTGCTGATGGGGCAAGTGTCCTCTTTGAGGAGTGATAGGCCTAACTTGCTGATGGGGCAAGTGTCCTCTTTGAGGAGTGATAGGCCTAACTTGCTGATGGGGCAAGTGTCCTCTTTGAGGAGTGATAGGCCTAACTTGCTGATGGGGCAAGTGTCCTCTTTGAGGAGTGATAGGCCTAACTTGCTGATGGGGCAAGTGTCCTCTTTGAGGAGTGATAGGCCTAACTTGCTGATGGGGCAAGTGTCCTCTTTGAGGAGTGATAGGCCTAACTTGCTGATGGGGCAAGTGTCCTCTTTGAGGAGTGATAGGCCTAACTTGCTGATGGGGCAAGTGTCCTCTTTGAGGAGTGATAGGCCTAACTTGCTGATGGGGCAAGTGTCCTCTTTGAGGAGTGATAGGCCTAACTTGCTGATGGGGCAAGTGTCCTCTTTGAGGAGTGATAGGCCTAACTTGCTGATGGGGCAAGTGTCCTCTTTGAGGAGTGATAGGCCTAACTTGCTGATGGGGCAAGTGTCCTCTTTGAGGAGTGATAGGCCTAACTTGCTGATG
This sequence comes from Erigeron breviscapus, assembly GCA_034093135.1. Lineage (NCBI taxonomy): Eukaryota > Viridiplantae > Streptophyta > Magnoliopsida > Asterales > Asteraceae > Erigeron > Erigeron breviscapus. Next base: position 26,629,954 of record CM067168.1, read on the forward strand.
GGGCAAGTGTCCTCTTTGAGGAGTGATAGGCCTAACTTGCTGATGGGGCAAGTGTCCTCTTTGAGGAGTGATAGGCCTAACTTGCTGATGGGGCAAGTGTCCTCTTTGAGGAGTGATAGGCCTAACTTGCTGATGGGGCAAGTGTCCTCAGCAGGATTAGATGGGTCGCTGGTAGTACCAGCTTCCATTTCATTGTGGTAATTGTTAAGACCCCTAACAAAATACCATTTCTTCATCTCTTCAGGAGAGATGACAGTAGATGGAGGAATAGAAATTTCAGGCTTCACCTCATCATTAAACAAGTCAGAGAGAGAGGCAGCGGCATTGAAGTCACCGCCTATTACTACCTGTACTTGGGCAGGGACTTGTTCGTTTAGGCACTGGTGGTGAAACCTGGAAGCTTTTGACCAGGAGGTCACAATCTTCTTAAGGTTGGCAACTTCAAGCTTGAGTTTTTCATTCTCAAGTTGAACCTTTTGTGCCAACAACTCATGAGATTGAAGTTCAACGTGAACATTTCTCAACTCATTGAGTTTTTCAGATTTTTCACTTAACTCCAAGGAAGTAGAGTCAAGCTTAGATTGGACATCAGCTCGTATAGATTCAACGAACTGAAAGTCACAAAGAAGAGATTCGAAGATTTTTGGTTTATCTTCTTCAGAAGCAGAGGAGTGAGCACAAACCTTTTTAATGGTGACGTTCACCCACTGACTTGAGGAGACTTGATCTCTTGTCAAAGCATCTCCATCAGCGAGCGCCATAAGGCACATGGCGTCAACATATTCTTCACTGTCTGAATCGTCTGATTCAGCCCAGTCGTGCTCTTCAGCTACCAGCCCTTTTGCTGGTGTTTTGGCCTCTTCCATTTCAGCAACCTTGGCCTTCAGCTGATAGTATTTATTCCTGTACTCATCAGCAGGTTTGGAAGGGTTAGTTTTAGGAGTAGCAGGAGTTGGTAGGGCAACTCTGCACTCCTTTTGGTAGTGGCCTTTTCTACCACATCTCCAGCACTCCTCTTGAGTTTTGTCAACAGGAGGCTTATATGGAGCAACCGACCTACGGTTGTTCCATTTACGGGAGTACCTCTTACCAGCAACTAAGGCAAAATCCATGAAGTCGCTGAACATCTCTTGTTTCTCTTCAGCATCAAGATCATCAACAAGAGATTGAATAGGTAGAAGAGCTGGCACTAGTATTAAGATTACTGGGCTCAGCAGAGATAAGGGCCAAAGGGTCAAGAGCAGAATGAGAAGAAGAGGAAACAGAAGAAGAAGAGGGACCCGCACGATGCTGTGCATCAGCGGCAGCTCTAAGATTTTGAGCAAGAGCTCTTTCTTCGAACTGGAGCATGCCAAAGAGAGACTCAAGGTTAAGACCATTGAGTCGCTCAGTGGTTCTGAGGATTTGTCTCAGACCTTGCCACTTGATAGGTAAACTATCAAGAAATTTGTGGCATACCTCAAAATCATCATGAGAGATACCAACAGTGGTCATGTCGTTCAGCAACCCTTTAAATCGGGTATATGAACCATTTAGACCTTCGTTGGGGAGGGAAAAGAAATTTTCATAAGCTCTTTTTAAGTCTATCTTTTTAGTGGCAATGGTAGCAGCAGAGCCTTCATTCATGCTAACCAATCTATCCCAAACTTCTTTTGAAGAGGGATATCTAATAACCACTTTCATGAGGTCAGTGGAGAAGAGTGCTGACAATCATGTTTTTGAGCCTTGCATCAAGATTAACAAGTCTCCTTTCATCGTCAGTCCATTGAACCTCTGGTTTGACGATGTCAATCACAATCTCAGGAGCGTCAACAGTTGCTCCTGGTGTTCTTTGAATCAGAGTGGGGATATAAGGACCGACGGTCAGAATAGACATAAGATAGGGTTCCACACCCACTATATGTAGTAACATTCTTTCCTTCCAAGACCCAAAGTCATCGGGCTCGAATCTTGGAGGGACTGATACGTAACCGAAGTCACGTGTGTTAACAAGGGTGGGAACAGCAGTCATGTTCTTGTTTTAAGAAGAGATTAAGAGAGAAATTTAAGAAAAATAAGTATGCAAACGGATCTTTGTTTCAATGATTTAGAAACGATGGCTCTGATACCACTTGACAGTCCTTGATTTGCACACTTATATTATGATTATCTTAGACAAGAAAGTAAGAACAGAAAGTAAAGAATATAAACAAGAACACGTTCAATTGTAAGAAAACTAAGCAAGTCTAATCATATGTATCATTGATTAAACGATGAATACATGGTCGATATTACAACTTGTCTTACAAGAATACAAATGAACTAGGTAATTGCTAAGCCTAGAAAGGAAGAAAGAAACTTAAGCAATTGCAAATAAAGTGACACACACTTTGTGGTGATAAAACACAGTGTAAATGGTGCGGCTGTGTTGCTTTATATAGAAAGGAATTAGGGCAACACAGCCTTACAATGATAGTGATGTGATGGTGGTTGTCGACGTTCCATTGGCTCTAAGTACTTGGATCCAGGAGCCTTTGTCTTCTTTACCAAAACGGGTGTGAGAGAGAAACCCTTGTGTTTTGGTCCACCTGCATCTTTTCCTTTTAGGGTAAAATACAGTTGGATGAACCACCATATGACTCTTGTCTTCTTTTGGTTTGAAATCTTCCCGCCTTGACCAACAATTTGGAAAGCAAACCACCCGCTGACGAGAGTCAATGACTCGCTGATAACTCGCTGACGACCACGTCAGCGACCAAGTCTGGTCAGCGAATCCTTGACTCAACAGATAAAATATATAAAATGATTAATATGGACATAAAAAAAAGCATTATCACTTTAATTAATACTTAAATTCAGTAATTGACAAGTAGTCTAAAACATAGTATAAGAAACTCTTTTGATGTGTACAAAGGCACACCACATCTTTTGTGATTATAAATAGTTACAAAATGTACACTCACAGTAAACAAACAAGAGGTAACACATGGTTTATCTCATCATCATCAACAACTAAAAAAAAAAAAAAAGAAAAAAAAAAAAAAAAAAAAAAAAAAAAAAAAAAAAAAAAAAAAAAAAAAAAAAAAAAAAAAAAAAAAAAAAAAAAAAAAAAAAAAAAAAAAAAAAAAAAAAAAAAAAAAAAAAAAAAAAAAAAAAAAAAAAAAAAAAAAAAAAAAAAAAAAAAAAAAAAAAAAAAAAAAAAAAAAAAAAAAAAAAAAAAAAAAAAAAAAAAAAAAAAAAAAAAAAAAAAAAAAAAAAAAAAAAAAAAAAAAAAAAAAAAAAAAAAAAAAAAAAAAAAAAAAAAAAAAAAAAAAAAAAAAAAAAAAAAAAAAAAAAAAAAAAAAAAAAAAAAAAAAAAAAAAAAAAAAAAAAAAAAAAAAAAAAAAAAAAAAAAAAAAAAAAAAAAAAAAAAAAAAAAAAAAAAAAAAAAAAAAAAAAAAAAAAAAAAAAAAAAAAAAAAAAAAAAAAAAAAAAAAAAAAAAAAAAAAAAAAAAAAAAAAAAAAAAAAAAAAAAAAAAAAAAAAAAAAAAAAAAAAAAAAAAAAAAAAAAAAAAAAAAAAAAAAAAAAAAAAAAAAAAAAAAAAAAAAAAAAAAAAAAAAAAAAAAAAAAAAAAAAAAAAAAAAAAAAAAAAAAAAAAAAAAAAAAAAAAAAAAAAAAAAAAAAAAAAAAAAAAAAAAAAAAAAAAAAAAAAAAAAAAAAAAAAAAAAAAAAAAAAAAAAAAAAAAAAAAAAAAAAAAAAAAAAAAAAAAAAAAAAAAAAAAAAAAAAAAAAAAAAAAAAAAAAAAAAAAAAAAAAAAAAAAAAAAAAAAAAAAAAAAAAAAAAAAAAAAAAAAAAAAAAAAAAAAAAAAAAAAAAAAAAAAAAAAAAAAAAAAAAAAAAAAAAAAAAAAAAAAAAAAAAAAAAAAAAAAAAAAAAAAAAAAAAAAAAAAAAAAAAAAAAAAAAAAAAAAAAAAAAAAAAAAAAAAAAAAAAAAAAAAAAAAAAAAAAAAAAAAAAAAAAAAAAAAAAAAAAAAAAAAAAAAAAAAAAAAAAAAAAAAAAAAAAAAAAAAAAAAAAAAAAAAAAAAAAAAAAAAAAAAAAAAAAAAAAAAAAAAAAAAAAAAAAAAAAAAAAAAAAAAAAAAAAAAAAAAAAAAAAAAAAAAAAAAAAAAAAAAAAAAAAAAAAAAAAAAAAAAAAAAAAAAAAAAAAAAAAAAAAAAAAAAAAAAAAAAAAAAAAAAAAAAAAAAAAAAAAAAAAAAAAAAAAAAAAAAAAAAAAAAAAAAAAAAAAAAAAAAAAAAAAAAAAAAAAAAAAAAAAAAAAAAAAAAAAAAAAAAAAAAAAAAAAAAAAAAAAAAAAAAAAAAAAAAAAAAAAAAAAAAAAAAAAAAAAAAAAAAAAAAAAAAAAAAAAAAAAAAAAAAAAAAAAAAAAAAAAAAAAAAAAAAAAAAAAAAAAAAAAAAAAAAAAAAAAAAAAAAAAAAAAAAAAAAAAAAAAAAAAAAAAAAAAAAAAAAAAAAAAAAAAAAAAAAAAAAAAAAAAAAAAAAAAAAAAAAAAAAAAAAAAAAAAAAAAAAAAAAAAAAAAAAAAAAAAAAAAAAAAAAAAAAAAAAAAAAAAAAAAAAAAAAAAAAAAAAAAAAAAAAAAAAAAAAAAAAAAAAAAAAAAAAAAAAAAAAAAAAAAAAAAAAAAAAAAAAAAAAAAAAAAAAAAAAAAAAAAAAAAAAAAAAAAAAAAAAAAAAAAAAAAAAAAAAAAAAAAAAAAAAAAAAAAAAAAAAAAAAAAAAAAAAAAAAAAAAAAAAAAAAAAAAAAAAAAAAAAAAAAAAAAAAAAAAAAAAAAAAAAAAAAAAAAAAAAAAAAAAAAAAAAAAAAAAAAAAAAAAAAAAAAAAAAAAAAAAAAAAAAAAAAAAAAAAAAAAAAAAAAAAAAAAAAAAAAAAAAAAAAAAAAAAAAAAAAAAAAAAAAAAAAAAAAAAAAAAAAAAAAAAAAAAAAAAAAAAAAAAAAAAAAAAAAAAAAAAAAAAAAAAAAAAAAAAAAAAAAAAAAAAAAAAAAAAAAAAAAAAAAAAAAAAAAAAAAAAAAAAAAAAAAAAAAAAAAAAAAAAAAAAAAAAAAAAAAAAAAAAAAAAAAAAAAAAAAAAAAAAAAAAAAAAAAAAAAAAAAAAAAAAAAAAAAAAAAAAAAAAAAAAAAAAAAAAAAAAAAAAAAAAAAAAAAAAAAAAAAAAAAAAAAAAAAAAAAAAAAAAAAAAAAAAAAAAAAAAAAAAAAAAAAAAAAAAAAAAAAAAAAAAAAAAAAAAAAAAAAAAAAAAAAAAAAAAAAAAAAAAAAAAAAAAAAAAAAAAAAAAAAAAAAAAAAAAAAAAAAAAAAAAAAAAAAAAAAAAAAAAAAAAAAAAAAAAAAAAAAAAAAAAAAAAAAAAAAAAAAAAAAAAAAAAAAAAAAAAAAAAAAAAAAAAAAAAAAAAAAAAAAAAAAAAAAAAAAAAAAAAAAAAAAAAAAAAAAAAAAAAAAAAAAAAAAAAAAAAAAAAAAAAAAAAAAAAAAAAAAAAAAAAAAAAAAAAAAAAAAAAAAAAAAAAAAAAAAAAAAAAAAAAAAAAAAAAAAAAAAAAAAAAAAAAAAAAAAAAAAAAAAAAAAAAAAAAAAAAAAAAAAAAAAAAAAAAAAAAAAAAAAAAAAAAAAAAAAAAAAAAAAAAAAAAAAAAAAAAAAAAAAAAAAAAAAAAAAAAAAAAAAAAAAAAAAAAAAAAAAAAAAAAAAAAAAAAAAAAAAAAAAAAAAAAAAAAAAAAAAAAAAAAAAAAAAAAAAAAAAAAAAAAAAAAAAAAAAAAAAAAAAAAAAAAAAAAAAAAAAAAAAAAAAAAAAAAAAAAAAAAAAAAAAAAAAAAAAAAAAAAAAAAAAAAAAAAAAAAAAAAAAAAAAAAAAAAAAAAAAAAAAAAAAAAAAAAAAAAAAAAAAAAAAAAAAAAAAAAGATTTGTTTTGATGAAAAAAGATTTATGATAAATTTTAAATATAATTATCTACTCCGTATTTAATAAGCAAGAAAGAAAAAAAAAATCTAGAAAGAAAAATGATTAATTAAAAAGGAGAATTAGGCCTAAGAAGGGAGATTAAGGGTGTCAAGTGTACCCCAACCTTTTCTTTTAGTTATAGTTAGAATTAGATTTTGAAATCACGAAAAATTATGCAGACCCACCTTTTGTAAGATTATTTTTTTAACAACTAACTGGCTTAATGATGTATCAGGATTGGTTCTTTAAGATTATAAGTGGGATGATTGTACGCATGACTCAACTGCATATTCTTTAATATCGATTAAAATCTTTATTAGTATAGATCGGTTATCTACTGTATTTATTTTCACTGAGTTGCTCTTGATGAATTAAGTGCAACTTGTAAGCTTCTTGATAACCTAAAGCAACGTGGAGGCATGCATGATAATGCAAGTTCATCAGAAATGTTCGAACAAGTGAAGAGACACCTCATACATACTTTCAAAATCTATACTTCCACTTGGTTCAATTCGTCTTATATGCATGTGAAAAATCGGACGTGTTTTTCTCAAACCATTGCATATCACCACGTCTATGTACCCAAAATCCACTATAAATACACACCATCTCCACCACACCAATTCACAGCACAAACACATCAAAACATCTCCTACGTACAATGGCAAAGCTTACACTTCTCGCACTCGCTTTCACCGCCCTTGTAGCCTTTGCTACAGCCCACACAACCATCGTCACCACCGTCGTTGAGGATGAGAATCCATTTTCTCAATCTCCGATGTGTCGCCAAAAGCTCCAAATGCAACAATTGGATAAGTGTCAGATGTACCTCCAGCAAGGCCAGAGCCCTTATGTTAGTGAGGTTCAAATAGGCCTACGCAAAGGACAACAACAACTCCAGCAACAGTGCTGCCAACAGCTCCAAAATGTTGAAAGCCAGTGCCAGTGTGAGGCCGTACAGCAGGTTTTGGAGGATGCACAAAGAATGGAAGGACAACAACAGGGACAGTTTGGTTTCCAGCAACAACAAATGGAGCAGATGGCTCAGAGGCTTCCTCAACAATGCCGACTCCAAATCCGTGAACAAGAATGCCAAATCGGAAGATCAGGCGGCTTCTCAAACCCACAACAAGAATGTAGCCGCGTCCAAGGACAAAGCTTCAACCAATGCCAAAGGTATAATATATCTAATCCGTTGTAGTATCAAATTACTCTACTACTTTTTAAACAAATTTTCACAACATGCTGCGTGGATAATATATGGTTTTTGTAATTCAGATATCCACTACTATACGTTTATAATTTGTCTCTAATAATCAAGACTAGAATAAACATAACATTTTAACATAACAGGTTCATCCAAGAAGCACAAAGAAGCTCCCCCAGAATGATGGTATCCCGACAGTCACAACAACAACAGCAGCAGCTCCAACAATGTTGCAATGAGCTCGAGAACGTGCAGAGGGACTGCCAGTGCGAGGCATTCGAAGAGGTTTACAGGCAAGCCGTTCAGCAGCAACAAGGTGGCCGACAGCAACAACCATGGCAACAGGGTGGCCAACAGCAACACCAACAACGTCCACAATGGCAACAAGGTAGCCAACAGATGATCGGGCAGGCGATGGAGGCCATTCGCAACCAGTGCAACATAGAAGTGCAGCAATGCCGAATTCCGTCTGCAATGTTTTGAAGTGCGTGAGGCAAGTAATAAAGGGACTCACATCTCTAGTCCACATATATGGCTTTGAGATGGGAAGAGTTTTGTGAAGAACAACAACAATAATGATAAGCATATATATGCATGTGTAACTATATATGTATCTCATGTATGTTTTCATCTTATAAATTCAATAAAATGAAAGCTTAAGTTTTAATCATTAAAAGCTCCAAAAATATTACCATTCTCATATATATATATAGACAGATCGCCATATACAAAAGGCCGCCAAGAGCTATAGGGACTAAACTAAAAGGTAACTGTGATTACAAGAAATGAATTATTACGCCAACGGTACTTTTTTTTTGGCAAGGCAAGGCGTCAAACCAGCCTTCGAAACGAAGTTGTTAGGTGACCTTCTCATCCTCAATTACTTGGTAAGAGGAAAAACCCTTAACTAACCGCGTGAAGGCACGACACTAATTAAGTATAAGTAGATAAATAAATAATTACATGTTTGTATTGATTAAGCAAGTCATCTCATATGATTAAGACTAATAAGTCTTAGAAACCACATGAAGTGGGATTTTTTACAATTATTTGAAATCCAAAGGAAAGACCATATGAAATGGGCTCTTTGACAATTACTTGAAATCCACTAGATGAAATTGGCTCTTCTACAATTACTTGATATCCATAGAAAAGACCAGATCAAATTGGCTCTTTTACAATTACTTGATCGAAATCGAAAGAAACGAAATAAAACAATCAACAAAAAATTCTCACTACACGAACTATTTGTTGTTTTGAATACTAAAGAGTTTATATGTTTCAGGAAAAAAGTTTTGAATACTATGGCTTCGAAAAAACCACCATCAAGTGATATAGACAGCCTTTGAATTCTTTTTAATTATATCGTGTTGTCTAAGGAATTTTTCATATAATAGGATTCGAAGGATTTTAATTTTTTTATATTGTGACCCAAACAAGTCATGGTATATATTCTGTCAACTAAACACGATATGGAATGAAATCCAAATTCTAATTTCATCAAATTTCAATGAATGATGAAGGATTCCAATTCTTTTTTATTGTGTGAACCAAACAAGTCATGAAATGTGCCTACCAAACACGATATGAAATGAAACCCCAATTTTAATTTCATCAAATTTCAAAGAATTTTACAAATCAAACAGACACTTAACTAAAAAGATAGTAATTTATTATTGATTGTGTGAACTTATATACCAAAATTCTCTTTAAATTTAAAAGTTTTAAATTTAAGACACTCGTCTTATGTTTTATAAGAGAATATATACCAGTAGGTTACTCGTGCAAATGCGACGGGATAATCAAAACTGATGGCTGAATCCTTTTCAGCCGACTATATTTCATGAATAAAAATTTACTGTGTTTAAAATAAATTAATAAGGATGGCAAAAAAGGACAAGATATGTGAGTTCAGGGGGCGACTAGTGGTGGTGGTGATAGAGACGTCGTTAAGCAGTGAAGGTAATAATTATTAAAAATAAAGTAATGTAAGCATTTCAGGGATGGAATTTATAGTGTAATCTATCCTATAACTAAAAGAGGAGGTTGGGGGTACGTACACTTGGCACTACTAATAGCTCTTTTCTCCCTCCTGATGCTCTCTTTTTTTTTCTAGATTTATTTTATTTTTTGCTTATTACATAGATAATAATTATAATTAAACTCTATCATAAATCTTTTTTCCTATCAAAAAAATTTTTTTAAATTTTAAAGATATATAATATTCTTAAAACTCTCCCACACAGTTATTATTGACAGTCCACGATTTGCACACTTATAATAAAATTAATCTAGACAAGAAAGAATAAATAGAGAGTAAAGAACATGAACAAGAATAAGTTCAAATGCAAGAAACTATGCAAGTCTAATCATATGTATCATTGATTAAACGATGAATACATGGTCGATATTACAACTTGTCTTACAAGAATACAAATGAACTAAATAATTGCTAAGTCTAGACACACTAAAAACTTAAGCAATTACAAGAGAAAATAAAGTGACACACACTTTGCGGTGACAAACACACAGTGTAAATGATGCGGCTGTGTTGCTTTATATAGGGGAGGAATTAGGGCAACACAGCCTTACAATGATCGTGATAGAATGGTGGTTGTCGACTTCTCATTGGCTCGAAGTACTTGGATCCAGGAGCCTTTGTCTTCTTTACCAAAACGGGTATGAAAGAGAAAACCCTTGTTTTGGTCCCAACTGTATCTTTGCCATATAAGGTAATCTTCAGTTGGAAGAACCACCATGTGACTTCTTGTCTTCTTGTGATTTGAAAACTTCCCGCCTTGACACACAAATGGGAAGTAACCACCCGCTGACGAGAGTCACTGACTTCGCTGATGACTCGCTGACGACACACGTCAGCGACCAAGTCTGGTTAGCGAATCCTTGACTCAACAATCTCCCCCTATTCTTTGAGAAGACTTGCTGAGTAGACTAGACTTGATAAGAATAAAGGAATGATGAAAAGATGTCTTATATATCATCTTAAAATATTACAAGCTGATACATATAGTTTTTCATTTTTAAGACATCTACAAGTTGGCAGCTTCAAGTTCCCAAGCTTCCTCTTGCTTGGCCATCCTGATCGCTGGGTCATCCCTTCTATGAGGCTTTACCAATTCTTCATCCAACTTGCTGATGAACCATCTGTTGTTGGATGTTTCAGCACACCTTCTTCTTATGCTTAAGATGAACCCAGTGGACGCTTTTTCAAGTTCATCCGAGCGAAAGAAAAATTGATTGTTCTGAAAGTTTGTGAAGAAGATGCCAGCAGGTTTTTCTATCACTCTCCCTTCCTCAAAGAAGCTTCTGGGAGGAAGTCTGGTGTTCAGCAAGGCATCACCAGTGATAGGAGGAAGGTCAACAGCTATGGTTCGATGCTCTTCTTTCCTCTTTCTTTGAATCCTTCTTCCTGCTGAGGTGGAGATAGTTGCAGGAGTACCGAAAACTTGCCTCAGCATTGGCAGATCAGTTTTGAACTTAGTTTCGTACTCTCTGGCTTTCTCAAAGTATTCCTTGAGCATATTCTGAAGCTGTTCGTAGCTGACAGCCTTTTTGTCTTTCACCAGCATATAGACTTCAACCCACTCAGAGGCACCCAAGGAGGTTGGCTTGACCCCTTCCAGTTTGATTGGCTTGTCAGCACCTTCTCTTAAGATTTTCAAGTTGGTCTTAAGACCCATTTCAGCGCGAAAGGCTTCAGCAGCAACAATCTTTTGAGGCCTCTTTCTGTCCTTCATAAGTTTCAGCCATTTAGCCTTTTCTTCCTCAAACTTGGCTCTCTTCTCGCTGAGTTGCTTCTCAACTTCTGTATGCTTCTGCCTGTATAGAGCTTCAGCACCACCCGTTTTCAGCAGCATCCTTTGCTCACCATCCAGCTGATCTTTTTCAAGGAGAGGTAGCTGCTTGATATATTCAAGATTTTTTCTTTCATTCTCTTGATTTTCCTTGATCCTATCCAACTCCTTGATGGCTTCTTCTTGAGTTTTTCCATCAGCAGTCAGTGCCAAAATATCAATCATTTGATGTTGATGACCTGCTGAAGGTTGAATGGGTAGCTGAGCAGATGAGAGAGAAGATGAAGTAGCGATCATTTGTTCTGCTGGAAGAGCGGTGGGATGCTTCTTGAAGAATCCAGAGTCAGTGAGCTGTTTTCGACGAGCATCAGAGAGAGGAGTAATTTCAGCATTTGCCATATATCGTTTATGAAAAACTGGAAGCATTTCCTTTGATCTATCTCTTTCCATTTCTCTGGCGAAACCAGCTTCCCATGTTGATTTGATCACTTTGGGGTCAAACTCTTCCCCTATATCATCAAGGGCTTCAATGTGACCTGCATCAGCAACAGGGCGAGGTACATTGAACATCACAATTTGTTGCTCCCCCTCACCACCAGCTGGGGGAGCTTCAGCATCAATTTCTTTTTCAATCTCCCCCTCAACACCAGCAGGGGGAATTTCAACATTAACTTCTTCTTTTTCAGTAGACTCCCCCTCAACACCAGCAGGAGGAGCTTCATTTTCCCTTTCATCACTAACTGCCACAATTGCCATTTCATCAGTGGCAGCATCATCAGTTCTCAAAACTTCTTCAGCAGATTCCTCATATATTTTCTCTAGGGCTTTGTTCACTGCTTCACCAACCAGGTCTAGAACAGCAGCATCAACTTTCTCCCCCTTGGAAGTTGTATTGTTGATAACAACTTCCACAGTCGCTGGCTGTTTAGATTGTTGATTTACAAGCTGGGCCAACAAAATTTTAATTTCATCAACCTCCTTCTCCAGCTTAACTTGCCTCTGGCGATCCTCCTCGGTGAAAGAAGCTTGAGGAATAGGAAGATCAGCCACTTGTTTTTCTAAGGCATGAATTGCCTTAGTGTTATTTTCTACTTGAGTAGTCAGTGGGGAGATGAGATCACTCAACTTCTTTACATTGGCAGCAGCAGATTTGCTGGTGGAGGCTGCCTTCTTTGTTGAGTAGCTAGTAGAATTAGCACATCTGATCAGTGACAGGGCACCATATTTAATCACGCTTGATAACCTTTGTATTGGCATTTATTTTATTTTGAGCATCGGCAATGGAGCTTGTGTTATCTTTCAGCGTGTTGATGGCTTCGCTATTTTCATTTTGCTTATTGTACCAGCTTGTTAGTGTGGAGACCAGCCTGTCAGACTCTTTATCTTTCAACTCAATTGCAAGAGTGGCAGCCTTGGTGAGATCATTTAACTGATGCTCTACCCTTTCCAACCTATCAGCAGAGTAGGTGGAGTAAGAAATACCCAAATCCTTAACTGCAAGAGACTCGACTTCAATTGGCAAGTGAGAAGAACAACCAGGAACAGCTTGGAAAGAGGAAGGCATGCCCAGAGATAGCATGGTGTTCACTGGTTGTACTGGTGGAGTTGTTGGTCTTGCAATTGAAGCCACTGATACACTTTCAGTGTCTACATTTTCTGGTTCAGCAACTCTAACATTTTCAGAGACCATGGCATCAGTGTGTACCACATCTACATCATCTTCCTCAACTTCCATATCACTAGCTTCTTTCTCATCAGCATGACTGTAAGAATCAAGCTGAAAATCGTCAGCAACAAAATCACCCAACTCAAAATCACTTTCATCATTAACACCATCATCTTCAACTATTTCAAGATTAACACTAGCACCTTCAATAATTTCAGTATGAACACCAACACCAATATCACCAGCACCACTTTCTACAACTCTTCTTCAATATTTTCAACTACTATATCACCAGCACCACTTTCTACAACTCTCTCTTCAATATTTTCAACTACTATATCACCAGCACCACTTTCTACAACTCTCTCTTCAATATTTTCAACTACTATATCACCAGCACCACTTTCTACAACTCTCTCTTCAATATTTTCAACTACTATATCACCAGCACCACTTTCTACAACTCTCTCTTCAATATTTTCAACTACTATATCACCAGCACCACTTTCTACAACTCTCTCTTCAATATTTTCAACTACTATATCACCAGCACCACTTTCTACAACTCTCTCTTCAATATTTTCAACTACTATATCACCAGCACCACTTTCTACAACTCTCTCTTCAATATTTTCAACTACTATATCACCAGCACCACTTTCTACAACTCTCTCTTCAATATTTTCAACTACTATATCACCAGCACCACTTTCTACAACTCTCTCTTCAATATTTTCAACTACTATATCACCAGCACCACTTTCTACAACTCTCTCTTCAATATTTTCAACTACTATATCACCAGCACCACTTTCTACAACTCTCTCTTCAATATTTTCAACTACTATATCACCAGCACCACTTTCTACAACTCTCTCTTCAATATTTTCAACTACTATATCACCAGCACCACTTTCTACAACTCTCTCTTCAATATTTTCAACTACTATATCACCAGCACCACTTTCTACAACTCTCTCTTCAATATTTTCAACTACTATATCACCAGCACCACTTTCTACAACTCTCTCTTCAATATTTTCAACTACTATATCACCAGCACCACTTTCTACAACTCTCTCTTCAATATTTTCAACTACTATATCACCAGCACCATCACCTTCAGTAACATCATCTTTTAGTTTGTTGCTGCTCTATGTTTTCAATAGCTGCAGGGGTTTCCTCCTCATCAATGAGAGACAGCTGAGAGGATTCCAACCCCTTAATCATTACACCTTTTGCTGCTTTCTTCTTTCTTTTTGGAGCATCGGCAGCGGATGAGGATGGAGCAGATGAAGTTTTGGAAGACTTTGATCGTGCCTGTTTGGCTTTCTTTGTGGCCTTGGAGATTTCTTGAATAATTATAGTGCCAGCATCCACACCAGAGGGTTTTCTTATATACAGGTGTGGATAAGAGGAGAAAAGTACCTCTTTCATCGGAGGAGTGAGTTCAGCAAGCTTGCTGTCAAAGAATTCAGGATCACAAGCAGGCTGTTTGTATACTGAAGGACCAATTCTTGGTGGTTTGCAGACAGTGGCACCAAATTGGTTATATTTTTCCTTCAGTTCTTGCCTGAAAATTAGAGAGAAGAACCTGGTGAATGGAATAGTATATGAGCGGTTGCTGGCTTGAACTTTTGCCTTCATGTCTTCAAAAATAACCGAGGCAAAATCAATAAATCTTCCAGTGGCCAAAGCATGGATGATTTGCATGTTTAAGGCAGTAGCCTGATCAAAGGATCCAGAGTTGCCACCCAAACACTAGATGACATGAGCGAACAGTAATCTCCAAACGCCAGGGAGATGCTTCTTCAGAGGGTTGTTGTTTGGCAAGTCTACTCCATACCCAATGGTTGGGAGCCAAGCTTTCCATTGTTCTGTTGTTGCTGGATTCACAAATGGTCTTTCCTTTGTTTGATCAGGAAGACCAAGAGCAGTGCGAAGAATTTTGGGTGTGATTGAAATGCGTACCTGTTTCTTTTTTACGGTACCAGAAATAGCACCGATACTTACGTGATAATCACACGCCCACCAGAATTCCCGGAGAAGATAGACATACATATCTTCAGGATCAGAATAAATGGCATTTGTCACTGGGCATGCTTTTATGAAATCAAGCATATGTTGGTACCCAATTGTGCCGGATGGAACTTCCAGGGAACCCAGATAATTATTGGATTTTATGGTGAGTCTTTGGGCTTGAAAATTAACTTTTTGGGATGAAGGAATTGTTTCTGGATTGAATGTTTCAGAATGCATATAGAGAGGGACATGTTTACGAGCTTTCTGAGTGGCAAGATCCTCAGCAGACAACTCAACATTTAGGTTGATTTTCTGGTTGTTGTTGTTGTTGTTGTTGTTGTTGTTGTTGTTGTTGTTGTTGTTCTGGTTGTTGTTGTTGTTGGGAAGATGAAGAAGCCATTTTAGATTAAGATTAAGAAATGGGAAGAAGAAGATGAACGGTGAGAGAAGATAGAGGAGATTGAGAGAATTTAGAGAAGTTCGAAGGATTTGGAGAATAAGAGAAATAAGGAGGTGAATTTTGAGAGTATAAAGGATGGTGATTGAAAAGATTTGAGTATATATAGCATGGATATGGGCCCCATAACCATGACAGTGAACCGTCACCAATACTCTCTTTCATACGTAATATATACATAGATATACGTATTTGAGTAACGTATAAAAATGGATTGATGTGACAACTTGTACCATTATTTCAAAAGTACTCGAGTTTTACGGCGGATACAGTGTACAAGTTGCCCATTAGGGAGAAAATCGAGGTAACCGTTTTGAGATTCCAATAAAATATTGATAAAAATACTTGGTGGATATACTCACACGTTAAAATAGTTGAGATTGAAGTATATCCACTGACGATTTTGTAAATCTGGTCACCTTATTTAGAAAAAGGGGTTTCAGTCAGCAACTTTACGACAAACGTTGGTTGCTGATGAGTAAAGTACAATTTGTAGCAAATTGTCAGCTATCAACGGATTTGGTTTGTCTTTACCAGCAGCCGTTTGCTGCTGGACTAGATAGAGACTTTTAGCTCTCTATTGCTTTTGTTTTGCTTTTTCCCAAAGCAACAGGGATCAACGGATTTTAGATGTCTTTACCAGCAGCCGTTTGCTGCTGGACTAGATAGAGACTTTTAGCTCTCTATTGCTTTTGTTTTGCTTTTTCCCAAAGCAACAGGGATCAACGGATTTTAGATGTCTTTACCAGCAGCCGTTTGCTGCTGGACTAGATAGAGACTTTTAGCTCTCTATTGCTTTTGTTTTGCTTTTTCCCAAAGCAACAGGGATCAACGGATTTTAGATGTCTTTACCAGCAGCCGTTTGCTGCTGGACTAGATAGAGACTTTTAGCTCTCTATTGCTTTTGTTTTGCTTTTTCCCAAAGCAACAGGGATCAACGGATTTTAGATGTCTTTACCAGCAGCCGTTTGCTGCTGGACTAGATAGAGACTTTTAGCTCTCTATTGCTTTTGTTTTGCTTTTTCCCAAAGCAACAGGGATCAACGGATTTTAGATGTCTTTACCAGCAGCCGTTTGCTGCTGGACTAGATAGAGACTTTTAGCTCTCTATTGCTTTTGTTTTGCTTTTTCCCAAAGCAACAGGGATCAACGGATTTTAGATGTCTTTACCAGCAGCCGTTTGCTGCTGGACTAGATAGAGACTTTTAGCTCTCTATTGCTTTTGTTTTGCTTTTTCCCAAAGCAACAGGGATCAACGGATTTTAGATGTCTTTACCAGCAGCCGTTTGCTGCTGGACTAGATAGAGACTTTTAGCTCTCTATTGCTTTTGTTTTGCTTTTTCCCAAAGCAACAGGGATCAACGGATTTTAGATGTCTTTACCAGCAGCCGTTTGCTGCTGGACTAGATAGAGACTTTTAGCTCTCTATTGCTTTTGTTTTGCTTTTTCCCAAAGCAACAGGGATCAACGGATTTTAGATGTCTTTACCAGCAGCCGTTTGCTGCTGGACTAGATAGAGACTTTTAGCTCTCTATTGCTTTTGTTTTGCTTTTTCCCAAAGCAACAGGGATCAACGGATTTTAGATGTCTTTACCAGCAGCCGTTTGCTGCTGGACTAGATAGAGACTTTTAGCTCTCTATTGCTTTTGTTTTGCTTTTTCCCAAAGCAACAGGGATCAACGGATTTTAGATGTCTTTACCAGCAGCCGTTTGCTGCTGGACTAGATAGAGACTTTTAGCTCTCTATTGCTTTTGTTTTGCTTTTTCCCAAAGCAACAGGGATCAACGGATTTTAGATGTCTTTACCAGCAGCCGTTTGCTGCTGGACTAGATAGAGACTTTTAGCTCTCTATTGCTTTTGTTTTGCTTTTTCCCAAAGCAACAGGGATCAACGGATTTTAGATGTCTTTACCAGCAGCCGTTTGCTGCTGGACTAGATAGAGACTTTTAGCTCTCTATTGCTTTTGTTTTGCTTTTTCCCAAAGCAACAGGGATCAACGGATTTTAGATGTCTTTACCAGCAGCCGTTTGCTGCTGGACTAGATAGAGACTTTTAGCTCTCTATTGCTTTTGTTTTGCTTTTTCCCAAAGCAACAGGGATCAACGGATTTTAGATGTCTTTACCAGCAGCCGTTTGCTGCTGGACTAGATAGAGACTTTTAGCTCTCTATTGCTTTTGTTTTGCTTTTTCCCAAAGCAACAGGGATCAACGGATTTTAGATGTCTTTACCAGCAGCCGTTTGCTGCTGGACTAGATAGAGACTTTTAGCTCTCTATTGCTTTTGTTTTGCTTTTTCCCAAAGCAACAGGGATCAACGGATTTTAGATGTCTTTACCAGCAGCCGTTTGCTGCTGGACTAGATAGAGACTTTTAGCTCTCTATTGCTTTTGTTTTGCTTTTTCCCAAAGCAACAGGGATCAACGGATTTTAGATGTCTTTACCAGCAGCCGTTTGCTGCTGGACTAGATAGAGACTTTTAGCTCTCTATTGCTTTTGTTTTGCTTTTTCCCAAAGCAACAGGGATCAACGGATTTTAGATGTCTTTACCAGCAGCCGTTTGCTGCTGGACTAGATAGAGACTTTTAGCTCTCTATTGCTTTTGTTTTGCTTTTTCCCAAAGCAACAGGGATCAACGGATTTTAGATGTCTTTACCAGCAGCCGTTTGCTGCTGGACTAGATAGAGACTTTTAGCTCTCTATTGCTTTTGTTTTGCTTTTTCCCAAAGCAACAGGGATCAACGGATTTTAGATGTCTTTACCAGCAGCCGTTTGCTGCTGGACTAGATAGAGACTTTTAGCTCTCTATTGCTTTTGTTTTGCTTTTTCCCAAAGCAACAGGGATCAACGGATTTTAGATGTCTTTACCAGCAGCCGTTTGCTGCTGGACTAGATAGAGACTTTTAGCTCTCTATTGCTTTTGTTTTGCTTTTTCCCAAAGCAACAGGGATCAACGGATTTTAGATGTCTTTACCAGCAGCCGTTTGCTGCTGGACTAGATAGAGACTTTTAGCTCTCTATTGCTTTTGTTTTGCTTTTTCCCAAAGCAACAGGGATCAACGGATTTTAGATGTCTTTACCAGCAGCCGTTTGCTGCTGGACTAGATAGAGACTTTTAGCTCTCTATTGCTTTTGTTTTGCTTTTTCCCAAAGCAACAGGGATCAACGGATTTTAGATGTCTTTACCAGCAGCCGTTTGCTGCTGGACTAGATAGAGACTTTTAGCTCTCTATTGCTTTTGTTTTGCTTTTTCCCAAAGCAACAGGGATCAACGGATTTTAGATGTCTTTACCAGCAGCCGTTTGCTGCTGGACTAGATAGAGACTTTTAGCTCTCTATTGCTTTTGTTTTGCTTTTTCCCAAAGCAACAGGGATCAACGGATTTTAGATGTCTTTACCAGCAGCCGTTTGCTGCTGGACTAGATAGAGACTTTTAGCTCTCTATTGCTTTTGTTTTGCTTTTTCCCAAAGCAACAGGGATCAACGGATTTTAGATGTCTTTACCAGCAGCCGTTTGCTGCTGGACTAGATAGAGACTTTTAGCTCTCTATTGCTTTTGTTTTGCTTTTTCCCAAAGCAACAGGGATCAACGGATTTTAGATGTCTTTACCAGCAGCCGTTTGCTGCTGGACTAGATAGAGACTTTTAGCTCTTTATTCCCAAAGCAAAAGAAAAAAAAAAAAAAAAAAAAAAAAAAAAAAAAAAAAAAAAAAAAAAAAAAAAAAAAAAAAAAAAAAAAAAAAAAAAAAAAAAAAAAAAAAAAAAAAAAAAAAAAAAAAAAAAAAAAAAAAAAAAAAAAAAAAAAAAAAAAAAAAAAAAAAAAAAAAAAAAAAAAAAAAAAAAAAAAAAAAAAAAAAAAAAAAAAAAAAAAAAAAAAAAAAAAAAAAAAAAAAAAAAAAAAAAAAAAAAAAAAAAAAAAAAAAAAAAAAAAAAAAAAAAAAAAAAAAAAAAAAAAAAAAAAAAAAAAAAAAAAAAAAAAAAAAAAAAAAAAAAAAAAAAAAAAAAAAAAAAAAAAAAAAAAAAAAAAAAAAAAAAAAAAAAAAAAAAAAAAAAAAAAAAAAAAAAAAAAAAAAAAAAAAAAAAAAAAAAAAAAAAAAAAAAAAAAAAAAAAAAAAAAAAAAAAAAAAAAAAAAAAAAAAAAAAAAAAAAAAAAAAAAAAAAAAAAAAAAAAAAAAAAAAAAAAAAAAAAAAAAAAAAAAAAAAAAAAAAAAAAAAAAAAAAAAAAAAAAAAAAAAAAAAAAAAAAAAAAAAAAAAAAAAAAAAAAAAAAAAAAAAAAAAAAAAAAAAAAAAAAAAAAAAAAAAAAAAAAAAAAAAAAAAAAAAAAAAAAAAAAAAAAAAAAAAAAAAAAAAAAAAAAAAAAAAAAAAAAAAAAAAAAAAAAAAAAAAAAAAAAAAAAAAAAAAAAAAAAAAAAAAAAAAAAAAAAAAAAAAAAAAAAAAAAAAAAAAAAAAAAAAAAAAAAAAAAAAAAAAAAAAAAAAAAAAAAAAAAAAAAAAAAAAAAAAAAAAAAAAAAAAAAAAAAAAAAAAAAAAAAAAAAAAAAAAAAAAAAAAAAAAAAAAAAAAAAAAAAAAAAAAAAAAAAAAAAAAAAAAAAAAAAAAAAAAAAAAAAAAAAAAAAAAAAAAAAAAAAAAAAAAAAAAAAAAAAAAAAAAAAAAAAAAAAAAAAAAAAAAAAAAAAAAAAAAAAAAAAAAAAAAAAAAAAAAAAAAAAAAAAAAAAAAAAAAAAAAAAAAAAAAAAAAAAAAAAAAAAAAAAAAAAAAAAAAAAAAAAAAAAAAAAAAAAAAAAAAAAAAAAAAAAAAAAAAAAAAAAAAAAAAAAAAAAAAAAAAAAAAAAAAAAAAAAAAAAAAAAAAAAAAAAAAAAAAAAAAAAAAAAAAAAAAAAAAAAAAAAAAAAAAAAAAAAAAAAAAAAAAAAAAAAAAAAAAAAAAAAAAAAAAAAAAAAAAAAAAAAAAAAAAAAAAAAAAAAAAAAAAAAAAAAAAAAAAAAAAAAAAAAAAAAAAAAAAAAAAAAAAAAAAAAAAAAAAAAAAAAAAAAAAAAAAAAAAAAAAAAAAAAAAAAAAAAAAAAAAAAAAAAAAAAAAAAAAAAAAAAAAAAAAAAAAAAAAAAAAAAAAAAAAAAAAAAAAAAAAAAAAAAAAAAAAAAAAAAAAAAAAAAAAAAAAAAAAAAAAAAAAAAAAAAAAAAAAAAAAAAAAAAAAAAAAAAAAAAAAAAAAAAAAAAAAAAAAAAAAAAAAAAAAAAAAAAAAAAAAAAAAAAAAAAAAAAAAAAAAAAAAAAAAAAAAAAAAAAAAAAAAAAAAAAAAAAAAAAAAAAAAAAAAAAAAAAAAAAAAAAAAAAAAAAAAAAAAAAAAAAAAAAAAAAAAAAAAAAAAAAAAAAAAAAAAAAAAAAAAAAAAAAAAAAAAAAAAAAAAAAAAAAAAAAAAAAAAAAAAAAAAAAAAAAAAAAAAAAAAAAAAAAAAAAAAAAAAAAAAAAAAAAAAAAAAAAAAAAAAAAAAAAAAAAAAAAAAAAAAAAAAAAAAAAAAAAAAAAAAAAAAAAAAAAAAAAAAAAAAAAAAAAAAAAAAAAAAAAAAAAAAAAAAAAAAAAAAAAAAAATTGGCTTCTAATCGGGCCACTGGTGCAAAGGTTTCATCGTAATCAACACCTTCTTCCTGAAGGTATCCTTGTGCAACCAGCCTAGCCTTGTTACGAGTAACTACACCATCTTCGTCCATTTTATTCCTATAAACCCATTTTGTGCCAATGGGTTCTTTGTCAGCAGGTAGAGGGACAAGAAACCAGACATGCTGTCGTTTGAACTGGGTAAGTTCTTCTTACATAGCCTCTACCCAAGAAGGATCAGCCATTGCTTCTCCTATATTCTTAGGGGTGATCATTGACAAGAAATTCACATAGAGACATGTGTTTCTAGTCGCTGATCGAGTAACAACCCCTTGAGAAGGATCACCAATCACTTGGTGAGTTGGATGACTAGAAGTCCATTTAAGTACGGGAACACTTGATGAACCTAGTCGAGTGTCAGCGGAAGACTGAGAGATGGGTCCAGCAGAGAGATTATTGTAAGCAGAGAAGTCAATGGTAAGAATGGGTTCAGAAGTAAGATCAGTAGAGCCTTTCGACTGATTTGAGTTGTCATTGATGTTGGAGTCATCAGCTGACTCCATATCATCAGCATTAGCTGATGCATCATGAAACTCTTCCTCAGTAGAGTCATCAGCATGCACGTCATCAGTCAGTGATCTAGGTTTGGCTGATGCTGCATGGATTGATCTTAAGATAGGCTCAACTGGCTCAATCGTGTAGATATGAGCAGCAACTTGCTCTGGTTTAGTATCTGCTGAACTATCCTGTTTGTTATGCTGATAATTATCAGGCAGCGAGCAAGATGCATCAACAAATGAGTCAGCTTCCTCAGTAAGAGGATCAGCGAGCTCATTGAAAATGACTTCTGATAAATGGTTTGGATATCCTTGAGAGCTGATGAGCTTTCATCAAAAGTTACATGGATTGATTCATCAACCTTTTGAAGGCGAGTATTGAATACTCTAAAAGCCTTGCTGATGGAGGAGTAACCAAGGAAGTATCCATCATCAGCTTTAGGATCAAATTTTCCTAGGTGATCCTTGTTATTTAAGATAAAGACAGGACATCCAAAGACATGGAAGTATTTAATTTGAGGTTTCTTACCTTTCAAAACCTCATAAGCTGTCTTGTCATGTCTTTTGACAATAAGACATCTGTTTTGAGTATGACAGGCAGTGCTGACAGCTTCTGCCCAGAATTTACTCGGCAAGGAGGACTCGCTGAGCATAGTGCGTGCTGCCTCAATTAGAGTTCTGTTTCTCCTTTCAGCAACACCATTTTGCTCAGGAGTTCTGGTGGAAGAAAAGTTTTGTGAGATCCCTTGATCAGCACAAAAGGATTCAAGAGTGTGGTTTTAGAACTCAGTACCATGATCGCTTCTGAGTTCTTTTACCCTTATGTTGTTGAGGTTTTCCATTTTCTTGATGAAATTGATAATCTCTTCAGCAGCATCACTCTTAGAACGAAGAAAAATAGTCCAAGTATATCGTGAATATTCATCCACAATTACTAAAGTGTATCTGCTACCCTTTAGACTTTGGACATTTACAGGACCAAAAAGGTCCATGTGAAGAAGATGAAAGCAGCCAGAGATAGAATTGGCCTGCTTTGTTTTGAAAGTGGCTCTGTGGCTTTTACCTTTTTCACAAGCACCACAGAGTCTATCCTTTTCAAAAGAGAGATGAGGAAGGCCACGAACAAGGTTCTTTTTGGCCAGTGAGTTGATGGTTTTGAAATTCACATGCGACATACGCTTGTGCCATAACCAATTGAGTTCAGCAGCTGACTTAGCAAAGAAACAAGTCTCACTATCAGTTTTGATAGGAGTGAAGTCAACCAGATATACATCTCGTTTTCTTGGAGCGACCAAGACGACTTCTTGTTTACATTTACAACAGTGCCTTGATGTTTATCAAGAATCACTTTGTAGTCAGCATCACAAAGTTGGCTTATGCTGATAAGATTATGTTTCAAACCATTTACATAAGCAACTTTGGTGAACTTGATGAGACCATTAGAGAGAAGACCATATCCTTCAGTTTGTCCAGTGGAGTTATCACCAAACACTACAGTAGGGCCAGCAGCCTCTACATAGTTGTCCAGCAGGGTCTTAGTGCCAGTCATGTATTTTGAACAACCACTATCCAAGTACCACACACCTTTTCCCAGCGAGCCCTGCATGGATATAACAGAAGGATTTAGACTGGTTCACTGTTAAACTCGCTGACAGCCATGTCAGCGGGATTAAAGATTTGAGTTTCAGAGGATTCCTCTCTACTGATAGTGTCATCAGCAGAGAGAGAAGAGGAGCACTAGGGTCAGTAATCTCATCTCTTGGAGAGTTATCAACAAGTTGATGAGCAGGAAGCATGTCACGATCAACCACATAGGTGAAGTATTGATCAGCAGAGGTGACAGTGTTTCCATTATCTAGAACAGTCAAGTTGCTGACTTAATTGTTGTTCCCATACTCGACCAGAATGCTACCATGACCATTAGAAATGATTTCTTGAGACAGAGGAAAGGAAATTCGCTGAGCAGCAATGAAGTCAGCAATGTTTTCCTCAGAGAGAACAGTTGTCTCTCCTATACTATTTTTAAGTTCAGCGGAAGAAGAACTTTCGCTAACCATAGTGGAGGAGGAAGCAACCGCTGAGGAAGGAGGATTGGGTTGAATGACAACCTCAGGAGCATCCCTAGAGTTGTCACAGTCAGAAGCAACATGACCTCTGCTGCCACATATGTAGCATTTTTTAACAGAGGTGCTGCCTTTTTTATTTTGAAGGAAGAATTCCTTCCGTTGAGAGGAGAGATCATTAACTTGCTGAGCTAGCTCGTTAATTTTAGGGTCAGAGGAAGAAGATGCCCTTTTCTTTTGCTTTGACTTTTGCTTATGCTTAAGTGTAAGCTGAGGTATCTTAGGAGCAGGACCCAAAATAGAATTTCCTTTTGGATCCTCAGATTGAGAAGTAGAGGGATTTTGTGATCCCTTGACTACACTCCAGGCTTGTTTAACAGCAGGGTAAGAAGAAGAAGAAGGACCCTGCTGATGAGACTGATGCACTCTTTTAGGAGTGATCGGTCTGGGTTGCTGGTTTGGAGTAACTGACCTCACTTGCCTATGAGGTAGGTACTGCCTATTAGGGGTAGTAGATCTCACTTGCTGATGAGGCAAGTGTCCTCTTTGAGGAGTGATAGGTCTTACTTGCTGATGGGGCAAGTATCCTTTCTGAGGAGTAATAGACCTATTTTGAGTATTAGGCATTCTTTCTTTTTGAGGAGTTTTATGCCTCAAAATGGAAGGAATAGGCATCGATTGGGGTGCCTGCTGGTGGACCTGTTTATCAGCAGGTCTGACCTGAGAAGGTCCTACTTGCTGATATCTAGCGTCACCGAACCTGACGCGTCTTTTCATAAGACGATCATGCTGAACAGATTTACTGTCAGCATGTGCAGGTACATGATGAGAGGTTGAGGAAGAAGGAGTTTGAGAAGCAACTTGTTGGGTTGCTGACTGCCAGAGCTAGCATGCTGAGGCGTGCTGTAGTCATAAGGTACAGCAACTGTGCTTCTCTTAAAAGGATCAGCAGCTTTAAGAGTAAATTGCTGAGGAGCAATTGGTTTAAAACCATCACTGCCAATGTCTCCCTCAAAAGATTCTCCAGAAGAGTATTGAACTCTTCCTTCATTAGGCATCATGCCAATAATGGGAAGATTAGGATAAGGATTGCTAGTGCTTGCTGAGGAGCAATTGGTTTAAAACCATCACTGCCAATGTCTCCCTCAAAAGATTCTCCAGAAGAGTATTGAACTCTTCCTTCATTAGGCATCATGCCAATAATGGGAAGATTAGGATAAGGATTGCTAGTGCTTGCTGAGGAGCTAGCACCATTTTCCTCGGCAGGAGTAGATGGGTTGCTGGAGGTGGTAGAAGTAGAACCAGCTTCCATTTCATTATGGTAATCATTACGACCCCTAACGAAATACCATTTTCTCATTTCTTCAGGAGAAATGACAGCAGAAGGAGGAATGGAGATTTCAGGTTTCACGTCGTCATTGAACAAGTCGGAGAGAGTGGCAGCGACTTCAAAGTTACCGCCAATGTCTGCCTGAACTTGGGCAGGGACTTGTTCATTTAGACACTGATGATGAAACCTGGAAGCTTTTGACCAGGAGGTCACAATCTTTTTAAGATTGGCAACTTCAAGCTTGAGTTTTTCATTCTCAAGCTGAACTTTTTGTGCCAGCAACTCATGAGATTGGAGTTCAACAAGAACATTCCTCAGCTCATTGAGTTTTCCAGTTTTGTCACCTAACTCTAAGGAGACAGAGTCAAGTTTAGATTGGATATCAGCTCGTATAGATTCAACGAACTGAATATCACAAAGAAGGGATTCGAAGATTTTAGGTTTATCTTCATCAGAGGCAGAAGAGTGAGCACGTACCTTTTTAATGGTGACATTTACCCACTGCCTGGAAGAGACTTGGTCTTTAGTCAGTGCATCACCATCAGAGAGTGCCATAAGACACATGGCATCAACGTACTCTTCACTGTCTGAATCATCTGATTCAGCCCAGTCATGTTCTTTAGCAACCAGCCCTTTTGCTGGTGTTTTTGCCTCCTCCATCTCAGCAACCTTTGCTTTAAGCTGATAGTATTTGTTCCTGTACTCATCAGCAGGTTTAGATGGGTTAGTTTTAGGAGCAACAGGAGTTGGAAGAGCAACTCTGCACTCCTTTTGGTAGTGTCCCTTTCTACCACATCTTCAGCACTCCTCTTGAGACTTGTCAACAGGAGGCTTATATGGAGCAACCGACTTACGGTTGTTCCATTTTCGCGAGTACCTCTTGCCAGCGACTAGGGGAAAATCCATAAAGTCGCTGAACATCTCTTGTTTCTCATCAAAGTCGAGATCATTAACAAGAGATTGAATAGGAGGTGGTAGATGGGAGAAGCTGGCACCATTATTAAGATTAACGGGCTCAGCAGAGACAAGGGCAAGGGGGTCAAGAACAGAATAAGCAGAAGAAGAGGTAGAAGAGGAGGGACCAGCACTATGTTGTGCGTCAGCAGCAGCTCTTAGAGTTTGAGCAAGAGCTCTCTCTTCAAACTGAAGCATGCCAAAGAGAGACTCAAGGTCAAGACCATTGAGTCGCTCAGTGGTCCTAAGGATTTGTCTCAATCCTTGCCACTTGATAGGAAGACTATCAATAAATTTGTGGCACACCTCAAAGTTGTCATGGGTGATACCAACATTGGTCATGTCATTTAACAACCCTTTAAATCGGGTATAAGTGTCATTGAGACCTTCAGAAGGGAGAGAAAAGAATTTTTCATAGGCTCTTTTAAGGTCAATCTTTTTAGTGGCGATTGTAGCAGCAGAGCCCTCATACATGCTACATAATCTATCCCAGACTTCTTTAGAAGTGAGATATTTGATGATGAGCTTCATGATGTCAGTAGGAAGAGTGGAGACAATCATGTTTTTGAGCCTGGAATCAAGATTTACCAGTCTACGCTCATCATCGGTCCATTGTACCTCTGGCTTGACAATGTCAATCACAATCTCAGGAGCATCAGCAGTTGCTCCTGGTGTTCTTTGTACCAGAGTAGGTACGTATGGACATTTAGTCATTATGGTTATGAGGTAGGGTTCTACACCAATTATGTGAAGGAGCATTCTTTCCTTCCAAGATCCAAAGTCACCAGGCTCGAATCTTGGAGGAACAGACACGTAACCAAAGTCACGTGTGTTCACAAGAGTTGGTACAGTAGACATGTTCTTGTATTTAAAGAAAGAAAAAGAATTTTGATAAGAACAGAACAGAAATTAGAAAGAAATAAGTATGCAAACGGATCTTGTTTCAATGATTTAGAAACGATGGCTCTGATACCACTTGACAGTCCACGATTTGCACACTTATAATAAAATTAATCTAGACAAGAAAGAATAAATAGAGAGTAAAGAACATGAACAAGAATAAGTTCAAATGCAAGAAACTATGCAAGTCTAATCATATGTATCATTGATTAAACGATGAATACATGGTCGATATTACAACTTGTCTTACAAGAATACAAATGAACTAAATAATTGCTAAGTCTAGACACACTAAAAACTTAAGCAATTACAAGAGAAAATAAAGTGACACACACTTTGCGGTGACAAACACACAGTGTAAATGATGCGGCTGTGTTGCATCATTACAAGAGAAAATAAAGTGACTGAAGACGATTCTATGTTTGATGGTGATTTTTCTGATAATGAGTATGATTATGCTAGGCGTTCCCCCAAAGAATAGTTTATTATGCATTATTTCTTCAACTTTTTGCTTATTTGGATTTTCAAATTTTTATTTAATGTATTTGAATTTTATTTCTTAAGTTTTATTTTCTTTTAACTTTTAAGGGTTTTTATTTTTTTGATATTCACTTGTTTTCTTATTTATTATTTTATATTTCTTTATATATATATATATATATATATATATATATTTACGTATATAACATATATTAATATATATATATACATAGTTATTTAGTGACCATTTAACTAGCACGT
>CM067168.1:26659704-26854704 GCA_034093135.1 Erigeron breviscapus
AATTAGTGACTTCATTTTACCATCGTTATCCATGACTCAACCTAATCATCATACTATTTATTGAGAAATAATTTTTTTCTTTCTATATGTATTCAACCCAACTAAACCCAAATTTTACAAACCACCAACCCAAATAAATAAAATAACATATATATAAACGTTTTACCTTCGTTAAAAATAAGAAATAGTTACCGTGATCGGAACCGTCTCATGATTAATACTAACTAGGTGGGTACCCCGGGCTTCGCCCCGGGAAATATTGCGTTTATTGTACACGGTAAGCTGTTGAGTTTAACATTTACCTCTTTTACTTCCTATATTTACATCACCACGGGGTTCGATCGTCACTCCATGCAAAGGTATAGTTCTTTTTCCATCATTTAGATATAATCTGAAAACAATGTCTTTACATCGCCGTGGTAGGGATGAGTATGTCAACATCTCAACTTACTTCATACACGTCGAAGTATTTAGACAAATATGCTAGTAAATAAATTTTATCTTAAAGAATGAGGTAGTTGTCAAAAACAAAGATCATTATATGTGTCTCGCATTTTGTTCCCATTTGTGTTTTCTAACTTATTGTTAATAAATGGTTTGCTAAACGAAGCCGTAGTTAATCTTGGGGTATGTTTTTGATCTAAAAAGGTCTAATTTCTTTTTCATGTTAAGTAAAGTACTAAGGGATTCATTTAGTATTATCCACCGATAAATTAGTTAATTAGTTATCTAATCTAACTAATCCTTGCATTTTATATTTTAATTTACATTATAAAGAAGTGTTAGAAATCCAAAAATGGTGTTAAAATGTAATTATTTTAATAATGGAAGGAGTATTAGTGAAAGTTAGTCTAGTGTATAAATACTCCTTTCCATATCCAAAATTGTAAGCTTTTCCCCCATTTCCTTAATTAATCACAATAATTCAACCTCAATTCTCTCTGATCTTCATCTTCAACCTCCAAAACACACACTACACCTTTTCACACACTAACTCCATTTTTGCACAAATCAAGCTCAAATTTCTACTTAACAAGTGGTATCAGAGCAAAATCAGTTAATCTGAACGATCCATAGCTCGATTTGCTGCAATTTTCATTCAATTTTCGAATTTTTTTAGTCAAAATCATTTTCACTGTTCATCAAAATTCACACTCTCAAATCACATAAAATCACAGTTATTTGTTCACCAATAGATTCGTGATAGTTGTAAACATAATCCTGTCAAGTTTCAAGTTCCAATTCGATCTAAATCTCGAGATTGAATTTTTGGATTTTGGCGCGATTTTTGGGTTTTGAATCTGCTATGTTTTGTGTTGAATTTTGTTAATCGGTGTGTTGCTAAGGTGAAAACAAACAGTTTGCAAGTGAATTCGTGATCTAACTCCTAGTAAATCGAAAGTTATTGAAGCTTTGCTATGTCGTTAATGGAGAAAACTGCTGCTGTTCATGTTCATGATGGAGAAGATGACTTCAGGACGATCTTGTTCCTGATTTTGTATTGATACGATCTCCAGTAGTATTTTTGATCTAGAACGATCTTCTCAAGATCATCTCAGGCTTGAAAAACCAATTTCCCATACTTTGTGCTTAGTGGCTTGTAGGACGATCTCCTCAAGATCGTCTTGACAAGTGGTTGAGTTGAGAAGTATTTGTTTTTGGCTAACTAATCCAGAAGGATTGGTTTGGTCAATACAAATTCTTGAAAAGAAAACAAGACGATCTTCACCAAGATCGTCTCATTATTCTGAAACCAAGACGATCTTCAATCAAGATCGTCCCAGTTCTTCAAGACCGTTTCATTTTTCATACTTAGCCAAATTTCACCAAAAACTTTCAAGACGATCTTCAATCAAGATCGTCCCAGTTCTTCAAGATCGTTTCACATTCTGTTTTCCAAGATCGTTTCATTTTTTAGACTTAACCAAATTTTCATCAAACTCCTAGAACGATCTTGTTCAAGACGATCTTACTCAAAACGATCTCACCCTAGAACGATCTCACCCAGGACGATCTTATCAAGATCGTTTCACCACGATCTTCTCAAGATCGTTCCAATTCCAATTCCAACATAAAAAAAAAAAAAAAAAAAAAAAAGAGTCTTTTGGCGGGAAAAATAATTTTTGCCCAGGATCTTAAAAAGGGATAATTCATGAAGATTTAAAATTTGATAGCGTTAAAAAAATTTTAGGCCAATTTTCATCCGTTATCGACGCGGTTTTGGCGAAAATTTTTAGAAATTATCAAATTTTTCCTATGATCATGATATCCAAAGTTTACATGAAATTCTAAGTTTCGTGAGAACATATTTCGGCGGAAAAATTTGGAGGGAAACCTGAAGTACAAAATCTCCAAATTTCAATTTTAATTCTTTCACTTCAATTTCAATCACAATTACCTTTTCATTTCATTTCACCCTTTGATTAACAAAATGTCAATTGAAATATCCAAAGATTTTATTCATTCCTTAACAGAAGATTTAACGGGCTTAGAACCAAGTTGGAAAGAGATACATTATCATGGTACTCAAACTTGTTCATGTGGTGACAAGTATCGTTCAACGAATTGTAACACCCGACGTTTAAAAATATGGGTTTTCAAAAACTTTCACCTATCGGTGTTAATTTGCGGAAGAAAAGACTTTAAAAGTCAAACCGATAAAAACATTTCGGTTTCTACATTTATTGGTGTTACATGCCATATCAAACATTAGTTCAAATGAAAACCCAACGGTTGCCCAACATTAAACAACCGTTCACACGTTATTACATAAATTCGACATCACAATGAAATGTATTCAAAAGTCTCCATATTAAGCAACTATGGGTAGCTAAGGCTCCTTCATTGCATCTACCCAAGCTCATAAGTCCTGCGTCACTAGTCCATCAAGCTAAACCTGAGGGAACAACCACATTAAAGAACAAGTGTTAGCTATAAGAATAGCTAAGTAAGATCACACTTAATTTTAAAAGCATTTGTCCAATTAAAACATTTCTCCATTATTAGACAAGCTCATTAGGCACAACGCCCAACACACAAAACTGCATAACAACTTCATATCAATTAGGATGAATCACCCTAAATGTGCCTAACCTGCATTACTTCATTACACACGTTTAGCCACATAACTGCTTTCTACATTGACTGCTTTACCACGTTTTAACTGCTTTACTACATTAACATTTAGGCTTACAAGCCTCACACATAACACACATTAGCTACATATAAACATTTAAATCTACAATAGACTTAACGACACACATAATATTGACTTAACGGCATTAGTCAACTAGTAAAGAAAGTTTGGGATGTTACAATTACCTCCCCCTTAAGAGGATTCCGTCCCCGGAATCTCTTCATTAAGGAACAACTCGGGATACTTTTCCTTCATTACTGCTTCAGTTTCCCACGTTAAGCTTTCTCCATGGTTATGCTTCCACTTTATCAACACGAGGTCAATCACTTTTCGGCGTAACTTCTTTTGCTTTCTTCCAAGTATCGCTACTGGTTCGTCTACTATTCTCTTCATTGGGTCAATACTCACGTCTTTAATAGGAATCACACTTGACTCCTCAGCTAAACATTTCCTCAAGTAGGATAC
The DNA here is from genome assembly GCA_034093135.1 of Erigeron breviscapus. Classification (NCBI taxonomy): domain Eukaryota; kingdom Viridiplantae; phylum Streptophyta; class Magnoliopsida; order Asterales; family Asteraceae; genus Erigeron; species Erigeron breviscapus. The sequence goes on from CM067168.1 coordinate 26,663,306, forward strand.
ATGGAAAGTGTTGTGAATTCCATCCAATTCTGGAGGTAATTCCAACTGATACCACGTCTTTAATAGGAATCACACTTGACTCCTCAGCTAAACATTTCCTCAAGTAGGATACATGGAAAGTGTTGTGAATTCCATCCAATTCTGGAGGTAATTCCAACTGATATGCCACGTCTTTAATAGGAATCACACTTGACTCCTCAGCTAAACATTTCCTCAAGTAGGATACATGGAAAGTGTTGTGAATTCCATCCAATTCTGGAGGTAATTCCAACTGATATGCCACGTCTTTAATAGGAATCACACTTGACTCCTCAGCTAAACATTTCCTCAAGTAGGATACATGGAAAGTGTTGTGAATTCCATCCAATTCTGGAGGTAATTCCAACTGATATGTCACGTCTTTAATAGGAATCACACTTGACTCCTCAGCTAAACATTTCCTCAAGTAGGATACATGGAAAGTGTTGTGAATTCCATCCAATTCTGGAGGTAATTCCAACTGATATGCCACGTCTTTAATAGGAATCACACTTGACTCCTCAGCTAAACATTTCCTCAAGTAGGATACATGGAAAGTGTTGTGAATTCCATCCAATTCTGGAGGTAATTCCAACTGATATGCCACGTCTTTAATAGGAATCACACTTGACTCCTCAGCTAAACATTTCCTCAAGTAGGATACATGGAAAGTGTTGTGAATTCCATCCAATTCTGGAGGTAATTACTCACGTCTTTAATAGGAATCACACTTGACTCCTCAGCTAAACATTTCCTCAAGTAGGATACATGGAAAGTGTTGTGAATTCCATCCAATTCTGGAGGTAATTCCAACTGATATGCCACGTCTTTAATAGGAATCACACTTGACTCCTCAGCTAAACATTTCCTCAAGTAGGATACATGGAAAGTGTTGTGAATTCCATCCAATTCTGGAGGTAATTCCAACTGATATGCCACGTCTTTAATAGGAATCACACTTGACTCCTCAGCTAAACATTTCCTCAAGTAGGATACATGGAAAGTGTTGTGAATTCCATCCAATTCTGGAGGTAATTCCAACTGATATGCCACGTCTTTAATGCGCTTCACAACTTTAAAAGGTCCAATGAAACGTGGACTCAATTTTCCCTTCTTTCCAAATCGAATAACTCCTTTCCAAGGTGATACTTTCAGCATCACTAAATCACCAACATTAAACTCAATCGGTCTCCTTTTCTTATCTGCATAAGTTTTCTGCCTTTCTCTTGCTACACGCAAAGCTTCTTTAGCTATATTAACCTTTTCAGAGGTAATTTCAATAATTTCAGGACCGGTCAACTGCTTTTCGCCGGGCTCCATCCAACAACTTGGAGTCCTACACCTTCTTCCATATAACATCTCAAATGGTGGCATTCCAATGCTTGCATGGTGACTATTGTTGTAAGCAAACTCAATCATCCTCAAATGATCATCCCATGCTCCACCGTATTCAAGTACACACGTTCTCAACATATCCTCCAAGGTTTGAATGGTTCTCTCACTTTGCCCATCGGTTTGGGGATGATAGGCGGTACTCAAATTTATTCTACTACCCAATTTCCGTTGAAGACCCTTCCAAAAGTTTGACACAAACATCATTAATCCTTCATTAAATGTCACTACATAGACATTGATCTTCATATTACACACATTTATACTACATTAACATTTAGGCTTACAAGTCTCACACATAACACACATTAGCTACATATAAACATTTAAATCTACAATAGACTTAACGACACACATAATATTGACTTAACGGCATTAGTCAACTAGTAAAGAAAGTTTGGGATGTTACAATTACCTCCCCCTTAAGAGGATTCCGTCCCCGGAATCTCTTCATTAAGGAACAACTCGGGATACTTTTCCTTCATTACTGCTTCAGTTTCCCACGTTAAGCTTTCTCCATGGTTATGCTTCCACTTTATCAACACGAGGTCAATCACTTTTCGGCGTAACTTCTTTTGCTTTCTTCCAAGTATCGCTACTGGTTCGTCTACTATTCTCTTCATTGGGTCAATACTCACGTCTTTAATAGGAATCACACTTGACTCCTCAGCTAAACATTTCCTCAAGTAGGATACATGGAAAGTGTTGTGAATTCCATCCAATTCTGGAGGTAATTCCAACTGATATGCCACGTCTTTAATGCGCTTCACAACTTTAAAAGGTCCAATGAAACGTGGACTCAATTTTCCCTTCTTTCCAAATCGAATAACTCCTTTCCAAGGTGATACTTTCAGCATCACTAAATCACCAACATTAAACTCAATCGGTCTCCTTTTCTTATCTGCATAAGTTTTCTGCCTTTCTCTTGCTACACGCAAAGCTTCTTTAGCTATATTAACCTTTTCAGAGGTAATTTCAATAATTTCAGGACCGGTCAACTGCTTTTCGCCGGGCTCCATCCAACAACTTGGAGTCCTACACCTTCTTCCATATAACATCTCAAATGGTGGCATTCCAATGCTTGCATGGTGACTATTGTTGTAAGCAAACTCAATCATCCTCAAATGATCATCCCATGCTCCACCGTATTCAAGTACACACGTTCTCAACATATCCTCCAAGGTTTGAATGGTTCTCTCACTTTGCCCATCGGTTTGGGGATGATAGGCGGTACTCAAATTTATTCTACTACCCAATTCCCGTTGAAGACCCTTCCAAAAGTTTGACACAAACCTCGAGTCTCGATCTGAAACAATAGATAAAGGAACTCCATGTTTCGCAACTACTTCATCAATGTACATCTTTGCCATCTTCGTTAAAGGCACATCTTGTCGGGTAGCTAGAAAATGAGCACTCTTCGTCAATCTATCTACAATCACCCATATCATATCATTCCCTTTCGGCGTTTTAGGTAGCTTCGTTACAAAATCCATGGTAATATGATCCCATTTCCACTCGGGAATTTCTAATTGATGCAACAAACCATACGGCTTTTGATGGTCCGTCTTCACTCTTGCACACGTCAAACACTTTGCTACAAAATGAGCTACTTCTCCTTTAATATCCGGCCACCAATAAATTGGCTTTAAATCTGCATACATTTTGGTGACACCGGGATGTACTGAATATCTACTTCTATGGGTTTCCTCAAGGATCAATTCTCGGTTACCACCAAGCAATGGCACCCAAATTCGACCCTTGTATGTTTTGAACCCACGGCTATTAGTCTCCATCACAAGACGTTTCTTCTTCCCAATGCTTTCATTGTCAATGTTATCCTTCATCAATGCCCTCACTTGTGCTTCCTTAATTCGATCAAGTAGCCCCGACTTGGCTTGAACTTGCATGCTCATCAACTTACAAGAAGAACTTTGCACCTTCCTACTTAGTGCATCCGCCACCACATTGGCTTTTCCCGGATGGTATTTGATTTCACAATCGTAATCCTTAAGTAATTCCATCCACCTTCTTTGCCTCACGTTCATCTCCTTTTGATTAAAGACATACTGCAAACTTTTATGATCGGTAAACAAAGTGCATTTCGTACCATAAAGGTAATGTCTCCACAATTTTAATGCAAAAACAACTGCGGCTAATTCAAGATCATGGGTAGGGTAATTCTTCTCATGTGGTTTCAACTGGCGGGAAGCATAGGCAATCACTTTGTCTCTCTGCATTAAAACACAACCCAACCCCGTAATAGAAGCATCGCTATATACCACTAAATCATCAGTACCTTCAGGCAAGGCAAGGATAGGAGCTTCACACAACTTCTTTTTCAACGTTTGGAATGCATTTTCCTGCTTATCGGTCCACTCAAACTTTACTCCTTTCTTTGTTAGTTCAGTCATGGGCTTGGCTATTCGGGAGAAATCCTGAATGAACCTTCTATAATATCCAGCCAAACCAAGAAAACTTTTAATCTCAGTAGGAGTCTTTGGCTGCTCCCACTTTGAAACAGCTTCAATCTTTAAAGGATCCACTTTAATACCTTCTGATGAAATAACATGACCAAGAAACTGCACCTCTCGAAGCCAAAACTCACATTTAGAAAACTTGGCATACAACTTCTTCTCCTTCAACACCTCCAAAACTGCTTTCAAGTGCTCACGGTGCTCATCTTCTGACTTAGAATAGATCAAAATATCGTCAATAAACACAATAACAAAATGATCTAGAAAAGGACGGCATACCCGATTCATTAAATCCATAAACGCGGCTGGAGCATTAGTCAACCCAAATGGCATGACCAAGAACTCATAATGACCGTATCTAGTCCGGAAAGCTGTCTTTGCTACATCCTCCTTCTTAACCTTCAATTGATGATAACCGGACCGCAAATCTATCTTTGAAAAATATGAAGCACCATGAAGTTGATCAAAAAGATCATCAATTCGCGGAAGAGGATATTTATTCTTAACCGTTCGCTTATTCAACTCACGATAGTCTATGCACATGCGCATAGACCCATCCTTCTTTTTAACAAAGAGAACCGGAGCTCCCCAAGGCGAGGAACTAGGTTGTATGAAACCTTTGTCAAGTAACTCCTGAAGTTGGGACATTAACTCTTTCATTTCTGTAGGAGCTAATCGGTAAGGTGCTTTAGCAACAGGTGCAGCACCGGGTATAAGATCTATCTGAAAAGTAACTTCACGGTCGGGAGGAATACCGGGAAGATCTTCGGGAAACACATCGGGAAAGTCGGATACCACATCAATACTAGCAATAGAAGGCTTCTCCTTTCTCACATCAATAACATAGGCCAAGAAATGATTCTTATTCTTCCTTATACATTTAATAGCCTTCATCATACTAATGATCTTTATTCCCCCTCTCTTCTTATCTCCATAAACCATTACCACATTACCATCGGGTGTAGGAAACCGAATAATCTTTTGGGAACATAAAATACTAGCTTCATTTCTAGACAACCAATCCATACCAATCACTACATCAAAACCGGCTAAGGTAGTAGGCAATAACTGGACCGGAAACAAACGACCTTCAATCTCAATGTTACAATCATCATATCCCACACGTATATCAATAACCGTACCATTAGCAATTTCCACTTCTATCGAGCAATCTAAAGGGGTAGTGACTCTTCCTAGCTTAGGAGCAAATAAAGTAGACACAAACGACCTATTTGCACCCGAATCAAATAAAACAGAAGCAGGTTTCGAATTAACAAGGAAAGTACCACATACCACTTCGTCGTTGTTCTTAGCATCATCAACAGTCATTTGCAAGGCTCTCACTTTTGTTGCTGAAGTAGTTGCTTTCTTCCCGTCATTCTTCATTTGTGGGCAATCGGCAATAAGATGACCCGTTTCTTGACACTTGTAACAACGAACCTTGTCTCTACATTCTGTTGCAAGATGTCCCGACTTCCCACACTTATGACACCTTCTTGTCTTGTCGGAACATTTACCTTCATGGACATTCTTGCAAAAAGCACACCAAGACCCGTTCTTCTTTTTATCTCTGTCACCACTTGAGCTAGAATTCCCACGAAACTTCTTATTATTATTATTGTAGTTAGATGACCAATTTGACCCTCTTTTGAACCCTGCTTTCTTGTCATCAATCTTCACCACAACTTTCTCACTTTTGAAGTCATCATCCAACCTCTTTGACTCCTTAATAGCCGCCGATAAAGTCACATGTTGTCTACATAATCCACGGTAGTTAGCGGGAAGACCATCACAATAAGCCTCAATTTGGTCCTCCTGCCTTCGAACCAAGTGTCCAACAAACTTCAACTTCTCCATAAACGAGTGTGCATATTCAGAAATTGCACCGGGTTTAGCAACTAACGATCTAAACTCTTTTTCAATCAACCTTAACTCACGCGTTCCCACATACTCCTCAAGAAATTTCTCCTTAAAAGTTCCCCAAGGCAATACTGCAAGTACCTCAGGAGCCATAGACACTGTAGTAGCCCTCCACCAATTACGGGCATTCTTCTTCAACATCCTACTAGCACACAAAACTTTCATTTCATCCGGACAATAACAAGATGCAAAAACTACCTCAATGTCCTCAATCCACTCCATAGCTCCCACTGCATTTTGGGTACCATCAAATTCCTTGGCACCACATTTCTGAAAACTTTCGTATTTGAAGTTATTAACACGAGGTGCATTAACAACTCCATATCCTCCATTATTAACTCCATTAGCACCCACGGCTGCCATGGATGGTTCAGCACTTTGGGAGGGATTAGAGTAATTCCCTTCCGAACGCTCACCTCTTTGTTCACTCCCCATTCTTTCTGCATTTCTCTCAGCCCTCATTTGAGCTAACTCTTCTTCATTTCTCATTAAGAGAGCTCGAATAGCTCTCAATTCTTCATGTAGTTGGGCTTGATTAGGAATCTGTTCTATAACCGGGTTTGCCCTATCTACTTCGGAGACAGTTGGTGGATCACCAAGACGACGATTTTGTGCACGGGGTGGCCTTTGCTCTACTTCATTTCCAGCCCCGTTTCCATTGGGAGGAACACCCTCACCATTTCCTCCTGCTCTCTGATTACTAGCTCTAGTGTTTGCCATTAATTCTACAAAGCAATGACGACTGTTAGCAAGAGTTAAAGAGTGACTACATATGTTAAGGCTCCACTACAAATAACTACATTAACACACACGAGAAACAAGCCTTATATCACACTCTCACTCACTCCCCAACCCGTCCTAGAGCATTCCACTTCATTAGCTAGGCATCCTACTTAAGCCTAACCTACTTCTCATCGGTCTAAGTCCAAAATCCTACGGCATAAGTCGAATTTTGGTTCACTTAAACCAATTCTCTGATACCAACTTGTAACACCCGACGTTTAAAAATATGGGTTTTCAAAAACTTTCACCTATCGGTGTTAATTTGCGGAAGAAAAGACTTTAAAAGTCAAACCGATAAAAACATTTCGGTTTCTACATATTATTGGTGTTACATGCCATATCAAACATTAGTTCAAATGAAAACCCAACGGTTGCCCAACATTAAACAACCGTTCACACGTTATTACATAAATTCGACATCACAATGAAATGTATTCAAAAGTCTCCATATTAAGCAACTATGGGTAGCTAAGGCTCCTTCATTGCATCTACCCAAGCTCATAAGTCCTGCGTCACTAGTCCATCAAGCTAAACCTGAGGGAACAACCACATTAAAGAAACAAGTGTTAGCTATAAGAATAGCTAAGTAAGATCACACTTAATTTTAAAAGCATTTGTCCAATTAAAACATTTCTCCATTATTAGACAAGCTCATTAGGCACAACGCCCAACACACAAAACTGCATAACAATATACAACATTAAGCAATACTTCATTTCACTACGATAGGGTCTGCATTTCAGGTCTCATGGTCAACTACATATCCCATAATGCCTCCCGTGTAACCCGAGATACCCACATATATCATAAGTTACCGTTAAGGAAGTTATAAGTATGAAACCTTTGCTTGTTGAACCCTCAGCGTGACAAAAGTAGTGTATCTTACCTTGATACAGCTTATCAACAAGCTACTAGCACAATACAACGATGACTAGGTGTCTCCAATAACCTGTATTTGGTGATCAAGATCCAAGATCTAAGCAATACACGATCGATTCGGCTCCAAAACGAATATGATCAAAGGAGAAACTAGAGAGGGAAGGGAGAATCAACTAGGGCTTATTTGAGGGTAAGAAAATCTGCATAAAGTTCTTAATGACAGCCCTTAAACCTCTAAACCCGTTTTTGACTTTGCACACATGTCAAAACTAACCCCTAAGCTTCCTAATCCTTCATTAAATGTCACTACATAGACATTGATCTTCATATTACACACATTTATACTACATTAACTGCTTTACTACGTTATTAACTGCGTTAATGTGTAACATAAGTTACACCCGACTAGATGACAAACCCCACACGGTTGTACATCAAGCGTCGTTAAGGAATGGCAAGCCAATCCAAGAGTAATCCGTATGTGGAGGTGGGTCAGACCCCTCGTATTACTCGCCCTGCATTATAAAGACCATGTTGCAAGGAGCCACCCAAGCAACAACTACGTCAACGCACTTAGCCGGGCTAGGGCAAGTACGGGTTAAGCTTAACACTTTCCTGCATCAAAGTTTAACGAGCTCGATCCTGCATTATTTAGTTTAGGTGACTGCATTACCTAAACATTTACTACATTTACTGCTTCTACGTTTTGGGCCCTTAAACGTGCACGTGTCATGGCAACTTAACGAGTCTAGTGTACTAGTTGAGCAAGCCATACAATCATGCACATATCAACAATCAACAACACACACTACATCTCAAAGCATCACAAGCTACATCGTAACACTACATAAACTGCATAACAATATACAACATTAAGCAATACTTCATTTCACTACGATAGGGTCTGCATTTCAGGTCTCATGGTCAACTACATATCCCATAATGCCTCCCGTGTAACCCGAGATACCCACATATATCATAAGTTACCGTTAAGGAAGTTATAAGTATGAAACCTTTGCTTGTTGAACCCTCAGCGTGACAAAAGTAGTGTATCTTACCTTGATACAGCTTATCAACAAGCTACTAGCACAATACAACGATGACTAGGTGTCTCCAATAACCTGTATTTGGTGATCAAGATCCAAGATCTAAGCAATACACGATCGATTCGGCTCCAAAACGAATATGATCAAAGGAGAAACTAGAGAGGGAAGGGAGAATCAACTAGGGCTTATTTGAGGGTAAGAAAATCTGCATAAAGTTCTTAATGACAGCCCTTAAACCTCTAAACCCGTTTTTGACTTTGCACACATGTCAAAACTAACCCCTAAGCTTCCTAATCCTTCATTATTGGTCACAAACTACATTATTGACCACAAACATCATTAATCCTTCATTAAATGTCACTACATAGACATTGATCTTCATATTACACACATTTATACTACATTAACATTTAGGCTTACAAGCCTCACACATAACACACATTAGCTACATATAAACATTTAAATCTACAATAGACTTAACGACACACATAATATTGACTTAACGGCATTAGTCAACTAGTAAAGAAAGTTTGGGATGTTACAACGAATTGTATTGTGGCTGAATATGAACGAAAACAAGCTAATTTGAAAAAGCTTCTTAATATTTTGGAACAACACCACAATTTCCAACTTGAAGTTCAACATCTCAAAGAAGAAAACAAAGAGCTCAAACATGCAAATGATCTAAAGTTGTCCAACATGGAAAGTGTTCAAAAAGAACATGATCTTTTGCAGTCCAAGATTTCAAAAATGTCAAAAGAATTGGAAACTTCCAACAAGAAGCTGAATGATAGTATCTTGGAGAGCAAATCAAGAGAACTTATTTTGCAAGAGAAGATTTCAAGTCTTCAAATTCAGTTGCAAAATGAGACATCCATTTTCTTAACCATGGAGGGAAAATTCGTTGATGAGATGAACAAAGTTGAGAAGGAGAGACAAGATGTTTGCAACAAAATCAAGATTCTTGAAGAGAATTGCTTACAATTTCAATCAAATGAAACATCTCTACAAAAGAGAATCTCTGAACTTGAGATGGAATTGCAAACACAATCAACATCTTGTGACACTCAAAGTGATGATGGATCAGTTTATCATGATGCAAGTCCAATACTTCCAACTAAACTTGATGCTCCAAAGAAAGTTTGCACTAAGTCCATCCCAAAGAACTCAAAGATCAAAGTTTCATCACCTGCTGAACGTAAAGCTTCTCAATTTACTAACTATGCCTTATTCAAGGATAGAAAGTATTCTTCGAAGCCTACTATTGATGGAACACAGACTCTCATTCCATTCTTGACATTTGAAGACAATACCAAGTTCATCTCTCAAGCAAAAGCTCAGTTGACCAAGATCAAATGGAAACCTGTCTACAAACCAAAGTCAACTGAGTCAAAGACAATCAAATACTCACTTTGGCAACTCTATGAACTTGCACCAAAACCAATTACCGTGCAAAAAGTGAATGTCTTTGCATCTCCACTGCGTCCACAAAAACTCAACTTTTCAACAACCTCGAGTTTTCACCTACCATGGACTGCAGATTCTATTCGTCGAATCGATGACACGTACATTTGGAATGTCAAGACAAAAACCGTTGGGCCTACACAAAAATGGGTCCCAAAGGTTGTTCATAAGTGATTCGATGAAAATGGCTTATACACATGTCAGTGTATAACCCGGGCTAAAGATGTTGTTTATTGGACTACTACTTTATAATGGTTGATTCCCCAGTTTTGACTTCAAAGAGACATGATGAACATGTTGCCACACATTCATCATGAGGGGAAGAAAGAGGAAAATGAAGTCAAACAAGTGTGTGTGCTTTCTTGGATTTTGATGGGGAGAAAGAAGAATTCATCAGTTGAGGGAAGAAAGATAAATTGTTGACTAAAGTGATCCCCAAATTTTTCTTTGAAGATAGTTATCGCCAACGTGGTGGGTACGCCGCGGGTACACCCTATACATAAGCGTTGGTGGTACGCAAATATGATTGTTTGATCGAGGGGAAGTTTGTGATGAAAAAGATGTTTGTCCAAATGCTTCAAGAGAAAGATTCATTAATTAAGGGGAAGTGTGACAAAGTTAAGATTGTCAAGAAGAGGCTATCATGTTCAAATCTAAAGAGCCAAGATCAAGTTTCCGCAATGCTCAAACTCTGAGAAGTTCAAGACTTAAAGATACATCTTTAAGGTAAGTGTGAAGATTAAAGACGTAAAGCCAAGTTTGATGGAAGATCTTGAAGACAATGAGAAAGCTTCGAAGACCTTCATCAACAAATTCGTATTTATAGATGATATCTTGCATGAATTACATTTCAACACCAAGGGGAAGAATGTTAGAAATCCAAAAATGGTGTTAAAATGTAATTATTTTAATAATGGAAGGAGTATTAGTGAAAGTTAGTCTAGTGTATAAATACTCCTTTCCATATCCAAAATTGTAAGCTTTTCCCCCATTTCCTTAATTAATCACAATAATTCAACCTCAATTCTCTCTGATCTTCATCTTCAACCTCCAAAACACACACTACACCTTTTCACACACTAACTCCATTTTTGCACAAATCAAGCTCAAATTCTACTTAACAAGAAGTAAAAGCGGCAGTTTAAAAAAAATTTTGTTTAGGCAATGAATTAGTTTTGTAAAACCAAAATCATTAATTTATTATTGACTAATATTTATATGACTTTACATTATAAATAGAAGAGTTAATTACACTTTTCGTCCCTGTGGTTTGTATCAGATTTCACAGACCATCCTTGGGAACACGAAATTACGTGTTTCATCCCTATGTATGAAACTCCGTCAACGATTTTGGTCCACACCATTAACGGACGTTAAAAATGTGATCATGTGACTTGCACGCCGAGGGTATAATAGTCATTTCCTTTATCATAGGACCAAAAGTGTAATAAACTTTCTATCATCATCTTCTCAATAAAACACTATCAGATCTCTGATAACACTAATTCTAATTTCATCATCTACATCTCTGTCTACATCTATAGAATTTAAATAATCAAAATTAAATATATACATAAATCCATCATCCATTTATATCAAAATGATCCTAATTACCAGATCACATCTTGGGAACAACATAAAACTATATCAAATCTGATTCAGAAATCCACAAGCCCGTATATAGCAAAAATTTGGTTGGTGTTTAGATCTCTTTTCTCCTGTTCTTTTGTTCTTCACACTATCCATGGGCGGAAGTGTGGCCGGTGTTTAGATCTGGGTCTTCAATGTAATTTCAATTCTGGAATATTCGTGTTTAGATCTGGAGTTCTTTCATTCGAAATATTTGAAAGACAAAGAATCGTGGCCGGAATGGAAACGGTGGCAGTGGTGGTGGCTGGTTGGTGGTGGCAGTGGTGATAGTCGGTTGGTGGTGAGGAGGTAATTAATGGAGTAGTTGAGTTTAAAGGTAGAGTGAAGAGAGAAAGAGAATGTGTTTTCCTTTCCCCTATCTGCAGTACAATATGCATATGCATATAGATATAGATTGGGGATTGGAGGAAGAAGAAAAAAAATGCTCGGTTGATGTAGTATACAAATGCTTCTCAAGAAATGATCTGGTTGAGAGCAATCAAAGCTTATAGGGAATAAAAGAAATGGGCTTTCAAACCTGGGCTTCACCTCCCTGCACCACAAATAACACCACCAAAACTATATCTATATAAATTTTATCATTTATATTAATTAGTATATTTTTTTCCAGTTATAGTATAGATATAATCCACTGTAATCATCTTGTAGGTTTGATTTATAAATCTAGATGTAAAAAGTTCTAGTTGTTAAATCGTTACTTAGATTTTTGTTGTTATAGTTGTTGTAGATGATTAATGAATGGATTCATATAAAAGAAATGTGTATTTTGATTATGGATTATACATGGATCTGATGGTGTTTTGTCGAGAAGATGATGATAGAAAGTTTATTACACTTTTGGTCCTATGATAAAGGAAATGACTATTATACCCTCGGCGTGCAAGTCACATGATCACATTTTTAACGTCCGTTAATGGTGTGGACCAAAATCGTTGACGGAGTTTCATACTTAGGGATGAAACACGTAATTTCGTGTTCCCAATGATGGTTTGTGAAATCTGATACAAACCACAGGGACGAAAAGTGTAATAAACTCTAAATAGAAAATAAAATTTAAAAAAAAAATGCAATATAAGCCAGTGAAGCCACACTTTGCCTGCAACTTACACATGTCCACCCACCATCACTTCTCCTTATGTCACTTTAAAGTGTAAATCCGGTTGTTTTATTAAAAACCATCAAATAGAAAAGCAGTTTCTTTATCATCACACATGTCTTTCCATATCTTCTGTGTGTTCACCGATATCTATTTTTCTTTCATGTTTTTCATCTTCTTCAAAGCCTGCAAGTCTATAATCATTTTTGAATTCTTTTTCTACACCTGACCAAATCCCTTTTTGGTTTTGGTATTCACCTATTTTTTACACATAGTCGTTAGATTCCGTAATTATGCGGTTGTTGAATGGTGTTTTACCGGAGGTAGTATCGGCCATACACCCCTCTTTTTATCTCTGTTCTTATATCTATGTATACATGTGGTTTTTTTAGGTTGATGATGTTGGTGGGTAGTGTTTGGTCGACGGTGTTATAATCCGTTAGAGGTTGCTGGCCAGCATCTCAAAGATTATGATAAAGAAAATGCTTTTGTTTTCTTGGATAAAGTCTATTCTAACTAACAAACATTTGTTTTGAGATGTAAATCTTCTAAGTTATTGCCATTTTCAATCACAATTTGTTGTTTTTTTTGTATAGATAACGTTACAAACTTATTTATTAGCTCATGTTTTATGATTAGATTTTGTATTTTGGATGTTTGGAAATACATGAATGGAAAGATTTGGTCGGAAATATCGCCGAAGTTTGGCCGGCGTTGATGCAATGTTGTGCTCTGTTACATTTTTTAACGTCAGTGACCATCATTGCAATAGTGTAAAACTATAGGGAATAGTTTTGAAAGAAATGATGGAGCAACGAAAGAGTGAGAAGTGTGGCAACAGAAACGACAAAAAAGAAAGAATAAAAAGAAGTGGGTTGACGCACGTGTTTTAAATATATATAGAGAATAAAGAAAAGGTCAACTATTGGTAGATGGACCAACCAACATTGGCCCAAATGAGTTGTGCATCTAATAATTCATTTGAGTTAATTGCAAGATTGGTCCCTGTCGTTGGTACGTTTTAGCAATGGGGATCCCTTTTCAAGTTCAATAGCAATGGGGTCCCTAAATCAAGAATTTTTTGCATCCTTGGTCCAAAATTAATGGACCGTCAGTTGATATCCGTTAAATGCCACATGGAATCCTCACATGAGGGGCAATATCGTCTTTTCACGTAAAATAGGGACCATTCTTGCAACTTTTCACTTTTTATTTCTTTTCTTTTTTGTTTTATCTTAACATTATTATCAACCATTTATCCTCTCAACACCAATACCAACCATTACTCCTACCAACACTATTATCAATCCAATATACCAGTCAAAAAAATTTAACTATTACAACACAAAATGTATAAGCCATGTTCAATAAATCAAACCAAAACACCTGCTGAAAATTTATGAAACGAATTATTCCGCAAAATGATTTATATAAACATTCCAAAAAAACAAAATATGTACATATCTACCGGAAAACGTAGTTGCCGCCACCACCGACCGAAAATCATGGACAAGGTAACATCACTTGTGAGTTATATATAGCTTCAAATGCCCTTTTTATAACACTCGAACAAAGTCTCACCATTTTGAATCGGAAAACATGGCTGCCGCCATCACCACTTCGTATGCCCAGCTACTGCCGGCCATCATTATCACCACCGTCTCCATCGGCACCACCACAACCACTTCAAATTTGTCCCACTTCCTCATCCTCAAATCTGAGCAAATAAACCATCTCATTTTACAAAAAAAAGGAAAAAAACACACAATTTTTTCATCCCCAAATTTGACCGAAGGCGATTCAAGGCTGAGATATATGTAATGCTTTGTTTTATGTTTCATAGCATAAAGTTGTTAATAAATTGTTAGATTTATAACACCCCACTGTCGCCACTTCCTTTTAGGTTTTTTTTTATAATACTTGATTTTATAATTTTTGTTAGAATGTTTAAATTGATTTCGGATTTTGTTTGCTCTTAGATTGGGTTTTATGATTTATTTTTATTTTTGAGGTTAGAATGATAGTGGTTGTTTTTATGTATGTATGTGTAAGATTGAATTAAGGAAGTTACTGTAATTAGATATGTATATGTAAAGTTAAATTGTGGGTGATGAAGAATACCTCATACAAAGAAAAAGAAAATAGGTAAATGTATGTGTTTTGCAAAAATGGTCCCTGATATATGTAAGAAGACAATATTGCCCCTCACGTGCGAGACATGTGAGCTCTTAACTCCTCTTTTTAACAGATCCGTTAACTTTGGACCAAGGATGCAAAAAATTCTTGATTTAGCGACTCCCATTGCTAGTGAACTTGAAAAGGAACCCCCATTGCTAAAACGTACAAACCACAGGGACCAATCTTGCATTTAACTCAATTCATTTTTATCCGACCAACAAAGGATATTATTTATCAATGAGAACTTTTGGTCTTATAAAATCATTAGGGAGTTAGTATAGTATATACTTAACGTAATACTTTGTTGATAATACTTGCTGTTAAAAACATATGTCAACATTACAACACCATGAACCAAAATCATATCCAACATATATGTCTTCTTCCAAGTTAATAGCTTGCAGTGAAGTTTGCTTTTATAAATAACATCGTTATGAATATCTAAAAAAAAAAAATTAAAAAGTTTAGCGTCTCAAAATGTAATAAACTGTACATGAATATTTATATTGTATAATAAATATTCGGGTGTACGTTTATTATATGTAATAAACTTTCAAATCATGATTAATAGATTTATTTGGGTATATGTGACAATTATATAAGCTACAACGTCAAATGTCACATCGTCAGTTTGCAAGTTTTTGATTGTTCGAGTACATCTATTAACCGGGATTTAAAAATTCATTCAACACCCAAATAATTTATCATACAACATAAACCGCGTATACTTTATTACATTTGAATACCTTAGACACTTGGACCCAAAAAAAAATCATACACATATTAGGCAAACATAATTTACAAACTCAATCACATGTTGCATTAAGAACACTGCCTTATGAATTACCCCTCAAATTCAGATGTAGTGTGCTAATATTCGAACGACTGAAATTAAGGAAACCTCATACATACTTTCAAAATCATAAACTTCCACTTGGTTCAATTCGTTTTTGAAGAATGTATGAATATGGAGAATATATTTCTCATTACTGTGTGAAAATGAATACAAGAAAATGAATACAAGAATGAATATATGTATCTATTATCTACTGCATCTACTTTTTTATATATTATACAAAATGATAACCGCCTCTAACTAACATATTTAACTAATTACAACTTAACTCCCTAATCTATCTATTATTTACAATATGAACCTTAGACAATAATATATATTCTTCATCCCCCCTCAAGTTGGAGGCTTGGAAAGACCCAACTTGGCACTAAGAATGTTGTGTTGTGCTTGAGAAAGAGGCTTGGTCATAAGGTCTGCCAACTGCAAATTAGAAGGAATATGTGCAGTTTGAACAAACCCTTCTTCCACTTTGTCTCTTGTAAAATGTGTATCAATGTCCAAATGCTTTGTTCGCTCATGGAAGCAAGGGTTAGCAGCGATGAGTTGGGCAGATTTGTTATCACAAAACAAAGTAATAGGTAATCGAATAGGGATGTGTAAATCTTTGAGAAGGAAACTTAACCAAACAAGTTCACATGTAGTAGCAGCCATGCTTCGATATTCTGCTTCTGTGGAAGAACGTGAGACTGTTGGTTGTTTCTTTGTTTTCCAAGAAACAAGAGAATGGCCTAAAAAGATACAATAACCAGTAAGAGAACGTCTGGTCATGACACATGAAGCCCAGTCTGCATCTGAAAAACCTGTTAACTGAAGATCAGTCTGAACAGGGTAAAATAATCCTTCACAAATGGTTCCTTTAAGATATCTCAAGAGATGTCTAGCAGCCTGCATATGTTCTTGAGTTGGTGCAGAAACAAATTGGCTTAAATGTTGGACTGGATAAGAGATATCTGGACGTGTCATGGTAAGATACAAAAGTCTGCCCACTAGTCTTCTATAGGTGTCTGCAGCAGGCAAGGGATCACCTTTGCCTAATTTTAGCTTCAAATGAGTAGGAAAGGGAGTAGGTGCAGGTTTAGCACCAGTAAAACCAGAATCCTGAAGAAGATCAAGGATGTACTTTCTTTGATTAAGAAAAGTACCAGTGGAAGTCCTGCAAATTTCTATGCCAAGAAAATATTTTGCAGGACCCAAATCTTTTATTGTAAATTTAGCATCAAGTGCTTTCTTGACAAAAAGAATATCTGCCTCACAAGTACCAGTTAACAAAACATCATCAACATATACCAAAGCTATTAAAATGTTTGAGCCTTCAGTCTTGACAAACAGAGAGTAGTCATGTTTAGATTGCATGAAGCCCAATGATATCAAAAATCTGGTAAATTCTTGGTTCCATTGTCTAGAGGCCTGCTTAAGACCATATAATGATCTTTTCAGTTTGCAAACCTCCCCTTCTTTTGCCTTAAAATAACCAGCAGGGGGTTTCATGTAAATGTCTTCTTCAATATATCCATGCAGGAAGGCATTATTTATGTCCAATTGATGAAGAGGCCACTGTTTGGCTGTAGCCATTGCAATAATAACTCTGACAGTGGCTAACTTAGCTACTGGGGAGAAAGTATGCTTATAATCTAAACCTTCTTGCTGAACAAAACCTCTCACAACTAATCTGGCTTTAAACCTTTCCACTTCCCCATTAGCTTTATACTTCACTTTATATACCCATTTAGAAGTAATGGCTTCATGTCCCTCTGGTAATGTAGTTAAATCCCAGGTATCATTCTTTTCAAGAGCAGCTAACTCATTGTTCATGGCCTGAACCCATTCAGGATGTTTAGAAGCCTCAGAGTAAGTAGAGGGTTCATAGACAGCTAACACATTGGCCAAAAAAGATAGATGCTCCTTGGGAATAGACTCAATATTTTGATTGGTAAAAAGAGGGTAATGAGTATTTAAAGAAACAGAATTAGCAGCAGAAGGAGTGACATAATCCTTTAACCAAACAGGTTTAGAAGTATTCCTATTAGACTTTCTAGAATGTGTAACAGGAATAGACTGAGGATGAAGAGCAGGAGGATTATTAGGTTGAATGATGGGAACAACATTTTCCTCAGGAACCACATGAGATTCTGAGGGACTAGTCTGAACAAGAGTAGGAGTTGATTGAGAAGTCTCAAAAGAGGGAAACTCATTAAAAGTGGGAGGAGCAGAATGAACAGAAGTCTTGTAAGGAAAAATATGTTCTTTGAAAACCACATCTCTACTTAAAAGAACTTCATGAGTATCAAGGTTATACAATTTGTATCCTTTATTATTTGAAGGATATCCTATGAGAATACATTTCCAAGCTTTGTTTTCAAACTTGTCTCTAAGATTTTTGGGAACATTTGCATAGCAGAGACAACCTATTACTCTAAGATTCTCATAAGAAGGAGATTGACCATGTAGAATCTCATAAGGAGATTTCCATGATAAAGATTGCATAGGCATTTTGTTGATCAAATATGTGGCAGCAAGTATACAATCTCCCCAAAATTTAATAGGAAGATTACCATGTAATCTTAATGCTCTAGCAGTATCTAAAAGATGCCTATGTTTTCTCTCAACTACACCATTTTGTTGAGGAGTATAAGACATGGATCTTTGGTGAACAATCCCCTTTTGTTTGAAAAATTTTGAACAGTTTTTGTTGACCAATTCAGTACCATTGTCTGATCTAATAAACTTGACCTTTTTATGAAAATGATTTTCAACATATGAAAGAAAATCAGAAACTACTGAAAGAATTTGATCCTTTGTGTGAATCAAATGAGTCCAAGTGGCTCTGCTTTTATCATCCACAATGGTAAAGAAATAATGAGCCCCATTTAAGGAAGGAAATAATGAGCCCCATTTAAGGAAGGAAATTTAAGGAAGGAAATTGATTAGTGGAAGGGTCCTGAAACACAAAATCATCAGGATAAAAATGAGCAACAAGCTTATTGGTTTGAACTAAAGAACCAACAGACAGAAGATTAACTTGGAATTCTGGAAAATAAAAGACATTGATTAAAGTGACATATGGAGTAAGCTTGACAGATCCTATAATAGTCACTTGTTTAAAAGTACCATCAGGAAGTTTGATTAGAATTGGCTTTGGTAATACTTTTATGGCATGAAACAGGTTGAGATTAGGGGACATATGATCAGTGGCTCCAGAATCACTAATCCAATCTTTCTTCACATCCAAGTTAGGATGACATAAAAGAGCATATGCAACAGGATTGGTAAACAGGGCATTACATGAGGCATAGAAAGAAAAAATACCTGCATGCTCAGAAGTACTTGCAAAAATAGAGGAAGTACTAGCCACACTAGCAGGATTAGAGTATTGATCAGCCATAGGACTCTTGCCATTGAACATTTTGAAAACTTCTTGACACACTGCAGCAACTAATTGTTGTTGGTCCATGATTTGTTTTGGTGCACCAGTGGCTCCATAATCTATATGTGGTGTGTCAAATGGAGAATCACCATTGATTTCTTCAAAAGATGAACAACCTACTTGATTAGCCATCCTTCCTCCTTTCTTAGGTTTTCTACCCTTGTACCAATCTGGATATCCAAGTCTCTCAAAACATTGTTTATACAGGTGCCCTTCTTGTTTGCAGTAAGTGCATACCCTCTTATTATCACCCCTAGGCTCATATTTGGTGAATTTTCCCTCTCTTTTTACACCAAAAGAAGGTCTAGCACTATTATTGGCAAAAAATGCAGACTGCTCAATAGGATGACTAGTTACCTGCCTTTGTTTTTCAACTTGTTGAACAATGTAATATGCTTTATTAATACTAGGCAGAGTATCCATTGACAGAATTTGACTCCTAACCGTATCATAGTCATCATTGAGTTTCATTAAAAACTGCATTAACTTGGATCTATTATCCATCTCAAGAATCTTTTTAGTCAATTCACAAGTACACTCAGCAGATTTTCCACAAGTACAAGTAGGCACACTATTCAAATTGCTCAATTCATCCCAACATCTCTTCAATTTATTGAAAAAGGAGGCAATAGAAAGGTTACCTTGAGTAATTTTGCTTAATTCCCTTTCTAATTGAAAAATCAGAGGACCATTACTTTGGCCATACCTCTCAGTAATTTCTTTCCAGAGTTCTGCAGCAGATTGAGTATACATGAAGGCTTCTGACAATTCTGGTGCCATAGAATTCAATATCCAGCAAATGACCATAAAATCACAACGAATCCATCTCTGAAGATCAACTGAAGCAGCATCAGTAGGTTTGATGCATGTACCATCAATAAAACCTAATTTTAACTTTGCTCCCAGTGCCATCTTAATGTTGCGACTCCACCCTAGGAAATTTCCACCATTAAAAGGAGTATTGGTAAGAACCATACCAGGATGATCCGAGTTAGTCAAACTCAATGGATCATTAATTGAATTCAAATTGGAACTATTATTTGGATCAGGAATCGCCATTTGAAAAATTCAAGTTCTGAAACCCTAATTTGATATAAAATTGAACAAACTGACTATAAATTTGATTAATATTGATCAAATTTAAGAAAATATAACGATTTGTATATAATTGGATAAGAAAATTGATCATAAAAGATCGGAAACTGATCGTAAAGTGATCGGAAAGTGTAATCGGAAACTTGATCGGAAACTTGATCAGAAATTGAACGGAATTTAATCGAAATCTGAAATTGAATGAAGAATTAGGGTTTCAGATTCCATGTTCTCTGATACCATGAAGAATGTATGAATGTGGAGAATATATTTCTCATTACTGTGTGAAAATGAATACAAGAAAATGAATATCTGTATCTATTATCTACTGCATCTACTTTTTTATATATTATACAAAATGATAACCGCCTCTAACTAACATATTTAACTAATTACAACTTAACTCCCTAATCTATATATTATTTACAATATGAACCTTAGACAATAATATATATTCTTCAGTTTTACATGCATGCATGTATAAAATCATACGTGTTTTTCTAAAGCCTTTGCATATCACCACGTATACATAATACATCCAACTATAAATACGCACCATCACCACCACTCCCAATTCATAAAACCAACAATACATCAAACACTGATCCATCCATTTCGATCTCAACAATGGCAAAGGTTATACTTCTCGCACTGGCTTTCACAGCACTTGTAGCCTTTGCTACAACCCATACAACCATCATCACCACCACCGTTGAAGATGAAAACCCATTTTCTCAAACTCCGATGTGTCGCCAAAGACTCCAAATGCAACGTTTGGACAAGTGCCACTTGTACCTCCAGCAAGGCCAGATCCCTTATGATGAACTGAACCGTGGTAAGTCTCATCAACAAGGCCAAATCCAAGGACAACAACAACTCCAGCAACAGTGCTGCCA
This sequence comes from Erigeron breviscapus, assembly GCA_034093135.1. NCBI lineage: Eukaryota > Viridiplantae > Streptophyta > Magnoliopsida > Asterales > Asteraceae > Erigeron > Erigeron breviscapus. Next base: position 26,684,474 of record CM067168.1, read on the forward strand.
GCAGCTCCAAAACGTTGACAGGCAATGCCAGCTGTGTGAAGCCGTGAAGCAAGTGTTCGAGCAGTCTCGACAAATTATTCAGGGACAACAACAACAACAGGGACGGTTTGGTTCTCAGAGACAATTGGAACAACAATTGGAGCCAGTGACGGATCCCGGAAATAATGCTACCCGGGGCTAAAAAAAATTAGTTCAAAAACCGTTACTTCACCAACGAAACAAGAACAAACTAATAGTAAGTTACTAGCAACAACAACTAGCAATATGCAACAAAATAACAAGTCAATAAGGCAAACTACAACGACATAGTTGAATTTTTTTTTGGTTTTGGTCTCATGGGGTCATTTATTTGTTTTGGGCTGGGTTCATTTATTAATATTGGGTCATTATTTAAACATATTATACATATAGATCAAGATTTTATGATGATTGGCTGGGTTCTCTCTCCCCCACCCTTAACTTATTGGATCATGGTTGGAGCAAAAGGCTCAGAGACTCCCTCAACAATGCAGACTTCAAATCCGTGAACAAGAATGCCAAATCAGAAGATCAGGCGGCTTTTCTAACCCACAACAACAATGTAGCCACGTCCAAGAACAACGCTTCAACCAGTGCCAAAGGTATGGTATAATTCATTAGTTGTTGTCTTAATTTAATTACTTTTTATAAACCAAATTTTCACACCATGTGTGTATCTTTTAACAACATCTTCGTCAAAGAAGCAGCTCGAAGTATGTCCCCCAGACCAAAAATGATGATTCCATCCCAACAGTCGCAACAACTCCAGCAGCAGCTCCAACAATGTTGCAATGAGCTCGAGAACGTGCAGAGGGACTGCCAGTGCGAGGCATTCGAAGAGGTTTATAGGCAAGCCGTCCATAACCCACGACCATGGCTCCAACTACCACAAGCTAGCCCGCAACAGATCCAGCAGGCTATGGAGACCATCCGCAACCAGTGCAACGTACAAGTTCAGCAATGCCGAATCCCCTCTGCAATGTTCTGAAGTAGGTCGGTCGAGTCAAAGTAATAAAGTTAGGAGTCACATCTCTAGTCTTCGACATATATGGCAAAGAGTTTCGTGAAGAAGAGTAGCAATAATGATAAGCACATATGTACATGTGTATCTCATGTATGTAGTTGTAGCTTTGTTTCATCTTTTAAAAGTTTAATCAAGTTTTAATTAATCTTTAAAAAGCTCCATAATGATTGCCATGCATTACTTACACATCTATCACTGATCACATTATCCTTTCACTTACACATCCGATCGATCACTGTCAATATCGTATCTCAATAATTCCTTCATTACTACTCCGAATTTTATTTTACTGTATTTTATTACACATATATAACACATATAAGCAGCCGTATGCGACACTAAAGATGAGGCAATTAACTTATTTGCCCATTGATATCGATAAGAGGCAATTAACTTTTTGGATTATTAATTCATGTAATTGGATTATTACTCTAACCCCATCCTCTTCGGAAACTTTTGAACACACCCCAATGTTAAGTTGCAAGTTGAAAGGGTAGGCATTAACAATACACATGTGTAGATTTATATACCTTACACATGTGTAGATATCTATACATGTATAAGTTGTATTTTTTTAAATTTTTTATTTTTATAAAAAAATTTGATTTTTTTTGGAATGGTTTATGTTAAAAAATATAAAAAAATTTAAAAAAAATAAAAATAAAAAAAACAAGCGAGAAAAAAATATAAAAAATGAATCTTTTCTCCCTTCTCTCCTTAAGCTACCTTCTCTTTGGATCTCTACCCTATATATATATATATATATATAATTAACTATAAGAGGGGAGGGAGTGGTCACGGGGAAAGGGTTTGCCGCTACCGGGCCCGCACGGGCACTCCGCCGCCGGCGGTTCCCCGATGGAGAGAGAAGAAGAAATCGGGGTGTTCACCGCGTGGGGGAAAGAAGGAGAGAGGAGAGAGAGAGGAGTGAGGAGGGTGTGATTGGTGAAAATGTTAGTGGAGGGGCCTACCATCTTTTTTTTTTGACCGTTCGGAAAATAAAAAAAAAAGATTTTTTTTTTAAATTTAATTCTTTACCTTTACCTTTTTCACTATAAAAACTCAACCTTTTTAACACAAAACACACACAAATACTCCATTCTTCTTCCTCTTCTTATTTCTTCACCAAATTTATAAAAAATTGATCCAAAGAAAAATAAAAAAAAGCCCTTCTTCAAAAATAATCGAGATCGATTGTTTAATTTCCCTCAACAATCCCTCCCAGATCAAAACTATTCTCAAGCTCTCCCAAATCAACACTTTTTTCAACCTCCCCTAAATCAACAATATTCTCAATCTCTCCCAAATCAACAATACTCTCAATCCCACAATATTCTTCAACAATTTTCTCAATCTTCTTCTTCTTACATTCCACACCCCGCTTCTCCAAATTACGCGTATAATATGGCTCCACCTCCGCCAATGGATGCTTGAAACTACAACTTTACTAAGACCGCCGAGTTCACGCCATGCGGGCACGACGATGACGACGTTCTCGACGACGTTGTACCCGAAACTCACGAACAACAACCAAATGGTATACATATATACTTTTTATTTACATAATACTTATATATATATATATACATTTTATTTATATGTTTACTAATACTTATATATATATATATTTATTTATATATATATATATATATATATATATACATTTTATTTATATGTTTACTAATACTTATATATATATACATTTTATTTATATGTTTACTTAATACTTTATATATATATATACATTTTATTTATATGTTTACTTAATACTTATATATATATATATACATTTTATTTATATGTTTACTTAATACTTATATATATTCTTTTTATCTACTTATATAGATGTTGATCAAAGCGAAGATGAGGACGAAGATGAGGAGGTTCAAGAAGTTGATGAGCGTGGAAAGAAAAAGGTTGGCGGGAAAAAGCGTGAGAATTGGAATGAGGCACAAGAGGTTGCGTTGGCGAAAGCTTGGATTCAAATTTCGGAATGTAAAAAATATGGGAATGAGCAAAAAGCGGAAGGTTTTTGGAGGCGGGTTCTCGAGCATTATGCTAGCACCATGGGTTCCACTACACGAACCGTTCATGGTATTTCGCCAAAATGGAAAACGATGAATGCGGCTATGGGTCTCTACAATGGTATCTTCATCCAAGTGGTAAATACTTTTTATATACTTTTATTAATTATATACTTTTTATATACCATTGTTATTTATATGTTTACTTTATTATATACTTTGTAGAAACGTGCCAAGGGTAGTGGGTGCAACGATTTGGACATTCAAAATGAGGCGATGAGGTTGTACAAGAAGCGAACCAAAAAAGATTTTGGTCATATGGGGGCATGTGTAACATTTGTGACTTTTGACTCGGTTTGACTTTTGAATGAATATAATTAAATGTAAACGACTTCATGAATTTATATGAAATATCGAACGTTTTGTCGTGTTTTAACTTAACGTTGAATTTAATTGTGTTTACGGGTTTGTTTTAGTGATTAAATGAATAACGTTTAGCTATTTGTCGAATTTAGCGGAGCGGGGCCTCAAAATGAGACCCCATAGCCGTCCATGACCACACTCCCACTCTTTCTCACTTTACCAAAATCTTATCTCTCTCACCCTCTCATTTTATTCCTCTCCTTATCTTCTCCATCTACCAAAGACCACCACCATAAATTCATCAATTTGCTCTACATTAAATCTTGTAATCTTAGCATTTAATTAACAACAATTAATAACCCTAGTGATAATCATCTCCTAGATCCAAGAAGTTAGGGTTTTAAAGGTGTTCTTCAAGTTTTGTGCCCTAAATTCGGATTTGCAAGACCCGGAAGGATTTGGTAAGTTGAAACTAGCTTAAATGCACCCTTTTATGTTTACAACTTCGTTTCTTGTCATATCTAAGTAACCCCCGGTCTAAAGTCGGGTCAAAAACGTTTTCTAGTGAAATTAGGGTTTCAAAAATATACAATTTAGGTCAATCCGAATTAGCTTGGATTTAACGAGTTGTAATGGTTTACAAGAAGTGGGATTCGGTTACAAAAGTGTATTTATGTGTAAAAACAGGTTTGGTAGGGTTCTTGGTCGAGAAATGAAGTCAAATTGGTGTTTGGGGGTCGAATGGGTCGTGTTTGGGGTGGTTTGGGTCATGATGATCTTCAAGTGTCGCCCAGATTTTCTGCCTTTTCCCTTGCACCGTCTCGCACGCCCCTTCCCACCGTCTGAGACAGTGATTGACTGGAGCTTGGCGTCTGGCTTGGTTGGTTGGCACCGTGTGACACGCCTTGGGCGTCTGGAACGGTGGAGACACCGTCTGGGACGGTGCTCTCCATGTGTGGATTCCACCTTTACGCTAGCAAGACGTCGGGTTCCTCTGTTTTACGGCAAGTAACACGTTGAATGCTCCTTAACCAGGCCACCGTCTGGAACGCTATGCCAATTTTGTACCACCGTGCGAGACGCTATGTCTCACCGTCTGGGACGGTTGCTAGCATGTTCGACTTCCCTAACACCTAAATGAAGTTTATAATGTCACTCAAAGTCGAGCATGTCCTTCAAAACCCTAATAGGGTTTTGGCTAATGAATTAAAAGATATAAATTGACGTGTATATATGAATGATGATAGGACGTGATCGTGCGCCGCTTATTTAACGCTTGTAACTCATTCATAACTTGTCGTGCCGACTAAGGTGAGTTTCGTAACCCCCCTACTCAATTGAGATTCGGGCTGAAAAGTGTACATACTTGATTGATTGTTGATTGATTGATTGTTCGGTTGATGTTTTGACTTATCACTCGTTTGATTATGAATATATGTTGTGGTTAGAGTAGTTGTACATACATGGAAGACGATTATGCTTTCAATGAATTGTAGATGTGGTGGGAAGGCTGCGGGTGACCCTATATATAAGCATCTATGATTCCTTGAAAGTAGAGTCGTATGAAGTGTATGTGCAATGTGTTGTTGGTTGATGGAAAACGTTTTGATATGGAACGGGACATAGGATCTTGCATGATAATATTTCCCCCCTTAATGTATTATAGATTCGTATTTGTTTGCATGTGAATATGATAACGAGTAAGTCCACGAATAGTGGCATAACGTAAAGTCCATGTTGATGGCATAACGAGTAAGTCCACGATTAGTGGCATAACGTAAAGTCCATGTTGATGGCATAACGAGTAAGTCCACGATTAGTGGCATAACGTAAAGTCCATGTTGATGGCATAACGAGTAAGTCCACGATTAGTGGCATAACGTAAAGTCCATGTTGATGGCATAACGAGTAAGTCCACGATTAGTGGCATAACGTAAAGTCCATGTTGATGGCATAACGAGTAAGTCCACGATTAGTGGCATAACGTAAAGTCCATGTTGATGGCATAACGAGTAAGTCCACGATTAGTGGCATAACGTAAAGTCCATGTTGATGGCATAACGAGTAAGTCCACGATTAGTGGCATAACGTAAAGTCCATGTTGATGGCATAACGAGTAAGTCCACGATTAGTGGCATAACGTAAAGTCCATGTTGATGGCATAACGAGTAAGTCCACGATTAGTGGCATAACGTAAAGTCCATGTTGATGGCATAACGAGTAAGTCCACGATTAGTGGCATAACGTAAAGTCCATGTTGATGGCATAACGAGTAAGTCCACGATTAGTGGCATAACGTAAAGTCCATGTTGATGGCATAACGAGTAAGTCCACGATTAGTGGCATAACGTAAAGTCCATGTTGATGGCATAACGAGTAAGTCCACGATTAGTGGCATAACGTAAAGTCCATGTTGATGGCATAACGAGTAAGTCCACGATTAGTGGCATAACGTAAAGTCCATGTTGATGGCATAACGAGTAAGTCCACGATTAGTGGCATAACGTAAAGTCCATGTTGATGGCATAACGAGTAAGTCCACGATTAGTGGCATAACGTAAAGTCCATGTTGATGGCATAACGAGTAAGTCCACGATTAGTGGCATAACGTAAAGTCCATGTTGATGGCATAACGAGTAAGTCCACGATTAGTGGCATAACGTAAAGTCCATGTTGATGGCATAACGAGTAAGTCCACGATTAGTGGCATAACGTAAAGTCCATGTTGATGGCATAACGAGTAAGTCCACGATTAGTGGCATAACGTAAAGTCCATGTTGATGGCATAACGAGTAAGTCCACGATTAGTGGCATAACGTAAAGTCCATGTTGATGGCATAACGAGTAAGTCCACGATTAGTGGCATAACGTAAAGTCCATGTTGATGGCATAACGAGTAAGTCCACGATTAGTGGCATAACGTAAAGTCCATGTTGATGGCATAACGAGTAAGTCCACGATTAGTGGCATAACGTAAAGTCCATGTTGATGGCATAACGAGTAAGTCCACGATTAGTGGCATAACGTAAAGTCCATGTTGATGGCATAACGAGTAAGTCCACGATTAGTGGCATAACGTAAAGTCCATGTTGATGGCATAACGAGTAAGTCCACGATTAGTGGCATAACGTAAAGTCCATGTTGATGGCATAACGAGTAAGTCCACGATTAGTGGCATAACGTAAAGTCCATGTTGATGGCATAACGAGTAAGTCCACGATTAGTGGCATAACGTAAAGTCCATGTTGATGGCATAACGAGTAAGTCCACGATTAGTGGCATAACGTAAAGTCCATGTTGATGGCATAACGAGTAAGTCCACGATTAGTGGCATAACGTAAAGTCCATGTTGATGGCATAACGAGTAAGTCCACGATTAGTGGCATAACGTAAAGTCCATGTTGATGGCATAACGAGTAAGTCCACGATTAGTGGCATAACGTAAAGTCCATGTTGATGGCATAACGAGTAAGTCCACGATTAGTGGCATAACGTAAATTCTTATAGTTTTATTGTTTAACCCTAGCAAAGTGAAATGATGGCATTAACGGAGTATGACACTCGGTAACCCTAGAGGCGCCTGATCAACAAATCTATGGTTACCCTATGTCATATAAGGTTAATGACCTCGTGGATTGCGCATTGTGGATGAAGTATAGTAGGTAACCCGGTATGTTTAATGAGTGTTGGTTAGGTGGAGGGTTAGCCGCTGGTACACCCTGTATACATACCCGACCAATACTTAGAGAGCATAACGGAACCGAATCTCGACATCCATTCAATATATTAACGGTGTGGAGGGTTAGCCGCTGGTACACCCTGTATACATACACCTTTAATGTATTGAATGTTGAAGTTAAGATTCGGACTATGCTTTACCCGCCTTGTTAATGACTTGACCCCTTTATATATTTGTATGCAATGGTTTGAAATCGTGGAATTGATTTAGAATCGAATGGAAACGATGATGCTTTGCCTCGTTATATTTGAACTTGAATGTTGATTTGAATTTTTAGTTGTGGTTGAATTGGAATTGTGTGGTTAGTTAGAATGCAAATAAGATGTTAATAACATAGTTTATTGCCATGATAATATCCCCGTAGAAATACGTGTCCTTGTAATGGATTAGGATAGTTTAATTTTGGATTGTTTGTTATGTGGCGGTTAATTGCGAATGTTCGTATGTGAATTGTGAGAATTAACTTGGAAATCCAACACGTGTGTTCGAGGGAAGATGAATAGACCATGGAGAGCTAACATGAATTATAGGCGCCAAGACGAGTAAGAGAAACTGGTTGATCAAGGAAATCAAAGAAGTAGAGGTGGTCGTGGAGGTCGTGGTAATCGTGAAGGACGTGAGAGAATCGAGTGGGTTAAAAATGTGTTCCACCAATCGTCGTGCCTTCTTTGAATGCCATCCCGATCAATGCTCGAAATCCCCCGATGGCCCAAGGTACTTGTTATGAGTGTGGTAGTCATGAGCACCATCGAAATAAGTGCCACAACCTTGTCGGTCAACAACAAGCTCAATGACAACTTACTCCCCATGGAAGAACTTTTACAGTGATTGCGGCCGAAACTCGTGTTGATCCTAAACGTCGTTGCAAATACTTTTCTTCTCAACGATCAATATACCACCGTATTATTTGACCCCGGTACCGATTTTAGCCTTGTTTCCAACGATTTCGTGCCCTTGATTGATGCTAGTCTTAGTTCGTTGTCGTATTACTTTGAATTTGAAATGGTAAATGGCGGGTTAACTGAAATTGACCAAGTTGTTTGTGATTGTACCTTAAGGTTGTGTGACTATCCGTTTCTTATAGACTTTGTTCCTCTTGATATCGGTAGTTTTGACGTGATTGTGTTAATGAATTAGATGTCGGCAATGAATGCGGTTATAGGTTGCGGTAGTAAGGTAGTGAGGGTTTCGTTAGAAAAGGGTGAAGAATTAGTATTTCAAGGCGAGATGACCGAGCCATGGGGTGAGAAAAATATATGGTGTTAACGTCACGAAAGTTGAGTTGAAGATCGTGCCCGTGGTTAATGAATTCAGGGGTGTATTTCCGGACGACCTACCGGGTTTGCCTCCATCCCGTCAACGTGAATCTTCGAATTTATCTTATTCCTAACGTTTCTTCCGTGGCCAAAGCACCCTATAGCTTAGCCCTTGCAAGAGTTGGCCGCCCAGCCCAAATAACTTCAAGAAAAAGGGGTTTTATCCGCCCTAGTAAATCACCGTGTGGCGCACCGGTTTTATTTGCCAAGAAGAAAGACGGCCCTTTCCGCACGCGTAACGATTATAGAGAACTAAATGGACTCACGGTGAAGAATTGTTACCCTTTTCCCAAGAATTGATGATATATTTGATCAACTCCAAGGTGCTCGTTACTTTTCCAAGATTGATTTGCGGTCGGGTTACCACCAATTGCGTGTCCATGAAGATGATATCCCCAAGACGGTCTTTAAAACACGATATGGGCATTTAAATTCACGGTTATGCCTTTTGGGTTGACTAATGCACCGGCGGTGTTCTTGGACTTGATGAACCGGGTGTGTCGGCCCTACTTGAATGGGTTGTCATTATTTTCATTGATGACATCCTTATTTACTCCAAGACTAAGGAAGATCATGCCGAACACTTGAAGAAGGTCTTAGAGTTACTCCGGGAAAAGAAATTGTATGCCAAGTTCTCCAAATGTGAATTTTGGGCTCGAAAAGGTCCACTTTCTTGGTCATGTGGTGAGCAAGGAAGGAATTCATGTGGATCCAAGTAAGATTGAAGTGGTGAAGACTTAGAGACAACCCGAGACGCCAACCGAAATTCACCAATTTCTTGGTTTGGTGGGTTATCATAGACGTTTCACTGAGGGCTTTTCCAAGATTGCCCAACCCTTGACTCTACTGACTTAACGAGAAAGACGATTCGATGGGAGTGAGAAACAAGATTAAGCCGTCCATTAATGAAAGACAAGTTGTGTTGTGCACCCATTTTAGGCTTGCCCGATGGAGCCGATGACTTTGTTGCGTATTGTGATGCATCCGGGCAAGGATTGGATTGTGTTTCGATACAATCGGGTAAAGAAAACGTTGTAGCCGATGCCTTGAGCTGAAAGGAATGTATAAAACCAAGACGAATTGGGGCCATGAGTCTTACCGTGCAAAGGAGTGTTCACGACTCCATCATTGAAGCATTACACGACTTAGAATAACAATTTGATAGAAAGAATGATGACGGTTTATACTTTGTTGAACGATTGTGGATTCCCGTTCTTGGCGGATGGCGGTTGAGATTGACGAACGAAGCTCACAAATCGGCATACTCGGTTTACCCGGGGTCCGACAAGATGTATTTTGATTTGAGAGACTTGTATCGGTGGTTAGGAATGAAGAAAGACGTTGCAAGATACGTTAGTGAATGCATCACGTGTTTACAAGTAAAAGCCGACCACAAGAAACCACCGGGTTTCTAGTTCAACCGGTAAAATGGAACGGATTGCCATGAACTTCATTACGAAGTTACCTAGAACGAGTAGTGATCGGGACACCATTTGGGTGATAGTTGACCGGTTGACTAAGTCGGCTCACTTTTTAGCCACCCAGAAAGACGATAAATTTGACTTCATGGCACGTTGTACCTCAAAGAAGTAGTATCCAAACTTGGAGTGCCGATTTCCGTCATAACCAATCGGGATACCCGATTTACTTCAAAGTTTTGGAAGGCATTCCAAAAAAAAAAAAAAAAAAAAAAAAAAAAAAAAAAAAAAAAAAAAAAAAAAAAAAGCAACGGGGTACTCAGGGTTGGCATGAGTACGGTGTTCCATCCTTAAACCAACGGTCAAAGTGGAAGAATAACCCAAACGCTTGAAGACACGTTACGAACTTGTGCCATCGAATTTGGTGGAAATTGGGAAGTGCATTTACCGTTAGTCGAGTTCTCCTACAATAATAGCTATCACGCTAGTATCCAAATGGCTCCATTTAAAGCTTTGTATGGGAGAAAATGTAGGTCACCGTTAGCTTGGACGGAAGTTGGTGAAAGCCAACTCATCGGGACCGAATTTTGTTATTGAAACAACCAAGGTGACCTCACAAACCAAAGAAGAATTTGAGAGTGGCCCGAGAACGATAACTAAAGTATGCGAACGTTAGGCGATGGCCTCTTGATTTCAAAGTCGATGATTTCGTGTTGCTTAAAGTATCCTCGTGGAAAGGCGTTGTTTGATTTATAAAACGTAGCAAGTTAGGGCCAAGATATGTGGGTCTATTTAAAAATCGTTGAACGAATTGGCCCGGTAGCGTATCGTTTGGAACTTCCTCAAGACTTGAGTGGAGTTCATAATGTTTTTCACGTTTGTAATCTCCGGAAGTGTTTGGCCGATCCAACGCTTCATGTGCCTCTAGATGAAATCCGAGTCGATAAAACATTAAAGTTCGTGGAAGAACCGGTGGAGATATTAGACCGACAAACTAAGAAGTTAAAGAATACTCGGTACACGATTGTTAAGGTTAGATGGCAAGCAAGGCGTGGACCCGAGTTCACTTGGGAACGGGAAGATTCTATGAAAGCTAAGTATCCCCATTTGTTTAGCGAGTCTAGTTAGATTAGAATTTCGGGACGAAATTCCTTTAACGGGGGAATAATGTAACATTTGTGACTTTTGACTCGGTTTGACTTTTGAATGAATATAATTAAATGTAAACGACTTCATGAATTTATATGAAATATCGAACGTTTTGTCGTGTTTTAACTTAACGTTGAATTTAATTGTGTTTACGGGTTTGTTTTAGCGATTAAATGAATAACGTTTAGCTATTTGTCGAATTTAGCGGAGCGAGGCCTCAAAAATGAGACCCCATAGCCGTCCACCACCACACTCCCACTCTTTCTCACTTTACCAAAATCTTATCTCTCTCACCCTCTCATTTTATTCCTCTTCTTATCTTCTCCATCTACCAAAGACCACCACCATAAATTCATCAATTTGCTCTACATTAAATCTTGTAATCTTAGCATTTAATTAACAACAATTAATAACCCTAGTGATAATCATCTCCTAGATCCAAGAAGTTAGGGTTTTAAAGGTGTTCTTCAAGTTTTGTGCCCTAAATTCGGATTTGCAAGACCCGGATGGATTTGATAAGTTGAAACTAGCTTAAATGCACCCTTTTATGTTTACAACTTCGTTTCTTGTCATATCTAAGTAACCCCCGGTCTAAAGTCGGGTCAAAAACGTTTTCTAGTGAAATTAGGGTTTCAAAAATATACAATTTAGGTCAATCCGAATTAGCTTGGATTTAACGAGTTGTAATGGTTTACAAGAAGTGGGATTCGGTTACAAAAGTGTATTTATGTGTAAAAACAGGTTTGGTAGGGTTCTTGGTCGAGAAATGAAGTCAAATTGGTGTTTGGGGGTGGAATGGGTCGTGTTTGGGGTGGTTTCGGTCATGATGATCTTCAAGTGTCGCCCAGATTTTCTGCCTTTTCCCTTGCACCGTCTCGCACGCCCCTTCCCACCGTCTGAGACAGTGATTGACTGGAGCTTGGCGTCTGGCTTGGTTGGTTGGCACCGTGTGACACGCCTTGGGCGTCTGGAACGGTGGAGACACCGTCTGGGACGGTGCTCTCCATGTGTGGATTCCACCTTTACGCTAGCAAGACGTCGGGTTCCTCTGTTTTACGGCAAGTAACACTGAAAGCTCCTTAACCAGGCCACCGTCTGGGACGGTGGCCACCGCCGTTGGAACGTTATGCCATTTTTGTACCACCGTGCGAGACGCTATGTCTCACCGTCTGGGACGGTTGCTAGCATGTTCGACTTCCCTAACACCTAAATGAAGTTTATAATGTCACTCAAAGTCGAGCATGTCCTTCAAAACCCTAATAGGGTTTTGGCTAATGAATTAAAAGATATAAATTGACGTGTATATATGAATGATGATAGGACGTGATCGTGCGCCGCTTATTTAACGCTTGTAACTCATTCATAACTTGTCGTGCCGACTAAGGTGAGTTTCGTAACCCCCCTACTCAATTGAGATTCGGGCTGAAAAGTGTACATACTTGATTGATTGTTGATTGATTGATTGTTCGGTTGATGTTTTGACTTATCACTCGTTTGATTATGAATATATGTTGTGGTTAGAGTAGTTGTACATACATGGAAGACGATTATGCTTTCAATGAATTGTAGATGTGGTGGGAAGGCTGCGGGTGACCCTATATATAAGCATCTATGATTCCTTGAAAGTAGAGTCGTATGAAGTGTATGTGCAATGTGTTGTTGGTTGATGGAAAACGTTTTGATATGGAACGGGACATAGGATCTTGCATGATAATATTTCCCCCCTTAATGTATTATAGATTCGTATTTGTATGCATGTGAATGTGATAACGAGTAAGTCCACGAATTGTGGCATAACGTAAAGTCCATGTTGATGGCATAACGAGTAAGTCCACGATTAGTGGCATAACGTAAAGTCCATGTTGATGGCATAACGAGTAAGTCCACGATTAGTGGCATAACGTAAAGTCCATGTTGATGGCATAACGAGTAAGTCCACAATTGTGGCATAACGTAAAGTCCATGTTGATGGCATAACGAGTAAGTCCACGAATTGTGGCATAACGTAAAGTCCATGTTGATGGCATAACGAGTAAGTCCACGATTAGTGGCATAACGTAAAGTCCATGTTGATGGCATAACGAGTAAGTCCACGATTAGTGGCATAACGTAAAGTCCATGTTGATGGCATAACGAGTAAGTCCACGATTAGTGGCATAACGTAAAGTCCATGTTGATGGCATAACGAGTAAGTCCACGATTAGTGGCATAACGTAAAGTCCATGTTGATGGCATAACGAGTAAGTCCACAATTGTGGCATAACGTAAAGTCCATGTTGATGGCATAACGAGTAAGTCCACGATTAGTGGCATAACGTAAAGTCCATGTTGATGGCATAACGAGTAAGTCCACGATTAGTGGCATAACGTAAAGTCCATGTTGATGGCATAACGAGTAAGTCCACGATTAGTGGCATAACGTAAAGTCCATGTTGATGGCATAACGAGTAAGTCCACAATTGTGGCATAACGTAAAGTCCATGTTGATGGCATAACGAGTAAGTCCACGATTAGTGGCATAACGTAAAGTCCATGTTGATGGCATAACGAGTAAGTCCACGATTAGTGGCATAACGTAAAGTCCATGTTGATGGCATAACGAGTAAGTCCACGATTAGTGGCATAACGTAAAGTCCATGTTGATGGCATAACGAGTAAGTCCACGATTAGTGGCATAACGTAAAGTCCATGTTGATGGCATAACGAGTAAGTCCACAATTGTGGCATAACGTAAAGTCCATGTTGATGGCATAACGAGTAAGTCCACGAATTGTGGCATAACGTAAAGTCCATGTTGATGGCATAACGAGTAAGTCCACGATTAGTGGCATAACGTAAAGTCCATGTTGATGGCATAACGAGTAAGTCCACGATTAGTGGCATAACGTAAAGTCCATGTTGATGGCATAACGAGTAAGTCCACGATTAGTGGCATAACGTAAAGTCCATGTTGATGGCATAACGAGTAAGTCCACGAATTGTGGCATAACGTAAAGTCCATGTTGATGGCATAACGAGTAAGTCCACGATTAGTGGCATAACGTAAAGTCCATGTTGATGGCATAACGAGTAAGTCCACGATTAGTGGCATAACGTAAAGTCCATGTTGATGGCATAACGAGTAAGTCCACAATTGTGGCATAACGTAAAGTCCATGTTGATGGCATAACGAGTAAGTCCACGAATTGTGGCATAACGTAAAGTCCATGTTGATGGCATAACGAGTAAGTCCACGATTAGTGGCATAACGTAAAGTCCATGTTGATGGCATAACGAGTAAGTCCACGATTAGTGGCATAACGTAAAGTCCATGTTGATGGCATAACGAGTAAGTCCACGATTAGTGGCATAACGTAAAGTCCATGTTGATGGCATAACGAGTAAGTCCACGATTAGTGGCATAACGTAAAGTCCATGTTGATGGCATAACGAGTAAGTCCACAATTGTGGCATAACGTAAAGTCCATGTTGATGGCATAACGAGTAAGTCCACGATTAGTGGCATAACGTAAAGTCCATGTTGATGGCATAACGAGTAAGTCCACGATTAGTGGCATAACGTAAAGTCCATGTTGATGGCATAACGAGTAAGTCCACGATTAGTGGCATAACGTAAAGTCCATGTTGATGGCATAACGAGTAAGTCCACGATTAGTGGCATAACGTAAAGTCCATGTTGATGGCATAACGAGTAAGTCCACGAATTGTGGCATAACGTAAAGTCCATGTTGATGGCATAACGAGTAAGTCCACGATTAGTGGCATAACGTAAAGTCCATGTTGATGGCATAACGAGTAAGTCCACGATTAGTGGCATAACGTAAAGTCCATGTTGATGGCATAACGAGTAAGTCCACAATTGTGGCATAACGTGTTATATTTTAATCCTCGTATATCGTTAACGGTTGTTATCCCGGCACTTGTTTCCTATTACCTGTCCCTACGAACTCACCAACTTTATGTTGACCCGTTTTAGTACACTTTTCAGGTGAACAGGTTAGCTCCAGGACGTATTGGATGATTGTTTGCTTGTTTATGCTAGAATTGGACTTGGACTTCTTAGATCCGTGATTCATTATTCCCGATTAAGGGATTATGCTTATGTGTGATCCGGTTACTTGCTCTATTGAATGGTTCGTGTGGATTACTTGATCCTTTTTATGCATTTAGACTTGCTCTACATAATTTCCATGTTGTGTTGTGCTTTTTGTGTAACCCTCATGTTTCCGCCTTGTTGGGGTGTTACAGCATGGAAGGTCGTGAAGAGTCACGACAAATGGAAAGAGCAAGATTGTTTTGCCCATATTTTGGCGGCCGCGGGACTCCCGAATTTTGCGGCTAGTTCTTCTTCAAAAAGGAAGTCGGAGGAGTATGAATGGAGTAGCAATGACAACATCCTTCCCGACATGAATGAAAACTCATCCCCTCCCATTGTTTCTTCCTCTAAGTCAAGAAAAAAGCAAATCACATCTTCTTCCTCTCATGACGTTGTAGCGGATGACATTAGCGCCTACACGCACGAAAAGCGTGATTATTTGGTGCTTAAACGCGAGAAGGATCAATTGGCGAAAGATTTTTGGGCTACACAAATTAATCGACACCACGAAGTCGAAGTCTCGACAAAGGGATTTGCGGTTTTTCACCGACTCTCATGCTCACATCACCGATCCCTATCAACTCGAACTCATTCTTAGCGAGAAACGTGAAATCTCTAAAAAGTACGGATGGAAATGTGACTTTTAAGTTTTTTAGGATTTTTTTTTTTCGTTTTCTTTTTTGTTTTATTTATTCCGATTTTTTTATAGGAAATGTGTGTGTTTTTTTTATAAGTATTGTAATGTTATTTGTTTTAGCTTTTAATGAATGTTTAATGTTTTAGTTTATATAGTTTTTGAAATTATATAGTATTAAAAATAAATGAAAAAGAAATGAAATGTATTAAAAATAAATGAAAAAGAAATGATGAGGTGGAGATTGGGGGAAGTGGGAAAGTGGCGTCAGATGATTTGGGGAAGATTGGAGAAAATTGAGGTTGAAGATTTTGATTGTTGGTAAACTTTGGGGGAGTGGTGACCACTCCCTCCCCTAAGGAAGAATTGAGAATGTAATGTGATGGCGATGACATGGTGTTAATGGTCAAAGTCAAGCTATGGTGAAAGTCAAATAGGTTTTTGGTCAAAGAAAGTCATGATGTACTTTTGAAAGTGATGGATATAATATAAATCAATATATGAAGACGTGTAGTCTGTTGATATTTACAGAAAATGTTCATGAATTATGATTAGGACGACCGGCCATGGTGGTTTACTTAGTGTCACAATTAAATTAACACATAGACCATAAGTTAGTGACTCCATTAGTCCATTATCTCATTATAAAATTAAATATTAGTTTAGCCCTAATAATATACTGTTAAAAACACATAAAGATTAAACACACACTACTAAATAACAGGTTTCACCGGTGGTTAAATCCATCACTAACAAATTGTTAAAGGAAAATTACTTAAATAGTCATATTTAAAAGTGTATGTCTAAATTTAGACACCTACAAAGAGATTTACCTATTTGGTCATAGAGAAAATTTCATTACATACCCCTGTGGTTTGCCATATTATCAAGTTTCACCCCTCTTGTTTTTTCTTATCATTAGATACCCATATGGTGAATTTTTGTGTCATTACATACCCCTGCCTCAAACGTCCGTTTGTACCCAGCCGTCAACCCCCTCACGTGTGTTCCACGTGAGGGTATTTATGTCCACACGCATCATATTTATCTATAAAACATTATTTCTTCCCCCCATTACTCTAGAACGGATCAAAAGGCATCATATTTCCCCCCAAAACTTTATTTCTTCCCCCCAAAACTCTCTTTCTTCCCCCCAAAACTCTTTTTCCTCCTATCAAAATTAGGGTTTTCTGCATAACCCAATAAATTAGGGTTCACATACCATTATGGTAAACTATTGTTCGTGTGGAAATCCAGCAATCGTTCTAACCTCCTGGACCCCTAATAATCCTGGTCGAAGGTTCTATCGATGTTCAAGCAAGGTAAATAATTGTGGGTACTTTTTTTGGATCGATCCACCAATGTGTGCTAGAGCTGTGGATATAATACCTGGGTTATTAAGAGGAAAAAACAAGCTCGAAGCTACATTGCGTATTAGAGACCAACAAGTGTGGAAGCTGAAGATGTATCTAATTTGTAGTTGGGTAATGTTTTTATGTATTTTTATCTGGGTTGTATGAATGAACACCAAGTTGTAAGCTTTATGTGTAATGTTCACAAGTTGTAATATTCAGTCTTTTTTTGCTTAATATTCTGTCTTTTTATGTAGTTTATGAAGTTGTAAGCTTTATGTGTAATGAACACCAAGTTGTAAGCTTTATGGTTAATGAAGAAAAAGTTGTATCACTTATGTCAAATTGTTATCAGCAATATATCCAGAATTTAAGCATGAATACCAAGTATATATTTTGCCACTAAAATTTGCATTCATATACCAAAACTTGCTTATAACAAGCATCATACAAAAGAGTGGCAGTTACATACCATATTACATACCAGGATTCATAGATAGTACCATAAGATAGATAAGTCATAAGTCATACAAACCATAAGTCATAAGTCATACAATTCATAAGTCAACAATAAACAAATCACATGGCAGCAAATCTTTTGACTTTCATTTTGGGACTTGTATTTGTTCTTGGACTTGAAGCAGCCTGAAATTGACCTCCTTGAGTTTGAGTGTTTGTAACTTGACTGGTTTGGGTTGGTTGAGTTCCTTGAGGTTGACTATCACCACAATATACAAAAAATAGTTAACTAAACAATTGACTTTACTAAACAATGTACATTACAGTAAGCTAAACAGTTACCTTGGTTTTTCCTTGCCTTTCTTTGACTTGTTTTGCTTACTTGAACTTGCTTCTGTTTGACCTTTGCACTTTCTTAAGTTATGTCCTTTCTGCTTACACTTGCTGCATGTCACAGTCTTGCCAATCCTAGATAATTTACCTCCTGTAACAGTTGAGTGTGTCACCTTCTCATCAACAGCCCTCTTTCTTTTCTTGCCTTTCTTTGACTTGTTTTGCTTACTTGAACTTGCTTCTGTTTGACCTTTGCACTTTCTTAAGTTATGTCCTTTCTGCTTACACTTGCTGCATGTCACAGTCTTGCCAATCCTAGATAATTTACCTCCTGTAACAGTTGAGTGTGTCACCTTCTCATCAGCAGCCCTCTTTCTTTTCTTTGCTGGTCTTCCAATCTGTGGATGATGGTGTGGGGGTAATAGCTTGGTTGGGCAGTTACTTCTTGGCCATGTAGAGGCACCAGTAACAGAGTATCACTTAAATGTTGAGAAAGGTAGGTTGAATTTGCCCACCTAATTTGCCTGGTTTGTAAACATTTATGTGTTTCAACAACAGTCTTGACAAACCAATATTTATCTTGATCTGTCTTGGACACATGTAAATACCAAGGGCAAGTGGGTTTGGTGGCAATTACAGATTTGCCCTTGTCTACCTTTTCAACACCTTTACCTTTATCTACCTTATCAACAACTTTGCCCTTATCTACCTTTTTCAATAAATTATCTCCCTTTTCACTATTCTCCAAAGATTCCCCACTTACATTTTTGTTTTTCTTGTAACATGGCATAGTACCAAAACATTTGACTGTTACCCTTGATGGCTCATTTTTAACAAATTTCAAATTTCTTCTTGTCTCCACTGAATGAGACTTAATTAAACTCTTAATCTGTTTTGGACTAATGAAAGCCTGTCCAGGATAAAAGGGACCAGTGTGTTCCACACCTTCTTTCACTGTCCTCTTAACCTTCTTCACTCTTTTCTTTTTGGTACCTCCATCACTATCTTCTCCTTCTCCACTGTCATATTTATCAAAATCAATACCCACAACTTCCTCATTAATCTCTAAATCCCCTACTCCAGTTTCTACAGATTTCCTAAGCCACTCATCATCCCTTTCAAAGTGTTCCTTGAACTTACTCATGTCCACTTCCACATCATTTATCTTATCACTTGTTTCTAAATGATTCTTAAAAAACTGATCATCATCATTTGCAGACACATTATTTGCATCATGCATCAAAGTCTCATCATTTCCAGTCACATTTTCAACATTAGCATGCACATTATCAGAATCATGCATAACAGTTTCTTCATTAGCAGGCACATTATCAGAATGCATAACAGTTTCTTCATTAGCAGGCACATTATCAGAATCATGCATAACAGTTTCTTCATTAGCAGGCACATTATCAGAATGCATAACAGTTTCTTCATTAGCAGGCACATTATCAGAATCATGCATAACAGTTTCTTCATTAGCAGGCACATTATCAGAATGCATAACAGTTTCTTCATTAGCAGGCACATTATCAGAATGCATAACAGTTTCTTCATTAGCAGGCACATTATCAGAATGCATAACACTTTCCTCATTAGCAGTCACATTATAAGGTTCATCCATAAAGAGATCAGCATGGATTTCATCATTCTCACAGCTTTCTTGACTAGGACCTTCCAATAAAAGTCTAGTAAAACTCCTAGGGGTTTTTGGTTCAATTTTTTGACTAGGAACAATTTCAGTGTCATCATCTAATTCTTCAATGACCACATTACTTTGACCAGTATAATCCCAATTTTCAATAGTTGTTATTTTATGTTCAATGTAAAATTCAAACATATGATACTTCCCAACATAAGATACCATTTTTTTCATATCAAGATCACAAGCAAATGGTAGCAAGCCATAATCTAAATCAGGTTGATCAGGTCTTAGATAATGATAGAACATTACCAATCTAGAATCATAACCTAATTTAGTAACAAAACGATTAAAGGAATGGATTGAAAACTTATCACTGTCTATGTAATCCACAACTGCCTCTTTCCCATTATAGTAGATCCTGTTTGGAGGTCGTGTGAAGAATCCAGCATGGTGAATTCGAATTGAAAAATAGCTTGGAAAATCCTCTGTAATGCAATCAAATAAGAAAAAAAATGGGTAGTTGAAGAAAATACACATATTTTGTATTTTCATTGATCAAATAAAAAACCCCCAAAAATAGTTAAAAAAATTAGGTCACTTACTATAGTTTGCATCTAGCGATCTCTGCTCTTTTTCACCGAATTTTCGAGACCTAAACATTGAATAAACACTTTCTTTAACCATTGAATCGTATTGATTGAAAGCAGAGGGGTGAAATTTAAGGTTGGGGAAAACGAAGTGGGTGTTTGGGAGTGTGTGTAATCGAGAGGGAAAGCAGTTGGGGTTTTTGGTAGGTATAAATCATTAAAGGGAAAAAGAAATGAATATATATGATGCGTGTGGACATAAATACCCTCACGTGGAACACACGTGAGGGGGTTGACGGCTGGGTACAAACGGACGTTTGAGGCAGGGGTATGTAATGACACAAAAATTCACCATATGGGTATCTAATGATAAGAAAAAACAAGAGGGGTGAAACTTGATAATATGGCAAACCACAGGGGTATGTAATGAAATTTTCTCTTGGTCATAACTTTCTTACCACCTAACATGGTTAGTAAAAAATGACAATAGTCAATCAAAACATAACAAGTGTCATTTGATAACCTCTACATATTATACTAATTTTAACTTATCTTGTACTTTTGAATTTACATTTTAAGAAATATTGGTAAATCATATGGACTTTAAGTTTATAATTTATGAATAAGATGAAAAACTCAAAATTTTTTTTTTTAACTGTGTTCATTATTGGGTTATTGTACTATTCATATTAGGAGTTTGTATTATCGTATATGACGGTTAAGTGTGGGTCAAAAACTTCTTTTTTCCCAGAAATAATATCACATGCATCCTTTTTTTGTTGCTATTACTATATTATACAATATTAATCATGAAGATAGGTAGATACTTAAAAAAAAAATAACATAAATAAATATATATATATATATATATATAACTAAATATGTAGTAAATTTTTAGGATTATATATATATATATATATATATATATATATATATATATATATATATATATATATATATATATATATATATATATATATATATATATATATATATATATATATATATATATATATATATATATATATATATATATATATATATATATATATATATATATATATATATATATATATATATATATATATATATATATATATATATATATATATATATATATATATATATATATATATATATATATATATATATATATATATATATATATATATATATATATATATATATATATATATATATATATATATATATATATATATATATATATATATATATATATATATATATATATATATATATATATATATATATATATATATATATATATATATATATATATATATATATATATATATATATATATATATATATATATATATATATATATATATATATATATATATATATATATATATATATATATATATATATATATATATATATATATATATATATATATATATATATATATATATATATATATATATATATATATATATATATATATATATATATATATATATATATATATATATATATATATATATATATATATATATATATATATATATATATATATATATATATATATATATATATATATATATATATATATATATATATATATATATATATATATATATATATATATATATATATATATATATATATATATATATATATATATATATATATATATATATATATATATATATATATATATATATATATATATATATATATATATATATATATATATATATATATATATATATATATATATATATATATATATATATATATATATATATATATATATATATATATATATATATATATATATATATATATATATATATATATATATATATATATATATATATATATATGTAACCAAATACGAGTGTTTATATTATATATATATATATATCAACGTTTTTTATAACTGAATTATTTCATAACTATTTCTAACATAGTATTTTTTTTATACAAGAGAGATCAAAAATAGTATAAAAAAGACACGTGTCATGTTTTAATTGGCTCTTATTATTCCTTATTAACTATCAAGTAGTAAGAAATTTATGACCAAATTGGTAATATTTTTTATAGATGTTTAAAATTGGACATACTCTTTCAAATATGACTATCTATGTAATTTTCTCAATTGTTAAAGGCTATATTTACGACGGAATCACATCTGCTAACTTTGTAGCCAATAAAATGTTATATGTTCGATCAAAAATAAAAGTTAGTTATTCACAATGCGCAGGTCGGAAGTTGGATATACCCAATATATAAAACGTCTAAAGTTACTTACATTTTGAAGTACTAAACCATTAACATTTTGTCTTTAGAAGAAAGGTCAAATCAGCGGTCAACTTTTTTATCAATTTTTTTCTTTTGGAATAGAATTTTTTAAAGGGATTTTGTCAAATAAGTTTTTGAAAAATAATTAACGAGTGAATCTGACATTATAAATACCGGATATGTCCACTTCAACTGAATCCAACATTTATAATGTCGGACCGGTTTGAAAACGTTGACTCCGTGTTTTCAAAAATTGAATATGGCATTATAAATGCCAAATTGAAAACATAAAAATTAAAAATAAATTAACATAACCAATCCATCAATGTAAAGGCCGGATTCACGTAAACTATATACCATGTAGAGTTAACCCGACATAATAAATTCCAGATTCAGCTGAGATAAACATGAACGAATCCGACATTTATAATGCTGAATTTATTTGTTTCACAAAATTTTTTATATATAAGCAGTATGGTTGTATATGTGGTAAACAGCCTGACCTCTGGAGAAAAAAGTCATGGGTTCGATCCTCATCTCATGCAAATGTTGGAGGGCCTTTTTCTACCATTTAGGTAGAAAAATGGAAGCAACCTCTCTTCTTAGGTAGAGGTAAGGTCTCCCTACATCTTAACCTCTTTCATACACCGTCGAGGTGTATTGGGGTTCAAAACCTACAAAAAATGACACTGAGCAGTTTCTTTCTTTTACGAAAATTTTTTATATAAAACTTGTTGCTTAAAATCATTTTTGAAAATGTCGTTCCTAAAAAAAGTTCTTATTTATCACATAACCCATGATACAATAAGAAAAATAAAATAAATAAAAAATAAAAAGAAATTACTCCCAATCTATAAAGATAACTACAACCTCGTCTCGTCATTCTTCACTTTCACTTGTGAGAACAAACCGATTTTGAAGCACTTGTTTAGCTTGGATTTGCCCGTTCATTTTAGGGTTTCTTCTATCTTCGCCTGAAACCTTAATTATCGGTCAGGTATTATTATTATCCTTTGAGATAATTCAAGATCTTTTATATATTACATAACCGGTTATTATGTAAATCTTTGATCTTCATGTCATTATGTGATATTTTTATGAGTTTTCTTTTTTGGATATTAAATTTTAATTCTTTTTAGTATATAAAAATTTAATCTTTGTAGTATTTATATGTTAAAAACTGAATCTTTTTATATGTGGGGTTAGCAATGATTTAAATTTATCTATTTTTACTGCTAGAATAATAGGATTTTGTTTAAGTTTTATGATTTGATTAAATTTTTTTTATCTATATTGGGGATTAGTGCATATATCTATAGATTTTTGAGCATCTTAATAAATAAATAAAAAAAACTATCTTTAGGTGACACTTTGCTTTATCTGTTATTCGGTTTGTTGCTTTATTGTTGATTTCTTTTGGTCTTGACCATCTTTGATTTGTTCTGCTCTATCTATAGCTAAGAAGTAATTTCCGTAAGTTGCTACAAAGTTAGTACTTGTTTTGGCTTTTAAGTATGAAATGTAACAAGATCTTGACTTAAATTTCCGGTGTCAGCCTATTCATGATCGGTCTAGCTTGTTTAGACCAATCGTTATGCAAATAGATCTTATGGAGCGTTCTCTCTTTTTATGTACTTTCTCTACTTTGCGAATTTGAGATTGTTGATTTTATGAGCTTATTGGTGGCGAGTAGATGTTTAGCTGGGTTGGAGTTTATAGTTTCTAAGTTTATTGCTTGGCGACTGATAGTGGCTCCTAGGCATTTATTACTGAAGTTCTTTATTGCTATGTACTTCTAAGCAAGTGTATGTTTCGATATTCTTATTGTATTCGTATGATATATCATAACCCATTATCAGTATAAGTATATCTAGATTTTTTAGGTGCACTCTATTTTTGTAATGGAAGTTTAAGGTTCATAGTTCATACCATAGCACAAGCTTAGTTCTTTTAGGTGCACTCTATGTTGTTTCTGTTTTGTGTTTTAAATGGGTATTTTGATTTATATCAGATCTGAGCTAGAATCATATCAAGGGAAGTTTCGGTTTGTTTCACTTCACCAGCTAATTTTCATGTCTGAACTCGACCTACAGATCCCTTCTGCTTTTGGTAAGTGTTTTGTACTGCTGAGATTGAAACCAGTATATTTTGTGTACATTGTTAGAAGTCTTTTCACATTCACTTTGTCTAGGAGATGCTAATACTTATGAGCTAAATGTCATGGTTGTTATTTAATCTTATCTTACTTCTTGGTGCATTAGACCCGTTTGCTGAAGCTAATGTTGAGGACTCTGGTGCCGGTTCAAAAGAATACGTTCATATCCGCGTTCAGCAGCGAAATGGTCGAAAAAGTTTGACTACAGTGCAGGGGTTGAAAAAAGAGTTTAGTTACAGTAAGATTCTGAAGGACCTCAAGAAGGAGTTCTGTTGCAATGGCACCCTTTTCCAGGACCCTGAACTAGGCCAGGTTTCTATCATATGTTCCTTGCGACTTTACACTGTGTGTTGCTTCAAAATCGCCAATTCTTACCTTTTTTTTCCCATTCTATCTTAAAGGTCATCCAGCTTCAAGGTGATCAGAGAAAGAACGTCTCTAGCTTTCTGACCCAGGTAGTTTTTCCAAGACTTGGTTTTAGCATTCAATATCGTACCACTTACACAACTAGTTGCTCAGTTTGTAGATGAGAGACCAAATTTAGACGTTTGGTGATTGGGGTCCCACTCTTCCACCTGATACCACTACTTAGGGGTTGCAACCTGCAAGATATGTAGGTTGGTCTGGTTAGTGGTTAGCTAACGGTCAAAACGGACTGATTTGAACTGTCACAAATGTTTTGTTCATTCTGTGAAGGTTTTATTCAATGCGTTAACTCGTTAAGTATGATCGCAGGAAATATATCAATACAATGATAGCATCAAAAAAACTGAATAGAATGATCTAAAATGTATAACCTGTTTAACCCATTTGATTTGTTATATCTTGTTAACCACGTATCTATCTGACCTCAATACAACTAAAATCGGCCCGTCTAGAGTAAATTGGTTGACATTTTCTATATCAATGCAAGACAAAGTACATGAATTAGTAATATATGTTGATTCTCTTAGCTTGTTGCCTGATCTTTTGATTCCAGTTGTAAATGAATCTCTTCTCTTTGTGCAGGCGGGAATAGTGAAGAAGGATACTATCAAGATCCATGGATTCTAGGCTGCTGAGCCACACATGTGCAAGTCTACTGTTTACACATATCAAGCAATTAGAGTGTGTTTGCTTTAAGTTGGGTTGTGGGATAGTTCTGTTTGCTGTCTCTATTAATTCTACTACTAGTTCGGTAATGTTATGAAATATGTGTTTCCATATCAACGTTAGACATAATAATCAGTGAACCATTGGTAATATCCTTCACACCTTCACTTTCTGTTGCATTTAGTACTTTTGGAATCAGATTCCTCTTACTTTAGATGATTTTTGCCTAATTTTTGCGCTGCTGCTACATATCAAAGCTTTTGACCATGACTTTAGAATTAGGCAAGGTTCAGCCAGGAAATAGTTTTAAGCTTTATTGCGTAGGTGGGATCTTGTTTGATATTTGAAGTGAATGACACAATGTTGGTATTGTCGTGTAGCATTGATGTTTGTTCAAGGGCAACATAAATCAGGTTTTGTTGTAGACGAGAACGATTGAAACTGACAGAAAGTAGTATTTCGGATGCTAAATTATTGGTAATACATGAGTTTATAAACAATTACAACTGTTACAGTTTCCTTTGTGGCGAAACATGTTAAGCGGACAATATTTTTCATTTGTATACGTGTCTAAGCCTGGGACAAATGCTGATTATCATCCTGGTTGACATACTGTAGTAACGGTACAGCATACGTCATAAATAGCTACATGAATCCAAAGGGCGAAGCCAGGTTTTAATGTTAAGAAGGATTGATTGTCTACTTGAATCAGATAAATTAGGCAAAAAAAACGAGTATCTAAGGAAAGAAAAATATGGAAATATAGAAAAATGACTGGTTATAGTCATGGGGGTTCAAAGATTTGAAAATGATGTTTTTTGGTTTATTATCTTCCGGTTGATGATAAAGTTTCATGGTTAATTGTTTGATTGGAAGGGGGAGATCGTATACATTCTTTTTGGATTTGGGCTTTAGGATGAAATTTATAAAAGAAATTGGGATAGTTGGAAGTTGGAAGAGGCCAAGCAGCCCGTAGTCCCCTACTAGCTTCATTATAGTACACAAAACAACGATTTATAATATTGATCAGCTATTTAGTGTGTATGTCTTTCACAACTCACTAGTAATCCTGCTTTGATTGGTGGCCGTTTTTTTTATAATGATTAAATGTTGAATGTATTAAGTAACTGAATATATAAATAATGTCCGAATGTATTGACGGTTATTTTTGTTTATTAAGTAAAAAAAAAACATGAAATTTGACTGAATGGATTAAGTTCTTAATTATTAAGTCTATTAAGTAAAAAAAGAACGGGGCGTGTTGTATAAATAAACTTATAGATTAATTGTATACCTGTATGTTTGGTGTGCTAGAAAATACAGGATCATTTTACTGGTTCTTTTAAAAATTATGGCTAAATAAGACAGAAAATTGTTTCGTAATGTTTTAAAACCGGGGTGGTTTGGGGAGTTGCGGACTTTGATGTGGTGGTGTGACCATTACAAATGGTTTTACACCTCACTCATGGTGAGATTCAACATAGGTGACACTAATATTGAAACTTGATAATGAAAAAAAATCTGTAGATGATAATAGAAAACACTTTGAGAAAGTTCCATACATATTGGGTAGTGAAAAATTCATATTAGTTATCCATAACAATTATCCCATTATCAAGTTATAGAATACAATTGTATAATGGAGCAATTGTTCTTGATGAATAAGCTGCGTGAGTTAATCACCTTTCTTCTTTCATACACACTATTGCTTACATTAGATATTTTGTTATGTAATATGACTGAATACCACATTATTTTGAAGTACAGTCCTACTACTGATCACTACATAGTGACAAGTAAAATGACAAAACAATGAAGCTTTTGTGTGAAATAAAATCCAAATAAAGTTGCATCAGATACGCACTAACACACACTATAATTAGTAGAGGGACCTCGTGGTCCCAGCCGGCCGAGGGTGCAGCCAGGGGTCTTAGACAAACGCCCTTTCACTTCGGGTCCCAGATATATATAATTGACCTCCAATTACTTTAAGTATTATCATTTTTTTTTTGATATATACAGTAATAGATAATAATTGACCTTCAACTAAACAAATAAAAGTATTATCAATCTTGACATAGATCATAATTGACCTCTCTAACCAAATCATACATAGCGTGACGATGAGATTCTATTTTATAATGTGAGCTACAAGTCTACAACTACTAAGCGTATATCCGTATAAGTTTTTGTGAGGTGGGATTCAATAGCATATGTGGGTAAATTTCTTTAATCTTTGATGCTATGTTTAGTTTTAGTTTGTGAAAGTTTTTATTTTACATAGTATGTTGTACTATTTTTGGTCTGCTATTTAAATAGGTTCATTTATAATAGATGTATATGTATATTGCAATTAGACTCTATATGTTTTAGTTTGTTATTTGTTACATCTTTTATTGCTATTTGTTTAAGGGTAAAGTTACTCTTAAATTAAAGGGGGTTTAATCTTGTATAAGAAAACGATAATGAATGATTATGAGGGTGTAAATAGATGATTTTGTACTTGTTGGCGGTTCCCTAATGGTGTGAAGAACTTCTTAGCTTCACGCCACCAAGTGTAAAATATGAGAGTAAGTGTGTGTGTTTTTCATTAGGGTTTTAGGTGAATCCTTTGAGAGGTATTTATAGGCCTCTTGGGAAGGATCCAGAAGCTGGAGGCTAACGGCAACAGTAACGTTAACGGACAGCTGTTATAGCTTGGACAGACGTGCAACGACTTCTGATTAAAAGGTACAAGTACGGGTCGCACGTACTAGTGCACGTTCTTATTTGTACTATTTGTCTGCAGGCTGGCCGCAGCCTTCGTAGCCAAAGGGCGGAGGCCTTTGGTTGAGCTTGTCGTGATTTAGGTTCCACCCTTCGCCTTAATGAAGGCTTAAGAGGACCCGGTCTATCATTAGCATGAGTAATCCGGAGAATCCGGAGCATTAGTGATGGTACATCATCAAGCCCCCCAGCCTAGCATTATGTTCTTTCATAATGGTGGGGTGAAGTCGAGTGTGCTTCGAAAATTGTGATTACTTTTTATTGTCTGGGGGTTGCAAATAGATCCGGAGGTTATAATCCGTAGCCTGCGTTGTATTATTATACACTCTTCCCTCTAAAAATAAAATAAAATAAGATAAAATAAAATAAAAAATAAAGGTTTTTTTTTGTTTGTGCTCATTATGGTATTGTTAGTGGGGGCCACGTGTCGCATTCGGGATATCCGTAATAAATGTTTGTCAGTTGGAGCGTTAGTGGGAAACACGTGTGTGCTTCTAAAGTCGCGGCGCTTCGACACGTCCCTTCATGTGAACAGTCGTCTCCTCTCACTCCTATATATACCTCATTCTTTTCCGTTCATTTTTACTTTTCCCTTTTTCTCTCAAAATCACGCCCATTTTTCTCTCAAACCCGTAGCTTCCGTATCCTCCGTCCTCTTTTGTTGTGATCCTCCGCAGGTGGGTGTTTTAGTTTCTGCTTTTGTACTTTTATTATGGGTAATAGGAAAGATTTGTGTATCAGTTTTTGTAACGTTTCGAGGGAAGAATTAGTCCAGTTTCTTTCCGACCATAGATTCCCTCCAGGCTATCACTATACTGTCCCCCGCCCCTCCGATAATGCGAGGATGGTTCCGGAGGGGAAAGTTGTTTTATACATGGCTATGTTCGAGATTTCAAACGTCCGCATACCATTTACCACATTTTTTCTTGAGGTCATGAAACATTTTAAGTGTCATATCTCTCAGTTGACCCCTTTTGGAGCCCTCTGAATAACTATGTTTGAGGCAGCATGCCGTGCCCGGAATGCGGAGCCTACGGTGGGTAACTTCCGTAAGTTTTATTGTTTGGGAGCGGATGGGGATTGGTTTACCATCCAAAAGAGGCCCGGGTCGAAGTTGCCGGAGTGTATATTCGGTGTGACTGCTTCTATAAAAGGATGGAAGAGAAGGTTCTTTTATGCAGATGCCTCTATTGTGCCCGCCGCATATCCGTCTTTACTTCAGATGAAAGGAAACGCCCGTGGCACCCTTGCGGATACTGCGACCAAGATTGAGTTTGATAAGGAATTGGTAACACAGCTGTGCAAGCCTCCGACATTAAGCCGGACTCTTCCGGAAGCTGTTTTATACCTGGCCAAACTGAGTTCCGTTTGGTCGTTTCATCCGGCCACCCCCAGGCTTATAAATAAAGATGGGGAGGGTACGGAGCCTCCGACCCTTCCTAAAAGTCTTTATGTATATTTACTATGCATGCGCCGTAGTCCTATATTTTTTGTACTTCTGTATGTCATTATACTTTTGCATATGAGTTGTTAACTTCATTTTGCTTTATTTTGCAGTTATGGATTTTTTGTCATACATGGGTAGTGACTTGGAGGATATTGACGCTGTTCCGGACGTTCCAGAGGGTCATACCGTCCCGGAGATACCACGTACTTCACTTGAGAAGGAGGTTACGGTCCTGAAAGACACTCCGGAAACCATCCAGCGTAGAAAGGATATTGAACAAGATTTTGCCAACCAACTTTTGCTAAACAAGAAAAGAGGAGAAAAAGAGGAGACTGCGACCAGCGGAGCAGTTGAGAAGAGGAGCACTCGAAAAGGAAAGTTGATAAGAAGAACATCCCCAAGGCTCGCAAGAAGCCGAAGCCTTTAGGTGGGATAGAATTGGAGGAGCCTGCTGGTGGAAGTTACCGGGTTCCGGAGGAGGGAGAGTTTGTTGCGGCCCCTCCGAGGCATGGGGCGGGTAAAGGGTTCAATGGCTGTGAGGAAAATGAAAAAGAGTTTTCCAGATGATGTTTATGATATTGAAGATTCAGACGAGGGAGCCTCTGCCACTGGTGATCATGAACCGGAGCCTTCTCGAAGTGATAATCCCCCATGCCAGCGCATTCCAGAGATTCCGACATCCAAGAGTCCCTATAGAGTTGTTTTTTCCAGGATTCCCTCCGACAGTTATTTGGAGAAAGATGAGGAGAAGGAAGATTTTGTTTCCGGTGTGATGGTTCCGGCCCGCCGTCAGGAGGTGGCTTTGTTTCAATTGAAGAATTTCGCAGCTCTACCAATGAGACCACAATCCGGCAGATATCTGAGCAGGTATATCTTCTTTTTCCTTTCTTTTTTTTATTATTATATATGTTATACTAACCATTTTGCTTCCGCAACTAGAATGACTTCTGGCGCAGGTGAGACGTGCTGGAAGCAGAAAAAGACGATTTGAAAGAAAAGAATAGGTCCTTGCGCCGCAAACTCCGGAAGCTAGAGCTTGAAGGTTCGGAGCTTCAACCTGAAAAGGTTCCGGATATGGAAGCGGAGATTGTCATTTTGAAACAACAGGCGCAGATGGCGGAGCAGGAAGTGTTTGTTCAGAGAAAAAGGCTTGAGAAGGTTATGCAAGAGAAGACCAATTTGGGTGATGATTTGTTTGAGGAGAAAGCCAAAGTGGAGCAGCTGTCATTGGAGGTAAGTGAGTGTAAAGAAGTTGAAAAGAATTTGCGTAATAAACTTCAAGACATGGATGAGGACATAGAAAAACTGACGGCGGACAGGGCGGACCTGGTGAGGGCTATTCCTACCATATTTGATAGGCTCCGCTCGAGCGCGGAGTTTGCACGGGAGATGGGCGCGGTCCAAAGTTGTGCGTTAGCCGTAGGCTTCAACAAAGGGCCGGTGAAGGCGAAGGCGAAGGTTCCGGAGTTGGACATTACCTAGATTCCGGGTTATCAGGGGGGTGCTCTTGCGGCTTTGAAGGAAGCAGCCAAAAAGTTTGCTGAGAAAAAGTATGCTTATTTGGACGAGGTTGCCTCCGACCCTGATCTCCTTGCCTCGGAGATTCTTGCTATTAAGCCCGCCGGAGCTTCCGATGCCTCTGCTTCTGCCCAAGCTACTGCATCTTCCGCCGCCCATTCAAGCTCAGCTGTTCATAATGCTTGAAGTTTGTAAAATTACTTGAACAATGTTATTTGGTGTTTGGTTTGTAAAGCCTCTGTTGGCTGGCACAATATTTCCTTCTTTTTTTTGTTTGTTATCCCTTGCAGGTTACGCGCTAGTGGTTAGCCGTAGCCAAGACAATATTTATTTTCTATATATGCATGCCTACTTGCCTTTGCCATTATTCTTTGTTAATGCTCTGTATGACTTTGTTATTGTGTGCATATTTCATAGCTGCATGCCTTAGGTAATGCATTGTGCCGGAAGCTATTTATCATTTGTGGATGTAGTCCTGTAATTGTAGGCGCAGCCTTTTTAATATTTTGGGCGTAGCCTATGGTTATAGGCGTAGCCTATTTGGCTAGTCATGTATGCTTTTTGTTTTAGTTTTTTAGGAAGGAAAAGTCGTATGTTTGCCAAGTCGTGGGCTTACGTATTTGCCAAGAGAACATGGGCTTCTTGTTTTGGAAATATATTTTCCTTCGTTTTTTGCAAGACTATTGGGGTCTTGCGACGCAAGGTTGCGAGCCTATACGTCTGCTTGCGGAGGCGACGACCCGCCGCAGCGTTTTTTGTTCATTGTTACTTAGAAAAAGTTTTCTAAGGTTTGTTTGCACAGTTTTCATAAACCTTGTGCTGTAATTGCTTTGTGACATTTTATCACTTGTATTTGGGAATGTTTTTCCAAAAGCACCACGCTGCCTAGGCTCCGAATGGCCATAGGTTGTGATTTAATTAATTCAGTTGGCCGTAGCCTTGCTAACAAAATAGAGAAAAAATTACAAGTAACACTTTTTTAGTTGTGAGCCATTCCATGTTCGTGGAAGGTCTTCTCCTTGAAGTGTGACCAGTTTGTAGGATCCATTGTCGCAAGCTTTTGTCACTTGGTATGGACCTTCCCATTGAGGTCCCAGCTTTCCAGCTTTTTCGGCCTTGCTTGCATCATTGTTCCTGAAGACGTAATCCCCAGGCATGAAGGTTTCTTTCTTGACCCTTTGGTCATAATACTTCTTGATCTGTGCTTTGTAAGTTGCCTCTCTGATGGAGGCTACCTCCCTTCTTTCTTCACAATGCTCTCTGCTTTTCTTTTGTTTTTTGTCTCTATGGTCGGAACTTTTTTTTTTTGTTCATTGTTACTTAGAAAAAATTTCTAAGGTTCACTTTCACAACTTTTGCAAGTATTGCGTTGCGTAGGCTCTGACTAGCCGTAGCATGTTTTTATTTTGCCATGATTACTTAGAAAAAGTTTTCTAAGGTTTGTTTGCACAGTTTTCATAAACCTTGTGCTGTAATTGCTTTGTGACATTTTATCACTTGTATTTGGGAATGTTTTTCCAAAAGCACCACGCTGCCTAGGCTCCGAATGGCCATAGGTTGTGATTTAATTAATTCAGTTGGCCGTAGCCTTGCTAACAAAATAGAGAAAAAATTACAAGTAACACTTTTTTAGTTGTGAGCCATTCCATGTTCGTGGAAGGTCTTCTCCTTGAAGTGTGACCAGTTTGTAGGATCCATTGTCGCAAGCTTTTGTCACTTGGTATGGACCTTCCCATTGAGGTCCCAGCTTTCCAGCTTTTTCGGCCTTGCTTGCATCATTGTTCCTGAAGACGTAATCCCCAGGCATGAAGGTTTCTTTCTTGACCCTTTGGTCATAATACTTCTTGATCTGTGCTTTGTAAGTTGCCTCTCTGATGGAGGCTACCTCCCTTCTTTCTTCACAATGCTCTCTGCTTTTCTTTTGTTTTTTGTCTCTATGGTCGGAACTTCTGCAAGGAAATCTGCTAATATCTGCCCTTTGATTGAGTTTATAGGCTTGAACTCAATTTCGTGCTCTCCTAATTCAACTGCCCATTTTGCTAATCTCCCCGAAACCTCCGGTCTTGTCAGGACTTGCTTGATGGGCTTGTCTGTCAGGACCTGAATGGGGTGGGCCTGGAAATATCGTCGGAGCCTCCTAGCTGCATGAACTAAAGCGAGAGTTAGCTTTTCGATTTCTGGATATCTTGTTTCCGGAGCCTGTAGGACTCTGCTGACATAATATATCGGTTGTTGGACTCCTTTTCTACTTGATATCAGTACTGCACTTATAGTTTTGCCGGAGGCTGCTAGATACATCTGGAGGGTTTTGCCTGGTGCCGGAGCCGTCATTGTCGGTAACTGGCATAACTAATTTTTTAGCTCGGTAAAAGCCTTCTGAGCCTCTTTTGTCCATCTAAAGTGTTGTTTTTCCAAACAACCTTTCATTGTTTGAAAAAAGGGCAAAGATCTGTCTGCTGATTTTGATAAGAAGCGATGAAGGGCCGCGAGCTTGCCATTGAGGCTTTGAACTTCCTTGAGAGCCTGCGGAGGCTTCATATCTTGAATGTCCTTGATCTTCTCTGGATCTGCCCTAAATCCTTCTTTTGTGATGATGTGCCCCAAGAATTGACCTTCTTCCACCCCAAAGGAACACTTTTTTGGGTTTAATTTCATATTAATAGCTCGGAGGGTTTTGAAAGTTTCTTCAATGTCTAGGAGCATATCTTCTTCACTTCGGCTTTTAATGACCATGTCATCCACATAAGCCTCCAAATTTCTTCCAATCTGTCTACCAAAAGCTTTGTCCACCAGTCTTTGATATGTTGCTCCAGCATTCTTTAAGCCAAAAGGCATTTTCTTGTAGCAATAAATTCCCTCGGATGTGTAGAAGGCTGTTTTGTCTTCATCATCCGGATGCATCTGTATCTGGTGGTAGCCTTTGTAAGCATCTAAGAAACATTTTAGCCGGAAGCCTACAAGTGACTCGACTTTCCAATCAATTTCCGGAAGGGGGTAACAGTCTTTAGGGCACGCTTTGTTGATGTCAGTGAAGTCGACGCACATTCTCCACCCTCCGTCATGCTTTTTCACCATCACTGGATTGGCTACCCAGCTTTGGTACTTAACTTCTCTGAGGATGCCGGCTTTTACCAAATCTTCCACTTGTTCCTTCGCAGCCTTGCTTCGATCCGGGGCTAGGCTCCGACGCTTTTGCTTAATAGGCTCCAGATGTGGTCTTGTATTTAGTCGATGCTGAGTGTCGAAAGTTTCACCATTTATCTTCAACTCTCTGGGAACACCCGTCATGTCCGCAGGCGTCCAAGCGAACACATCCTTGTTTTTATCCAAAACCTCTTTCAATTTTCTCTTGTATTCAGTTGGCAACTGCTTGCCGATCATTATGTGTTGATCCGGATACTTGTTGCTGATGAATAACTTTTCTGTCTCCACTTCAAGGTTTTCATTCCTCTTCGAACACTCTCCGGCTTCCGGAGCCCTTATCTGGGAACATTGCACCTCCGGCCGGGGTTCGGTTTTTACAAAACCTATCCCCCTTGGAGTTGGGAATTTCACTATTGCATGAATTGGAGATGGCACCATACCTAGTTTTCTCATTGCCGGACGGCCAAGTATGATGTTATATGGTGATTCTGCCCGCACTATTACAAATGTTAACATTTCGGATCTTGTCCGCGGAGCCTCCCCAACAGTAACATTCAGTGTAACTTCTCCTAGTGACCATGTTCTTTCATTTGAAAAGCCTACCAAAGGGCTTATATTATCCTTCCTTTTTTTCCTTAAAGTGGCCTTCAGCTTTAAAAAACAATGTTCGTACATTATTTCACATCCGCTTCCTGTGTCCAGATGGATTCTTTTAACTGGATGATTTCCTACGATGGCTCCAATTATGATTGGTGCTTCAGATGCTTCTTCATCTTCAACCGGAGGGAAGCTTATGGCCACCTTCTTCCAGGCCTCATTTTTCGTCGGAGGCCTTTCTGATGATGCCGTACGTTCCGGGATGACAGGTGCTATTATTTCTTCAAGTGGTTCCGCTTTAGCTTCCGGAGCCTCAATCATTGGATTTTTGCCATTGTTTTGCCTTGGCCCTGGTTCTTTGATGCCCTTTAACAGCATTGAGTATTTTCCAGTTTTCATTGCTTTTTCAACTTTGTTCTTGAAGACTTTGCATTCATTTGTCTCATGGCCATAACGGTGGTGAAATTCACAAAACTTGGACATGTCTTTGTTCCGGAGGTTATACTTCATCGGAGCCTTCTCTGCTGCCAAAATATCACGAGCATTTTTTGGGGCATGTTGGAAAGTAGAGTGACTTCCAGAGGCTCCTCCTTGTGGCCTATTAAATGGGGCAGTTCGGAACCTTTCATGTCAAGAGTTTCTATTTCTTCTGTTTCTGTCAAGGTCTTTTCCGTAGCCTGGACCTGTGACTCCGCCCGCTGTTTCTTTGCCCACTAGGAAGGTGTAAGTTTTGTCCATTAACACTGTATATTCTTGTGGTAAGTCTGTGGAAAGGAATTCCACAAGAGGCTGGAACCGTAGCCCATGGACAAAACCTGATATCTTTTGATTTTCACTGAGGCCCTTCATCAACGCCGTCTCATCTGTATAACGGGTTATGAACTGTCGGACGCTTTCATTTTCTCTTCTTTTGATATTATGGGCTTCCAAGTGCATTTTCTTGTATTTTCTTTGCTGACTGAAATGTGAGCGGAATTTTGTCTTTAGGTCTTCAAAATTTGCTATACTTCCCTCAGGCTGCGCGTCTAGCCAAGCCCGCGCTAAGTCTTTCAATGTGAGAGCAAACATATGGCAAGCTATCGGAACGTTCCATCTCTGCATCCAGATCATCCCATTGAAGTGTTTCAGGTGGTTGTCCGGATCTTCCTTCCCATCGTACATTTCTATCCCCTTTGGTAAGCCTCCCTCCGGCAATGGGAAGTCTTCGATCCATTGCACAAAGGTTCCCGACTCTGTCTGAATAATCATATCCTCTTCGCTTGGGAACCACTCCAGAGGGGGCGGAGCCTGCCTTGCATTGTTGGAGGTATGTGATTGATAGTAATTTGTATTTTGATGGGGAGTACTTTGTGTTTGTCTTCTACCAGGCTGGGGGGTGGAAAAATGCGTGTGCATGTTCCGCGACCCCCTGGCAGGCTGCGGTGTAAAGTATTGCTGGGAGTTTGTGTTTGGATAGTAGTTATATTGTGGAGGTGGATTGTTATAAGCATGATAATTATGGTTGTATGTTTGGCCTGTTGTACGAACGTACTCTTCTTCCATAGGCGGAAGGTTCGGACACCTTTGATGCTCTTCATTTTGGTAACTGAAATTTCTTCTTGGGGCTTAAACATAAAACCCTTATATACCCTCCTTTCCTCCATTCTCTCTAATCATTACACACTCTCATCGACCTTCTATCACCCTCCGCCGCCGCCCTCCTTCTCCACCGCCTCCCTCGATCTCCACCACCGCCTCCCTTTTATATTGTCCTCACCTTCTAGCCGCCGCAACGCGCAATATGCTCGTAATATAAAAGAGGTTGATAAATATATATATATATACATTTAAAAAGATAAATACATATATAAATTTATATATATATATATATATATACTTATTGAGAGATTGAGCAATTTTAAATAAAAGGATGATGGCTTGGAACTTGCAAGGTTATGCATGAAAAAGTTGTAATAATGCAATTAGGATACTAGTCATGAAACTATAAATTATAAAATGCAATTATATATATACTAAAAAGGTATATGAATGTACAAGTGTTTTATGCGTGGAATGTACAAGTTTTTATAACACATAATATTTTTTATTATTTTTCATTTTAACCCCCTAAACTTTCGATCTTTTAACTTTTACTTCACATTAAAGTTTTCGTTTTTATTTTCTTGACACTAAATTTTTGGGTTCTCATGTTTTCATCAAATAACTTTCACATGGTTACGATTTCACTTTTAAACATTTGATTTTGACTATTTGCATCCATCTTTTTATATATATAACGTTTTTAATATATAATAACTTTCATTATCGTTACGTCTTACGTTCATGTACATTTAAAGCATTAATATAGTTATTGTTTATGTTTTTATACAAAAAGTCTATAAAAATTTACAAGTCCTTTAGGCCTGAAATGTACAAGTTCTTATAGCATATAATAATTTTTATCAATTTTCATTTTAACCCTTAAAGTTTCTATCTTTTAACTTTTGCCCTACATCAAAGTATTCGTTTTCATTTTCGTGACACTAAACTTTTGGATTTTCATCAGACTTGTCTTTTTATATATATAACGTTTTTAATATATAATAACTTTCATTATCGTTACGTCTTACGTTCATATAACATTTAAAACGTTAATATAGTTATTGTTTATGTTTTTATACATCTTATTACTCTTTTACATTTTTTTATTGTTATTGCTACATGATTAATTTTTTTTTTTAAATTTTGAGTTCGAATATTTGACATAAATTTAGGTCCAAAAAACGTTGTCGTGTAAAAAATGTACCCAGCGGCAACGCACGGGTACAATAACTAGTTGAATCTGAAATCCTATAACCATGAAAATAAGAAGTTTGTGAAAATGATAAAACTGTTCTCAAGGTCCCGATTGAATAGTGTGACCGTGGACAACATTAGTGCTAAATAAAAGTTGTGGTCCATCTCCACAAAAATATTTTCTAACTATATTATATACTAGTGCTCAGGCCCGTCCAATGGACGGGTAGTCTCAAAATATATTAATCAAAACTAAAAAATTGGAATTCAAGTATATTAAATATATACTGAATAAAATTAAAATACCTAAAAATAAAACATAAAATCTTTGACTCCACATGAAGAGACACACTATTACTTAACCTCACAACATCCTTAGCTATAAAACCATGATAAAAGAACTCAAGATATGTCAAGTAATGAATAATGATAGGTTCTGACATAAAAGCATACTACAATTTAGTTATCACACACTTCTGACACACAATAAACATCCATAGAAAACAGTTGCTTGATAAAAAAAAAAAGATGCACAACTTAGACGATTTAAAAATTCACACAGTAACAGTATGATTCGAGCAACCATCAATATGACCAATATCACAATTTAATCAATACGAAAACTAAAGAAGAAACATATGAAAATTAACTCCATATAAATATTGATTTCAGTTTACCCTTTTTTTTTCCAACTTTAGTTAAATAAAATTTTTGCAGTTTGTTATATCTAAACTTACTACAAACACAAACAACAATTTTAGACTAAATGATTTAGAGTTAAGCTCAACAAAAAGAGAACCAAAAAGTGTACAGTATATAATTTGACAAATACATACCAATTCATCTACAAAGACCATCTCGAACGTTTTGATTTGGTTAACATGTGTTGGCTTAAGATCTTCAAGATGAACTAATGTGTCTTATTTTTTGTTGTTGAAGAAGAAGCCATAATGAACCTATCATGGACAACAAACTAAATTAAAAGAGATAATAATAACAATAACATAAGAATTCAATGTTAAATAATAATAATAATGATTAAATATGAACAAAGTATATAAATAAAAAAAACCCTTTTGGTACGTAGGTTTTTTTTTTGTTGAGAATATGTGAGGGTTTTTTCTAGGTTGTATGTATATATAGATAATGATTATACACATGACATGAAATTAAAATAAATATTGTGATAAAATGATAAGTAATCAAAAATCTGATGTGACAATTAACTCTATATATGTAACTTTTTTGATTTTTAAGCCTGCGTTACGATATAATTTGGTTCTTGAATTCTATTTTTTAGGAGTTGATAAGTGTTAAGTTTCATTATTTTATTATATGATGTTAATAAATTTATTTTATAAACGTGAATCGGTCTTGGTTAAAGTTGAATTAATTATATTATATAAAAACAATAGATAAATCAAGTCATAGTTTAAAGTATTCAATACGTATCAAGATTGTAATCTAACTTTGTTAACGTATGTGAATTTTAATTTAATTATAGATTTTGTACATATTAATATAATATAATTAATTATAGATTTGTTTTGAAAAATAGAGGATTAATTAGGAGGGAGAATTAGGCTCAAGGAGGGAGATTAGGGGTGCTAAGTGTACCCCCAACCCCCTCTTTTAGTTATATTATTATATTATAGATACTAAAAACTTATACAAAAGTACAAATTGTTTATGCATGAAAATATACAAATCAACTATGCATACCATTCCTTCGAAAAGAGATTTTCCATTTTTAACCCCAAAGTATCTTCTTCTTTTTTTACTTTTTACCCCTATCAAAATTTTCATTTTCTTTTTTTTCACCAAATTTTTTTTTCTCACGTTTCTACCACATAGCTTTAACACATTTATGGTTTCACTCCTGATAATTTTTCTTTGGTTTTTTACACATTTGCGGTAGTAAACAATGTCTAAAAATTTAGCAAGCATTCTGACCAACTTTGGTTTTGTAATTTTTAGAGGTAGTAAACAATGTCTAAAAATTTAGCAAAAATTCACATAAATATAGGACACATATATGTCGCTGTATAAAAATCACCAATGTCCAAATAATTCAACTTAACCAAGAATGACTACTCAACATTTTATGAAAATAAGTGTTAAAACAGAAAATTCCAAGTAAAAGTTCTTCACAACAAAATAAGCTAAAAGTCACTAGATTGTAACTTTAATCAACTCCAACAATCTCGTAACAAAAAGTATTATAAACCTACTGAGAGTATGTCAAATAAAAGTTATAAAACTTAACTTGGTTATTAAATGGCAAAGACAAGCCTACAAATCACTAATTCGGTTCATATAAGCACTAACCGAAAGCTTTAATTTGCACATATCACACCACCACCACTATCACGACTTAAGACACCAAAATATAATGAACATTCTGTAAATAATGAAATAAGGATGAAAATCCATTTTGACGCATTTGAATTGCTTGAAAAATGAGGCTAAAATCACTATTTCGGTAAACGATTTATAAGCTTAGAATCCTCAAAATGAGCAAGACACAAGAGAGGTTGAATTGATATGATTTCCCATGATAAAAGTTGCCTAAAAGGCCTGAGATTTTTAGCCAAAAAGTTATGTGGTGATTTCTAAGAATTTCTATTAATTATTGAATTTAAATGATAATTAAAAAGGTAAATAAATAAATAAATTATATAAATCATGAAATTGGTTAAATAATCACAACCAATGATGAAAATGACTAAAACCTACTGAAGTAAAATCATTTTGAGTCAAAGAACAAATGTTATATATTTTAGAAGTAATTAAGTAAGTAAAAAAATCACTAATTAACCACTAGTATTAAATTAATGGAAAAATTACATAAATAAATATACAAATCATAAAATTATAAGTTATAATACATGAAAGTCAGGATATAACCCAAATATAATTAGCCATAAATTATAAAGGCAAGTGAGGTACTTAAAAGTATTTTTAAAGAATTATTTGGTTAATAAATCAAGAAAATGAATAAATAATTAATTAAATAATATTAAATTAAATAAATAGTTATAAATCAGAAAGTATTCATAAATATTAATATTATGAAGTTACTAATGTCAAATATTATAATTAAGCAAAGCACACAATGGAAACCATGACAATCAAAGCCAAGTTACCGAAATTCCAACAAGATATAAATACGTATAATGAGAAATTGACTTTCTCTATCAAATACCCTCTAACTAAATATTGTGAGCAATGTAATACACTTGAACTCCATAATTTAATAACAATCAAAGATGGGCAAGTCTACTAGAACACATCTCATGATCTAGCATACTAGTTCATGTCACACGAACTCATGTCGTGCATATATATACTATGGTTTAGGCTTGCTTGGTGAGGAACATTACTAGGAGAACTTTCGCATTGTCAAGAAGCAACACTCTCTAATCAAGTGAGTCATAGCCCCCTTTCAAACTCTTTATGTGTTTTACTTTCGGGGTGAAAAGCATGATAAATAAAATTGCTTTATATATATGAATGATTCTTGAAAGAATGATTATGAAATGAGATATATTGTATGTTCAATGTGTTATAAGTTATATGATGAGCTTGAGTTCTGTCAAACTGTATCACTTCGGTACACTACTATTAACTCCGAAAGGGGAGGCCTTTAGTTAGAGGGTTGCGCAACTAGGAGTCATCCACTCACCCACTAAAATAGGTAACGGTGGAATGTTGGTTGCCTTTGTGGCCACTTTCAATGCCAGTCCGACCCGAG
Source organism: Erigeron breviscapus (assembly GCA_034093135.1). Lineage (NCBI taxonomy): Eukaryota > Viridiplantae > Streptophyta > Magnoliopsida > Asterales > Asteraceae > Erigeron > Erigeron breviscapus. The sequence continues at coordinate 26,726,147 of CM067168.1, forward strand.
CGGTGCTCTAATCTACTTTGAGGAATTATATGCATCATGATTATTTGCATTGCACTTTGGAGTCAAAGATCAAACCTTGTGATGGGCAATGGAATCCGCCTTGATCATTGTAGTATATCATCTCATGTATTTGTTATTTGTTTCGTGGACTTAATATCCAAGTATGGTGGACGCATTGTACTTGGGAATTGGTTCACATGCTTGTGCATTGTAAAATTATTTTTATCAAATAAAGCTATGGTGAATGTTTATCTATTATCCTTTGTTTCGAATACTCGACTTTCTGTACATCTTATTGTTCCGCCTTAGTTGGGGTGTTACAGAAAATGGTATCAAAGCCTAAGGTTATAGAGAACATTGGTGTTCCTCCGGGAATTTATATGATGAGCTTGAGTTCTGTCAAACTGTATCACTTCGGTACACTACTTTTAACTCCGAAAGGGGAGGCCTGTAGTTAGAGGGTTGCGCAACTAGGAGTCGTCCACTCACCCACTAAAATAGGTAACGGTGGAATGTTCGGTTGCCTTTGTGGCCACTTTCATTGCTAGTCCGACCCGAGCGGTGCTTTAATCTACTTTATATTAGGCGGTCGTCTCCATGGCATGATCCCCTTCTTTATTAATTGCACTTGATTGACAGCTTGTGCTATGAAACGAAATATTATGTTGGTTGGGACAGGAAATGGTCTTAGTAGTGGCTCAAGCACAAACTCATCAAATTATGCCTTGGGCTAAATATTATTGATATTATTTATGGTTGGATATTATGGATTGAACATACGGTTTGGGTATTGGACCTCATATGGAATCTTGAAAGTTGTTGAAGTTGGCGATATTGAAATGTTGATGACCGAATGGTTTCGATGTATGACTAATCGATTTATATACTTTTTCTCTCACGATAAATTTGACAAATGAGAACTTTATAATTTACCATGGATTCTCAACTCTTTGAAATGACGTTATGGTATTTTGAAAACTTGATGGTTTGATATGGAAATTTTCGCCGATCATACGTTTTGGGTATGTTGATATCTAATAACATGTTTTTTAAGTGTTTAAAATGGTTAGGTAACGAGATTTACTTAAAAACCTATGCACTCACCAACTACGTTTTCGTAGTTGACACTTTTTCTTCATGCTTTTCAGGAATTAGCGTAAGCTTTGAGGAATTATATGCATCATGATTATTTGCATTGCACTTTGGAGTCAAAGATCAAACCTTTTGATGGGCAATGGAATCCGCCTTGATCATTGTAGTATATCATCTCATGTATTTGTTATTTATTTCGTGGACTTAATATCCAAGTATGGTGGACGCATTGTACTTGGGAATTGGTTCACATGCTTGTGCATTGTAAAATTATTTTTATCAAATAAAGCTATGGTGAATGTTTATCTATTATCCTTTGTTTCGAATACTCGACTTTCTGTACATCTTATTGTTCCGCCTTAGTTGGGGTGTTACAGAAAATGGTATCAAAGCCTAAGGTTATAGAGAACATTGGTGTTCCTCCGGGAATTTATATGATGAGCTTGAGTTCTGTCAAACTGTATCACTTCGGTACACTACTATTAACTCCGAAAGGGGAGGCCTGTAGTTAGAGGGTTGCGCAACTAGGAGTCATCCACTCACCCACTAAAATAGGTAACGGTGGAATGTTGGTTGCCTTTGTGGCCACTTTCATTGCCAGTCCGACCCGAGCGGTGCTTTAATCTACTTTATATTAGGCGGTCGTCTCCATGGCATGATCCCCTTCTTTATTAATTGCACTTGATTGACAGCTTGTGCTATGAAACGAAATATTATGTTGGTTGGGACAGGAAATGGTCTTAGTAGTGGCTCAAGCACAAACTCATCAAATTATGCCTTGGGCTAAATATTATTGATATTATTTATGGTTGGATATTATGGATTGAACATACGGTTTGGGTATTGGACCTCATATGGAATCTTGAAAGTTGTTGAAGTTGGCGATATTGAAATGTTGATGACCGAATGGTTTCGATGTATGACTAATCGATTTATATACTTTTTCTCTCACGATAAATTTGACAAATGAGAACTTTATAATTTACCATGGATTCTCAACTCTTTGAAATGACGTTATGGTATTTTGAAAACTTGATGGTTTGATATGGAAATTTTCGCCGATCATACGTTTTGGGTATGTTGATATCTAATAACATGTTTTTTAAGTGTTTAAAATGGTTAGGTAACGAGATTTACTTAAAAACCTATGCACTCACCAACTACGTTTTCGTAGTTGACACTTTTTCTTCATGCTTTTCAGGAATTAGCGTAAGCTTTGAGGAATTATATGCATCATGATTATTTGCATTGCACTTTGGAGTCAAAGATCAAACCTTTTGATGGGCAATGGAATCCGCCTTGATCATTGTAGTATATCATCTCATGTATTTGTTATTTATTTCGTGGACTTAATATCTAAGTATGGTGGACGCATTGTACTTGGGAATTGGTTCACATGCTTGTGCATTGTAAAATTATTTTTATCAAATAAAGCTATGGTGAATGTTTATCTATTATCCTTTGTTTCGAATACTCGACTTTCTGTACATCTTATTGTTCCGCCTTAGTTGGGGTGTTACACTCGCCCTGTTTTATTTTTAACATTTGGTTATGGTTATTTTCTTTTGTTTTTTTGTTATATCTATTTTTTATCATTGTTTTGATTTACGTTCGTGTAACATTTATTGCAAGACACTATATTACTTCACTATCACCTATACAAATTTACAAGTTCATTATGCATGAAATGTACAAGTTTATTATGTATACTTGATGTGTTTTTTTATTTTGGGTTGAAAAACAAAATGATTTTTAAGTTGAAAACACTGATTTTAAATAAAAATGTTGTACAAGTAAATACCTCAAACTAAACACACACTAACGGGCAGAGAACCCGATCGAATGTAGCTAGTGTTGTGGTAAGTACAGGAACGTTCGCAGGGACGCTTGCACAACCTAGCCTAATAATATGTGTAATTCTAGCGGTTGGGGGTTGTCTTGATTTCCTATTAAAACTACTGAAAATAAAACTAAAATAGAAGCCGCAACCGCTTGGTTTAGCGAGAAACTTCGGTTAAATCTATAAAATGAATTGAAAAGCAAATAACAGTAATTAAATTAAAATACTTGTTTGGCATCTCCGATCTCATGGTACGACCGAATACTATCCTACCTACTTGCTAGTCTGTTCAAAAACTTAATCACGACTCAGATTCTCGGTAGATTCACTTTGCCTATGTAAGTAGTGTTGTCCCTAGACTCACACTACTCTTTAAACAAATTATCGTTAAATTCATTGTTTAAGCATTATTAACCTAAGTTTGTGTCACTAGTTCATCTTTTAGTATACCCGGCTCTTAAGCCATGACCAGATAATAATTCCATCCGGTGACCATAGTGCACGTTTCCATGTCACTAGATCGCGTCTGACATTGTTAAGCATCATGTTCAACTTATTCTAATTATTATGGTTCTGGATCCGTCCGTTAGAACTGAATCACCTTTTACATCTAATTAAAGACCGATTAGTGTTTTCCATCTTTATGTATTAATCCTAGTGTATGATTATAGACCGATCATCAGAATTAAATTAATACATGCAGATATAGAACCTATAACAATATGAAGAACTCATTAACCATGGATCTACGATAAACAGTAAACACAATCCAACAGATCTAACAAATAAAATAAGATAAATAAACGTCTACATGATCACATTGATCCAAACAAGTATTCAGCCTATTAGCCTGACATTATTAAAGGAATAACAAAGTCTGAAAAGATGAAAGACATTGTTTACCAACTAGAAAGTAAAATAAGAGTATAGATCTAGGTTGAAGATGAAGATCGAAAGGTGTTAGAAGCTCCAAAACCTCCTAGGAATCTGCAAAATTCGACCTAGGGTTTGTGTGTGTCGACTTGGCTGTTGAATCTGCTCCCGCTTAGGGTTTTGAGGGTTTCTTGTTGTATATATAGTGCAAAAGTCGAATCTGGATCTGGGCCGCCCAGCGGCGCTGGGGCCTTCAGGTGGTGGGCTAGTGGCGCTGGCAGCTCTTGCGTCTTATCGATTTGCTTCATTCGACTCCCGTTTTGCCTCCTTGTGTCTTGTAACTTCATCGGCCTTCATGTTGAGTTGATAGATGTCATTTACCCTCGCTCGCATCTTCCGTGAACCTGCATTTATATCGAATCCATTAAGTACCAATAGTTCCGAATATTAACTCATTTAGACATTAAAATGTGGCCTTATGATGGGGGAATTTATCACAAAATGAACGCTCATCAATACTATATTCCTTTAATAGTAACTTTTTTTTTCACTTTTAACCCCAAAGTTTTTATATTTTTATATGTTGAGTCCCAATGTTTATTGTAAATTTAATGATGACAAATTTGACCTATAAACACTTAGTAATCTTTGGTTCTTGTAATCTGATCTGGGTCAGACTAAGCTGACACAGCTTACGATCTGTCTCTGACCCAGATCATGCTTCATACTTGTAATTGTAATATCTTATGGAAGCAAGTGTTATTCAAGCTGCATCAACAATGTATTGGCATTCAGTCCAAGTCGAAGAGAAGGATTGAAGATAGAAGACCAAGATGTTAGTGGAAGACAGCTTGGGATTAGCAGTCAGCTTGGAAACACTTAGGTAGATTGGTGCTTTGACAAACGGCCCAATCTGTGTCTGACAATCAAGTGAAGATAACAACCTGGATTGAAGATAATGACAAATGATGTGACTAGGAAGATTCCTAGGATCCAGGTTGGTGGTTGTTTTACATATGCGTGTCCATACTCCTATTGGTAGATGAAGAATGTGCGTCAGTACGTGGGGGACCACAAGTACCATGAAAGGCACAATTGATTATTCCTTTATCAACCACTGATTGAAGAACACGTAGCTGCAACGGACACCTAATGAAGGAGCGCTTGTGCCTATAAAAGCCTCATTCATGGATTGCATATGTGTGGCATTTCCTGAGAATCATTCTTCACACAAGTTTCTCTGCTCTTACACACAGCTTAGTCTGTACGAGATCAGCTTGGGCTGATTCTCTTGAGCTGAAACTTATTGATTGTTGTTTGTCATTTCATAGGGTTGTTTAGATATCTATAGGCTATCTTTATTCCGCAACAACCCTGTAATTCTTTGTATAGATTATTTCTTAATAAAGGATTACATTTGAAAATAACAATCTGTGTTCAAGAATGTTTTTAATTCTTTACTGCTTTACTGTTTTAATGATTCCTGCTCTTTACTTATTTGCTTAATATTCATAAACTGAATCTTAAAACGTTTTGTGTTAAAGTTTGTAAAGATTGTGAAAAGTTGTATTCACCCCCCTCTACAACTGTTCTGTGTTCAATATACTTTGGTATATTGATACACCGTAGGACGTATCAATTGGTATCAGAGCGGTGGTTGAGAATTAACTTGACTTGATCCTTGCATATTTTCATTTATAGTAAAGCAATATGTCATCTTATATTGATAATGGTTCTTCAACCCGACCACCCATGTTTGACAAAGATGATTTCAGTGGGTGGAAAGGTAGAATGTCTTTGTTCCTTGAATCCATCGATAACAATATGCCTAACATCCTTACGGATGGTCCTTATGTTCCTACACAAACCATTGTGGTAGAAGCTGTGGTCAGGGAAGGTCAACCAACCATTCCTGCCACAGTCAAATCTATTGTTAAGGACAAGGCAGATTGGGGGGATAAGGATAGGAGGTTGGCAAACTTGGATGTGAAGGCTAGAAATTTCATTGTCCAAGTTGTGCCCAAAGACCTTTACCATTCAATTAAAATGTGTTCAACAGCAAAGAAAATGTGGGGTACATTGATTGTTATGTTTGAGGGTTGCTATACCTCCATGGAATCCACAATTACTACATTGACCAAGAGGTATGAGAGATTTTTCTCTTTGAGAAATGAATCCTTAACCGACACTCATACCCGCTTTAATGCTTTGGTAAATGATTTAGCTGCTGTTGGAATTAATAAGAAAAATGAGGTTTTAAAGAGCAAATTTCTTGATTCATTACCACCCAAATGGAACAACTATATTTCTTTTGTTAAATTAAGTTCTGTTTATCATGATCTTGATCTCCCTGGACTTTTTGGTTTGCTTCATAACCAAGAATGTTCAGAGGCTGAAAAGTTAATTGCTATGGGTGATTCTTATAGTCAGTCTGCTGCTGCACTTGTTGCTTCTATGACTGAACACCCTAGTTCAATTAGTAATGAGATCATTCCTTGTGTTAATGATGATATTCCTGTGATGTCAAATCCTAACTCTGTTTGTGCTGAATCTGAGTGTGATGAATCTGATGGTGATGAACTAGCAAATGAAGTTGCTATGTTGGCTGAAAGGATCAGAAGGAGATCCTTTAATAAGTTTAAAGGAAAATGAAGAGGTGGCCAAGCTGACAAGACCAAGAAGCCATTTGATATGTCCAAGGTCACTTGTTACAAGTGTGGCAAGACTGGACATATGGCTGGAGATTGCAGATCCAAAGAAACTGCTCAAGCTGTGCCAGCCAAAGGTGGAAGAGGTGAAAAATACTCTAAGCTCAAGACTAAGTACAAAGCCTTGAAAGCACAAGTAGCTGAGCTGACTGAGAAGGTGAACAAAAATGAGAAGAGTCTGGTAGCCAAAGACTGGGCTGAAAGTGCCACATCATCTGATGATGAGCTGTACAAAGATGCCAAGTGTTTCATGGCTAAAGAAGCTACTCAAAGATTTGCTGAAGATCTGGTGAAAATACAACAGCAATCTGAGTCAGCTCACCAGGCATCCACCAGTCAGACTGCTCCACCTGAGGGCAGTCATGACGATAATACCTGGCACTTGGACAGTGGATGTTCCAAGCATATGACCGGATGTAAGTCCCTGCTATGTAGCTTTAGGATTCGCGCTGGTCCTAATGTTACTTTTGGAGATGATTCTCAAGGAAAGACTGAAGGTTTTGGTGTACTTTCAAATGGTCCTCTTACTTTCAGAAGAGTCTCATATGTTAATGGTTTGAAGCACAATCTGATCAGTATGAGTCAGTTGTGTGATGTTGGTTATGAAGTGAGATTCAGGTCTGATAAGGGAATTGTTCTTGATTTAGAAGGCAATGTGGTTCTTATTGCAAAGAGGGGTGAGTCTTTGTATTCTTTTGACATGAGAAATCCAACTGTCACAAGAGAAGTCTGTTTCATGTCAAAGTCTCAAGATGAGCTGAATTAGTTGTGGCATAAAAGGCTGTCTCATATGAATTTCAAAGACATCAACAAGCTGTGTAAGAAAGAGTTGGTGTCTGGCTTCCAGTGATCAATTATGAGAAGGACAAGCTGTGTGGTGCTTGTGAGAAAGGCAAGCAACATAAAGCTACTTTTAAGTCTAAAACATGCTCAACCATTGATAATTGTTTGGATCTGCTTCATATGGACTTATTTGGACCAATCAGTACTCCATCATTCACTGGAATGAGGTACTCCTTGGTAATTGTTGATGAGTATTCAAGATACACCTGGGTTTTCTTTCTAAGACACAAGAGTGAAGCTGCTGACAGGATTATTCATTTCATCAAGCAAGCTGAGGTTCTCTACAAAAGGCCTGTTAGGCAATTAAAAAGTGATAATGGTACTGAATTTAAGAATATCACTCTTAATTCATTTTGCAGTGAAAAGGGAATTTCACAAGTCTACTCGGCTGCCAGAACTCCTCAACAAAATGGTGTTGCAGAAAGAAGAAACAGAACTCTTATAGAAGCTGCCAGATCCATGATGGCTCAAAACAATGTCAAGTCTCATTTCTGGGCTGAAGCAGTACACACAGCTTGCTTTACCCAGAACAGATCCCTCATTGTGAAAAGACACCAGAAGACTGCATATGAACTTCTTAGGGGGAGAAAACCTGAGATTGGTTTCCTAAGAATGTTTGGTAGTCCTTGCTATATTCTGAATCAGAAAGACCATCTTGGAAAGTTTGATGAGAAATCAGATGAAGGTATCCTACTTGGATATGCAACAATGATGAAGGCCTACAGAGTTTACAACAAGAGAACTAAAACAATTGAGAACTCTGTTAATATAAGCATTGATGAAGGTTGTTCTAAGCCAGATTGCTCTCCTCCTGAAGATGAAGACTTCAATTTTGAAGAACTGGCTGTACCTGAGAATGAGCCTCCAACAAATCCTCCAGTTGGAGCTAATAATGCTCAAACTCAGGGGGAGAAAACCTGAGATTGGTTTCCTAAGAATGTTTGGTAGTCCTTGCTATATTCTGAATCAGAAAGAGCATCTTGGAAAGTTTGATGAGAAATCAGATGAAGGTATCCTACTTGGATATGCAACAATGATGAAGGCCTACAGAGTTTACAACAAGAGAACTAAAACAATTGAGAACTCTGTTAATATAAGCATTGATGAAGGTTGTTCTAAGCCAGATTGCTCTCCTCCTGAAGATGAAGACTTCAATTTTGAAGAACTGGCTGTACCTGAGAATGAGCCTCCAACAAATCCTCCAGTTGGAGCTAATAATGCTCAAACTCAGGGGGAGCAACTCATTGAAGAAGAAGAAGATGTTCCAATCTTTGAAGATGCACAAGCTGATCCTACTCCTACTGAAGTTATTGTTCAAAATCCATTAAATGACTCTCCAACTGGTTCAGACTCCTCCATTCCTGTCCAAGCTGATCAGCCTCTTCCTCAAGCTGATCATGCTGAACCATCTAATCTGAATCAATCCATTGTCCCAGTTACCAGATGGACAAAGAGTCATCCAACTAACCAAATCATTGGTGATCCACTCTCTGGTGTGAAAACAAGAAGAAAGGCAACAGGCAACTTTTGTATGTTTGTCAATTTTGTAAGCAAGATGGAACCAACTAAGGTTGATGAAGCTCTGGAAGATCCCTCTTGGGTAAATGCAATGCAAGATGAGCTAACACAGTTTGAAAGAAATAAGGTTTGGGAACTTGTTCCAAGACCTCATCACAAGACTATGATTGGAACCAAGTGGGTCTACAGAAACAAAATGGATGAAAGGGGAGTTGTGACCAGAAACAAAGCAAGATTGGTAGCTCTTGGTTACAGACAAGAGGATGGAATTGATTATGATGAGACTTTTGCACCAGTGTCAAGATTAGAGGCAATCAGAATGTTCTTGGCCTTCTCTGCTCAGAAGTCTATGTTGAACAGCCTCCTGGTTTTGAAAACTCAAAGTTTCCTGACCATGTGTTCAAGCTTGACAAGGCTCTCTATGGATTGAAGCAAGCTCCAAGGGCATGGTATGATACTTTGTCTAAATTCTTATTGGCTAATAACTTCAAAAGAGGTAATGTTGACAAGACTTTGTTTGTGAGAAAGTATAATGGTGATATCCTGCTTGTACAAATTATGTAGATGATATAATATTTGGGTCTAGCAGTGAAAGACTTTGCAAAAGGTTTTCTGAATTAATGTCTAAAAAGTATGAAATGAGCATGATGGGAGAACTAAATTATTTTCTGGGTTTACAAGTTAAACAGACTAAAAATGGAATTTTCATAAACCAAGGAAAGTATGTTAAAGATCTCTTAAATAAGTTTGGTTTTAGTGATTGCTCACCTATGAAAACTCCTATGGGAACTGGTGATAAGCTGGATGAGGATAAAAATGGAAATTTTCATAAACCAAGGAAAGTATGTTAAAGATCTCTTAAATAAGTTTGGTTTTAGTGATTGCTCACCTATGAAAACTCCTATGGGAACTGGTGATAAGCTGGATGAGGATAAAAATGGCAAATCTGTTGACATCACAGCTTATAGGGTATGATAGGATCATTACTTTACTTGACTGCTAGTAGACCAGATATTATGTTTGCTACATGTCTGTGTGCAAGATATCAAGCTAGTCCTAAGGAATCTCATCTTAAGGCTGTGAAAAGAATCTTTAGATACCTTAAAGGTTGTCCCAATCTGGGTCTTTGGTATCCCAAAGACTCAGGATTTGATCTAATTGGCTATTCAGATTCTGACTTTGCAGGCTGTAAGATTGACAGAAAAAGTACTTCAGGAGCTTGTCAATTGCTTGGCAATAGACTTGTAAGCTGGTCCAGCAAGAAGCAGCATTCAGTTTCTATCTCCACTGCAGAAGCTGAATATGTTGCTGCAGGAAGTTGTTGCTCTCAAATTCTTTGGATGCAATATCAGCTTCAAGACTATGGTGTCACTGCAACAAAAACTCCAATCTTTTGTGACAGTACCAGTGCCATAGCAATTTCAAACAATCATGTGCTTCATTCAAGGACCAAGCACATTGATATAAGATATCATTTCATCAGGGATCATGTAATGAAAGAAGATGTTGAACTCCACTTCATTCCAACAGACAATCAGCTTGCTGACTTGTTCACAAAGTCATTGGATGAATCAAGGTTCAACTACCTCATAAGTAAGCTAGGTATGCTTAATTTGTAAAATGTAGTGAGCTAAGTAATAGCAAATCTGACCCCTTAGAGTTATACTAAATTTTTGAGGGTAAGTTGTGTCAGACCCAGACTACCCTTTCACACTTGGTGCATTTCAAGTGAAAGAGGGTAAGCTGAGTCTGACCCAGCTTCGTGGTTATTTTGTTATTAAATATCTCAGTGCGTTTTATTACTTTCATTATTTTATTTAGTGTACTTGCTGATCCTATTGGAGTGTGACACGTGTAATGGTAACAGCCGGTTACTGAAAAAGTACCACCACTACTTGTTGATCCTCCAATCAAAATCTTTCTCTCTCCAACTTTTTCAAACGGGATATTTTGAGTGTTTGTATTTAACTTTCATTTAACCTAAATCCCAAATCACTTGTTCATATTTTCTTAAAATCAATTTTTCTCTCAAATCTGATTACTGTTTTATTAAATTTAATTTCTTCTAAAATTTGTTTTCAAAATGGCATCATCATCTGTTTCTATTCATTCTAATGATTCTCAATCTAGTTCTTCTGAACCTGAAAGTCGATACCCAGCTCCGATAAGCGCAAACAAGCTTTCACCTTATGTGGTGGGAAGTAACGTAGTAGTGGTTCCTGCTGATCTTGATACTGGTAAAATCAAGATTGGTAGTCTGGTTTATGCCAATATCTATCCTCCTTCATGGGCAAAAGGATACGATGAGATTGTGGCTTTCTTATGGCATCATCCATTCGGCAAGGTGATGATTGAAAAGCCAGACTGGGTGTTTCAAGATCTACTATGTGAATTTTGGGCGAGCTGTGTGGTGAAACAGAACAAGAAAGGAGATGCTGCAATCTATGGCTCAATCCTCAACGGTAAGAAAAAGGTATACATTTCTTATGAGAGGCTTAGGTCTGCTTTTGAGCTGTCTTATATGCCTGATGATGAATATGATAATGTTGTGTCTCATACTGAAGCAAAAATGTTTTACAAGAAGTTGGATATACTGGTCCATTGGCTTCAGTAGTTAAAATGAAACATTTAACTGGTATTTGGAATTACTTATTGAGCACAATTTCGAAAACCTTACAAGTAAAGGCAGGCAGCTTTGATCAGCCTAATGTTTTAGAATTGCAGATTTTTCATGCAATGGTCACTATGACCAGAATAGATTTTGCTCGCTTAATGTTTAAGGACCTTGTTGATCGCGTTCATAAGAAGAGTCTTACCATACCTTATGGTAGGATTCTTGCTCTTATCATTGAGGCAATACTTGACAATGATTACAGTCTGGCAACTGGTCAGACTGTGGAATGCAAGCCTATTAACAACAACATCTTCAATAGTCCCAAGGTATCTGTGCAGGGTCTGACCCGAGCAATGCAGATCTACCTTGATTTTTGCAGGAAAAGAGAAGAGGAACAAGAAGCACTTAGGGAAGCTGTCCCTTCTTCGACGCGATCTGGGTCTGACACTCAATCTGCTAATCAGGGGGACCCAGGTACACATGCTTCTGAACTCTCAAACTCTTCTGAATCTATTCAACATTCTACTCCTACAAAAGAGGGTGAAGGGTTGGCCAAAACATCAGCCTCCCTAGCCACACCTTCGTCCACTCGCTCAAAATCTGATTCTAAAAGACCCCTTGTTGAGGACTTAGTACCTCACAAGGCCAAAAAGAAAAGATCGCTCAAGAAATCTGTGTCAGCTTCTGGGGTTGATAATGCAACATCTACTCTTGAGATCCCCCAAGGTGCAGGGAAAGCTAAGGAACGTTCCAAAGCTGTCCCTGTCACCAAAGCTGACAAGCCGAAAACGCCACGCCCATCTGCACTCTCCCAAAAGAGTGTAGACGAGTTAAAGGGAACACCTACTGCTACCCAACCCTCCAAACAGGGTGAAGGTATTGAAAGAAAGACCTCCTCCCAAGGTCATACTGTGTCTAAACCGAATTCACCATCATCAGCCTCCCAAAAGGTTGATGATATCATTAAAGGGATAACAGAGGATCTAGCCCAGATCTAAAGTGAGTCAGAGTCAATGCACATCATTTCTGAGGATGGTCAGCCTAAGGAGAGAAGTATCGAACGCATTGGTGACACTACTTCTCCTCCCCAAGCTGATCAGACTCCTTCTATCTTACACTCTGAGTCTGCACAGGCTGCCAATGCCCCTTCTATGTCACAAGGAGGGGTACAGGCCTCAATTCTCCTAAGGATACTTTGGTGCAACAACACACCTCTGTTGAAGGGCAATCAAATGCACAAAACATTACACCTGCAGAGTCTGTGTCTGCATCTGTCCTTGGACAGAGGGATTCTGCAGGTTACTTGGCTGTCTTTAAGGCAGTCATGTCAGCCCCTTGTGCAGCAAAGGGAACCATTGATGGTCCTCACGATGTCAATGAGAATCTGATCACTATCTCCGAAAGTGATTCTTCATTCGATGATGAGTTTGCCCATCCATCCTCAAGGGATGCTCTGATGGAAGATGCCAGTGGAGGAGTTGATCAAAATCTAGATCAACACATTCCCACTGGCCCTCAGCCTGAACTTAACGTTAATCTTTCTCAGGCTGACCAACTCATCATCAATTCTGACAGATCCACTCATGAGACTCACTCTCATGAGCAAATGTTCCAACACTCCTTAAACCTCCACCCCCTTCTAAATATGCCCAATGACCCTGGTATTAAGGATTGCAGGCTGCTCTTTCCAGAGTCAGTGGCTTTTAAGCCAACTGCAAGTTCTTCCTAAGCTGCCACTATCTCATTTTCAGATGTGGTGGGTCAGCTCACTGAGTTCATTTCAACCTCTAAGGTTGAGAGCTCAAAGCTGACCGAATGCTTGGAAAAGATCCAAAAGGATCAGGATTTGACGGATAAGAAGGTGGATAAGCTGAGTCAAGATCAGACTGCATTGGAAGAATATGTTAAGAAAGCAGTTGATTTGATGCAGCAGAACCAGAGCAAGCTGACAGAGTCTCTCGATAGTCTTACTAAGGCAGTCAATGAAGAAAATGAAAGAAACAAGAGTACTCTGGGTCAGATTGAGAATGCTGCAACCAAGTTTAAAAGGGAGGTCACCATAGAACTTCGATCTGCAAACAAGTCACAAGCAGATTTCAAGAATGATCTGATTGAAGTTTCTAAGGGTGTTAAATCCAAGATAAAACTCCTCCATGAGGATTATGTTGAGCTAAGAAGAGCCTGCTGTCTCACCAATGTCAAAATTGACTTGATCAACCAGGATCTCAAAGACTTCCTCGTTACTCCAGTGAGCTCTTTCCCTGCTGATGATGACAAAAAGGGGGAGAAGAATGCTACTAAGAGAAAGAGGAGTGCAATGAGTGAAGCTGAAATGGAGCTGGAAAGAGAAAGGCAAAAAGCTTAGGTTGACAAGGACATTGAAGAATACCTTGAAAGATTGAAAGAGAGACAGAATAAGGCCAGAGCTGAGGAAGCACTAAATGATAGAAGATTGGTTGTGCATGGTTCTAGGGTGGAAGCTGAGAAAGAAAAAGTAGAGGAGATAAAAAGACCAGAATCTGAGTCTGGTGGTGAAAATGTTGGAAAATTGAATGAAGAGACTGAAAAGGAGAGTGATACAATTAAGGGGGAGACTGTTAATGCTGATATGGGAGATATAAGGAAGGATGTTGGTGTTGAAAAAGATAAGAAAGTTGAAAAGAAAAGAAAGTCCTCCCAAGCTGTTCCTGTGCAAGCTGTGCCAACTCAAGCTGACCCAGCTCCCAAAGTACAAATTGATGAATCCTCATCTAGTGAAGACACAGCCACTCTGTCCCAATTCATGATCAAGAAAAGAACAACAGAAGCTGGGTCAAGTGGTGTGAAGATCTTAACTGAGAAAGAAAAGGATTGGGAGATTGCAACTGAAACTGCTCCACAGCTTGGGGTAACAGTTGAGATGGCATATAAAATGATTAAGGAGGACAGATTAGAAAGAGAAAGAATTGCTGCAACTAAGTCTGATTCTGAAATTGCCAAGGTTGTTCAAGAACAATTAAATAAGGAAGATGAAGAAGATCTTGCAGCCATTGGTTCTAAAAAGAAAGTTGTGAGCAAAGGAAAAGGAAAGAAGAAAGTGGTGGTTCATTCTACACCATCACAGAAGGTTAAAGATGTGAAAGAAAGTGTGAAAGCTCATAATTGGTTTGATGCTTTGGAGAAAAGACAAATTACTGAAAAGATCCATTATAGAAGGCATCCAGAACCAATCCTCCAGGTTCTACTGAAAAGACGAAAAGGAAAGAACATTCCCAGCATAAGGTTTACAAGGAGAGGTTATGAAACCAACTGGGAAACCCATGATCTTGACAAACTGCTTGATCTAGGATACACAGAGTGGGTGGAACTACATAATACCATTACTGGTATGTCTGGAGTTCACAAAGAGACAGTCTTGGAAGCTGATGTGCTAAATCGAGTTTAAAAATTATAAACTAGAAATACCTAGAAACTCACTACTACACACTATCGGGCAGTGGACCCGTTCGTATGCAATATAGTTAAGAGGTAAGTCCGTGTTCGTTCTCGGGGATTGGTTTGAACTAGTTGTTTAATAAAATGGTTTGGAAAACAGGTGTTGCTTCGAGTCTCACTTTGACGATTAAATTAAAATAAATTTAAAAGACAAAACGCATAAAAGTAAAGAAAAGCTTCAGACAATATTAATAAAGATCATCCACCTTGAATTCGCTAGACTTCAAACATGATTGCATTCAATTAAGACCAAATTCATTGAGTTGGAAAGATAATCGTAAAAGGATTAAGGTGCTCACGTGGTACCACCAACCGTGAGCAAATTACCCAATCACCTAAGTTGCTAGTTTAATTACCCAAGCCGGTACCACCAATGCCTAGACAACCTTACCAACAATTAGTTTGCTTGACTATCGAATTAACAATTGTGCCTATGTAAAGATAACGTGGTACCACCAACCGTTATAAAACACGTTGACAAAATGACTCCTTTTATTAAAATGATATTCACTATCATACCATGAACTAGTGATAATTGCTCATAGACAAACAACCATTTGAAAATCACATATGCATCCAACTAGTACCACTAACGAAGAACACACATGCCACCAATATCATAATAATATATAAAAAGGAATTAAATCATCAAGATCTCGACACAACGATAATTGAAATCAACTCTTTGGATTAAAACATATAGCAATCACATCATTCGTCTAGTTTCCTCAAGGTGGATGATTGAATGTTTAGCCACTCATGATTAATTTAAAATAACAATTAAAATAAAAGAAGAACATGATGTACCAATCGTTCTTGAAATTGAAATTGCAAGACAATGAAATAGATACGATCTAAGTGGGTGCCCGTGAATCTTCAATGAATCGGACGAAGAAATCTACCCTTGATGTTTGAAGGAATCCCTTGGAGAGCAGCTCTTAGAAAGAATTTGGATAAATTGGGAATTAGGTTTTTGTTTTCTATTTATACCCCTTGGAAATCTGATGCAAACATCGGCCAAAAGCCCTTCAGCCCGTCGTCCCACTGCGGCGCAGTGGGCGAGTGATGCCCCCACTGCGGCGCAGTGGATATTAACTGATCTAGGTGCTCGTTTCCACCTTGTCTGACTGCGGCGCAGTGGGCCTTGGTCACACCCACTGCGGCGCAGTCTTAAACTGCTGACCGAGTTCTCACTTTTCCACTAGCCGACTGCGGCGCAGTGGGCTGGTGATGCTCCTACTGCGGCGCAGTCCAATCCTGCTGATCCGAAGACAACCTTTTCACTATGAACTTGCTGAAATTTTCTATCTTCTCAACTTTAAACAACTCTCGAACTCACAAATCAACTTCTTGGCCTCAGAAATCATCCGAAATTGCACCAAATGGACACGTAACCTGTTTAGAGCCTGAAAACACTAACAAACAACATAAACGCACCAAATGCACACAAAATCGACTTAAAACACTTAATAAAATGGCCAATAATGATGTGGGCGATATGTATAAATTGGTCACATCAGAAGCCATTGAGAAGAAGTTAGCTGCTATTGTGAAGTACAGATTGATATCTCTGGCCTTCCAAGACCAATTGCATATGATATGGATTATGAAGATGAGTCAGCTGAGCCACTGAAGAAGAAAAGAAGAAGGTTTGAAAAGATTGATGCTCCTGGAGGTGACCATTCAGTTTTTCTCCAAAACTTGTCTCCTTCAGAGTTGCTTGCACAATTATCTTCTGGTGCTATTGACAAGATTCTTGATAATCTTAATCTGTCTCTACCTACTGGTGTTGAAGATGCAAGATGTGGGAAGTTCATAACTGAACCTGAGCATGGGATGTACTTTGTAGATACTAGAGGGAATTTGGTGTTTCAAAGGACTACTGAACTAAAACAGGTACCATCTATGCACCTATTTACCTTATACAGATTCTGCAGAAACTTTAGTGAAGAAGGTAATGGGTATGAGCAGTTCTTATAGATGAAGGGTTAGATAGGCAATTAGATGTGAGAGTTGCTCTATCATTTGAGGTTAAGCAAGAAGCTATTGAAATGCTTGGAGAATAGTGATGTAACATGTAATATCTTTGATTTATTCTCTATATATACAAAGGCAGTTGTACAAATCTAGTTTCTTGGTTAAAATTTCATATCAGATTGAAAAGAACCCAAAAGATTCAAAGGGTCACAAGCTGTTAGTCATATTTTCGTTTGATTCTTTGTAAGCTGATAGTCAAAAGTGTAGTTGGGTTTTGTCATCATCAAATAGGGGGAGATTGTTGAGTCCCAATGTTTATTGTAAATTTAATGATGACAAATCTGACCTATAAACACTTAGTAATCTTTGGTTCTTGTAATCTGATCTGGGTCAGACTAAGCTGACACAGCTTACGATCTGTCTCTGACCCATATCATGCTTCATACTTGTAATTGTAATATCTTATGGAAGCAAGTGTTATTCAAGCTGCATCAACAATGTATTAGCATTCAGTCCAAGTCGAAGAGGAGGATTGAAGATAGAAGACCAAGATGTTAGTGGAAGACAACTTGGGATTAGCAGTCAGCTTGGAAACACTTAGGCAGATTGGTGCTTTGAAAAATGGCCCAATCTGTGTCTGACAATCAAGTGAAGATAACAACCTGGATTGAAGATAAGGACAAATGATGTGACTAAGAAGATTCCTAGGATCCAGGTTGATTCCTAGGATCCAGGTTGGTGGTTGTTTTACATATGCGTGTCCATACTCCTATTGGTAGATGAAGAATGTGTGTCAGTACGTGGGGGACCACAAGTACCATGAAAGGCACGATTGATTATTCCTTTATCAACCACTGATTGAAGAACACGTAGCTGCAACGGACACCTAATGAAGGAGCGCTTGTGCCTATAAAAGTCTCATTCATGGATTGCATATGTGTGGCATTTCCTGAGAATCATTCTTCACACAAGTTTCTCTGCTCTTACACACAGCTTAGTCTGTACGAGATCAGCTTGGGCTGATTCTCTTGAGCTGAAACTTATTGATTGTTGTTTGTCATTTCATAGGGTTGTTTAGATATCTATAGGCTATCTTTATTCCGCAACAACCCTGTAATTCTTTGTATAGATTATTTCTTAATAAAGGATTACATTTGAAAATAACAATCTGTGTTTAAGAATGTTTTTAATTCTTTACTGCTTTACTGTTTTAATGATTCCTGCTCTTTACTTATTTGCTTAATATTCATAAACTGAATCTTAAAACGTTTTGTGTTAAAAGTTTGTAAAGATTGTGAAAAGTTGTATTCACCCCCCTCTACAACTGTTCTGTGTTCAATATACTTTGGTATATTGATACACCGTGGGACGTATCATTATATTTATCCTTATCAAAGTTTTCATTTTCATTGTTTTGCATCAAACTACTTTTTCCTCATGTTTCTACCACATAGTTTTCACACATTTACGGTTTCAACCCCTAAAAAAATTTTATTTGGTATTTTACACATTTGCGGTTTCACCCCGTGAGAATTTTTCTTTGGTTTTTTTACTTTTCGTCTCACCCTGAAATTTACAACTTTACAATTCTCGCACTGTTTTTTTTAACATTTGGTTTTGGTTATTTTTTTGTTATATGTAATTTTCATCATTGTTTTGTTTTACGTTCGTGTAACGTTTATAGCAAGACACTATATTACATCACCGTCGTCGACATGTGATTATTTGCTTTAATATAGTTATCATTTTGTTTTATGTTTTTATATTTATTATTCTTATTGTTATTATATGTTATTTATTTTATTGGTACATGTTTAGTTGACTTTTTTACAATAAAATTGGGTTCAAATAAAATATATTTGTATTATGCTAATTTCTTATTTAGGTGTCTACTTAGTCAATGAATTATAAAATTCAAAATAATTTTACAATTGCTTTAATTAAAAGGTGTTTGATGTTTTGTCAAAACTTAAATAACTACTGGTAAAGAATTACAAAACTTTCAGGTAAAGAAAACTAAAAAATTTAACGATATATAAGTGTATAGTTTGTCAAAAAAGTAATTTTTGATGTTTAAAAACTAAATTAGTAAATGTAAATAGTTTTTAAGCGGAAAGGTAAAATAATATATTACCCATGCTTAAATCTTTAAAAATATAACCAATACAAGATATGTATATTGTTGGTTATTTATGTCTGTTAATATGTATTATACATAAATGTCATATACTTTGTTATTAATAAAAACATAAGGTATTATTCTAGTTTCTACTAAAGCCAAAATATCCCACTTCAATAAAAATAAAAAAAAATATAAAAACCCATCATAATTGAAGGAAAGATGATATTAATATCATTTTTTTGTGATAAATTTACCATTATAGTAAGTAAAGTAAGTAAATAACATAATATACAAAAAGACCTTCGACATTACAGGAATATAAGGCACCAGGATAAAATATTTGATTTCTGTTTATAAATACAAAAATATTAACTGCATGATTCAACCTTATTGATAGATAAATTTACCATTATGTATAACATATATATCAATATGTACAAATCAATAATAAATGTTATAAACTAGAATTAATACCCGGACGTTGCGCCGGAAACATAACGATACGTAAAATTTATAACTCATGGTTATATAGGTAGAACATTAAAATTTAGCTATCTTGTTCTTTTATTTCTTACTCGTTGATTTTCATCTTTTGGACTTTTGGTTTTGGGGAAAAGTCATCATATGAGTAGCTTATTATGCTTTACTAACTTGTATGTCATAGATAAAATAATGTAGTTGTGTGGGGATAGAGTTGTACCACACACGGGGAAAGAAACTAAAGAAGATAGTTGTGTCAAAAATAGAAGTAATAGTTGTGTGGCAAAAACTAAGAACTCAAAAAATCTACTATTCTTAGAAACTAAAGAAGAGAAAATAAGTTTGTGTCAAAAATAGACAAAGTAAAAGTTGTGTGGTTCAAAAACCTAAAAGTTTAGATAAAATAAGTTTGTGTCAAAAACTAAAAATGTAGAAGTTTCATGAACTAATAAAAGAAAAATAAGTTTGTATCAAAAATAGAAAGTAAAAATTGTGTGACAAAAGTTAAAAAAATCCAAAAATCTAAATTATCAAAGTTTGTGTCAAAAATAAAAGATATGAAAGTTTAGTGGCAAAATTGAGAACCAATTGAAGTTCCCTATAGATTAGGAACTTCATTTTTTTAATAGCGAGTTAGTAGTTAGTAATTAACAGTTAGCATTCGAGACAGCACAGACCACAGTTACATCCAATTGGGCAGTATGCGGAGCTCGAAACACGCATGTCTGGGATGAAACCCAGGACTCTCGAACCCCCCCTAATAATCCACTCTTACAAATGTAAAAAGTGAGATTCGAACCCTGGATTTTCCAAGGTCAAAGACCTTACAATGGAGTCACCAACCCATTATTGGAACTTCAATTGTTATATACATATAATGGGGTTGGGTATTGTAAAACAAGTATTAAAGTAAAACAAATAAGACAAGATCTTGACCCTTAGATCATGGTTAAATTGATGCACGAAGATTCACAAAGCAATTGATGCACGATAATTTTCATGATGCACGGTAATTTTCAGTGAAGAGAAACCTATTGTTTTATTTGTTTTACCTTAATACTTGTTTTATTTTACCTAAAACCTATATATAATAACGACTTAAAGTATCAAAATATATAATGCAAAATATCACTTTTGAAAGTGAAAGGATATTTAATTTGTAGTAAAAATAATAAAATAAATATAAATATATAATATAAAATAATAAATATAAATATAGAATAATATAATATAAAATAAATAAATATAAATATAGAATAATATAATATAAAATAAATAAATATAAATATAGAATAATATAATATAAAATAAATAAATATAAATATAGAATAATATAATATAAAATAAATAAATATAAATATAGAATAATATAAAATAAAATAAATAAATATAATGATCGTATTTTGTTGTTGAAATTCTTTTTTGTTTTATACTTTTTTGCGTTTCTTGATTTTGTTTTTATTTTCATGTGTTTTTATTTTCATATTTCTTATTTTTCGGCAAATATATGTTAGAGATTACACAGAATATTTAATAAATATATATTTGATATGACAAAATTTTGATTATACAATATCATTAAATGGATTTGATGTTATATTCATTTAAGCAGTTGTGAATTTGTCCTTGATTAGCTCAATTAAATGTTGGTGTGTTGAATGCTGGTAGGGGTGAGCATGGGTCGGTTTTGGCCTAAAACCGAAACCCAAACCGATCCGTTCGGTTTTTAGAAAACCAAAACCATTGGATTCGGTTTTGGTTCGGTTCGGTTTTTCGGTTTTCTGGTTCGGTTTGGGTCGGTTTTCGGTTTTGTTTGAGGTTTTTTTTTTTTTTTTGGCTTTTAACATTTTAAATAATAACTAAAATTTTTAATGCACATCTCAACAAGATGTTACTTTCATTAATATGATGATGCAAGTGCATATGAGAAACATTTCTTCGATGTTCAGATCAAAAGTTCGTTACACACTTTATATTTTGTTGATCAGGAACCAATTGGAATCAAATTCTAACATTTTCATCTCTGAACCAGAATCAAACTAAATAACTAGAGTAATTAAAAGCTTTTACCAAAATAAAGTACTAACAAAATAAATTTAGTTATTAAGCAAAATATTATGATAAGAAAACTAAAGATATTCTTTATTAAAAAAGTCATATCTTTTGGGTCTTACACTGATATTGTTTTATAAAAAATGAATTGATTTTGTTGTGTATTTTCATTTAAAATATATTATTGATTTTAATTTGTAAATATATTAACACATTTACTAACTATAACTAATAAATATAAATATAAATAATATAATATAAAATAAATAAATATAATTATCGTATTCGGTTCGGTTCGGTTTTGGTGGTCGGTTTTTGTATATGAAACCGATACCCGAACCGATCCGTTCGGTTTTTGGAAAACCAAAACCAAACCAATCCATTTGGTTCGGTTTTCGGTTTTCTCGGTTCGGTTTTTTCGGGTTTTTTCGGTTTTTGGTTTTGCGGTTCGGTTTTTGCTCACCCCTACTTTGAGTCATATGTTCAATACTTCACAAAATGAAGTGTTCTCATCTAAAAGGGTTTCCTCCAATTAAACTGCTTCAGTGATATTATCTTTTCATATATTCAATTTTAATTTTAGGATATACTTATTTTGAGAAAGTATATGTCTCTAGTCCTGGGAGAATTTTTTGCTCATATCAGAAATTACAGAAAATTTCATTACATTACCCTGTGGTTTGTCATTTTATCAATTTTAGCCCCTCTACTTTTTTTTTATTATTACATCACCCTGTGGTGACATTCTGTATTATTAGAGCCCCCTCTCCCAAACGTCCGTCTGAAGCTCGCTGTTACCCCCCTCATGTGCAATGCACATGAGGGTAATTTCGTCCTTTTACCATCATCCTCATCTTCAATCATCAACACTACCAGGATTGCAAAGAAAATCATCCAAGAATCCAACCAAACTCTCTATCTTTGTTATCTATATCTACATCTATACAAATACATATAGATGAATAGATTTCCATATTTATCAAAATCAGTCATCAAATGCAAAGAAAATCTTTTTACCTTTATAATATAATCATTATCCCAACCCTATTATATAGATCTGATATGATATGAAAAGAACACAAAATAAGAACTAAAAGAAAAGATTAATATAAGACTTATTCAAACGAAGTAACCAAAAACATAAAATCCGGGTAGGTGCAGAGAATAGTTCTACTACCAACTTCCTTAGCCACTTTCCATGAGGGTGTTTGTTAGTATTATCATCAAGATGAACGCACGCCTTGCTTATTATTATGTAATCTAGTGTATATTAAACAAAGATGTTAGATCTAGAAATGAAAAGCAAGAAGAATAAAAAGGTGTTTTAAAGGTAAAAGTACTAATATACCCTCATGTGCATTGCACATGAGATGGTTAACGGAGCCCAACTAACGGACGTTTCGGAGAGGGGGCTCTAATAATACAGAATGTCACCACAGGGTGATGTAATAATAAAAAAAAAGTAGAGGGGCTAAAATTGATAAAATGACAAACCACAGGGTGATGTAATGAAATTTTAATTTTAAGACTTCAAAATCTAAAGTTTTCAATTTTAATTTATAAACTGATCATTGATGGTAATTAAATAAAAGAAAAAGAAAGTAAAAGTTGAAAAAAAAATAAAGGAAAAAGTGAGATACATATATGTGGATTAGACGTAGTGATAGACCATCTTTTCAATGAAAGTTTTACGAAAGTTTTCTTTTTTAAGAGTTAATTGCACAAATGATCCCCGTGGTTTATTTATTTTAGTGGTTTTCATCCCTTCAAGTTATTTTTAGTGGATTTTGTCCTTTAACTTCACCTTTTTAGTAGATTACATCCTTTTGAGGGATGTAAAATGCTATAAAAAATTGAACACTTTTCGTGTTTTTCATCCCTCAAAAGAATGTAATCCACTAAAAAGGTAAAGATAAATGACGAAATCCACTAAAAAGTAAAGATGAAGGACGAAATCCACTAAAAATAACTTGAAGGATGAAAACCACGAAAATGTGTAAACCACGGGGATGATTTGTGCAATTAACTCTTTTTTTAAAGGACTTGTTTCCAAACACCTTTTTTTACACCCTTCACTCCTTCAGGCCTTCACGCCCTACCCCTCAAAATCAAATCTCCTCACGTGTATCTTGAGACAATTACAACTTACAAGACTTGTACTTTTCTTATTTTTGTTCTCTAAAAATTAATCCATTGTTCTTACATATTAAAAATTTAAAAGTTTGTCATCGATAAATAAAAGTTTTACACATTTATTCTTATAAAATAATGTGATGTGAGGAATTTTATGGGTGTACAACAATCCTATATATACTAGTATAGACTAGACGTATGCGCGTCCATACGGTGATGATGATGGTGAATATAAAATTAATTGATACTCCGTATATTAAAGGTTTAATAAGAGTATTTCATTAAATGTATTATAGATATATAGGTAAAGATGTTTAAATTAGTGAATAAAAAAATGAGTAATATGGTCATTTCAGAGTCTTAATTACTTAAAAAAGGGGGATAGTTTGTTTTATGTAAAAGTAAAGATGATTAAAGTTTTAATAAAGGTTAAGAGTTCTATCCTCACGCCTTGCAAAACTGGAGGTCATTTCTTTGATAGTTGTCGGAAACAACTTCTCTACAGCGTCATGGTAGGAGTAAAGTTTTCTACATCTTAACTTTCGTTATATACCGTCAAGGTATTGAGACCCAAAACCCTATGAAAATCGGCATTGGATGTTTAATTTACTTACTCTACATTTAACTCAAAATTTTGAACTTTATCGCCTCTGTTTGAGTTTCCGATATCATTTTTGATAAATAACTTTGTTTTATGAATAAATATACCTATAAACACATGCATTAATCATACTTAGAGTTTTTTTATTAATAATAATTCTATTACGACATAATTAGATATATACAGTAATAATTATTACTCCGTATAAATAAAATACATTGTATCATACATTAAATTCTTTAAAAATATTTTTAACCTTATATTATAGACTATAAACTAAAAGGGGTGATATTCGTACCACAATTTTTGATTTATTTACCACAAACATATATGCTTTACTGACTTGTACAGTATGCTTTAATAATTATACTATGTGGTAAATATATTAAATTTTATGGAACGAGTATCAACTCTCTTAAATCATTACTCTCACTCAAATACTCAATATTGTTTAACCAAATATCCTTGTGTCATTCATCTCTATATATAACACCACCACTGGTTCCAAGCACTCACACTCACACTCACAACATCGATCAATAGCCTCTTCTTCAAACCAACCTTAAAAACATCTCTCAAATCAATTCCATGGCATCCATGGCAACAACCTTTGTCTCCAAGACATCTTTCATCGACCAATCATCATTCCATGGCGTTCCAGTACTTTCATCTCATCCCAAACGCATCACGTTCGTCAAATCAAACAACAACAAGAAGATCACCATGTCCGCCGCCACACCTAATTATGATCTTGGATCATTCACGTTTGCACCCATCAAAGAAGCCATCGTGTCGCGTGAAATGACCAGAAGATACATGACTGATATGATCACGTACGCTGACACCGATGTTGTTGTTGTTGGTGCTGGATCTGCTGGTCTTTCTTGTGCTTATGAGCTTAGCAAAAACCCCAACGTTCAGGTATATATTATTTTACTTTCTGTATCTATATACTTTTTGAATGTTGGATTAATTGTGTTTATTTGGATCATCTAAATTTTGTATCGATCTATATATATAGTACAACTTTATTGATTTTATATTTTGTATCTATGTATATACATCGATCTGCATGTTTGATTTAAGCTATATTCTGTTTTGATAAAAATTGTGCTTATGTTGAATTATTATTGATTATTGATTATATGTATTTGTGGATTTAATTAATTTTGAGTTTGTGTAAGATCATATGCATATAATATAATTTTCTATAGATCATTTGGAATTTTGGATCATTTTCCTTTTTATTATCATTTTTCAATCAAATATTTTAAATTATTCTGTGTATGGAATATATATCTGAATATCTGATACGTACTTTAAGGATGTTTTTATAAATTTTGTGGATTCTTTTTTTTCCATAAATGATTTATAGCAGTTTTTTTAATATTATATTTAGAGACAACGACAACAATCAATCCCGTCTTTACGTGGTATGAGATGAGATAGTATAGAAAATTTTTTAATATTTCTTTTTTTGTGTGTATATACGTACCTGATACTACCCGAAATGGTTCGATTTGTTCCTTGCAGAATCTTCTTGTAAATATATAAAGTTAATTAATTGTTATTTGCTATTATTTTTTAAATTAAATCTGCAATCTTACTTATTATCTGTTAATCATATTGTATGGAACTATGGATAATAATGTAATTAGTAGATAATTTAATACTAAATTAACTATAATTAATCAGTGGATTAATAAGGATCTTTTGCAGTGAATACTAAATATTGAATCAAGTGTATAAATATTAATTAACAAAATCTTATATTTATGAAAGTGAAGTTTATATCTGATATTTACATGATATAAACTGCAATTATTAGTAGTAATTAAATGGTTAAATAAATGGACAGGTAGCCATTATTGAGCAATCTGTGAGCCCTGGTGGCGGAGCATGGCTGGGTGGACAATTGTTCTCAGCCATGGTTGTCCGCAAGCCAGCACACCACTTCCTAGACGAGCTCGAGATCGAGTACGACGAGCAAGAGGAGTACGTGGTCATCAAGCACGCCGCTCTGTTCACCTCCACCATCATGAGCAAGCTTTTGGCCAAGCCAAATGTGAAGCTCTTCAACGCGGTCGCTGCTGAAGACTTGATAATCAAGGGAGGAAGAGTAGGCGGTGTTGTGACCAACTGGGCTTTGGTCGCAATGAACCACGACACACAATCGTGTATGGACCCAAATGTGATGGAGTCTAAGGTGGTTGTGAGCTCTTGTGGCCATGATGGTCCCATGGGTGCCACTGGAGTCAAACGACTTAGGAGCGTTGGGATGATCGAGACTGTCCCTGGAATGAAAGCTCTTGACATGAACACTGCTGAAGATGAAATTGTCAAGATGACTCGAGAGGTTGTTCCTGGTATGATTGTTACTGGAATGGAAGTTGCTGAGATTGATGGATCTCCAAGAATGGTAAATCAATGTTCTTTCAGTTTTTCGTTCTTTAAAACACATAGTAAAGTGGGCATTTATTTTGAGACAGTAGAACTAGACGACAATTTCCTAATTGATTGAGTTATGGTGATATATACAGGGGCCAACATTTGGGGCTATGATGATCTCAGGGCAGAAGGCTGCTCATCTGGCTTTGAAGTCGTTGGGACTTCCAAATGCATTGGATGGGACACTTGTGGGCAACATGCACCCAGAGCTGATCCTTGCTGCTGCTGACTCTACTGAGACGGTTGATGCCTAGTTGAAGTACATATCTAGGAACAAGTACGGGGTTCGTGATTGAATAAATAAGAGTAAGGAACAAACGAGCCTTGTGAATCGTTGTTAGCTTTTGGTTGTTTTCATTGTTGTTGAGAAAATTTGGAGTTTGTGTTTGTCAATGGAAGAAGGTTCTATTTCCTTGAATTATCTCCTTATATTTGCTCATAGGATTGACTAACTAGGAGTACCAAAATCTATATGAAAAAAGAAGGAATTGAATATGGTATACTGATATGCTAAAAAAAAAAAGAACACTTGATCCTCTGCACGATATTCAGCTTAAAACCAAGCTTGAGATAATTCATAATTCCCACAAAACGGGCTACTTGAGGCCTGCAAAAAACCCATTGGCATTTGGGACAGTATCATAGATCTAACTCATAAGGTCATCTTTGGGTTGTTAAGCAAAATGGTTACAAAATATACTAATTAGGCCCCAAAATAGCCGGAAACAATAACGAGATATACTAGTTAGCCCACGTAAATATGAGAAGAAAATTACACTCACAAGGATATCCTAGTGGCTAGTAGGGCCGATTTAAACTCGGCATCCGATGATTCTAAGTTTCTAACAAAGAAAATCTTTTCCGTTTATCTAACGCATATAGACAATGAGACAAATGCTTGACTTGAGTTGGCATACTTGACCATCCAATGTACCTAGACTAGATAACTTTCGTTCTACTTCCCAAAATAATGCTTGGATTCCATCCTTTTGATGGGTCTTTTTCCTAGCCAAAGCTATTTGCCCTTTATTTCATCTTGATTTGCATGACACCCACAGTAACGGTAAGACAAGTGAAAGTATGGATTTTAGGCCCCAAAATTTTAAAGGCCTCAAAATTTTATATATTTATACATAGAATCTAATACAAATGAGAATTACAAAAAGATTTTTCAAAAATAAGAAACATAAAAACTATAAAATTATGTGTTATGTGATATGTGTTCACTTACATAGTTACATGTATGTATATGTGAATAAACAACAGTGCTGTGTTGAAAACATGTTAACGCAATCGCAAAATTAATTACATAAAGTATGAACAATTCTATTAATCTGAAAGGCCTTGTAATAAAAATTCGTTTTAGACCCTCTAATATATTGAGCCGCCTCTGCTGACACCAAATTCCTTAATATCTACACTATTAGAGTTCATGCCGCCTAACCACTTGAGTTAGCTCAAGTGGCCACCTTCCTACCATAAGGGGGGGCCACGTGTGGAGGAAACCTGAATAAAAGAGGGACACAAGTTCAAGGCTTGTTTCAACCGATTCCATGTGGTGGTATTTCCCTTGTAAAAATAACTTGATGCACAAAGGCTTGAATGACTATGTGTAAATACCAATGTCTTACATGGGACTAGAGGGTTACCCATCAACCTACCTTTTTTTAGAGTTCATGCTGCCTCAAAATCGGAAAAGGTGCATGTGAGACTGTGAGTTACTACTTGCGAGATATAATTAGACCTCGATGATTTATTTGATACTATGAATCGATACAAATGATAGATTTATAGCGTTAATGTTATTTGATAATGTTTTGTAGAATTGATTTTGATGGTTGGGTAAAAAAAAGCCCCATCCCTCATTACTATTACATTACATTACATACTATACTAATTCAATGGGATGTGAATAGTAACTCGCCAGACATACTATACTAATTCAATGGGATGTGAATAGTAACTCATCCGCGTGGCGAGTTACTATTCGTCCATGTTATAGCCCGCACCATTATTCGGATTTTGTCAAATTGCATCTCATTCAGATTTTCTAATACGAGTTACTACTTGGTTTTTTCCATATGTTTTTCCTTTCGGGTTTTCAAATAATTATATTGAAAACGCTTATTTATTTATTTTTAATAATATTCAGATTTTACTACATTAAATCCCTTTCAGCTTTAAATTTATGGATTACTTCTTGGTTTCTTACATATTTTTTTCTCTTTTGGGTTTTCAAATAGTATATTCAAACTATTTTTTTTTTGTGGTATTTACTTTGAATAAATATCTATTTCATATGTCAAATATTTTAACAAACATATATAGCGGCACATCATCAATAACAAAACATAGATGTTTCCAAATTTTCAAACAATATATTAAAAACTGTATTAATTTTTTTTGTGGTATTGTCTTTCAATAAGTATATATTTTATATGTCAAAGTTTTTAGCAAACATAAATCATCAATAACAAAAAGTAATCGAACTAATTGAAATCGCGCAACGCGTAGACGGAAACTATTATGGTTTTGCCTTTAAACAAATATATATTTGATATGATAAACTTTTAAACAAACCTATCAATGATAGAATGTTTGTTAATTCAACGCAAATATATTAAATAGCACAATCGTTTTAACACAACAATTGATGCCCCGCAACGCGGGGCCGGAAATTTCCTAGTATATATTAATAGGCATGGTTATGAATAGTAACCATGCCTATTAATGCTTGACACGTGGCACCACTTATCAAGCGATACGTCGCACGTTTTTGTTTATTATTGTTCGGATTTAGTTACGTTGCATCATGTTCGGATTTTTCCACGTCGTATTTTTATTTTTTTAGTTTTGTTCTTGGTTTACTCCACAGATTTTCCTTTTAATTTTTCTCTTCCACAAATTAAATATATGTATTTGACACCAAACGTGATCGTGATATTACCTTTAGGTAAATATATATTTTGATATGCCAAATGTTTTTACAAACATATGCAATTACACAAAATCAATAATAGAAAGTATATGTGATGGAGTAGTCTTGGTTGTCTTTCATTAGACAATTTTGGGTTCATTCCCGATCTAGCTTCTTTTACAGTTTATTTTACTCATTTTTCAGTTATTTTCGTTAAACTTTTTAACAAGGATATCTGGGATTGTATGTTTGTAGTATTGGCCTTCAAAAATAAGAATACTCGCAACAACACGTATAAACCGACTCCGCCTGTCGGGCGGCGCACTTTTCCTAGTTTAATAGAAAATTGAATTAATTTTATCTTAAAACAATATGCAGACAATATTCGAACTTGGGTTTCAAGTGAACAAAACAAGCACCTAACTAATTGATCAAACAAGGTATCAGTTAGCATTTTATGACAGTTTAGATTATAGTTTCACATTTTCATAAAATAAAATAAGATTTAGTTTTCTAAGGCCTCAGCCAATCCAAGACACCTTCCTCCCTCTTCCTCACTGTCACATCAGTTTTTCTCTCTCCTAAATCACCTCTTCCTCACTCACTACCAACCCTACCTCTTCCTCAACTTTTTATTTATAATTTAATATATCAAAATAAAAAACACAAACTTAATTTTATTTTAAAAAAACATTACATTAATAAAAGTAAACACATTACAACTAAAGTTCAAACAAACTACATAATTAAAACATTACAATTAAATTAAAACTAGATAAAATTAAACTACATAAAACTACTCGTTGTCCTCGTCCTCGTCGGCCTCTTCGTCGTCTTCGGCATCGGCATAAAACTTGCTCCCCCACTTTTCTTGCAAGTATTTTCGATATGACATGTGAGCCTTCAAGTCTTTCCTCGACAGACCCGTTGGAATCGGTTTTGCCAAAAACTTCATGGCATCCCTAATTTGGGCCTGTTCCAAAGCTTCCTGTTGCATTCAAACATACGCAGTAATAGTTTGGGCCGCTTCCGAACCCGATGACCGGTTAGATGTTGCATCGGACGAACTAGACAACCTACGGCTTACGTTGCGACCCGGTGGTCGCCTAGACAACCCGTTACATTTGCAGTCGGGGTCGAACCACGAGGCGTATCATCGGCAGTCAAATCTACCGCCGGCGCCGGTTGCCTACTCGTCGATGAGTTGTCGTTCCAAAAGGTGACCACGTCATGAAGAAGGTCATAGCACTTCTGGTAATGCCAATGTTTCTCCCCTGTCGTTCTCTTGTACAACGCTATGGCCGCGTCGGCCACCTGTCTGTCATCCGCCCCGCTTTGCCGGCCCTGCTGACTAACTTTCTTCAACGCTGCGCCAAAATCCTTAACACCCTTTTTTATCTTGTTCCATTTGCCATGTATTTGGCTTTTCGTACGGGGGCCGTATTTCGTATCCTTGTTGAACATGGCCACTATTTTATTCCAAAACATGGCATCCGATTGATTCCTACCCACGACCGGGTCCTGCGAATAATGCACCCAACATTGTGCCAACAATTCCGTATCGTCATCCTCCCAATTCCTTTTCTCTAGCGGTTTTCTGGGCCGCCTTCTCCCCCCCGCACGAACAACCGTTTCAACTTCATCTTCATCATCAGCGGAGGCGACGCTACCCGCTTCGGGTGCATTTTCGGGTTTGTTTTGTTGTTGTTGTTGTTGTTGAAATTCGAACGCCATTTGAGCTTGAGCTAACGCCATTCGTTGAGTTTCGTTCCAATTATGACCCATAATTGGATTGTAGTTCATGGTGTTATAAAATGGTTGTGAAAATGGGTTAACCATAAAGCTTGCGGGAGGACCCATAGGGGGCGGGTTGGAGGAGCCCGATGGGTGGCTTGTTTGGCTTTGATTGGTTGATGGCATTGCCAGTGACGGATAGTCAAGAATTTGTTGCCACATATCGGCGGAGGCTTGATTTTGGTTAAGGTTTTCGTTGTTTCGAGACATGATTTAGGTGAAGAAGGAGAAAGATTTGAAAGAGTTTTTTGCTATGTTTGAAAGGGTTGTATGTGTGTGTGTTGTTTGAAAGTGTGAAAGAGTGGTTTAAATAAAGAAGGAAAAAAGAAAAAAGAAAAAAGTAACCGTTTGATTCAAATTTTAAAAAAAAGGTTTTTTTTTTGTTTCCGGTCCCACACACGCTCCTCCTCTCCGTCCTTCCCCTTCGATCCATCGATGACTTCCATCGACGAGCTGCTCGACACAACCCCTGCCAACCCTTTCCTCATCGACGGATGTGTCAAAGCCCATGTCGACGAGGCGTTGGCATGGGCCTAATTCGACCTGACCGGTTGAATCTTAAGGGCGCGTTTAGTTGTAGAAAATGTTTCTAGTTTTCCATTTCTAATTTTCTAGAAAATGGAAAGAGTTTTCCATCTCTAGAAAACAAATGAAAATTTTGAAAACGCGTTCAAAACTAGAAAACATTATTTTCATTTTCCTTATTTAAAAAGATGTTATGATATACTTGGTTAAGTGGAAGGTTTGAGGTCGGGTGGGGGCAGGGGGTGACGGGGTGGGGGCGAGGGATGACGGGGGGCATGGACGGGGGCGTAGGTGAGAGTTAATATAATTTGAGGTTTTCAAAATTTAGAAAATAGAAAATGGAAAACATAAAAAGATGTTTTCTAATTTCCCATAGAAAAATGGAAAACCATGTTTTCTGTTTTCTTGGAAAACAATTTTGGAAAACTATGATTTGAACGTGTTTCTGTTTTCCATGTTTTCTTGGAAAAAAAAATAGAAAACAAGGAGTGTTTTCTTGAACTAAACGTGCCCTAAAATTCCCTTGACACTGGTTAGAAACTTTGACACGTCATCTGGTTTTGATAATGAAGATCTACGTACGGAAGTGCGAGCCCCTCAAAGCCCAATAATCACCCAAGCCCAATATTCTTTCACAGATGACATACCACGGATCACAGTATCCAAACTAAAACCAGATCTAGATCGGTTAAACATAACCGTATGGCCGTATCTTACCCGATTACGATTTTAACAAAATTGGGTGCCCAATAATTATAAATATTAAATATAAATAAACTAAATAAATAAATAAATTAGAAAATACATTCATAATTCAGAATCAAAAACCACTGCACAATTTCAATAGCTCTTACCGTGTTAATCATTTCGAGCTACCTTCTTCTGGTAACTTCCTTTTAGTTAATTATTTGTTTTTGTGTAAATTAAGTGAAATTTATTTTTCATTTTATAATTCTCTCGTGTGTTATTGTTAGCAGATAAAAAGCAAAAAAGTTAAAAAAAATAAAATGGAAGGAGATATAATAGCAGGAATCATTTCAATGCTTCTTATTGTTGCTTTGATTCCGCTTTTCCTTTGGAGACGCCGTCAGGCTGCTCATGAAGATCATGCAGAACAACCGCCACAGGTTAGGGTTAGGGTTTATATATGACTTTGTTTAAGCCGGTTGTTTGTTTTGGTAATTATAACTTTTTCCGATGTGGTTCGATGAATATTAGATTGAATTATCGAGCATTAAATTTATTTTTTCCGATAGTTTCACTAAGTGTACGTTAGCGTCTGCCTTCGGAAAAGTATTAGGAAACATTATTATTATATGTTGCTTTTTAGGTTATACTATATGCTATAATCCCAAAGTAGGCGGATTTAATAAATTGTACTCCCTCGGTCACAAAATTATAGTGATTGTACTATTTTAAACTGTAAAGTTGCCGTTTTAGTGATAAGTAAGTTCTAGTTGTTGCATTTTTTTAAAAAAATGTGTGTTTGTCTGCTGTTATATTCGGACGGAGTCACAGAGTGAATAGTTACTAAAATGGAACGAAAACAGTTTTGACTACCAAACTAGATACAAATATAATAGTTATGCTCCACTTGTCCTGTAATAAGTTTCACTCTTAATATTTTCGTTTAACTTAGAATTATTGTCAACTTTTAAAATGGTTTGTTTTTCCCATTCGACCTTTAGTTACATGCTTCCACAACTTAATTTCCAAAAAGATGTAATATTTACACATTTATAAACAAGCGGAGAGGCATAAGTCTACCCGGGAAAGTCCGTCCTTTGGCTCTGACGCACGTGACCTAACTGGTATTCCAAAGGCCGTTTCCTTGCATTTTTTATCCTGGCCATCTTAGATGTCTACCAAATGAGGTTCAATACACCACTAATTTATGTTTTACACCACCAAATGTACATCATAAAACATAAATTGGTGGTCTATGACTAAAAGAGGTGGTGTATGTATAGTCACCCTTTCCAAAACCATGCCATGTACCTAATTTATATTTGACGTTATTGTTAATTTAAGATATTTAATATATTTTGAAGCAATACTAAGATAATAATGTTGAGTTTAAGTAGGTTCAAGAAAGAGAAAATGTTGTAAGGCCTACTGGTGCTCGTAGTAGGATGCGTAGACGCAACACTTCGGCAGCTAGCACATCTTCTGCTCCACAAACTGTTGAAGGTTCGTGCTACTGAACTTACAGCTTGGTTACATAGAATCTGTTTTACTGTATTGAGCACTCCACTCGATTAAGATCAAAGCAGTGGTAGTACTGGATTATGTACTCACTGACACCTTTGTGGGCTGTAGCAGAAACAGAAGATGGAAGTGATGAGGAAGCTGTTGAAGGGGAGTACTATAACGCAAAGACAGCAAAAAAGAAAGGAAGGAAGAAAGAGGAACGCCAAGCACAACGTCAGGTGCAATATATTCATTTAGTTTTCAGTTTTAGACTTTTAGCCATATCATGCTTTTTTGATATAATGAGGTGTCTTACTGGATGTTTACTTGGAATTTCCAAAGAGTTGGTAAAGTGCTGGTATGTGTATAATATATATATTGTTCCTCTTTTGGCATTGTATTCTTAATTAATTAATTCTTATTGTTATCTTGAAGGCTGAAGAGGCAGCGAGGGAGTCAAGAAATACAAAACAAGATCGTTATGCAGAGATGCGCAGGAGGAAGGATGAGGAACATGAAGCAAAAGAGCGTATGCTGGTTGGTTTATATTTTCTACTTGTGCATATTTATTCATTAAGGCTTGTCCAAAATTGGCTGTGTTCACGTTAAAACATGTGAGTTTTGCTAATGTTGCAACAGGTTAGAGATCAGGCTGACCCTAAATACTTTTTGTCCTGTTCTTCACTTCTTTGAACATTTTAGACGTGTAGCACTATAGTCATATAGTTTTTGTGTTAAATAGGAGTACAAGAAATATATTGTAAGCGTAATTTTTTGTTTAAAGTGATTTAATAGGTTGTGTGCATGGACTATACACTTTGACCAACTTTTGACTTGTCCTAAGCGATTTTTTCTTTTAATTTTAATTGGTCTTAGAGAAATTTGAATGGTCAATGCAGGAAGAAGAAGCTGCGGCTCGAAAGGCCAAGGAGGAGGAGGCTGCAGCATTAGAGTTTGATAAGTGGAAAGGAGAATTTTCAGTAGATGCTGAAGGTACTACAGAAAATGAAGTTCAAGATGGAACCCAGGGTTTGCTTTTTGATTTTGTGGAGTACATCAAGGTATTTCATTTGTTAATTTAAGTTATATCGTCATGGATTCTGGTTCCTCTAGTCGTAGAAGTGAACGGAACATTTTAAATTAACGGGTGAATTATTATGTTGATGGCAATGCATGATTCTTATTAGTTACTGTTGTTATGGTCCATGACTCCATGTGCAGAAACAGAAATGTGTTCCCTTGGAAGATCTTGCTGCTGAATTCAAACTGCGGACTCAGGTACTAATATTCAATTTTCGTTGTTCCGATTTAAATCTTTAAGTCTTCTTGCAAGTGGGTCATTAATTTACTTGCATTTTTAACTGCTATCTAGGTGTAACTATACTAAAGTTGATAGTACTGAATGCCTCTTGTTGATAGTACTGAATGCCTCTTGTTTAAGATGGTACCCGTTGTTATTATGGAATATAGCATACTTAACTATCTTGTTTTATATTACAGGATTGTATCAATCGAATCAGCGCACTAGAAGATATGGGTATGATAAATCTCGTATTCCATCTTTTTCATTTGGCGTAATAACAACTTTCTGGTTGCCATTAGATAGACTGTAGTAGCATGAATTATGGATTTATGGAACTTCAGTTTTTTTTATAGATGTGGTAATCTGGGCAGTTTGGTTTTAGGGTTGAAATGAGTCGGGCTAAAACAAGTAGTTCTGGATACAGCTCCAAATGGGTTTGTCTTTGTTGACCATCAAACTGGTTTTTGAATTTTATCTGGTGCGAACCTGATTTTTCATTTGGAGCCTTGGAGGACCTTGCCAACATTTTATTATGATTTAAAAGACACGTGATTGTTCGCCTTTTTACATTATCAGCTTTACACGCTTGCCATTTGTGTGTTTGTTAATTACTTAAAAATTGAACTAATCCATGCTTTTACCTGTTGATTCAGGGAGACTATCTGGTGTCATGGATGATAGAGGAAAGTACATATACATCTCACGTGAAGAAATGCAGGCAGTTGCAGATTATATCAAGCGTGAAGGGAGGGTCAGCATTGCTCATCTAGCCAGCCAGTCAAACCAGTTCATAGACTTGGAACCCAAAGCACAGTTTGTCGATGATTTAGTTGCTTCAGATGAGATCACCGTCGCTTGATCCACTGTACGCATTTTCGTTTACATCCTAGTCTGTGTAACATAACTCCTTGGAAGTTGGACCTGAACTTAACTAAAAGGATTTAGAACAATTTACTTGTCCATTCTTCATGAGCTCAGTCTTTTGTGTTGCAAATAGTTATAATGAACTGTATGCGTATCAGTTAAATTTTTATATTAAGTTTCTTAAGAGTTTGAAGATATTGTTGTATGTTATCAAACTGATGAAAACTAGTGCGACCTTATTTAGGTGGTATTCAGATTTAATTTCAAGTAAAGTCTGTTCTTCCTATTTGCGGGCTAAAATGATTTCGTGTGCAAAACAAAACAAAAAAAAGGAAAAAGTTATAGGACTTTACCTCATATGATCAAAGGAAGCTTGTTGATAAATGTTCAAATATGTATGTGTAAATGTAAATAATTTGATTCAATATTGACAAGATAGAAACTTAAGAATTTAAAATAATGCCATCTATAATTAGTAATTATATAAATTTAAAAATTAATCTTTCTTAATTGTATTAATCCTGTAATTACATAATTAGTAATATGATCATTAGAACAAGTGTGGTAAGGCGTATAGTCTCTTCCAAATCTTTTTCCTAATTTGATGCAAAAACAAGGGAAGAGAATGCAGCTAAAAAAGTCTTACTTTCAACTTTCTATTTATAACTAGTTTCTAATTTGTTGGCTCCTCCGCCGGACACCGCCGGTGATCCCATCTCCCCCCAACCCCCTCCCCCAACCACCACCATCACCATAATAATCGTTGTCCTTTCTCACTCATCACTCACACTGTAATCACTGTATCTGTCACCAGCCTCCTCAAACCATCTAGACATTGAACCCATCAATAAATCAAGGACATGAGAGTGCCATGGGTATCATGGCTTCTGTTGTTTCTTTGTCACATTTGTATGGCTCAAGATGATGCAACCGCTGGAGATCGACCTCAGATCACACTACCAAAGGAGGTCGAAAATTGTAACGGAATCTTCTTACAATACACCTTTGATTCACGACAGAAAGAGTACCCGCATCTCAAGAACGCCACTGCACAGTCGTGGGCTTTCAAGTCCGAGTTAATACTTGTCAATACAGGTACCACCGAGCTGAAATCATGGGAAGCGTTTATTGGTTTTCAACATAATGAGATCTTGGTGTCTACCGACGGTGCCACAATTCTTAATGGTGACAGTTTTCCAATGAAAGTGGAGAAGAATGGAACTCGTCTGACCGGGTATCCACAGGCGGATTTAAAGACTGCCATTGACACTGCAGGTGATCTAACTCAGATGTCGGCTAAGGTTAAATTTAAAGGAACTTTGTTCGGTGTGAAGCTTGGGGGCAACCTCATGCCTACAAACATCAAGCTCCAAAATGAAGGCTTTAAATGCCCCAAAGCAACAACGAAAGCCAGTACGTATTTCTTTCTAGACATTTGCAAGCCTTGTTTGTTTTCTGTTTGTGAAGTATAATCTATTGACAGGTTTGGAAATTCTAGAACCGAATTCTTTTAACGTTGTTGCCAGTTTGAAGTAGGCTGTAGAAAAGCCGTTATATAAGTCTAACTAAACTGTATATCTTCTAGTGTGTGCATAGTTTTGCCGAAACCAGGTATATACCAAGGTTTTGTGTCCAAAATGTCAGACTGAGCTTACCAGTTTGGCCAATATATATATATATATATATATAATATATATATATATATATATATATATATATCTATGAAAACCAGCCTAGTCGAATTGTTTAAAAGACCAGGATTGTCTGTCTTATGATCTTAGACTCGATTGACCTTATTTATAAGGTTCGTGACTTCCATAAGTTTTTATACTAACTTTTTGCTTGTTTTTATTGATGAAACAGAAACTATGCATGTATGCTGTAAAAAAGATCCCAAATATAAGCCGAAGAAGAAGACACTAAAGTTCTTTCCTAGAAGAAAAGCTGATCTGTCCATCATATACGACATTACACAAGCATACAAGGGAAATTACCTTGCTGAGGTAACCATCGAGAATGACCACCCACTAGGCCGTCTTGATCATTGGAACTTAACCTTTGAATGGATGAGAAATGAGTTTATTTATGATATGCGTGGCGCTTTCACTCGCAAGAAAGAGCTTTCTGAATGCCTCTACAGCGCAGCAGGACAATATTATCAAGACTTTGATTTCTCGAAAGTCATGAGCTGCCAGAAAAAACCCATCATTTCTGACCTTCCTCCCACCATGAAAGATGATGAGAAGATTGGGAAATTGCCATATTGTTGCCGGAATGGAAGCATTCTACCGAAAATCATGAATGCAACTAAATCCAAGTCAGTTTTTCAAATGAATGTTTTCAAACTCCCGCCTGATTTATATCGAACAGCCATCAATCCACCTCAAAACTGGCACATCGAAGGCTTTGTTAACCCGCATTACAAATGTGGCCAGCCCGTACGTGTTGACCCAACAGAAACCCCTGACCCGAGTGGCATTGAAGCCACTATCTCTGCCATAGCAAGTTATCAAGTAACTTGCAATATAACAAGACCTAAACCCAAAATGGCAAAATGTTGTGTATCGTATTCGGCTTATTATGCCGATTCTGTCGTCCCGTGCAATACTTGCGCGTGTGGCTGTGAGGATGAAAACACTAGAAAATGTGATGAGGATGCTGCAGCGTTGCCACTTCCCGCAGAAGCATTGCTTGTTCCATTTGCTAACAGGACTGCAAAAGTAAGAGCATGGGCTAAAATCAAGCATTTGGATTTACCAAGAAAGTTACCATGCCCAGATAACTGCCCGATTAGCTTAAACTGGCACGTTGACAGCGATTACAAAACCGGGTGGACAGCAAGGGTAACAATATTCAACTGGGAAAGGCGCCTCTTTGCAGACTGGTTCATGGCTGTGAAGATGAAAAAAGCATTCCCCGGATTCCAAAACGTTTACTCCTTTAATGGAACAAAATTACCAAACGTGAACAGGACTATATTTATGCAAGGGTTGCCTGGTTTGAACTACTTGGTGGCATTAACAAACGGGTCAAAACCAGGGGAACCACCTGTACCGGGTAAACAACAATCAGTAATTTCGTTTTTGAAGAAAAACGTACCTCGATTACATATAGCAAATGGAGACGGGTTTCCGTCAAAGGTAGTGTTTAATGGTGAAGAATGTGCATTGCCTAAACGATTACCTAAACGTTCTGCGGGCAGTCCTCGATCTCCTATCAGGTTTTTTCTGGCTGCTGTTGTTGCGTTTTTGACGTTCATTGTGATTACATATTGATCTTCCATCAGTGACACTATGTAATTTGTAGAATTTGGAAGAAAAAAAAAAATTATGCTAGAGTTTTTACACAGAGTGATTTTTTTTGGTTAATAGAATTGTTACAAAATGATATATTTATAAGATATAGCTAGAAAATAATATGTGTCCATTAGTGACTGGTAGGTATCAGAGACTAGAGACTAAATGGTCACTATTAAGATGGGAAAATAAATTATTTTGCTAATACGATCAGAGATAAGATATAAATGAAGCTTAAATTTAAAATTTGAATTAGTATAACAGAGATAAGATATGAACCTTATTAGTAGCATTATAATTTGACTTAGTATACGATAATATTTTAATTAGATATATCTATCGAAAACTCATACGAGTATTTTCCTAGGATAGATGAGGTTATACGTAAACTTCACCCATATCATCTTGGCATTATTCTTCAATGACCTAAAAATTCCTAAAACATGGCGGATTTCGACCAAACCCTTCTTCCCCCAGTTATTAAAGAAATCAAAGAAAGGTTCAATAAACACATAAATGAATTGTTTGAAACACTTATCGATTTCAATGTGATAGAAAGGCGGAAACATCCGCCGTTCCCCAAAATCATAGTGGTAGGCGATGCTAATGTAGGTAAAACTAGCGTTGTGAGCAAGCTGGTAGGCGTTGATTTGCCTCGCGAAATAGGAATTCCTTTCACTCTCAGTTTTCAGTATCATGATGATCCTTTAAGCAAAATGTTTTTAAGTTACGATAACTATCCGCTTCCGGTGAAGAAAGAAGTATCTCAAGATGATTTGGAGAGTGAGATTACAGAGGCTGTGAAATCGTTATGCAACCGTATGTTTCTAATCTCAATATTGTTCTGTTACCTGGACTCGAAAACTATCCTCACGATGACAAGATTAATGTAGATCGAGAGATTGAGATTTTGGATGGTAAAATCAATTTCAATTCTTTCATTATCATGATTATGATTTAATTTTCTTTTCTTACGTACATATATGAACCTAATAAAGTTGCGTTTTTAGGTTATGTTAAGAATCAACCTACATATAGTAGATGCATTTTTCTACATGTGGTGTCAGCACCAGATTTTCACTCAAATCTGTCTATGAAGTATTTTAATAGAACGTACAAATCGCACGTCGTTACTGTTGTCACAAATCTAGAGTCATGCTCTTATCCGTCTATCATCGCACAACTGACTAAGCAGAAAGTTGGCATTTGGTTTGATGAGCACTCTTATTTATTTGTTGAAAGTAGTAGTTCAGTTGGGAAGGAGGGTGAAAAGTGTAAACAGTTAGTTAAAGAAATGTACAAGAAATGTGATGAAGAAGCTGCTGCAAAAGAAGAGTTTGATTTGGATGACGAAGAAGGTGACTTCGGGTTTGAATATCTGTTTGTTGAAAGTAGCTCAGTTGTGGAGGATGAGAAAGGCAAACATATCAAAGAAGAAAGTGAGAAACACGAAGAAGTTATTACTCGGGTGGACGAGAAAAGTGAAGGAATTGAACAGGCTATCCAAGATAAGTATAATGTTTTCTCAAAAATTATTGACAAGAAATATTGTGGGTACGATGTAGTTGCCAAATCTCTGGTTGATAATATGTTGTCAATGTTGTTTTCATGGGATTCTGAGATTTATGAAGGAATTTCGAGGGAGTTGGAAGAAACTGCAATCAAGAGAAGACAATTAGAAGAACGGTTTGATTCGTTTAGTGAAGCATTACCAACGATGTTGTCTGTCGTCGACTTAGCAAGTCGCTCTCTTTCGAAGCTCTTTGTTGACAAAATATATGAAGAGTATGAAAATGAAAGTTCCATGCATGCAGCTGCAATGATGAAAGACAAGTTTGATATGTTTCATTCCTTACTTCTGGATCCAAGCATTCATATAAATGGTAAATTTCTGGATGAAGAGTATAAGTTATTGGTTAGCAGGTACGACGACTTTCTACCTCCTCTGGCTCCGGGCATGCTACACTGGCTCCTCAATAAACTAATCTCAAATGCTTCTAGTATTAGTAAAAACTTTTCTGGAAGTCTATTCATACACATGAATGATGTCGTAGCAAAAGTTCTGCTTGACCATGTGAAACACCATCGACAGTTGTATTCACCTCTGAAGCTAGCAGCCAGAAGGGTTCTTGCAAAGATGCAATGGGATTTCAATACAAAGGTGGATGCATTGTTAGACATGGAAAAGAATGTTATAAATACATGCCAACCTGGTTACAAGGCAAAATGGGACAGGTTAAAATCAATTGAGCTAAAGACTGCTGATATCGAGAAAAAAGTTGTAGACATTGAAGGATTGGGTCGTGTCGAAGTTGGGCATCTTGCTGCATATGATGAGCGTAGTCTTAAAATCGCTTTTAGCTTAAAGATGTGTATCGTATGTTATTGGGAATTTGTTGTGAACCGGTTTGTTGATTACACAATGCTGAATCTAATGTCTTCTATGGAGGATATGATGTCTAAGTATGTGTTTTTAACATTGCAATGAAAGATTCCTTAACCGAGAGTTCTCAAGATGAGAGCATCAAGTTACCGAATTTAGATCCTGAGCTATTTCTATTCAAGTTAATTCTGGAAAATAAAGCGAAAAAAGAGATTGAGAAATTGCAACGAGAATATGATTAGCTTCAATGGAGAAATTGGTTAGTTATTGAGATATCAATCAATCTTTTTCTAATATTTGCCAATTTAATTATATGTAATGTTCGTTCTATTATAAAAAGGTATGATTATGGAGAAAGTTGTTGCTACCCCTCTAGCATATATGTTGCTCATGTTCTGGTAATTTTATTTAAATTGGGCCGATCGAGCGGTTTTGTTTGTCATGTTTGCTTTATTCAATCGATTGGTGTGTTGCGTTTATTGGTATGCTTTTGTTGGAGCAACCTTTGTTGGTCGATGAGGATATATGACCAATCATCACAATGGTTGCCTGGGGGTGGGGGGTGTATATCATGTTATATTAGAGGGTGAATTATAAATGTCTCTTTTATATATGTAATCTTTTATTCTAAGATACAATAATACAAGAATTACAAGTTTTATTATCAACATAAGTTTGACATTCATTACGTACCTCACAGAGTCAAAGGGATCACTGTTTTCTTCTTTCTCTACCTGACGATTATTAAAAGGAAAATGACTCTCATGAAACTTTACATCCCGTGACCGTGAGACCATCATTTTCTTACTTTCGATGTTGAAGATCTTGTAGCCCTCTGTCCCTTGCAAGTAACCAAAGAACAGGTCCCCCCATTACTTCAAACTTAACTTATCCCCTCCTGTCTCGTTATTTTTAAAGTAGACGAGACAACCGAAAACCCTCATAAAATCATAATCTGGTTTTTGCTTAATAATCACTACTTCATATGGGATCTTATAATTACTTACGACTTTAGAAGAAAGCCTATTAGTTATGTAAGTGGCAGTCAAGACATATTCACTCTAAAATTGTTTAGGGATGGTAGCCTCAAACCTAGGATCACGAGCTACCTCAAGAATGTATCTGTGTTTATGCTCTACTGAAAGTGTGGATTTGTAGTTTCTACCAATATTCCCTCGAAAAACTCAAAGCGACACATCATCAAATATACAATACGGCACCTTTACCAACATACGATATGACTCATTTGAAACTAACTGCGATGTCTTACAATAACAATATATGTAGCGCCTTACTTACACAATGCGGCACCTTACCTAAATGCCAAATAGACAATGCGGCCCATTCTTAACCTAGACAATAACCACATGTTGGCTTCTGACTTGTAATCCTTTTCAAAACATACAAAAGACCACTAATTCATCTTCCAACACTTCAAAACAACGCTTGCATCTATATGACCAATTAATTTTCAAGTTTAAGACCAAGTGACTCAAAAACACATTAACAATTTTCACACCAAGAGCTTAGGACAAGAGATATTCTGAACCAGAACACCATGTATCACTTTTACATATATAATTATCCAATTCTCTAGTCAACCTCGGTCCTTGGCGTTGTCTTTAGATCCACTTCCTCCTAGAAACACACAATTAAACAACTAAAAAGTAAACGAATTGCTTAAATAATACTACAAACCACAGATTATGCACATTACAAACAAATACATTGGCTAATACATGTGGGGTACTCCTTTGGTACAAAACTTCATAAGCGAGAAGCTCATCAAGCATAATACTTATAAATCAATCGTACAATGCTTGTATGGATCACACAAACGCGGGGATACTCCTCATACAATACTAGTACTAGTCGCACTCATATATCACATATACAAGCGAGCTATATACAATCGTCATAAAGTAAAGGTTGTAGTATACCTTAATTATTCTCGACAAGAGCTAATTTCCCAGGTGACCGGCCCATTAATACTAAAGAACCTAAAAGAGGATAAATGGTTGGGAACTCTTTGGTTCCATATATTGTTTTGGTATCACATGAAATTCATGCCCGACAAGTCACCATGCTCATTAATTCAAAGTCACAAACTACACATAATCATACATATATGTATAACCAACTCATTTTAATAATTACAGCGTGTTTAATTTGGCTAGTCAATTTTCTTCTTTACAATTTCCTAATAATATCACTTTAACATGTAAACTCATTGATCATACAATTTACATTATC
Organism: Erigeron breviscapus; assembly: GCA_034093135.1. NCBI lineage: Eukaryota > Viridiplantae > Streptophyta > Magnoliopsida > Asterales > Asteraceae > Erigeron > Erigeron breviscapus. The sequence goes on from CM067168.1 coordinate 26,770,447, forward strand.
CATCCCATAATCCCATTTTCTCAAACTTTATATTCTATTAAACCAAACAATAATCATAATAACAATATTACCTTAGCCTTGATTATAACTAATCTTAAGCTAAGCACTTGAACTCTTAACTAATTACTAATTCCTTTTACTTTCTTTTAAGAGTGGTAACCAAAATCATCCCGGAAGGAAGTTGTTTTTCTTTCTTTAATTTTTTTTTTGGAAATGATTAATCCTCCTAACCAAATGGCCTAAAAAACCCCTTCATAATAAGATGGTGACATTTGTCAAAATTAAAGAATGAGATTAAGAGAGAGAATTAGTGGAGAACACTTGTCAAATAGTTAAAGTATTAGGAGAATCGATCATTTCTTTTTTCTTTTTTTTTTCTAATTTTTCTGTCAAATAAAAGTGGTCAACTAAAAGTCATAGAAAGGATAAAGATTAAAGAAGCCCAATTCATAGCCACGTCAGCGATCCGCGTGATTATTTGTCCAGCTGCTTCTTCTTCTTCTTCTTTCCTCTCATTTGTGTCCAAACAAACTCCATTTACAGCAAACAAAAAATAAAACCCCCACTTTTTTTTTTTTTCTTTCTTTGAAAATCAAAAATGGATGCCCCTCTTTTTAATAAAATAAAAGAAAAAACAACTGAACACGTAAAAATACTAGAAGAACTTGTTTCACTCAAAGTATTGCCAAATAAACCCTCGTTTCCAGTATTAGTTGTTGTAGGAGATGGCGACAGTAATAAACTACAATTCGTGAGTAAAATGGTCGGCATTCCCCTACCTGATGATAAAGAACGAGATAATTTTGAAATTCAAGCCCCATAACGAGTCGTCACTGTCCTTGACTTATTATTCTTCTCCTGCCGTACAAGTCACTGAAGATAATCTGGTAAAAGAAATGGAAAGATTAATGGAGGAGAATCCTGCTGCCCCTAACAATGCAAACAAGTCTTCATCGATTGAGGTCACCATTTTGCAACAAGAAAATGTGTTGGATCTCACCATTGTGGTGTTACCGGGAATACAAGATCATTCTAATGCTAAAGAAGTCGAGTTTATCTCTGGTACTAATCTCTAATTTTTGTTCCCAATTTTTCTTTTTATTATTATTGTTATTATTATTATTATCATCATCATCATCATCATCATCATCATCATTATTATCATCATTATTATCATTAAAGTATCTAATAGTTAGTTGGCTTATTTACATTCATTTGAAATGGATTTATGGTTACATTGGGGTTACATTCATTTTGAGAAGAAAAAAAAGGGTGTTTTCTCTCTCTACCGCTCTCCCTTCTCCAACGGTACAAAATTTCAGATCTCCGATCTGAATTTGTGCTCCAGAGATTGGGATCGAGCTTGAGAGTTTGGGTTTGAGATTGAGATTATCCCCATCCGGTTAAGGCTTCCACTCCGGTGGATCTAACCCTATTTTTCACACCGGGCCGGAGGTCCCTTCCACTTCGGTGGATCTGGAAGCAGCCTCTCTACCTTTGAGTAGGGGTAAGGTCTGTCTACATCAAACCTCCCCCATAGCCCGGCTTATGTCGGGATTGGGTACCTTGTTGTTGTTGTTGTATTGGGGTTTGAATTTTTTATTTATTTATTTTTTAATATTTAACATGTATTTTGCGTTAATTTCAATAGTAAATGTGATTTAGATATTTGTTGAAATACAAAAAAACTTGCAAGTATTGATATTTGCTGGGAGACTTTTTCCTATAACTAATAAATTGGAAGGATCCTTAAATTAAGATAAGATTTGTATTGTTGTTACATCTGTTATGAGATCATTAATACAACACATATATAGATTGTTATATTATATTACTAAATTAGTTATGCTTAGCCTAATTTATGTGAGAAATAATAGAAAACAGTATTGTTTACAGATAGCCCTAACGTTTTTGCTCTTTTTTAATTAGGTTATGTTGAATTGCATACGAGTGGAGAAACGTGCTTACTTTTACGGGTGCTTTCAGCACCCACTTACAAACCGTGCCCATCGTTTGAACTGTATGGTACCAACGCATCGGATACACAGATAGTGACAGTATTCACCAATGTGGACTCTTGTCCAGAGTTAAAAATTAAAGAATTAACTACTAATCCTGTTGATATTCCACTTGGTGTGTTCATATCCGGGGAAAATGAAGCGGACGACAAATCAAAATTTTCAATGATTGATGATCAGTTTTTAGGATACAATGCAGCAGCCGATAATGTTGTCACTGGACTTGCATCTATCATGTTTTCCCCCTCTTCTATGGTCACTACGAAAGTTGAGGCTGATTCAAAAGAAACAAAAGTCAAAAGAGAAAGATTCAAAGAAGAGTTTAAGTCATTGAAGGATGCTCTACCAACGATTGTTTCTATAATCGGCAATGCAAGCACATCTCTTGAAAAGCTCTTTATCTCCAAAGAGAATAGTGATGAAACTTCCATGCTTCCGGCCGGCGAATTACAAGAACATTTTGACAAGTTTTATGCCGATTTGGCGAATCCGAAGATCCATTCAAAAGGCGAATTCCTAAAAGAAGAATACCTGCTACTAGATACACTCAAGTGGGAGCGCTCTGCTGATCTACTTCCTCCAAATATTCTGATACTAATTCTCAAAAAGTTGTTATCTGAAGCAGCCGTAATTACCAATGATTTTGTTAATGCTGTCTTTCATTTCATCAATGGCGTTGTTACCAATATTGTGCTTAACCATGTAAGTCCCAACTTGTTAGATTGGTACTACTGAAGACACCTCTATGTCGATGGTGGAGTTACTTTGCAATATACTTACTAAACTGGAGACGACCAGTTAGATAAGTATATACCAAGTTCTAGATAGATTACTTATATAAAAGACAATAAGTAAAGAACAATGCAATAATACAATAACTTGTAAACAATCTTGATGAGACAATATGTAGTTTTCAAAGTGTAATTTATTTATTGATATTAAACAAATTACAAGGTTGATGCGGAACCAAGATAATACACGAATGTAAATATCCTAACAACCTATGAAATACAATTGATCTATACTCGGAATTTCTCTTCTACAATCGAAACACTTAAAGTAGTGAAATGTTCCTTTTAGCGATTGAGAGAATATTGCACAAGTTCACCAAGAATATTGCAGGTTTGCAAAGTATGAAGTTATTCGTTTGTGTGTGAAATAACTTTGAGAGAACGAATACTTATCATTCTTGGTTGTGCAATGACTTGTATTTATAGGCAAAGTTAACATATGGATGTTAACTTTAGCCGTACAAATGTGGTTGGAAGCATTTAAGGAATAGCATTTAATTCCTTAAAAAGTGTTGTAAAGTCGCATGTTACAGTGACTTTACACAACCACCTTTATGTACCTTTTAATACTTAAATAATAAGATAAGGCTTATTATCCGGGTAAAGGTACATAAAGTATACAAGTCAATTCCTCGTAATCAGTGTAAAGCTTTGTAAGGGCTTTCCACTGATGGTCTCCAGTTTGTAACTGACTAGAATGTCAACTGGGCTTCGCTGCCATTGTCATTCTCTTTCTTCCATTTGTTGTCTTCGACTTCAACTGGAATGTTTCTTCAACTTGGTCAGTTCTCAACTGGAGGAAGTCTTCAGTTGCGTTAACTGTACGGTGCAACTGGACTTCAATATATTTCTCGACAAATCTTCTTGGTCACCAGTTTACTGGTCACCAGGTGCAACTGGTGAACTGGTCAGTGTGAACTGGTGACTGGCCAGTTCCAGGTGAACTGGTCCTAACAAATTCCCCCTATTTGTCTAGAAATATAGTCTAAGTCTTTTCTAGTTCTTGTATCTATACAAGTGTGAACTATAGAGACTTGTTGATTTAAATCTATCTAAGGTATCTAAGGCATTTTTATAGATCAACAAATGCCTTAGGTTTTTCTTTTTGTGTTTGTTAGATTTTAATCTTTTATCTACCTTGTGGTTACAAACTGGTAACTTCTTTTATACAAGGAGTGAAATTTACACAAGTTACAACAGAATGTAAAACAAATTACAAGAAGATAAAAATGAAGACAGAACTTAAACAGATGGCCCTTCGCCAGTTCTTCTTCTTTTGGTCACAAGAGAAATAGGTTGAGTGTCTTCAGGGTCAATATTCAGCCTTTGCTCCAGATTCTCTTTATGTTGAATCTTGCCCTTTAGAAAATTTACCCATGCCTTTTCAAACCTATTCTTTTGTGCCTTCGCATCCAGCACCTTTACCATCTCGACCCATTCACTGAACCCAAACTGCAACACACCAGGATCATCAGTTCTCACTAGTGGCCCACCAGCATACTTTACTTCAACTTGAAAGACCTTGGTGCCTGGCTTAATTGTAATGTTGACATTTGTTATAGTACCACCATGTCTCCTGGTTGACATGATCTGGGAGTAGTAGTTTCTTGCTTCAGTTTCATTAGTGATTTTAATACTCCCAGCACCAGCAGCCAGTACGGCGGACTTAATGTCTTCATTTGTGACCTCGCCAGTTGGTTCAACGAATGTTCTAAGATCAGCATCCCTGGCAGCTTTGGTCAGTGGTCTTCTAGGTTGTGGAATCCTTCTATGTACAACTGGTGGATTCATCACTTCCTTCACAACCTTCTTTACATTGGCAATTCTCTTCAGAATCCCACTGGCCCTTAACTCCTTAGCCCTCTCCAAAGAAATGTTCAAGCTTCTGGCATCAAATTCAGCCTCATCCTCATGATAGTGTCTTTCCAGTTCAACATCTAGCATTTCATTTAACTGGTCAACTATCCTAGGATCATTCTTGATGCTGAGATACTCCTCCTTAGTGATACCTAGAAGATTGGCATCACTCATATCTAGCAAATTCAATTGTGTGAGATGTGCCCTGGCTTCAGCTTGGTTCCTTTGTTTCATTTTCTTTCGTTCTTTAACACTATCACCAAGTCTGGCCAGTCTTCTACTGTCACTATCTGAAACTGGAGGCAGTACATCAACATTACCAGTCTCAAGCATTTCCATTTCAGTGGCCGGCTGGGCTTCATCAGTTACTTTGCCCTTTCCCTTATCCAACACATTCCCCCTTACACTAGCATCACCAGTTTGCTCACCAGCATCAGTACTGGTAGCTAAGCTCAATTCCCTTCTTGGTACAACTGGTGGTGCAAGGACTGTACTTCTTTCCCCCTTGGCAGCATCTAGACCTGCCCTTATTGCTTCCCATTCAGTGGGGTGTGATGGCAACCGGTCAAGAGGCTGCCACGACTGCATGTCCTTGCACTCTTTAAAAATCCCACACATCATTCTGAAGGACCTCCAAAGGTGGCTGGTTTCTTTAGACTGGGCCAAGACATTTGCAACAACTTTGTCTTGACCAGTTTTTAAGTCATTTAAAACCTTTGATTCTTCATCAATACCAGCAACCACCTTTTCCTTCATAGCATCATCCCTCTTCTTCAAATGCTCCACTTCATTGGCCAGTTTATTCAATGTTTCAGTGTGAAGAGATACTTGGGTGCTTAAACCTTCAATGCTGCCCCTCAACTGGTTGATCTCACTGGTAAGTGGGGCCAGATCAACCTGAGGAGTGGCCAGCTTGGTGATCTCAGATATCACCCTTTCAACCAAACGCTCTTCTCTAGCACCCAACATATCCTCCATCTTCTGACCAACTGAAGATACCATCTGCTCACCAAGGCCAGTTAAATCTAGGCCAGGTCTCTCAAGTAGTTCCTTGACCTGCCTTTCAATTTCCTTCAAATCTACTTCAGAAGTTCTGACAGTGTTGGTAAGTAGACTTGAGATAGAACTGGTGACCTTGGATTGAGTTAGGTCAAAGGCTTCCTTCAATGTACCTGCCAGATTGTTACTGCCAGTGACCAACTCATTCAATTTGTTAAACACCAAGTCCTCATTTGATGAGAACTTGTTTATCCCAGATCAACCACCTTGATATTTGTCAATGAGTCTTTGTGGTATCTGGAGAAGGACTTGGTGTTCTTATCAAGTGTCTTCTGAATCTCCTCCACCCTGGTTAGAAGGTTTTGGAGATCGGATTGTATAGAGACAACTTGAGTGTCCAGTGACAAAGAAGAAGGTGTCACTGGACCACGAGCAGTTACTACTGGAGCAACTGGAGGAGGCAAACTAATGGAAGTCTCCCCAGTTGTCAGGCCAGCAGTTGAATATATGGGAGGAGTGGTAGAAGAAGAAAGGATAGGAAATTCAATGTGTTGTTCATGCTGAGAAAGCTCAGGTGTGAACAACGGCGACGGTGGTGGGGGCATTTCTCGAGCAAAGGAGAATTGCCCAGTTGGTAAAGGAGCGGTATATATTGGTAAGGAAATATTTGTAGGCACATTTTGCTCAGATGGTGAAAGTGAAATTGATGCGTCTGGAGGGCAGACTGGAGATGAAGGGTCTTGTGCTTGTACAGAAGCATCAAGAATCTCCAAGTCTGTTTCAGTACCTTCTGAATCCGAAGATTCAATAAGGATTTCCTCGTCGTTAACACCCATGTCCAGATCCATGAATGTGACAGAGGGCTGACCAGTTACCTGGTCAGACTCCAGATGACCTTCCCCAGTTTCCTGGATGGGTACATCTGTTGGTGGATCAGATACCGAAGTATCGTCACCGGGGATAGATGTGATTGGTGTTGCTTCAGTTATGGTAGCTCTATCCTCTACCACAACATTAGACACACTGGAGGGTCCCTCATTGTTTTGAGGCCCGCCCAGTTGCCTTTCTGACTCACCTTCAAGAGGTGCATCAGTTGAAGCGAATGCCAGCTGCATTCGTTCAGGAATTTCAACCTCACCAGCTTCAGATGCTAGTGAGTCTAGATTCCTAAGCATATCTGGGGCATTAAATGGAGAGTTTGTATCATTGTATGCTTCCCTGCCCAGAATTTGCTTGAAACAGAGTGAGAGGAACCTTGAAAAGGGGATACATACACCCCTGGAGCCCTTCAGTTTTTGTACCAGGCTTCTGTACAAGATTTCTGCAAAGTCCACCCTCAAACCATTCCACAAGCAGTAAGCCATCTCTGCTTGTGTGGAGTTGATCTGGTCAAGTCCACCAGAACTCCCACCCATACTTTCCACCAGGTGGATGAAAAAATACCTCCATGAAGGAGTAAGACCCTTCATGGTCATCGCACCTTTTGTCTTGAGCACCCCATTCTCCAAGCACTCTTTGTGTCCCATTTCCAGGAGCACTTGGCGAAAATTTATGCTAGGGGGAAAGACGACTGGAGATTCATTCTCTCTCCAGTAGTTAAGGCGTAAGGCATCCCTTAACACGTCAGATCACGATATCAAGTGGTTTAAAACACTCGAGTATCATCACGTGTCACATAAATTGACCAAGTATTTGTAACGTTATAAAAATTAGACAAAGACTGAACCTGGTAACTGGAGGATCAATCCAGTACCAGTTTCCAACTGAAGAGTTCTCCAGTTGCATTTTCAAACAAAAACGAATTTTAGTCAGAAAATTATTTTGAGTCTTTCCCCCTAAAATGATGATCCAGATATCAATTAGTGCCAAGATAGTATCACAAAGGCGTTCGATAGCCTGGCGAGCAAAGATAATCTGGACCTCCTCAACTGGAGAACTTCATCAGTGTCACTGACGCGTTCAATAACAAAGAAAGCTCCAGTTAAGGGTTTAGCATTCCCAGTTCGCTGATGAGATGTTTAAAAGTTTTCTCATCGAGAGGTTTAGTAAAAACATCAGCTAACTGTTTGTCAGTGGGGATGAAATGAATTTCAATATCACCTTTCATAACATGATCACGAATAAAATGATACCTGATGTCAATATGCTTTGTTTTTGAGTGCATCACTGGATTGTGAGAGATAGCAATTGCACTGGTGTTGTCACAAAAGATTGGGGTCTTGGTGTACTTCTGACCATAATCTAGTAACTGGTTTTTGATCCAGAGAATCTGGGCACAACAACTGGCCGCAGAAATGTACTCTGCCTCGAAAAAAGAAAGTAAATGAGTTTTTGAGTAAATAAGGGTATTTATAAGGGGATTCAAGATCCCAATGTAAACCCACAAATCATATTTTATTAAACCAAATATTTTCGAAGATATTTTGAAAATAAAATATAATTTTCCATGTAAGCATTAAATGTTACCATGTCAGCATTAAATGCTACGACGGCTTACTTTACCCATAACCCCACACACTTTTTGTTTTCCCAACACAAACAGTTGTCAAGTACTAAAAATGGTTTCAAACACGTCAGATCACGATATCAAGTGGTTTAAAACACTCGAGTATCATCACGTGTCACATAAATTGACCAAGTATTTGTAACGTTATAAAAATTAGACAAAGACTGAACCTGGTAACTGGAGGATCAATCCAGTACCAGTTTCCAACTGAAGAGTTCTCCAGTTGCATTTTCAAACAAAAACGAATTTTAGTCAGAAAATTATTTTGAGTCTTTCCCCCTAAAATGATGATCCAGATATCAATTAGTGCCAAGATAGTATCACAAAGGCGTTCGATAGCCTGGCGAGCAAAGATAATCTGGACCTCCTCAACTGGAGAACTTCATCAGTGTCACTGACGCGTTCAATAACAAAGAAAGCTCCAGTTAAGGGTTTAGCATTCCCAGTTCGCTGATGAGATGTTTAAAAGTTTTCTCATCGAGAGGTTTAGTAAAACATCAGCTAACTGTTTGTCAGTGGGGATGAAATGAATTTCAATATCACCTTTCATAACATGATCACGAATAAAATGATACCTGATGTCAATATGCTTTGTTTTTGAGTGCATCACTGGATTGTGAGAGATAGCAATTGCACTGGTGTTGTCACAAAAGATTGGGGTCTTGGTGTACTTCTGACCATAATCTAGTAACTGGTTTTTGATCCAGAGAATCTGGGCACAACAACTGGCCGCAGAAATGTACTCTGCCTCAGCAGTGGACATAGAGACTGAAGTCTGCTTCTTGCTGGTCCAACTCACCAGTTTTCCTCCAAGGAAATGACAACCACCAGTTGTGGATTTTCTATCAATCTTACAACCTGCATGATCAGAATCTGAATAACCCATTAGATCTAATCCTGAGCCTTTGGGGTACCAAAGACCAAGATTAGGACACCCTTTCAGGTATCTAAAGATACGCTTTACAGCGTGCAAATGTGATTCTTTAGGGTTAGCCTGAAACCTGGCACATAAACATGTTGCAAACATTATATCTGGTCGACTGGCAGTTAAGTACATCAGTGAACCAACCATACCTCTATAGTCAGTTATGTTAACTGGTTTGCCAGTTGGGTCAGAGTCCAAATTCAATGGTGCTGCAATAGGTGTGTTTTTCGATGGGATTGAATCATATTTGTATTTTCTTAACAAATCTCTGACATATTTTCCTTGGTTTATGAAAATTCCATTTTCAGTTTGCTTAATCTGAAGACCTAAGAAAAATGTTAATTCACCCATTAAACTCATCTCATACTCAGATGACATGATTTTAGAAAACTTTTTACACATTGCATCATCAGTTGAACCAAAAATAATGTCATCAACATAAATTTGTACCAATAAGATATTACCTCTTTCTTTCAAGATAAACAAGGTATTATCTATTGCACCTCTTTGAAAGCCATTTTTAAGAAGATGTTTAGTTAAAGTATCATACCAGGCTCTTGGGGCTTGTCTTAGACCATACAATGCTTTGTTCAGTCTATAAACCCAATGAGGATGCTTCTCATCGATGAAACCTGGAGTCTGCTTAACATAAACTTCTTCTTCCAATGTTCCATTAAGGAACGCACTTTTGACATCCATCTGGAAGACCTTGAACTGCAGATGGGCTGCATAAGCCAAGAAAATTCTTATGGCTTCAAGTCTTGCAACTGGAGCAAAAGTCTCATCAAAGTCAACGCCCTCTGCTTGACAATAACCCTGGGCAACTAATCTGGCCTTGTTTCTTACAACATGGCCATCTTCATCCATTTTATTTCGGTAGACCCATCTGGTACCAATAGGTTCTTTCTTTAACCCTGTGGACAAGGAACAAGCTCCCAAACATTGTTTCTTACAACCTGCATGATCAGAATCTGAATAACCCATTAGATCTAATCCTGAGCCTTTGGGGTACCAAAGACCAAGATTAGGACACCCTTTCAGGTATCTAAAGATACGCTTTACAGCGTGCAAATGTGATTCTTTAGGGTTAGCCTGAAACCTGGCACATAAACATGTTGCAAACATTATATCTGGTCGACTGGCAGTTAAGTACATCAGTGAACCAACCATACCTCTATAGTCAGTTATGTTAACTGGTTTGCCAGTTGGGTCAGAGTCCAAATTCAATGGTGCTGCAATAGGTGTGTTTTTCGATGGGATTGAATCATATTTGTATTTTCTTAACAAATCTCTGACATATTTTCCTTGGTTTATGAAAATTCCATTTTCAGTTTGCTTAATCTGAAGACCTAAGAAAAATGTTAATTCACCCATTAAACTCATCTCATACTCAGATGACATGATTTTAGAAAACTTTTTACACATTGCATCATCAGTTGAACCAAAAATAATGTCATCAACATAAATTTGTACCAATAAGATATTACCTCTTTCTTTCAAGATAAACAAGGTATTATCTATTGCACCTCTTTGAAAGCCATTTTTAAGAAGATGTTTAGTTAAAGTATCATACCAGGCTCTTGGGGCTTGTCTTAGACCATACAATGCTTTGTTCAGTCTATAAACCCAATGAGGATGCTTCTCATCGATGAAACCTGGAGTCTGCTTAACATAAACTTCTTCTTCCAATGTTCCATTAAGGAACGCACTTTTGACATCCATCTGGAAGACCTTGAACTGCAGATGGGCTGCATAAGCCAAGAAAATTCTTATGGCTTCAAGTCTTGCAACTGGAGCAAAAGTCTCATCAAAGTCAACGCCCTCTGCTTGACAATAACCCTGGGCAACTAATCTGGCCTTGTTTCTTACAACATGGCCATCTTCATCCATTTTATTTCGGTAGACCCATCTGGTACCAATAGGTTCTTTCTTTAACCCTGGTGGACAAGGAACAAGCTCCCAAACATTGTTCCTTTCAAACTGGAGGAGCTCTTCTTGCATAGCTTCCACCCAGCTTGGGTCTGCCATAGCCTCGTCAATCTTCTTTGGTTCAATTAAAGATAAGAAGGTGACGTTTAAGCATTGCTCACTGGTGGCTCTTCTAGTCTGAACCCCACTAGTTGGATTACCCACAATTTGTTCAATTGGGTGGGCTTTAGTCCATCTAGTGTATTGACTAGGCTGGTGAACTACAATATCAGTGCAAGGTACCTGGCGATCTTCTTCAGTTGCAGCAGCATCTGGAGAAGGATCAGTCCAAACAACTTCTACATCCTCATCAGAGTCAATGAGGTCTCGATTGGCATCATGAAATTCCTCAGTTGAAGGTATTTCATGAGTAACTGGAGAAGTAGGTGCTTGAACTGGTGCTGATATTGGAGTGGCACGTACATCTGATCCAATCACCAATTCTTGTGGTAAGTTAAAATTGATGGAGGGATAAAATGATGTGTCACTGGTGCTTTTCTTCTTCTTGACTGGTTCCAGTTTGTTGTAACTGGAAGCATCTTCTGGTGAAACAACTGACCGATGAACTTGGTCAGTTTCACCAAAGTTGATTGGAATGACTGGAGAAATATCAAGGCTTGGTCTCTTGTTGATTGCTTCAGTTGATTCATCGAATGTGACATGAATTGTCTCATGCACCTTTTGGAGTCTATAATTATAAACTCTAAAGGCCTTTCGAATATCTGAATAGCCTAAAAATACCCCTTCATCAGCTTTTGCATCAAACTTTCCAAGCTGACTGGAATCGTTCAGTATATAAACTGGACAACCAAATACATGGAAATATCCAATATTTGGTTTACGATTCCTGAGTACTTCGTAGGCAGTCTTCTTATGTCTCTTGATGTAGACTGACCGGTTTTGGGTGTGACAAGCAGTTGCAACTGCCTCAGCCCAAAAACTGGTGGGAAGACCAGATTCAGATAGCATGCTTCTGGCCGCTTCTATCAGTGTACGATTCTTTCTTTCCACAACTCCATTTTGCTCTGGAGAGTGAACTGATGAGAAGTTTTGAGAAATGCCAGTGTCAGTGCAAAATGTTTCAAGTACCTTGTTTTGGAATTCAGTACCATTATCACTTCGCAACTGACAAACTTTTCGAGTGTACTTGAGCTCAATTCTTTTGATAAGGGAGATGATTTCAGCAGGTGCATCACTTTTGGATCTGATGAATACCACCCAGCAATATCTGGTGAATTCATCAACCACAACTAGAGTGTATTTCTTTCCAGCTCTAGTTTGAACATTCACTGGACCAAAAAGATCCATATGAAGCATGTGAAGAGGTTCAGTGATGCTAAAATTTTGCCTAGTTTTGAAACTGGCTCTCTTCTGCTTGCCCATCTCACACCCTGGACATGGCTTTTCCTTATTGAAGGAAATCTGGGGTATCCCATCAACCAGTTGTTTGCGAGACAACTTGTTAATGTTCTTGAAATTAAGGTGGGATAACCTTTTATGCCATAGCCAGTTGGTGTCCTCATCAGCTTTGGTATAGAAACATTGCTCTTTTGGAGCTGGTTCCATATCCATGATGTACACATTCCCTTTTCTTGGTGCAATCATCACCACTTTCCAATCCTTGTTAAATATGGTGCCTTGTGCAATATCGAACAATACTCTGAAGCCATCATCGCAAAGTTGGCTTACACTGATCAAGTTATATTTCAAACCATTCACAAATGCAACTCTTTTGAATTCGACTTGTCCATTATTGAGCACACCATATCCTTCAGTCTTTCCAGATTGATCGTTACCAAACGTCACTGTCGGTCCATCTTGGACAGTGAACTCTTCCAGTAGGGGCTTACATCCGGTCATAGTCCGGCCAGCAGCGCTGTCCAGATACCAGATATTCTTCTTTCGATCGCCCTACACACACACAAAAATCATTAGTTATTTTTGTGAACCCATCTTTTCTTGATGGGTCCACTGGACTTCTCTACAGAAGCCACAGTTGATTGTTGAGGTGTTGAACTGGAGGCTACATCTGGAGCATTATCACCAGCTCCAGGTGCAGAAGTAAAAACGATTGGTATTTGATACTTACTCACCTTAAGTTTACCAGATTTTGTTCCAGATGGAACATTCTTTTGTTTAGGTACAGAAGGGAGTGATTTAATGTTTTGTTTTAAAACTGGAGGTGGTGAACCTCCTTCCAGATTGTTAATCCGGGCAGTGCAACTCTGAACCTGCCGAGACAAAAGTTGGAGTTGCCTTTCCAGATTAACCAAAACATTGTTTTGTTCAGGCAGTTGAACCTTGGACATTGGTTCAACTGGGGATTTAGTCTTTCGGGTCTTGGGCTCCTTAGACTTATGAGGTAAAGGCTTGTTAACAGTGGCCTTTTTGACTGGAGCTTTAGCCTGTTTGGCTCCAGTTTTAACCTCAATGGGGGTGGTCTCATTGGTTTCAGTTTCAACAGCTTCAGGTTGATCATAAGGTGTTTCAACCTGGAGAGCTGGAGGCAATGCATGAAGATCTGGTATAAGAGCTGCCATCTCCAGATCTTCAGATTTCCATGCATTTTTCTGGGCATCGATAGTTCTTGAAAATGCATCATAGTTTTTGCCAGATGCTTTTACCCAGGACTTGATAATCTTTTGAGCTTTTTCAAAATCATCAGAAAGTTTTTGATTATCAAGTTCTAATGCCTCAATCTTTAAAACTGACTCCTTGAGAGCCAACTGGACACTTTGCAAATCATTCAGTTGTGGTTTGACATTGTTCAGTTCAATTAAGATAGTGTCTAAATATCTTTCACTATCAGCTCTAACAGTTTCTACAAATGCCAAATCACCACTTAATGATTCAGCCAGGTCCAGTTTTAATTCAGGGTCAACCTGGTGATCATAATCACATACCTTTTTCAGTATGATGTCCACCCATCTTCCAGAGATGACATCATCTTTCACCACATGCTGCTGTTGTTGTTGATCTTCCAAGGCCATGAAACACATGTCCCTTTCCTCTTCTTTTTTCGATCGCCCTACACACACACAAAAATCATTAGTTATTTTTGTGAACCCATCTTTTCTTGATGGGTCCACTGGACTTCTCTACAGAAGCCACAGTTGATTGTTGAGGTGTTGAACTGGAGGCTACATCTGGAGCATTATCACCAGCTCCAGGTGCAGAAGTAAAAACGATTGGTATTTGATACTTACTCACCTTAAGTTTACCAGATTTTGTTCCAGATGGAACATTCTTTTGTTTAGGTACAGAAGGGAGTGATTTAATGTTTTGTTTTAAAACTGGAGGTGGTGAACCTCCTTCCAGATTGTTAATCCGGGCAGTGCAACTCTGAACCTGCCGAGACAAAAGTTGGAGTTGCCTTTCCAGATTAACCAAAACATTGTTTTGTTCAGGCAGTTGAACCTTGGACATTGGTTCAACTGGGGATTTAGTCTTTCGGGTCTTGGGCTCCTTAGACTTATGAGGTAAAGGCTTGTTAACAGTGGCCTTTTTGACTGGAGCTTTAGCCTGTTTGGCTCCAGTTTTAACCTCAATGGGGGTGGTCTCATTGGTTTCAGTTTCAACAGCTTCAGGTTGATCATAAGGTGTTTCAACCTGGAGAGCTGGAGGCAATGCATGAAGATCTGGTATAAGAGCTGCCATCTCCAGATCTTCAGATTTCCATGCATTTTTCTGGGCATCGATAGTTCTTGAAAATGCATCATAGTTTTTGCCAGATGCTTTTACCCAGGACTTGATAATCTTTTGAGCTTTTTCAAAATCATCAGAAAGTTTTTGATTATCAAGTTCTAATGCCTCAATCTTTAAAACTGACTCCTTGAGAGCCAACTGGACACTTTGCAAATCATTCAGTTGTGGTTTGACATTGTTCAGTTCAATTAAGATAGTGTCTAAATATCTTTCACTATCAGCTCTAACAGTTTCTACAAATGCCAAATCACCACTTAATGATTCAGCCAGGTCCAGTTTTAATTCAGGGTCAACCTGGTGATCATAATCACATACCTTTTTCAGTATGATGTCCACCCATCTTCCAGAGATGACATCATCTTTCACCACATGCTGCTGTTGTTGTTGATCTTCCAAGGCCATGAAACACATGTCCCTTTCCTCTTCTTCATCCTCAGATGAGTCATCAGAGTACTCCCATTTTCCTTCAGTTTGTGCAATTAAGCACTGATCCTTTTCCTTTTGCATGGACAGGAGGGCAATCTGGGCCTTAAGCTGCTTGTATTTAGCTTTGTAGCTATCATCAGGCCGATTGTAATTAGGGACAGAGGGGCCAGTTTGGTTATTCAACTGACTAGATCTGCATTCCTTCATAAAATGACCTTTCTTGCCACACTTATAGCATGTAAGATTGGTCTTATCCAGAGAGCTGGAGCTGGAAGCATTGTTGGGGCCATTAAATCTTTTAGATTTATGCTTAAACCTATTAAAGGTTTTAGCAATCATGGCGACCAGATCATCATCGTCAGTTTCATCATAACCTTCACTGTTTTCAGTGGTCAGCCCAGAGTTTAAGAAACTGTTCAACATCTCCTTCATCGAGTGTGCCTGGACACTCTCAGCAGACATTAAAGCAGCACAAGGTCGCTCAATTACATTAGCAACCTTGGGACTCTGAGCATGGTTCATGGCATCTTGCTCAGCCACAAGTCTTGCAGCATTATTATCTTCAGTGAATCTGAAGGCTCCATAGAGCGATGCAAGAGTGTGAGAGTGCAAGGTTTTACCTTGTCTCAAGACAAGAACCATGTTTTCCCATTTAGATGGAAGAATATCACAAAACTTCTCAAGAAGAATATCCTTATCCTTCTCTACACCCAAACCTCTCAATTGATTGATGAGGCTAGAAAATCTGGTATAAGTACCAGTTAAACTTTCATTGGGCAAGGCAAAGAAGGATTCATACTTCTTGTTCAAGGCAACTTTTCTGGTGACAATAGTGTCATCACCTCCTTCAAATTGAATCACTAATTCATCCCACATAGACTTGGCACTGGGAAACAACACAAGTGTTGGAATTAGGTCTTCAGGGACAGCCCCAAGGATCATGTTTTTCAGTCTGGTGTCCAAGTCCACCAGTCTGCGATCCTCATCAGACCAATGGTCTTCTGGCTTTTCCCTTGAGCCTCTTCTTCCAGTTGGATCAAGAAGAGGACTCACCCCAATAGACATAGGTATATATGGTCCATCCTTAAGGATTTTCAACATATACCTCTCAATACCACCAAAATGCAACAGCATTCTAGCTTTCCATGTACCAAAGGTCTCACTGTTTCCATCAAATTTTGGAACAGGAGTGTTAGAGTAATGTACATGGACGTGGCTTGGGGTAGAAGGAGGAGGAGGGTTGGTGTTAACGTTTTGAAAAGGTGGTGCATTAGTGTTCGACGGGTTTTCACCTAAACCAGAACCATCTCCACCTTCAGTAGTGTTCATCTTTGCAGATCTAGGCAAGTTTATTAGCCTTCTGCTCTGATACCACTTGTAAGTCCCAACTTGTTAGATTGGTACTACTGAAGACACCTCTATGTCGATGGTGGAGTTACTTTGCAATATACTTACTAAACTGGAGACGACCAGTTAGATAAGTATATACCAAGTTCTAGATAGATTACTTATATAAAAGACAATAAGTAAAGAACAATGCAATAATACAATAACTTGTAAACAATCTTGATGAGACAATATGTAGTTTTCAAAGTGTAATTTATTTATTGATATTAAACAAATTACAAGGTTGATGCGGAACCAAGATAATACACGAATGTAAATATCCTAACAACCTATGAAATACAATTGATCTATACTCGGAATTTCTCTTCTACGATCGAAACACTTAAAGTAGTGAAATGTTCCTTTTAGCGATTGAGAGAATATTGCACAAGTTCACCAAGAATATTGCAGGTTTGCAAAGTATGAAGTTATTCGTTTGTGTGTGAAATAACTTTGAGAGAACGAATACTTATTGTTCTTGGTTGTGCAATGACTTGTATTTATAGGCAAAGTTAACATATGGATGTTAACTTTAGCCGTACAAATGTGGTTGGAAGCATTTAAGGAATAGCATTTAATTCCTTAAAAAGTGTTGTAAAGTCGCATGTTACAGTGACTTTACACAACCACCTTTATGTACCTTTTAATACTTAAATAATAAGATAAGGCTTATTATCCGGGTAAAGGTACATAAAGTATACAAGTCAATTCCTCGTAATCAGTGTAAAGCTTTGTAAGGGCTTTCCACTGATGGTCTCCAGTTTGTAACTGACTAGAATGTCAACTGGGCTTCGCTGCCATTGTCATTCTCTTTCTTCCATTTGTTGTCTTCGACTTCAACTGGAATGTTTCTTCAACTTGGTCAGTTCTCAACTGGAGGAAGTCTTCAGTTGCGTTAACTGTACGGTGCAACTGGACTTCAATATATTTCTCGACAAATCTTCTTGGTCACCAGTTTACTGGTCACCAGATGCAACTGGTGAACTGGTCAGTGTGAACTGGTGACTGGCCAGTTCCAGGTGAACTGGTCAGTTGAACTGGTGACTGCCAGTTCCAGGTGAACTGGTCAGTTAACTGGTGACTGGCCAGTTCCAGGTGAACTGGTCAGTGTGAACTGGTGACTGGCCAGTTCCAGGTGAACTGGTCAGTGTGAACTGGTGACTGGCCAATTCCAGGTGAACTGGTCAGTGTGAACTGGTGACTGGCCAATTCCAGGTGAACTGGTCCTAACTGGTGACTGCCAGTTCCAGGTGAACTGGTCAGTGTGAACTGGTGACTGGCCAATTCCAGGTGAACTGGTCCTAACTGGTGACTGCCAGTTCCAGGTGAACTGGTCAGTTACTGGTGACTGCCAGTTCCAGGTGAACTGGTCAGTGTGAACTGGTGACTGGCCAGTTCCAGGGGAACTGGTCCTAACTGGTGACTGCCAGTTCCAGGTGAACTGGTCAGTGTGAACTGGTGACTGGCCAGTTCCAGGGGAACTGGTCCTAACTGGTGATGCCAGTTCCAGGTGAACTGGTCAGTGTGAACTGGTGACTGCCAGTTCCAGGTGAACTGGTCAGTGTGAACTGGTGACTGGCCAGTTCCAGGTGAACTGGTCAGTGTGAACTGGTGACTGGCCAGTTCCAGGGGAACTGGTCAGTGTGAACTGGTGACTGCCAGTTCCAGGTGAACTGGTCAGTGTAACTGGTGACTGCCAGTTCCAGGTGAACTGGTCAGTGTGAACTGGTGACTGGCCAATTCCAGGTGAACTGGTCAGTGTGAACTGGTGACTGGCCAATTCCAGGTGAACTGGTCCTAACTGGTGACTGCCAGTTCCAGGTGAACTGGTCAGTGTAACTGGTGACTGCCAGTTCCAGGTGAACTGGTCAGTGTGAACTGGTGACTGCCAGTTCCAGGTGAACTGGTCAGTGTGAACTGGTGACTGGCCAGTTCCAGGTGAACTGGTCAGTGTGAACTGGTGACTGGCCAATTCCAGGTGAACTGGTCAGTGTGAACTGGTGACTGGCCAATTCCAGGTGAACTGGTCAGTGTGAACTGGTGACTGCCAGTTCCAGGTGAACTGGTCAGTGTACTGGTGACTGCCAGTTCCAGGTGAACTGGTCAGTGTGAACTGGTGACTGGCCAGTTCCAGGTGAACTGGTCAGTGTGAACTGGTGACTGGCCAGTTCCAGGGGAACTGGTCAGTGTGAACTGGTGACTGCCAGTTCCAGGTGAACTGGTCAGTGTGAACTGGTGACTGGCCAGTTCCAGGTGAACTGGTCAGTGTGAACTGGTGACTGGCCAGTTCCAGGGGAACTGGTCCTAACTGGTGACTGCCAGTTCCAGGTGAACTGGTCAGTGTAACTGGTGACTGCCAGTTCCAGGTGAACTGGTCAGTGTGAACTGGTGACTGCCAGTTCCAGGTGAACTGGTCAGTGTGAACTGGTGACTGGCCAATTCCAGGTGAACTGGTCAGTGTGAACTGGTGACTGGCCAATTCCAGGTGAACTGGTCAGTGTGAACTGGTGACTGGCCAATTCCAGGTGAACTGGTCAGTGTGAACTGGTGACTGGCCAATTCCAGGTGAACTAGTCAATATGACGAAACCAAATTGGATACGGCATTTCAGTTGAAGATGCGTATGGCTTGCTACTGGGGATGTCTTGTGAACAGATTTGCTGATAATCTGTATGTTCATTTAATGTTGTCCATACGGGAGTTACTGTCTGATGGGATTAAAGCACAAATGGCTGATTACTTGGAGCAGATTGTTGACGATGGTAACACCAATTTGGTAAAACCAGAGCCTTCAAAAGTAGAAACCACATTGCATCTTGAAAATCGGGCTACTTCTCTTGACATGTTGAATAAGAGTATAAAGAAGTTGCAAGAACGTCTGGTGGTTTAGCAGGTAAGTTTATTGGTTTATATTACGTGTCTAATAATTGGCACTAAGCTTTAGTTGTGGAAAACGTAACTGTGGCCTGTTTAGATGGCCATGAGATAGCTCTCAAACTTTTCATTAACGCATAACTTAGGGTACTCTTCCGTGATCAATAACAGTGAACCTGACCAAATTTTATTATTCTGTTGTGCTTGTAAGTTGCTAGTATCATTGAGTGTTTTTTTGGTGTTAAGAGTTTCTTATGAACCTGACTACCTGAGCCTACTGTTTGCATTAGATCAGCCTTGTAGTAGTAAGATACATTAGACTTCCAACTGGCTTGTAAATATTGCTATTAACATAATAACATATAGACTATTTTAGTCCTTTTCAAGTTTTAGACCTGCTTCTGCTGGTGGATTCGCAACGCTTCATCTGTAACTTGCTTAAAATTCCTTGCACATACAACATTTGACAAACGAAAGTACCTGCTTCTGATTAAATTACTTGTGAGGTCTGGTATTTCAAGTTATGTCATCATGTACTCTGGAAAGATAACCTTTACAGAAAAGCTATCTTCAGTGAAAGCTTTTACATGATAATCTCTGTGTATTATGTGGCTAGTTGCTGAAGTTAGACGTGCTAGAAGTGACTATTGCTGTTTGGCTAAATTTTCCAAGCCTGCAATTTTGCAGTGAATAAATCAATGTTGTGAAAAGATGAGTGAATTACATTATATACCCAATGCATGCTATAATCGTTTTGTCTTAACGATGTCGTGTTCTACCTCCATTAAAACTCTATACGAAGCTTTCGAGAGTGGAGTCTTGTTGGTTTGAGTCTGGTTTTCATTATTTCTTCTCTCTATTTGTCTCTCAAATCTGGTGATATCATATTTGTTCGATTTTCAGCTAGTAGAGATATTGATAAAGGTGACTGAGATTTTGGTTGTATACATGCTTTATATGATCTGATTACAAAAACACTATTTTTTATATTTTATTAAGTGCTAAATTTTTTTTATAATTTGAATTGGTTTTGCTTGATTGGATGAATTTGTTAACTAAACATCTCGTAGCTTGCTAGATTTGATTTGGATTATAGATTGCACATAAAGAGTATGTGAAAATGCCTTACCAAGGTTAATAACCACACCAACTTGTTTTCCATGTACAGTGTAAAATATGTTACTTGGTAAACCAAGAGGTAAGTTGGCAAACCCCTCTCTGGCTGCTCACATGGAACACATGTAAAGATGTGTTCATGATTTCTATGTATGTATCTGGAAACAAATAGTTAAGTTTCCTTTGATTTAGATGGGCACTAATTTAACAACTTGTAGCATCCTCCTAGAAGTGCCATGTTATGTATAGTTGAAGAAAAAAGTTACTAACCAATTGTGCCCGGAAGCTACTAGTCGATTAAACTGTGAATTGTATCTTCGGAGTATAATTATTATTTCTGTTCTATATTTAATAATGCTCACTCATAACGTCGACTTGCTGATCTTCTATTGATGGGATTATGCAAGCAGCTGACCTTCCTTTTTGCTGAGATATCTTTTATCATGGGAGACACCAGTCCCTTTTCTTATTTTCTATCTTTGTTGCTTACACTCAGCATGTTGTTATCAGATCATGAGGCAGCTCTAATGGACGGAGGAGATACTTGGCATGATCTTTAACCGGGAACAACGCAATACAGTCTGATTGCACTTCTAATGTAAAATGTTACTATGAGTATTTCTTTCCGTTTTCATCTGTAGTAAAGATTGTTTGCAGTTGAACATGATAACAAGTTTTAATGTTCTGCAACACCATTTCAGGGATTGTACTATCATGAGTTCTGATAATGGAAAATGTGTCATTGCAGTAATTCTGTGGTTTTTACCCTTAATATCTTTACCTGCATCTTAGAAGTTTATTCTATCTAAATGGGCCACATTTGTTTTAGCATTTCTGCTCAGCTATGAATGGGCCTCTTTTATTTTGGTGTTCTGCAATTTAATACTTATATAGGTTTCTTTAATTGGTTTATGAGCCTGTTTGTGGAATCGTATATAATAAATGTCAGATTGACTTTTGAATCTATGTTTGTGAGACTTGGGTTACAGATCATTGGTCAAATGGGTAATATAAAAGCATTCAAATAATTCGTAAGTGGTACAATTGGCCGCATTGAGTCAGCCTTGCATACATTATTATTGTACGTTTAAAAAGCTTGAATAGTTTGGGACTTTGGGTCTGTCTGCAATTTTCTCATGTTAACACACATTACCCATTTGGTTTATCCGACCTGTTTGACCTGCCATTCAATTTTACCATTTCTAATATCCAATTGATGCGCCGTTCAAAAAAATATAAAAAAATATCCAATTGATTTGACTCAGATGTAACCAGTAAATTATTATCACTTGGTGAGTGTTGGGTAACTATTCACTAAATGATTGGACGAATCATTTAGTGATTTGGTAGCTAGTCACTAAATGATTGGAACTATTAGTCGATGAGTGTTGAGTAACTAAACCCTAAGTTGCACTCTAAAACCCTACCATTTAACCCTGAGGGGAAGGATGCTAATATGAGGGTTAGCCCGACTTCAAACCCTAAAGCTTTGTGTATCATATTCGGGTTACTATGTAGATTCAGTCGTTCCGTGCAATACTTGCACATGCGGCTGTGAGGATGAAAACACTAAAAAATGTGATGAGGATGCTGCGGCGTTGCCACTTCCCGCGGAAGCATTGCTTGTTCCTTTTGCTAACAGGACTGCAAAAGTACGAGCTTGGATTTACCACTTTCCCATTAGCTTAAACTGGCAAGGCGCCCCTTAGCGATTACAAAACCGGGTGGACGGCAAGGGTTACAAATCTACAATATTCAACTGGGAAAGGCGCCTCTTTGAAGACTGGTTCATGGCTATTAAGATGACAAAAGCATTCCCCGGATTCCAAAATGTTTACTCGTTTAATGGAACGAAATTACCAAATGTGAACAAGACCATAATTATGCAAAGGTTCCCCGGTTTGAACTACTTGGTGGCATTAACAAACGGGTCAAAATCAGGGGAACCACCTGTACAGGGAAAACAACAATCAGTAATATCGTTTCTGAAGAACAACGTAGCTCGATTACATATAGCAAATGCAGATGGATTTCAGTCAAAGGTTGTGTTTAATGGTGAAGAATGTGCATTGCCTAAACAATTACCTAAACGTTCTGCGGGCAGTCCTCGATCTCCTAATATCCTATCAGGTTGTTTCTGGCTGGTATTGTTGCGTTTTTGAACTTCATTGTGATTACATATGATCTTCCATTAGTGACACTCTGTAATTTGTAAAACCTGGAAAAAAAAATATGTTAGATTTTTTACGTAGAGTGATTATTTCTTGGTTTATATATAGAATGGGTTACAAAATGATTTTTTTTAAAAAGGCTATAGCTAAAATGTTATATGTCCATTAGGGTAGATGGTATCACTGATTTTGTTGTAGATCGAGACTAAAGAAAATGGTCACACTATTAACATAACACGGGAAAATAAATGATTTTGCAAATACGATTAGAGATAAGATATAAATGAAACTTAAATTTAAAATTTGAATTGGTATAATAGAGATAAGATATGATCCTTAATAGTAGCAATGTAGCATTATATAATTTGACCAAGTATAGGATAATATTTCAATCAGATATATCTATTGAAAACTTATATTTTTCATCCATATCATCTTGGCATTATTCTTCAATGACCTAAAAATTCCTAAAACATGGCGGATTTCGACCAAACCCTTCTTCCCCCAGTTATTAAAGAAATCAAAGAAAGGTTCAATAAACACATAAATGAATTGTTTGAAACACTTGTCGATTTCAATGTGATCGAAAGGCAGAAACATCCGCCAATCATAGTGGTAGGCGATGCTAATGTGGGTAAAACCAGCGTCGTGAGCAAGCTGGTAGGCGTTGATTTGCCTCGCGAGATAGGAATCCCTTTAACTCTAAGTTTTCAGTATCATAATGATCCTTTAAGCAGCAAAATGTTTTTAATTTATGATAACTATCCGCTTCCGGTGAAGAAAGAAGTATCTCAAGATGATCTGGAGAGTGAGATTACAGAGGCTGTGAAATCGCTTCCTGCTAACTGGTCAAAATCGAGATCAGCTTTTACAGTTATCGTTATGCAACCGTATGTTTCTAATCTTTCAATTGTTCTGTTACCTGGACTCAAAAACTATCCTCACGATGACAAGATTAATGTAGATCGAGAGATCGAGATTTTGGATGGTAAAATCAATTTCAATTCTTTCTTTATGATTATGATTACGTAGTAATATATATGAACCTGATAAAGTTGCGTTTTTAGGTTATGTTAAGAATCAACCTACATATAGTAGATGCATTTTTCTACATGTGGTGTCAGCACCAGATTTTCACTCAAATCTGTCTATGAAGTATTTTAATAGAACGTACAAATCGCACGTCGTTACTGTTGTCACGAATCTAGAGTCATGCTCTGATCCGTCTATCATCGCACAACTGACTACGCATAAAGTTGGCATTTGGTTTGATGAGCACTCGTATTTATTTGTTGAAAGTAGTAGTTCAGTTGGGAAGGAGGGTGAGAAGTGTAAACAATTAGTTAAAAAAATGTACAAGAAATGTGATGAAGAAGCTGCTGCAAAAGAAGAGTTTGATTTGGATGACGAACAAGGTGAATATCTGTTTGTTGAAAGTAGCCCAGTTGTGGAGGATGAGAAAGGCAAACATATCAAAGAAGAAAGTGAGAAACACAAAGAAGTTATTACTCGGGTGGAAGAGAGAAGTGGAGGAATTGAACAGGCTATCCAACATAAGTATAATGATTTCTATAAATGTATTGACAAGAAATATTGTGGGTACGATGTAGTTGCCAAATCTCTGGTTGATAATATGTTGTCAATGTTGTTTTCATGGGATTCTGAGATTTATGAAGGAATTTCGAGGGAGTTGGAAATAACTGCAATCAAGAGAAGACAATTAGAAGAACGCTTCAATTCGTTTAGTGAAGCATTACCAACGATGTTGTCTGTCGTCGACTTAGCAAGTCGCTCTCTTTCGAAGCTCTTTGTAGACAAAATGTATGAAGAGTATGAAAATGAAAGTTCCATGCATGCAGCTGCAATGATGAAAGACAAGTTTGATATGTTTCATTCCTTACTTTTGGATCCAAGCATTCATTTAAATGGTAAATTTCTGGATGAAGAGTATAAGTTATTGGTTAGCAGGTATGACGACTTTCTACCTCCTCCGGCTCCAGGCATGCTACACTGGCTCCTCAATAAACTAATCTCAAATGCTTCTAGTATTAGTAAAAACTTTTCTGCAAGTCTATTCATACACATGAATAATGTCGTAGCAAAAGTTCTGCTTGACCATGTGAAACACCATCGACAGTTGTATTCACCTCTGAAGCTAGCAGCCAGAAGGGTTCTTGCAAAGATGCAATGGGATTTCAATACAAAGGTGGATGCATTGTTAGACATGGAAAAGAATGTTATAAATACATGCCAACCTGGTTACAAGGCAAAATGGGACAGGTTAAAATCAATTGAGCTAAAGACTGCTGATATCGAGAAAAAAGTTGTAGACATTGAAGGATTGGGTCGTGTCGAAGTTGGGCATCTTGCTGCATATGATGAGCGTAGACTTAGAATAGCTTTTAGCTTAAAGATGCGTATCGTATGTTATTGGGAATTTGTTGTGAACCGGTTTGTTGATTACGCAATGTTGAATCTAATGTCTTCTACAGAGGAGATGATGTCTAAGTATGGGTTTAACATTGCAATGAAAGATAACTTAACCATGAGTTCTCAAGATGAGAGCATCAAGTTACCGAATTTAGATCCTGAGCTATCTCTATTCAAGTTATTTCTGGAAAATAAAGTTGATCATCTCAATAAAGTGAAAAAAGAGATTGAGAAATTGCAACAAGTATATGATTATTAGCTTCAATATCAATCTTCTTTCTATTCAGTTATATGTAATGTTTTTCTTTTTTGAATTATCAATCTTCAATAGAGGTTGGTTAGTTATTGAGATATCAATATAGGTTGCTAGCCCTCTCCCTTTAGCATATGTAGAAAAAAAAAATTAAACACATATATTTAGCGGGTGTTTTGTTAAAGAAGTTTTTGGCAAAAAAATTGTCAAATAAGTAAAACCGGGTTTGAAATACCCGATTTCAGCCACATCAGACCAAACCGGGTTTCCCAAACCCGGTGTCAAACTTCAAAACTGAAACCTAGGATGCCTCGCCCGGTTTCGCAGAGTGATGTGACATGCTACAGTACTGTACTTTTGACCAAACAGTATGATGTGACAATGGTGTTCAAACCGGGTTTGTCAAACGCGGTTTCAGCTTTTATATATACCTACCTGAAACGCGGTTGAGAGCCATTTATCATTTACCATTTACCATCTTCTTCAAAACACATACTTTCAAACATCCAAATGGCAGCTTCACAATAATCATCTTCTAGTGGTCCAAACTTGTCAAACATGACTCTGTTCGGGGTTAAAAACTCGATGCAAGTTCACATGCTTAACAACAACATGCATAAAATGGACCCGAGGGAGGTGATTAATAGCTTAAACGCGAAAACGTTAATTTCACCAATAGTAAAGGTTGTACTCACTTTATTTTCGGCAATAGCTAATTCCAGTTCCTAGGTGATCCAATACTCAAGAACCTATCAATCATCATATAAATCAAGGTCACCAACCACACATAATTCTTATACATATAATTGACTCATATTTCATAATCACATTATTATGTTTGGCTAGCCAATTTTCTTTTTGTTACAATTCGCTAATCATACCACTTCAACATATAAACTCATTGATCATACATTTTCCATTATCAATCTTAAACTTCCATTTTTTCAACCTACATAAAAATATGTTTTTTTCATAGAAATATCATAAATAGAATCTTCTTAACTATAATAATTATCCCGTTGTATACTTGATATATGAGTGTTGTTGAATTTACACTTAAAAAGTTAAAATTATACAATATCTTTTTCTTTTATTTTCTGTTAAATAAAAGTGGTCATTTAAAAGTCATAGTAGAAAGGATAAAAACGTCCAATTCATAGTGTGAACCAACTCCATTTACACCCAAAAAAAGGATTCCTTCGTGCACACCTCCTTTGTTTAAAACATAGGGTGGTCCTCTTTTTTTATGTTAGTATTCACATGCATTATTTAATTTCAAAAAATCTCTTTCAACTCTTCAAATACAAGAAAATGGTACATTACAAGTTTCTATGCTTCATATACATCTTTTAATACATGATATACAATCACTTTAACATAATCAAACTCCACCCACATATAAAAACGGATAAGGATCTTCTAAAGTTGCATAAACTTTATAAGTAAAGTTGGAAGGATTTTAACCTTTGGATTGAAATCAATGGCCAAGATTCAAACTTGATTTTAGAATCTTGACCATTAATTTCAATCCAAGGGCTAAAGGTTGTCCAACTTTACCTCTAAAATTGATCTCAACTTTAACATATTTTTATCCTATAGATTCACTTACACATTTACATTCTCCCCCTCTCTTATATTTGACAAGCCATTTTCAGAAG
Source organism: Erigeron breviscapus (assembly GCA_034093135.1). Classification (NCBI taxonomy): domain Eukaryota; kingdom Viridiplantae; phylum Streptophyta; class Magnoliopsida; order Asterales; family Asteraceae; genus Erigeron; species Erigeron breviscapus. The sequence continues at coordinate 26,797,530 of CM067168.1, forward strand.
AATACTAACTTTATTTTTCTTTTCTTCTTCACTAAATGAATCTAGCCATATGGGTTTTACTTGATGTTCATCAACCAAGAATTTTGTCAACAAATATCTCAAAAACTAAAACACATACTCACACCCATTGAATTTCCGGCAACAACTCTCATAATGGTCGGTGGTGGCTGAAAGTTTGATGGGTGGTGGCTGGAAGTTTGATGGAAGTGGTGGCGAGATTTATGGTGGTCGGAAGTGGAGGAGGAAAATATTAATGATAACTTTTAACTAATTTACAGATTTTGTTTTGATCGTATTCTCAATATGATATATTAGTTTTTGTTATTAAAAGAAAAGAAAAGAAGTGATGAGATGAGATTAGAAGATATTGAATCCTTTCAAATCATCCCAAAAGTGGGAGGAAGATTTAGGGAACAAAATCAACTAGATTATCACTCCACTTCCTATCATTTCACTTCTCTTCCATCCTTAAAAAAAACTCAAGAACACAAATTGTTTTTAGATTATTTGGATTCCTTTCTTTTCATCTCTTAAAAAAACTCAAGAACATAGCATACCGTAAGTTCTTGGAACAAGAAAGTATGTGGTTTGAGTTCCATTTGACTTGCTTGATGCAAGGAAAAATAGAAATATTAAAAAGTAAAATAAAATAACACAACAAAATAATAAAAAAAGAAAGCTAAAGTTCATGTGGTCCCAACCCAGTACTATATCTGACGGAGGTGTGCCCCTAGTAGACTAAAAAAAACCCTTTTTTTCTTTTTTCAAAAATCGAAAATGGATGCCCCACTTTTCAAAGAAATAAAAGAAATAACAATGGAACACACAAAAACCCTGGAAGAACTCGTATCACTAAAAGTATTGCCAAATAAACCCTCGTTTCATGTATTAGTTGTTGTAGGGATCCCGATAGTAATAAACTAAAATTTGTGAGTCAATTTACCGACATTCCGCTACCTAATGAAGAACGTTTAAAAGTTCCGATAGTTTTGAAATTCAAGCCCCATAATGAGTCATCAAGAAAAGTTGCCCTTGACTTATTATTTTTCTCCTGATGTACAAGTAACTGAACATAATTTGGTAGAAGAAATGGCAAGATTGATGGGGGAGATCCCTATTGCTCCTGACAATCAACTCAAGTCTTCATCGTTTCAGATCACAATTTTGTAACAAGAAAATATGTTTGATCTCACCATTGTGTATTACCGGGAATAGTAATCATTCTGATGATAAAGAAATCAAGTTTATCACTGGTACTAATTTCTATTGTCTTAATTCTTCCTATTATTATTATTATTATCTAGTTTATTATTTGCTATAGCTAGAGGAGTGGGGGCTCAGATAGTATCGCGGCTCCCCTCTAATTTCTTGTAAGTTCTATGAAATTTTTAATGAAAGTGAGTTTATAATAATAATATTATGTATTATAGTTATTATTATTGTTATATTATTATTATATTATATTATTATTTACTATATTAATAAATATATAATTTATTCATCATTGTGATTTGTTAAATGTCATTGTGAAACTTTGAACAGTTAGCAATCCTTGTATTTTTAAAATATTTTTTGTTGTAAGCTAATTTTCTTATAAACTCTATATGTTCGATAAAATGCAACAATTGATGAAAAGGTTTAAAAATTTTATTAAGGGTGTATTTGTGTTTTTAGGTGCGCTCTTATGTAAAACTTGCCGGTTCAACCCAAAGACTTTTCGAGTAAGAAACCTGACCTAAAAAACCAGGCACCCCTCAAAAACCTGGTCGGATTTGCTTTTAAAACATTGAACTTTTTTCATTAAACTATTTTTTGGATTTTGTTTGAGTTAGTGAGTTTTTTTATAAAAGTTTTGATTTTGATATGGCTACATTGGGGTTGAAATTGTTTAAAGATTTTTTAAGATGTATTTGCATTTGATATTTGTTGAAAGAAAAAGGAATTACAACAATTGTGTGAGAAATAATTGTAACAGTATTGTTAAAAATCGACCCTAACGTTCTTGCTTGTTTTTTAGGTTATGCTTTGATGCATACGAGTGGAGAAGCTTGCTTATTTTTACATGTGTTGTCAGCACCGACCTTGGACACCTGTCAATTAATGGAGCCTTTTCGTAAAAGATTATGTGTTCCATCAAATGCACGTATTCTAACCGTTTTAACTAATGTGGACACCTTTGGGTATGTCTTCATAAAATATGAGGAAAAATGAAAGGGACTCTAAGTCAAAGGAGGCATCTGATGTATATCCAAAGATCAGTCACAAGCTATTAGTATACAAAATAGCAAAGCTAAGCATGTAGTTACTGGGCTTCTGTCCATCATGTTTTCTACTCATTCTATGGTAACCTCAAAACTCAAGGATGATTTGAAAATAAACAGAAACTAAAAGAAGACAATTTGAAATGGAGTTTGAATCGTTAAAGAGTTCTTTACCAACTATGGTGTCTAATGTGGGCTTAGTAAGCAGATCTCTTGAGAGATTGTCCATCTCTAATCGATACAAAGAATATATTGGTGAAACATCTCAGCGTCCTGCTCACATGTTGCAAGGTTTTTTCGATAAATTATATGCCACTTTGATTCATCCAAGTATCCATGCAAAAGGCCTCTTTTTGAAAGAAGAGTACATGCCACTCTTAAACAACTTGTTATCCGAAGCAGCGATCAATACCGAATCATTCGTTACCGATGTATTTAGTTCCTTGAGGAGGAGGTTACGAATGCACTTCTACACCATGCCAAGGAGTACCCAAATTTGCATTCAACTATAAAGATGGCAGCTCAAAAAGTCGTTTCTGACATGGAAGATAATTTCAGAGAACAAGTAAACGATCCGGGAGAAAGGGAGCGATAAGTTTTCCTTACATGTCAAACCGGGTTTGAAAATAAGTGGAAGAGTTTGAAGTCGGTGCAATTTAAAGCTGATGATGTTGTAGACGGGGTTATTAACATTAAAAGACTAGGGAGATTGGAAGTGTGCAACGACTTTAGTCAATATTCAACTTCATCTCATCATATTGACTAAAGTCGTTGCACACTTCCAATCTCCCTAGTCTTTTAATGTTAATAACCCCGTCTACAACATCATCAGCTTTAAATTGCACCGACTTCAAACTCTTCCACTTATTTTCAAACCCGGTTTGACATGTAAGGAAAACTTATCGCTCCCTTTCTCCCGGATCGTTTACTTGTTCTCTGAAATTATCTTCCATGTCAGAAACGACTTTTTGAGCTGCCATCTTTATAGTTGAATGCAAATTTGGGTACTCCTTGGCATGGTGTAGAAGTGCATATTCAACTTCATCTCATAATATTGACTAAAGTCGTTGCACACTTCCAATCTCCCTAGTCTTTTAATGTTAATAACCCCGTCTACAACATCATCAGCTTTAAATTGCACCGACTTCAAACTCTTCCACTTATTTTCAAACCCGGTTTGACATGTAAGGAAAACTTATCGCTCCCTTTCTCCCGGATCGTTTACTTGTTCTCTGAAATTATCTTCCATGTCAGAAACGACTTTTTGTTCTGCCATCTTTATAGTTGCATGCAAATTTGGGTACTCCTTGGCATGGGGTAGAAGTGCAATCATAACCTCCTCCTCGAGAAACTGAAAAACATCGGTCACGAATGATTCGGTAAAGATCGCTGCTTTGGATAACAAGTTGTTTAAGAGTGGTTCTTACACCTCCTCTAAATCACCCGCACACTCCAAGGCAAGTCCTTGGAGTAGCATGTACTCTTCTTTCAAAAAGAGGCCTTTTTATGGATACTTGGATGAATCAAAGTGGCATATAATTTATCGAAAAAACCTTGCAACATGTGAGCAGGACGCTGAGATGTTTCACCAATATATTCTTTGTATCGATTAGAGATGGACAATCTTCAACAGAGTTGCTTGCAAAGCCCACAATCACAATAGTTGGTAAAGCATCCTTTAACGATTCAAACTCTTTTTTCAAATTGTCTTCCCTTAGTTTCCGTTTTTTTCAAATCATCCTTAAGTTTTGCGGTTACCATAGAATGAGTAGAAAACATGACGGACAGAAGCCCAGTTCTACATGCTTATTAGCTGCTATTTTGTATCCTAAAAACTTGTGATTGATCTTTGAATATACATTAGCTGCCTCCTCTGACTTAGAGTCCCCTTCATTTTCCTCATATTTTATAAAGACACACCCAAAGTGAATATGAACAATCTTAGAATTTAGATCAATAACTTGCGACTCGGAACGAGAGTCCACATCACTTATAAACGGTTACAATACATGCATTCGATGGAACACATAAACTTTTACGAAAAGGCTCCATTGATGGAACACATAAACTTTACTAATTCATGGGATTACGGGAGCAATGGCTGATTAAAAGAATCAAATAGGCTATCCAACATAAGTAAGATGTTTTCTCAAATTGATACCAACTTGTAACACCGAACATTATAAAAATATGGATTTCAAAATTTTTCTTAAAAACACAGAGTATTGCGGAAGTTTCCATCAATTATTACATTTCCAAAATAAAAATGTTCAACTTAAATGACGGTGTTACTCGTCGGATCTAACCATAATCAAATGAAACCCATAAACGTCAAATAACGATAACGATCAACGAAATATAATAAACGAGTTTGAATAAATGAGGCAGTCTAGGTAAAAGCCTTCAACTGTATCTTCTACCCATCCTCACTCTAAACTGCATCTCAACTAAGCATCAACCTGAGGTGGCACAACATTTTCAACAAAAGAACAAGTGTCAGCTTTAAAGCCGAGTAAGATATACCACAGGTTAATATAAATGATTGCCAATTTAAAACAACTTAATAAAGAATCATACGCAGTCGAGCATGTAACAACAACAACAATATATAGCAATCGAATACCCATAAGAATGATTAACAATCCTACGTGTGCCTATCGACTTAATCAACAATATTCAACTTTATCTACGTATTCCATCTAGCAACTTAATCAACTTCAACAACTTTATTCAACAATAGGTTATGCCCCTTTTTATTACAACTAAAGGTGGATGACTCGCGTCACCACAATGAATATAACTACAAATGTGTGCAAAGGCGGCTTTAAGGCCTTTAAGGGACCTTGCACCCGACTTGATGGGTAGTCCTATCGGGGTCCATCAGTGTCGTTAAGGATAGGCATAACCAAATCCAGGAGAAAAAGCTGTTACGCAACTTGTAGTGACTGGACCTAGTCACCCAGCTAATCTCAAACTTCGAGGCCGTGCCATTGGAAGCAACTAGTCTACTCCCGCTGACCAACTAAATCACACTGGTTCCTACGCGGTTCCAGTATAGGATAAGCTTACCACTTTCAACTTAGATTTATACTCGAGTTTTAACAACGATATCAACTTTAGCAACTTTTATTTCAACTTTAAGTTTAGGGCCCCTAATCGTGCACAGTGTTAACATGGCAACCTACACAAGTCTAGTGAACTAGTGTAAAAGCCAAACCAACTCAACAACTTAGCATTCCAACGAAAATAACTTTACAACTAAAAACGACATTAATATCAACTATAATTCAGCATGTACAAGCATAATAACAACAATATAAATCAACCTAATCATGCAAATCTACCCATTTCGCGAAACCCTCCAAAAGTCCCATTACCCAAACTAGCGTATGAGAAAGAAAGGTTTTAAACCACTTTTACAAAATCACTATTTTCGTTGTGCACCCCAGCGTGTCAAAAATGATATATCTTACCTTGATACAGCTTACCAACAAGCTAAGAGTATCTTAAAGTGCTTGCTAAATGCTCCCGACAACCTATAATGAGTATAAGATCGAAGTATAAGCTAAACGAAGTGTTTTGTGAAATCTGGGCATGAGGTGCGCCGCACCTGCCAAGTGGTGCGTCGCACCAATCCTTCAGAAAATCCCAAAATTCCAAACTGACCATAGGTGCGCCGCACCTCCCAAGTGGTGCGTCGCATATCGGGCTCCATTCAAAAATCAAGTTTCCCAAACTGGGCAGTGGTGCGCCGCACCACCCATTTGGTGCGTCGCACCTTAGGTGCCGACCAGCAAAATCAATTTCAAACTTGCTCTAAACGATTCCCATTCGATCTCCAACCCTTAGCCCGACCTGGAGACATAAAATTGACCTCTTTGACAACACTTTTGATGACTTTAATCTATCAATCAATCCTTTAATCCTTTACGACATAAATAAATCATTGAATCACCCGAAAGCATGAAATCAATGATCAACCAATTAATTAACCCAACCCAAACCCTTATGGCCTGGATTAAGACTAATATAAGACTCCAACATTCAGATCTCAAATGGTAAATACTCATATTACCTGTAGATCGCTATAGGGAAGCAAAATACTAGACCAAACTCTCTCGAATCACACGTTGGAAGACTTTTCGGTTTGCAATTGATGAAGGGATGATATGGGGCTGCTAGGGTTTGTTTAGGGAATGAATAATCTGTAATCGACAACCTCAAGACACCCCCTAACTCCTTAAACCCGTTTTTAAGTTTGAGCACTTGGCAATTTTGACCCCTAAAGTAACTAATGCCTTCATTATACCTCTAAATGACCCGTTATCATATACCTAACATATAAGGACCTTTTTCTACTACAAATGAGGCACAATAATCATTTTATAACACAATTTTTCAACGATAAACGTTTCTTGCTTGTTTTTTAGGTTATGCTTTGATGCATACGAGTGGAGAAGCTTGCTTATTTTTACATGTGTTGTCAGCACCGACCTTGGACACCTGTCAATTAATGGAGCCTTTTCGTAAAAGTTTATGTGTTCCATCAAATGCACGTATTCTAACCGTTTTAACTAATGTGGACACCTTTGGGTATGTCTTCATAAAATATGAGGAAAAATGAAAGGGACTCTAAGTCAAAGGAGGCATCTGATGTATATCCAAAGATCAGTCACAAGCTATTAGTATACAAAATAGCAAAGCTAAGCATGTAGTTACTGGGCTTCTGTCCATCATGTTTTCTACTCATTCTATGGTAACCTCAAAACTCAAGGATGATTTGAAAATAAACAGAAACTAAAAGAAGACAATTTGAAATGGAGTTTGAATCGTTAAAGAGTTCTTTACCAACTATGGTGTCTAATGTGGGCTTAGTAAGCAGATCTCTTGAGAGATTGTCCATCTCTAATCGATACAAAGAATATATTGGTGAAACATCTCAGCGTCCTGCTCACATGTTGCAAGGTTTTTTCGATAAATTATATGCCACTTTGATTCATCCAAGTATCCATGCAAAAGGCCTCTTTTTGAAAGAAGAGTACATGCCACTCTTAAACAACTTGTTATCCGAAGCAGCGATCAATACCGAATCATTCGTTACCGATGTATTTAGTTCCTTGAGGAGGAGGTTACGAATGCACTTCTACACCATGCCAAGGAGTACCCAAATTTGCATTCAACTATAAAGATGGCAGCTCAAAAAGTCGTTTCTGACATGGAAGATAATTTCAGAGAACAAGTAAACGATCCGGGAGAAAGGGAGCGATAAGTTTTCCTTACATGTCAAACCGGGTTTGAAAATAAGTGGAAGAGTTTGAAGTCGGTGCAATTTAAAGCTGATGATGTTGTAGACGGGGTTATTAACATTAAAAGACTAGGGAGATTGGAAGTGTGCAACGACTTTAGTCAATATTCAACTTCATCTCATCATATTGACTAAAGTCGTTGCACACTTCCAATCAAAAGAAGACAATTAGAAGAACGGGTTGATTCGTTTAATGAAGCATTACCGACGATGTTGTCTCTAGTCGACTTAGCAATTTGGTCTGATGTAGCGAGAAAAATGGATAAATAATTGGACATGTTGATTCAAAGAATACCCAGGAACAACTCTTCTAACTATCGTTGATTCTCAAAGAATACCGATAATCAGGGTATAATTCACACACACTAACACACACTTGTGATAGGGAGGAAAAACATTTCATATCATTGATCAAAAAACTGATTTCTAACATAATTTAAATCCCAATTTATAGATGGGATTCATGACCAAAAAAAAAACCGAAACTATTAATAAATTAAATTAAATTAAATATGAAGGAAACCAAAGAGTTCAAAATAAAGAAATAGAATTCTAGAATGTTCCTCATCATGGTCTCTTTCGAAGCTCTTCGTAGGCAAAATATATGAAGAGTATAAAAATGAAAGTTCCATGCATGCAGCTGCAATGATGAAAGACAAGTTTGATATGTTTCATTCCTTACTTCTGGATCCAAGCATTCATATAAATGGTAAGTTTCTGGATGAAGAATATCAGTTATTGGTTAGGTATATCTCGAGTTGCCTGCTTGCAGATTTTCTACCTCCAGGCAGAGACATACTAATACCGCTCCTTAATAAACTAATCTCAAATGCTTTTAGTATTAGTGAAATTAATTACCTTTTCTAGAAGTCTATTCATGTACATTGATGATGTAGTAGAAAAAGTTCTGGTTGAAACACCATCGACAAAGATGGCAGCTACAACGGTCCTTTTAAAGATGCAACGGAATTTCAATACAAAGGTGGACGATATGTTAGGCATGTAAAAGAATGGTATCCGTACATACCAACCTGGTTTCAAGTCTAAATGGGGCAGATTAAAACCAATTGAGCTCAAGACTGGTGATATCGAGAAAAAAGTTGTAGACATTGATGGATTGGGCCGGGTCGAAGTTGGACATCTTGCTGCATACGATGAGCGTACACGTGAAGTGGCTTTTAGATTAAAGATGTATATGGTATCGTATTGGGAATTTGTTGTGAACCGGTTTGTTGATTACGCAATGTTGAATCTAATGTCTTCTACAGAGGAGATGATGTCTAAGTATGGGTTTAACATTGCAATGAAAGATAACTTAACCGAGTTCTCAAGAGAGAGCATCAAGTTAACGAATTTAGATTCTGACCTGCTGTGTGTATCAAAATCAATTCTGGAAAATATAATAAAGTTGATCATCTCATTAATAAAGTCAAAAAAGGGGTTGAGAAATTGCAAGTATATATATATATATATATATACGAGAGATAGTACCCGCGCGTTGCGGCGGTGAGATGGTGGGGGTGATAGGTCAAGTCATAAAGTATGATAACCAAATGCCTTAGCCGTACGGGCTCCCCTCGGATTTAAAAATTCGTCGAAAGTATATCGAATGACATCTCTAATGAAAGAGCATGAAATTTTAAGAACACCCATACAATTTTTATAATTTATCGATATACTGTTTTTGAGATAAAAGATTTTGAATGAATTAGAGGAATAAAATGATTTATGGATGAGAGAGAAAAAAATGAGTGGTTGAGATTTGAGGAGAGAGAAAAAAGATTTAAGGTTATTATAGGTATATTAGGTAGAGATGTTTAAATTAGTGAATAAAGAATATGGGTATTTTGGGTAGTTCAAATTATTTTTTAAAAAAAAAAGACAAAATGCTTTATAAGATAGTATTAGATAATGTTTTTTTCTTTTTTAATTTTAAAGAAGCATGGAGAAAGTAAGTTGCTAGCCCCCTCCCACTAGCATATATATTGCTCATTGTTTTTTACAGTATATTGGGCCCAAGTGAGCCGTTTTGTTTATCATGTTTGTTTGTATCCAATCAATGGTGTGTTGTGTTTATTGGTACGTAGCTTTCAATGTCGACATATAAAGGTATATTGTTTCGTTGGAACAAACTGTGTTGGTCGACGATGATGACCGAGATCATCACAACCTTTGACATTGCCAATGCCACCCCATGTTTCGTCATATAATGACTTGATGCTACGTCCACTTCATGACATGTTTCACAAACTTCGTTGTATTAACATCACCGCAAAAGTAGAGGCGGCTCAACCTATTCGGAGGCCTAAAACGAGTTTTTATTACAGAGCCTTTTCCGTCAATATAAAATTTGGAATTATAACTCGTCATTGGTAGATAAAACTCTCACTTCATCTAAATCTTTGTATGGCATTACTTGATGTCTTGATCGTATATAATTTTTCCATAAATTGAGCTCAAAAACTCATTTCCGTAAAAATAAGTGTCACCCATTTAACAACAATACAACATTGTATAAGAGTTAAACCAGGATGAATATTACTATTTCTATGAGCTTTTACTAACTTGATTAAGTGCAAACAATAAATCATATACAATTACTATTTTTAACAAAAGTTTCAAAATTGTGCAAGTAATGTGTTGTTACTGATTTTGACGTCCTTTTAACTTTAGGATACACAAACTTATACCAACCATAGTAACCTGATTCGCGGTTCATTCCAGTTTGGGTTCACGATTCGAGATCGCAATTCGCGCAGTCCCATGAATCCGGTTCGGATGGGTAGACTCATTCGGTTTGCTTCGATTCGTTTCGGTGAACCCTATCGAATTCAAAAATACAATAATATATTCAATTATTAAATTCAAACATTTTCAAAACTTCAAAAAACAAATTACAAGTCTTTAAGCATTTAAAATAATACAAATACTTAAAAATTACTCAATCCCTTGTCTTAAAAATTACTCAATCATTTAATGTATTTATTTTGATAATTGCAATCTTTAGTTACTTGTTAAACCAAAATCTTTGAACCCAAACACAATTCATCGAACCCAACTCACCATTGTCTATCAGTTCCGTATTTTTTGTCTTCCGTTCGCGAATTGTATTGCGATCTAGATTACCAACCAAGAATGAAATTCGCAAGGTTTTTAGCGAATCCTGTTACTATACCAACACTACAACTCTTGTATGTGGAACTGTAATCTTATTGTAAATTAACATTATATAACTTCTCTAAAATGCATGTTTGTGAGCATTTATTCTACGATTTAATTAAGTATTGTGTTAACATGTTTTCAATATATTATTTTGTTCCCACTTGATTTTGTCACTTGTATATACATGTAACTGAATATGTTTTCATTCCATCAATTCTTATAACTTTATATGTAATATATTTTATGTATATGATTATAAAAATGTAAGTCCTTAGAAAATGTTCGGACCTAAAGCCTTTACTTCACTTATCTTAATCACCCGTGAGCCACTACTGCAAAAAAGGTTATACTCTCAAGGATTGTCATTATTGGCAACCCATCACCGGTAAATCCAGTGTTTGCTGAGTCACAATTGGAATTAGTTTGCCTCATGTGGCCAAGGAATCCGCACTCGTGTTCTTGAGATTTCCAGCTTATCATTGTTCTTGCTACCGGAATTTCCTATGTATAAAAAGGAAAATTATTAACAAAGAATAGTATGGATACTAGTTATAATACCACCATTATTATATTATCTCTTTTATACTGATAACGCATAGTATAGCCTACGGCTCACCACACTCATTTGGCTACCACTACAAATAATGTTGTATTTGTCCACACTTTTAGTTAGCGTGAACAAATTAAAAATTTTGTCACGCTTTTATGTGTGTAAAAATATGTAGAATTAAAAGTGTGTAGAAATTTATCCACACTAAAAAGTGTGTAGAACTAAAAGTTCACACTTTTTAATGTAGACTTTCATGATTAATTTGTAACACCCCATTTGTCCACACTAACTAAAAAGTTAGTGTGAACAAATGGGGTGTTACAAAATAATTATGAAAGTTCACACTAAAAAGTGTGAACTTTTAGTTCTACACACTTTTTAGTGTGGATAAATTTCTACACACTTCTAGTTCTACATATTTTTACACACATAAAAGCGTGATAAATTTTTTAATTTGTTCACATTAACTAAAAGTGTGGACAAATGCAACATTATTTGTGGTGTACGGACTATCTCATGTCCTGGAATACGCTGCAGCTATTTAAATATGTGATGCAGAATGATGATGATTGATAACTTAATATTTGAGTTAAAATAGTATTTCTTATATATTAAATAAAAGAAATATTAATTAAAAACTTATATAAATGAAAAGAATTGTTTTGTTGGGTTGTTAATGGGAGTGCAAATATAAGTATTAGTTGGGTTGGGTAAATGTAAGAGAGAGAAATCAGTTTTTTAATGAATGGTAACGTTGGATTGGGTTGTGAATGGGGATGGCCTAAGCTTCCTCGTTTAGTAACTCATTCTGCATCAAAACTGGTTTTGGTCACGCATGGACGTCCTTCATTGAACATTTAGAGGTTGCCTTATGCCTTAGTCCTTGGTTCGTCCAAGGACTCGTCCATCCTGCTACACCGCGGGGTTGGATTAGTCCTTGGACTCGTCCCTCCCCATTCGTCCCCCCAAGGACGAGTGATTTAACCCTTTTTTTTTCTTTTTTTTAATTTTGTGAGTGTATAATTAAATAAAAGGTGGGTCCAAGATTAGTCCTGGGTATAAGGTTGGATTTAGGGGGATTAGTCCTTGAATGGTTTTTTGCTGATGTGGCGCTGATTAGGACTAGTCCTCCTGAGGATGAGTCCTGGCATAAGGCACCTTCTTAGCGCGTATGCAATTAAAATAAAGAGTTAATTGCAAATTTGGTCCCTGTGGTTTGTATACTTTCGCAATGGGGGTCCCTATTTGACTTTCTTCGCAATGGGGGTCCCTATTTTGACTATTTTTCGCAAAGTTGGTCCCTTTTTGACGGATCCGTTATGAGAGGACGTTAAGTAAGCACATGATGGACACATGCATGGGCAAAAACGTAATAAACCACCCCACATATATATAGGACTATTCTTGCAACTACTTTAAATATACATTTAGCTACTTTTTTTTCTCCAAGTATTTCTTCATTTATCTCTTTTCTTTGTCACATAGACAATATCATCTTTTCTAGATCAGATGTTTAGATTCATCTTCTTTTGCAGATCCAACCAATAAATAACAATAACAATAAAATCCAAAATATATTAACAACAAAATTCAAAACTTAAGTTAATTATACAAAAACCAAGATTTTTTCATAACCCTATATCTAATCACAAAAATTCCATACATATATATACAAACCTATAGATACATACATAAATAAATATATATATGTATGTATGTATTTCTCAAAACACACACTCCTACACAGTTATCGAATTATTCATTAAGTTTATATAAATACTAATTAAGTAAAATTAAAAATATATATCAAACATTCACTCATCAAATCTTGCAATCTGGTCGTAAGTTCTGGTCCATGCCTTCCATCACTTTGTCTTTTACCAAGGAGCAAATACAACCGAACGACATTCAACTAGAACTATCACCACCATTAATGTATATCTTGTATATCTTCTTTTATATATATATACAAGATCCTGTCATTATACTTTTATTTTTTTAATTTCTCTTTTAGTATAATGAACACCCTTTCATCAAATTTGTAACTTTGGACCGTACATCCACCGTGTTTTTAACTCTTCTTTTGTAATTCTTTATAGAAAATAGAAATCACCTATCACGATGATGATAACATCAAAAGAGTTTGTGTGTTTGGATCCCGATCTGTTCGTGTTTGGGATCTGTACTTCAGTCTTGCGAGATCCTGATCTGTTCGTCGGATTCTGGATCTTGACCCGTTTCCATCACTTTGTCTTTTACCAAGGAGCAAATACAACCGAATGACATTCAACTAGAACTATCACCACCATTAATGTATATCTTGTATATCTTCTTTTATATATATATACAAGATCCTGTCATTATACTTTTATTTTTTTAATTTCTCTTTTAGTATAATGAACACCCTTTCATCAAATTTGTAACTTTGGACCGTACATCCACCGTGTTTTTAACTCTTCTTTTGTAATTCTTTATAGAAAATAGAAATCACCTATCACGATGATGATAACATCAAAAGAGTTTGTGTGTTTGGATCCCGATCTGTTCGTGTTTGGGATCTGTACTTCAGTCTTGCGAGATCCTGATCTGTTCGTCGGATTCTGGATCTTGACCCGTTTCCATCACTTTGTCTTTTACCAAGGAGCAAATACAACCGAATGACATTCAACTAGAACTATCACCACCATTAATGTATATCTTGTATATCTTCTTTTATATATATATACAAGATCCTGTCATTATACTTTTATTTTTTTAATTTCTCTTTTAGTATAATGAACACCCTTTCATCAAATTTGTAACTTTGGACCGTACATCCACCGTGTTTTTAACTCTTCTTTTGTAATTCTTTATAGAAAATAGAAATCACCTATCACGATGATGATAACATCAAAAGAGTTTGTGTGTTTGGATCCCGATCTGTTCGTGTTTGGGATCTGTACTTCAGTCTTGCGAGATCCTGATCTGTTCGTCGGATTCTGGATCTTGACCCGTTTCCATCACTTTGTCTTTTACCAAGGAGCAAATACAACCGAATGACATTCAACTAGAACTATCACCACCATTAATGTATATCTTGTATATCTTCTTTTATATATATATACAAGATCCTGTCATTATACTTTTATTTTTTTAATTTCTCTTTTAGTATAATGAACACCCTTTCATCAAATTTGTAACTTTGGACCGTACATCCACCGTGTTTTTAACTCTTCTTTTGTAATTCTTTATAGAAAATAGAAATCACCTATCACGATGATGATAACATCAAAAGAGTTTGTGTGTTTGGATCCCGATCTGTTCGTGTTTGGGATCTGTACTTCAGTCTTGCGAGATCCTGATCTGTTCGTCGGATTCTGGATCTTGACCCGTTTCCATCACTTTGTCTTTTACCAAGGAGCAAATACAACCGAATGACATTCAACTAGAACTATCACCACCATTAATGTATATCTTGTATATCTTCTTTTATATATATATACAAGATCCTGTCATTATACTTTTATTTTTTTAATTTCTCTTTTAGTATAATGAACACCCTTTCATCAAATTTGTAACTTTGGACCGTACATCCACCGTGTTTTTAACTCTTCTTTTGTAATTCTTTATAGAAAATAGAAATCACCTATCACGATGATGATAACATCAAAAGAGTTTGTGTGTTTGGATCCTGATCTGTTCGTCGGATTCTGGATCTTGACCCGTTTCCATCACTTTGTCTTTTACCAAGGAGCAAATACAACCGAATGACATTCAACTAGAACTATCACCACCATTAATGTATATCTTGTATATCTTCTTTTATATATATATACAAGATCCTGTCATTATACTTTTATTTTTTTAATTTCTCTTTTAGTATAATGAACACCCTTTCATCAAATTTGTAACTTTGGACCGTACATCCACCGTGTTTTTAACTCTTCTTTTGTAATTCTTTATAGAAAATAGAAATCACCTATCACGATGATGATAACATCAAAAGAGTTTGTGTGTTTGGATCCCGATCTGTTCGTGTTTGGGATCTGTACTTCAGTCTTGCGAGATCCTGATCTGTTCGTCGGATTCTGGATCTTGACCCGTTTCCATCACTTTGTCTTTTACCAAGGAGCAAATACAACCGAATGACATTCAACTAGAACTATCACCACCATTAATGTATATCTTGTATATCTTCTTTTATATATATATACAAGATCCTGTCATTATACTTTTATTTTTTTAATTTCTCTTTTAGTATAATGAACACCCTTTCA
This sequence comes from Erigeron breviscapus, assembly GCA_034093135.1. Classification (NCBI taxonomy): domain Eukaryota; kingdom Viridiplantae; phylum Streptophyta; class Magnoliopsida; order Asterales; family Asteraceae; genus Erigeron; species Erigeron breviscapus. Next base: position 26,813,064 of record CM067168.1, read on the forward strand.
TCAAATTTGTAACTTTGGACCGTACATCCACCGTGTTTTTAACTCTTCTTTTGTAATTCTTTATAGAAAATAGAAATCACCTATCACGATGATGATAACATCAAAAGAGTTTGTGTGTTTGGATCCCGATCTGTTCGTGTTTGGATCTTGACCCGTTTCCATCACTTTGTCTTTTACCAAGGAGCAAATACAACCGAATGACATTCAACTAGAACTATCACCACCATTAATGTATATCTTGTATATCTTCTTTTATATATATATACAAGATCCTGTCATTATACTTTTATTTTTTTAATTTCTCTTTTAGTATAATGAACACCCTTTCATCAAATTTGTAACTTTGGACCGTACATCCACCGTGTTTTTAACTCTTCTTTTGTAATTCTTTATAGAAAATAGAAATCACCTATCACGATGATGATAACATCAAAAGAGTTTGTGTGTTTGGATCCCGATCTGTTCGTGTTTGGGATCTGTACTTCAGTCTTGCGAGATCCTGATCTGTTCGTCGGATTCTGGATCTTGACCCGTTTCCATCACTTTGTCTTTTACCAAGGAGCAAATACAACCGAATGACATTCAACTAGAACTATCACCACCATTAATGTATATCTTGTATATCTTCTTTTATATATATATACAAGATCCTGTCATTATACTTTTATTTTTTTAATTTCTCTTTTAGTATAATGAACACCCTTTCATCAAATTTGTAACTTTGGACCGTACATCCACCGTGTTTTTAACTCTTCTTTTGTAATTCTTTATAGAAAATAGAAATCACCTATCACGATGATGATAACATCAAAAGAGTTTGTGTGTTTGGATCCCGATCTGTTCGTGTTTGGGATCTGTACTTCAGTCTTGCGAGATCCTGATCTGTTCGTCGGATTCTGGATCTTGACCCGTTTCCATCACTTTGTCTTTTACCAAGGAGCAAATACAACCGAATGACATTCAACTAGAACTATCACCACCATTAATGTATATCTTGTATATCTTCTTTTATATATATATACAAGATCCTGTCATTATACTTTTATTTTTTTAATTTCTCTTTTAGTATAATGAACACCCTTTCATCAAATTTGTAACTTTGGACCGTACATCCACCGTGTTTTTAACTCTTCTTTTGTAATTCTTTATAGAAAATAGAAATCACCTATCACGATGATGATAACATCAAAAGAGTTTGTGTGTTTGGATCCTGATCTGTTCGTCGGATTCTGGATCTTGACCCGTTTCCATCACTTTGTCTTTTACCAAGGAGCAAATACAACCGAATGACATTCAACTAGAACTATCACCACCATTAATGTATATCTTGTATATCTTCTTTTATATATATATACAAGATCCTGTCATTATACTTTTATTTTTTTAATTTCTCTTTTAGTATCATAACACAACATCGTCCAACAACAAGATTACACAAGACAAGTAAATGTGTAATGAGGAATGCATAAATGATATGAGTATCAATGCAATGCCGGAATGCATGAATAAGCCAATATGCCTATCCTGAGCGTGACCTTCAGTCACCTATGCAACGATACCCTTCTGCCATCGCTATGGACAAGGCTGTATCTCAAAAACATCGAGATATATATGTCTATATACTCGGGGTCAGGTCTACATCCAAAATGGGTGCATACATCTATGCACCAGGATGCCGGCAAATCCCCTGCCGAGGGTCCAACAATAATGTATGCAATGCTTACAAACAAATGTAAATGCATAAATCGTAAACCAACGATCGATATACGATGAATATGAATCAATAATCAATATTCGCCAACCTGAGTCATCAATCAATAAACGTCAATCATAAACCAATAATCACCATTCATCAACATCGGCCATTAATACTTAACCAAAACATTAACCAAGTCAATCAACCTATGATGAACCATAAACTAATAATCAATAATCGTCAATCTTAACCCACTAATCAACATTCGACAACCATAAGCCACCAATCACAATTTAAACCAACTATACGTACATATACTTCAGAGGATTCTACTTCCTTCGAGTCTCAGATGCTTATATATAGGGTCACCCGCAGCCTTCCCACCACATCTAAAACCCGACGAAGGCATAACCGACTTTCATGTATGTACATCTATCCTAATAATACTAGATACTTAACGAATATAAACTAAGTCATTCAAATGTGATAATCATCTCAACAATTCAATACTCAAACCAATTTAACCAATCAACGAAAAGAAACGTCACATCAATCCAACAACCAAAACAATCAATCAATCAATCAATCAATCAATCAATCAATAAATGCAAGTAAACACGCCAGGTTTACACTTTTCAGCCCGAATCTCAAGCGAGTAGGGAGATACGAAACTCACCTTGATCGGCAAAGCAGCTTAAGTCGAGTTAATAAAAGATTAATAGCGAGTATTAGGATCCACACGGCCACAACCTATAAATATACATCATAATACCGTAATGTCAACTATACACTCATAAACAAGTGGGTTTAGCACAATTAGGTCAAGTCACAAACCCTAAACGCCTTTACAACTTAAACGAGCAAGAACAAGACACTTTGACTCGACATTTTTAGAAATGGAAGAAGGTTCATATAAAACGAGTGTTACTATAAGAAACTAGACTCTCTTACGATTCTAACGATAGGTCATATGACTCGATTGGACTTACGGATCAAAAGTTATTGACGTTTAAAATCGACGCGCAAGATTCACAGTGACTAACCACTGCGCCGCAGTGGGAAAGAACCATGCCCACTGCGCCGCAGTGGGAAAGACATGCCCACTGCGCCGCAGTGGCTAAACTGGACCAGGACCAGGAGTAATGCACTGCGCCGCAGTGGGAAAGAATCATGCCCACTGCGCCGCAGTGGCTAAACTGGCCCAGAACCAGTACAAAGGCACTGCGCCGCAGTGGAAAGAATGATGCCCACTGCGCCGCAGTGGCTAAACTGGACCAGGACCAGAAATAATGCACTGCGCCGCAATGGGAAAGAATCATGCCCACTGCGCCGCAGTGGGAAAGAATCATGCCCACTGCGCCGCAGTGGGAAAGAATCATGCCCACTGCGCCGCAGTGGGAAAGAATCATGCCCACTGCGCCGCAGTGGGAAAGAATCATGCCCACTGCGCCGCAGTGGGAAAGAATCATGCCCACTGCGCCGCAGTGGGAAAGAATCATGCCCACTGCGCCGCAGTGGGAAAGAATCATGCCCACTGCGCCGCAGTGGGAAAGAATCATGCCCACTGCGCCGCAGTGGGAAAGAATCATGCCCACTGCGCCGCAGTGGGAAAGAATCATGCCCACTGCGCCGCAGTGGGAAAGAATCATGCACTGCGCCGCAGTGGGAAAGAATCATGCCCACTGCGCCGCAGTGGCTAAACTGGACCAGGACCAGAAACAATGCACTGCGCCGCAGTGGGAAAGAATCATGCCCACTGCGCCGCAGTGGCTAAACTGGAAAGAATCATGCCCACTGCGCCGCAGTGGGAAAGAATCATGCCCACTGCGCCGCAGTGGCTAAACTGGAAAGAATCATGCCCACTGCGCCGCAGTGGGAAAGAATCATGCCCACTGCGCCGCAGTGGCTAAACTGGAAAGAATCATGCCCACTGCGCCGCAGTGGGAAAGAATCATGCCCACTGCGCCGCAGTGGCTAAACTGGAAAGAATCATGCCCACTGCGCCGCAGTGGGAAAGAATCATGCCCACTGCGCCGCAGTGGGAAAGAATCATGCCCACTGCGCCGCAGTGGGAAAGAATCATGCCCACTGCGCCGCAGTGGGAAAGAATCATGCCCACTGCGCCGCAGTGGGAAAGAATCATGCCCACTGCGCCGCAGTGGGAAAGAATCATGCCCACTGCGCCGCAGTGGGAAAGAATCATGCCCACTGCGCCGCAGTGGGAAAGAATCATGCCCACTGCGCCGCAGTGGGAAAGAATCATGCCCACTGCGCCGCAGTGGGAAAGAATCATGCCCACTGCGCCGCAGTGGGAAAGAATCATGCCCACTGCGCCGCAGTGGGAAAGAATCATGCCCACTGCGCCGCAGTGGGAAAGAATCATGCCCACTGCGCCGCAGTGGGAAAGAATCATGCCCACTGCGCCGCAGTGGGAAAGAATCATGCCCACTGCGCCGCAGTGGGAAAGAATCATGCCCACTGCGCCGCAGTGGGAAAGAATCATGCCCACTGCGCCGCAGTGGGAAAGAATCATGCCCACTGCGCCGCAGTGGGAAAGAATCATGCCCACTGCGCCGCAGTGGGAAAGAATCATGCCCACTGCGCCGCAGTGGGAAAGAATCATGCCCACTGCGCCGCAGTGGGAAAGAATCATGCCCACTGCGCCGCAGTGGGAAAGAATCATGCCCACTGCGCCGCAGTGGGAAAGAATCATGCCCACTGCGCCGCAGTGGGAAAGAATCATGCCCACTGCGCCGCAGTGGGAAAGAATCATGCCCACTGCGCCGCAGTGGGAAAGAATCATGCCCACTGCGCCGCAGTGGGAAAGAATCATGCCCACTGCGCCGCAGTGGGAAAGAATCATGCCCACTGCGCCGCAGTGGGAAAGAATCATGCCCACTGCGCCGCAGTGGGAAAGAATCATGCCCACTGCGCCGCAGTGGGAAAGAATCATGCCCACTGCGCCGCAGTGGGAAAGAATCATGCCCACTGCGCCGCAGTGGGAAAGAATCATGCACTGCGCCGCAGTGGGAAAGAATCATGCCCACTGCGCCGCAGTGGCTAAACTGGAAAGAATCATGCCCACTGCGCCGCAGTGGGAAAGAATCATGCCCACTGCGCCGCAGTGGCTAAACTGGAAAGAATCATGCCCACTGCGCCGCAGTGGGAAAGAATCATGCCCACTGCGCCGCAGTGGCTAAACTGGAAAGAATCATGCCCACTGCGCCGCAGTGGGAAAGAATCATGCCCACTGCGCCGCAGTGGGAAAGAATCATGCCCACTGCGCCGCAGTGGGAAAGAATCATGCCCACTGCGCCGCAGTGGCTAAACTGGAAAGAATCATGCCCACTGCGCCGCAGTGGGAAAGAATCATGCCCACTGCGCCGCAGTGGCTAAACTGGAAAGAATCATGCCCACTGCGCCGCAGTGGGAAAGAATCATGCCCACTGCGCCGCAGTGGCTAAACTGGAAAGAATCATGCCCACTGCGCCGCAGTGGGAAAGAATCATGCCCACTGCGCCGCAGTGGGAAAGAATCATGCCCACTGCGCCGCAGTGGGAAAGAATCATGCCCACTGCGCCGCAGTGGGAAAGAATCATGCCCACTGCGCCGCAGTGGGAAAGAATCATGCCCACTGCGCCGCAGTGGGAAAGAATCATGCCCACTGCGCCGCAGTGGGAAAGAATCATGCCCACTGCGCCGCAGTGGGAAAGAATCATGCCCACTGCGCCGCAGTGGGAAAGAATCATGCCCACTGCGCCGCAGTGGGACCAGGACCAGAATCATGCACTGCGCCGCAGTGGGAAAGAATCATGCCCACTGCGCCGCAGTATTCCAATATATGAGATAGAAATCTAGAGAGAGAGAGATATGTGTTTGTGTGTGTTTCTTGGAGGAGAAAAGAGAGAAAGAAAAAGATAGATAGAAAATGAGAGGGGGAGAAGGGATAAGGAGGGAGGTTGGGTCTTGGGTGGCTGGTGGGTCTTGGACTACCCACGGGCCGACCCGCTTCCCTTCACAAGTCACTACACAATAGCTACACATTTAAATACCGATCAACACATATCATCGACCCGAATATACCACATTGTCATTTAACTCACAAAACGACCCAACTATTTCATTAACTTAAATTGTTAGTCAGATTGCACGTAAAGTCAAATGGTCAAAATTCACGGATGTTACATTATCCCCCCGTTGAAAGAATTTCGTCCCGAAATTCAACAAAACCCTAATTGGCAAATAAATGCGAATACTTAGACTTCATGTAATCCTTTCGCTCCCAACTGAACTCGGCTCCACGCCCGGCGTTTCCACTTAACCCTGACAATCGTGTAGAGCTTATTCTTGAGTTTCTTGACTTGGCGGTCCAAGATCTCTACCGGTTCTTCAAAAAAAAATTCAAATTCGAACCAACCCTTTTTGAGGATCTTGAAAGGACAGTTATACCTCGGCCCGAGGTTGCCTCGCTTCGCGAATCGGATGACGCTTATCCACTGTGATACTTTCAAACGTACAAAGTCACCCACTTTCAACTCTCACGGTCTCAGCCTCACGTCGGCATACTCCTTACTTAGCATGTGAGCTAGCTGGGCTATTCTCTTAACTTGAGAAGTTATTCTTGTCATTCCTATTAGAAATCCTAACCCGCTACTTCGGCTTTCTTTGATTCTTGGTTCGTCCCAATGGGGAGTAGCATCTCTTCTACTTAGTTCTTCGGCCAGTGTCATTCGAATACTCGCGTAACAACCGTCGTCGTACGGGATTGCCGTCATGGTTATAAGTACATTATCTTTGATCAAGTCTCAAGTCGGTTTGAGTGCCCGTCGTTCATTGGATGGCTCCCTGAATTGGAGTTAAGCGACTTCCTTTATCTGGAAGGACAGAAATCGAATCTTCGTGCACCTAACCCATTTATCCTTCATACTAATGTGCCAGGTTGTCACATTTTACCGACTTCGCCGTATCGTGATCATTTCTTGTCGTCGGCAACTTCATGGCGAAGTCCATTCCAATTCGTTTTTCTTCCAATCTCTCTCCCGTCTTTCACTACATGCTTATTCACGTCTCAGAAGTCTATAAGGGCTTTGACTACGCGCGCGATGTTGGAAGTTGAGCATAAACGAAATTTAAGTTATCGAGATGGGACAAGCCCGATAAGTCACCCGGAAAAGCGTTCGGGAGACTCAAGATTAACAAGGACAACGTTAGTTTTTCACACTCTTGAGGCGGTAGCCCTAAGGACGCCTAAGTTGGAAGACTTACACGGAACCCTGAGAATCCTACCGTTAGATATTTTACACTAGTAACCCTACTACGCAACTTTAGAACTGTCTTACCCGGTGGCATTCAGATTACACTCACTTTTTCGCCAAGAATCTTTATATCATAGGCACCAAAGTAAACGAGGAGTTTTGTCGTCTTTTAGAGTCGGAATAGATACACGGGATATTTGAGCAAATTAGTTAGTGAGTCGCTAAACATTCAAAATTGCAAACATATGATTTCAAAACACACAAACGAAATGTAACTCAAAGGAGCAACGTTAGAGTAAACGAGATTCATAGTCGGTTTCGATATCGAATAGTGTAGTAACATAACAACCATTAGGAGGAATGTACCTTAACCAATGTTAGGATCACTTTGGTCTCCTTTGCCCTTCTCTGCAAAAGCTCGGCTACGAAGTTGAACTTGATGGTCTAGTTGGCCACGGCTTTGGTTATAAACGACTATTTGTAGTTGATCGGGAGGAACCGCCACTTGGGCTTGTGGTTCAGTCCATCTAGGACAAGCATCTCTGTAGTGGTCGGGGCTACCACACACAAAACAAACACCTTGATGGCTCCGAGGGTGGTCAGCTTGGGGATAGATGGTTTGAAGAGGCGTTACATTCAATGGTGTCGCTTTCGGTGCTCTACAAATCCCAGCTATGTGCCCGCGCCGATTACAATTAAAGCAAGTCCCACATTGGATAGTGGGAGAGTGATGGCGATTACACCTTCCACACAAGGGGTGAGATCCTAAGTAAGTTTTCCTTACCGGCTCTGCTACTTCAGTTTGTTGTCCAATCCATTTTGGACAATCTTTCACGTAGTGTGCACGACTACCACATCCGAAACACTCGCCTTTCTGTTGATTACCTTGGGGAGGGACGACATGAATAGGAGCCACGTTCGTTGGGCCCGTTCTCGGGGCTCTACAATTCTTGGACATGTGGCCAACTTGGTTGCAATTAAAACATGCCCTGCATTGAACGTCGGTGGTGTGGTGATTGTTGCATCTTTCACATAACGGATGAGGTCCAACATAAGCTTTCCTCACCGGGCCCATCGCCGCCCTGAATCTACCCTTATTATGACCATTGGGGTCACACCTGCCCGCTTTCCTTGCCTCACTAGGTTCTCCGATTTCTTTCCTTTTTGAGGAGGCCCTACCCGACACCTTCTCGTCACCCAAATTCATTCTAGTTCCACGCGTCTCATTGTTTCCTTGGAGGCTTGCCGTGACTTGGGCTACGATAGTAGGTATGGCGTTTACCACGGCTTGGGCAATCACGGTTGCTAAATCCGGCTCATCGCTATGGCTAGTCGTATTCCTTCTTGATCTCACCATTTTCTACAAGGTAAGTAACGCGTTGACCCGAAAGTTAGCCTCACAATACTCACATATTAGTCACACAAGTAATTAATGCTCTCATACCATATAGCATACTCATTTCGTCTCATTAAACTAAGGTAAGAGTGTTAAAATCCTATGAAATTTGTTACTTATTATTTTATCATGTCAAGTTCATTACCATTGGTTATCTTTAATTCATGTAAGCGTGTCAATACACCCTACAAAATAAACTAACTTGTTAACTTCATTTATACCATCGTCCATTTACTAATACATCTTACACGTGTATTACCAATTATCCCATAACCCGCATGCAATCAAGTTTAACTATGCCTCATACGTTTTTAAGTTTACATACCATTAAGCAACATATCCCTATTGTTCACCGATTACGATTAACATTATTAGTGTTGGAAAATCATTCGTTTATAATACATATGAGTTAGGATGTTTACAACCTCGATACTCTCTTAGGGTGCATATCAACATATCTATCACGTCGTATCCTAACCGTTTATCAACACGTTTAAGTCAAATTACAACAAAAGCATTTACGATTTCAACTTGACCACTACGGGCCATACATACATACATACATACACATCACACATGCATAACATATATGTTACTAAATCATACTAGTCAACATGTCATTCCACCCCTAAATCCAATAATAGTAGTAGTTCTAGAGTTTATGACCCGGGGTTAGCTTCACAGTTTTTTTTTTTTTTTTTCATGTTAACCGCCTTATTAGTTAGTGTTTTAACGCCGACACACTACACATGTTCTATGTTTCTTACTAAGGCCAACACATAATTATTCTCAATTAACTGTCATATATCATGTTATCATACCACATACCCTACGTGTTTCACATTACTACACTAAGGACAGTATATCAAAGTTCTCAATTAATCGTTATCTATCATTTTCTCGTGCTAAGTTCACAACAATTTACCATCGTCAAAACCAATTACTCGAATTAAACACATCTCATTACAAGCAACTAAAACAAGTCACTAACACGAGTGGTTTAAAGTATAATCCGAATTCGATATGCTCTCTAGTTATTGACCAGGTATGTATACAGGGTATACCAACGGCTAACCCTCCACCTAATCAACTCCCATTAAGCATATCGGTTCCTTATTATACTCTAAGCCATGCATGCGCAATCCATGATGTTATTAACCTGTTATAATATTGGGTGACCATAAAAGAGTTGATCGGGTTCTTTTAGGGTTGCCACAATATTATACTAAGTTAATAACATAACTTCATTTTGCTCTAAATCATCAAACTAGCACCAATCAATAACAACAATCCATATTAATGACAATCAAATTCAATCAAAGCATACCTTAACCACATTGTATCCATTCCACATTCATCACGTTGAATTCAAGCCATCACATAAGTGGTCTTAACTACGAACTCACAAGGGGATTCACATATTTCACATTGCACACGAATTTCCTAACCATGCATGCTATATGAAGAGTTTTAACTTAAGCCGTAGTCTAGGTCAAACCGCCTAATTCTCTACGACCTGCATGGGCCACCATTCTGTAACACCCCAAGCCGAGGCTCGGAATATCACGGAAATCATACAGCACCAGGTGGAATTACAATAGAACAACTAAATGCAATAAGAGGATTCAGTGAATCCATACAAACGATAAACAAGTAACGAAATACAACAGGAGCAAGTAAACATCAAGATTACAAACGACAACAAAAGACGGCTATCAATCCTAAATACAATGCAACATAAGGCAAATGGATCCTTGACCCATATCAGTCCAGTCCGGGTTCAACAGTAAGCAAACAATCAACTCCACATCCTGAATAACCTGGTTACCTGAAAAGTGTACTAAGCATAGTCAACACAAGGTTGGTGAGTTCGTAGTAATGGTCCGTAAAGAACCAACATCAATAATCACAATATAAGAATAGAGGCTAGACATGACTTACAGTGAGCCTCTACATAACACAACATCGTCCAACAACAAGATTACACAAGACAAGTAAATGTGTAATGAGGAATGCATAAATGATATGAGTATCAATGCAATGCCGGAATGCATGAATAAGCCAATATGCCTATCCTGAGCGTGACCTTCAGTCACCTATGCAACGATACCCTTCTGCCATCGCTATGGACAAGGCTGTATCTCAAAAACATCGAGATATATATGTCTATATACTCGGGGTCAGGTCTACATCCAAATGGGTGCATACATCTATGCACCAGGATGCCGGCAAATCCCCTGCCGAGGGTCCAACAATAATGTATGCAATGCTTACAAACAAATGTAAATGCATAAATCGTAAACCAACGATCGATATACGATGAATATGAATCAATAATCAATATTCGCCAACCTGAGTCATCAATCAATAAACGTCAATCATAAACCAATAATCACCATTCATCAACATCGGCCATTAATACTTAACCAAAACATTAACCAAGTCAATCAACCTATGATGAACCATAAACTAATAATCAATAATCGTCAATCTTAACCCACTAATCAACATTCGACAACCATAAGCCACCAATCACAATTTAAACCAACTATACGTACATATACTTCAGAGGATTCTACTTCCTTCGAGTCTCAGATGCTTATATATAGGGTCACCCGCAGCCTTCCCACCACATCTAAAACCCGACGAAGGCATAACCGACTTTCATGTATGTACATCTATCCTAATAATACTAGATACTTAACGAATATAAACTAAGTCATTCAAATGTGATAATCATCTCAACAATTCAATACTCAAACCAATTTAACCAATCAACGAAAAGAAACGTCACATCAATCCAACAACCAAAACAATCAATCAATCAATCAATAAATGCAAGTAAACACGCCAGGTTTACACTTTTCAGCCCGAATCTCAAGCGAGTAGGGAGATACGAAACTCACCTTGATCGGCAAAGCAGCTTAAGTCGAGTTAATAAAAGATTAATAGCGAGTATTAGGATCCACACGGCCACAACCTATAAATATACATCATAATACCGTAATGTCAACTATACACTCATAAACAAGTGGGTTTAGCACAATTAGGTCAAGTCACAAACCCTAAACGCCTTTACAACTTAAACGAGCAAGAACAAGACACTTTGACTCGACATTTTTAGAAATGGAAGAAGGTTCATATAAAACGAGTGTTACTATAAGAAACTAGACTCTCTTACGATTCCAACGATAGGTCATATGACTCGATTGGACTTACGGATCAAAAGTTATTGACGTTTAAAATCGACGCGCAAGATTCACAGTGACTAACCACTGCGCCGCAGTGGGAAAGAACCATGCCCACTGCGCCGCAGTGGCAAGAACCATGCCCACTGCGCCGCAGTGGCTAAAGGTAACCACTGCGCCGCAGTGGGAAAGAACCATGCCACTGCGCCGCAGTGGGAAAGAACCATGCCCACTGCGCCGCAGTGGCTAAAGAACAATGCACTGCGCCGCAGTGGGAAAGAACCATGCCCACTGCGCCGCAGTGGCTAAACTGGCCCAGAACCAGTACAAAGGCACTGCGCCGCAGTGAGCAAAGGTGAAGCTCACTGCGCCGCAGTGACCACCACTGCGCCGCAGTGGAAAGAACCATGCCACTGCGCCGCAGTGGGAAAGAACCATGCCACTGCGCCGCAGTGGGAAAGAACCATGCCCACTGCGCCGCAGTGGGAAAGAACCATGCCACTGCGCCGCAGTGGGAAAGAACCATGCCCACTGCGCCGCAGTGGGAAAGAACCATGCCACTGCGCCGCAGTGGGAAAGAACCATGCCCACTGCGCCGCAGTGGGAAAGAACCATGCCACTGCGCCGCAGTGGGAAAGAACCATGCCCACTGCGCCGCAGTGGGAAAGAACCATGCCACTGCGCCGCAGTGGGAAAGAACCATGCCCACTGCGCCGCAGTGGGAAAGAACCATGCCACTGCGCCGCAGTGGGAAAGAACCATGCCCACTGCGCCGCAGTGGGAAAGAACCATGCCACTGCGCCGCAGTGGGAAAGAACCATGCCCACTGCGCCGCAGTGGGAAAGAACCATGCCACTGCGCCGCAGTGGGAAAGAACCATGCCCACTGCGCCGCAGTGGGAAAGAACCATGCCACTGCGCCGCAGTGGGAAAGAACCATGCCCACTGCGCCGCAGTGGGAAAGAACCATGCCACTGCGCCGCAGTGGGAAAGAACCATGCCCACTGCGCCGCAGTGGGAAAGAACCATGCCACTGCGCCGCAGTGGGAAAGAACCATGCCCACTGCGCCGCAGTGGGAAAGAACCATGCCACTGCGCCGCAGTGGGAAAGAACCATGCCCACTGCGCCGCAGTGGGAAAGAACCATGCCACTGCGCCGCAGTGGGAAAGAACCATGCCCACTGCGCCGCAGTGGGAAAGAACCATGCCACTGCGCCGCAGTGGGAAAGAACCATGCCCACTGCGCCGCAGTGGGAAAGAACCATGCCACTGCGCCGCAGTGGGAAAGAACCATGCCCACTGCGCCGCAGTGGGAAAGAACCATGCCACTGCGCCGCAGTGGGAAAGAACCATGCCCACTGCGCCGCAGTGGGAAAGAACCATGCCACTGCGCCGCAGTGGGAAAGAACCATGCCCACTGCGCCGCAGTGGGAAAGAACCATGCCACTGCGCCGCAGTGGGAAAGAACCATGCCCACTGCGCCGCAGTGGGAAAGAACCATGCCACTGCGCCGCAGTGGGAAAGAACCATGCCCACTGCGCCGCAGTGGGAAAGAACCATGCCACTGCGCCGCAGTGGGAAAGAACCATGCCCACTGCGCCGCAGTGGGAAAGAACCATGCCACTGCGCCGCAGTGGGAAAGAACCATGCCCACTGCGCCGCAGTGGGAAAGAACCATGCCACTGCGCCGCAGTGGGAAAGAACCATGCCCACTGCGCCGCAGTGGGAAAGAACCATGCCACTGCGCCGCAGTGGGAAAGAACCATGCCCACTGCGCCGCAGTGGGAAAGAACCATGCCACTGCGCCGCAGTGGGAAAGAACCATGCCCACTGCGCCGCAGTGGGAAAGAACCATGCCACTGCGCCGCAGTGGGAAAGAACCATGCCCACTGCGCCGCAGTGGGAAAGAACCATGCCACTGCGCCGCAGTGGGAAAGAACCATGCCCACTGCGCCGCAGTGGGAAAGAACCATGCCACTGCGCCGCAGTGGGAAAGAACCATGCCCACTGCGCCGCAGTGGGAAAGAACCATGCCACTGCGCCGCAGTGGGAAAGAACCATGCCCACTGCGCCGCAGTGGGAAAGAACCATGCCACTGCGCCGCAGTGGGAAAGAACCATGCCCACTGCGCCGCAGTGGGAAAGAACCATGCCACTGCGCCGCAGTGGGAAAGAACCATGCCCACTGCGCCGCAGTGGGAAAGAACCATGCCACTGCGCCGCAGTGGGAAAGAACCATGCCCACTGCGCCGCAGTGGGAAAGAACCATGCCACTGCGCCGCAGTGGGAAAGAACCATGCCCACTGCGCCGCAGTGGGAAAGAACCATGCCACTGCGCCGCAGTGGGAAAGAACCATGCCCACTGCGCCGCAGTGGGAAAGAACCATGCCACTGCGCCGCAGTGGGAAAGAACCATGCCCACTGCGCCGCAGTGGGAAAGAACCATGCCACTGCGCCGCAGTGGGAAAGAACCATGCCCACTGCGCCGCAGTGGGAAAGAACCATGCCACTGCGCCGCAGTGGGAAAGAACCATGCCCACTGCGCCGCAGTGGGAAAGAACCATGCCACTGCGCCGCAGTGGGAAAGAACCATGCCCACTGCGCCGCAGTGGGAAAGAACCATGCCACTGCGCCGCAGTGGGAAAGAACCATGCCCACTGCGCCGCAGTGGGAAAGAACCATGCCACTGCGCCGCAGTGGGAAAGAACCATGCCCACTGCGCCGCAGTGGGAAAGAACCATGCCACTGCGCCGCAGTGGGAAAGAACCATGCCCACTGCGCCGCAGTGGGAAAGAACCATGCCACTGCGCCGCAGTGGGAAAGAACCATGCCCACTGCGCCGCAGTGGGAAAGAACCATGCACTGCGCCGCAGTGTGTTTCTTGGAGGAGAAAAGAGAGAAAGAAAAAGATAGATAGAAAATGAGAGGGGGAGAAGGGATAAGGAGGGAGGTTGGGTCTTGGGTGGCTGGTGGGTCTTGGACTACCCACGGGCCGACCCGCTTCCCTTCACAAGTCACCACACAATAGCTACACATTTAAATACCGATCAACACATATCATCGACCCGAATATACCACATTGTCATTTAACTCACAAAACGACCCAACTATTTCATTAACTTAAATTGTTAGTCAGATTGCACGTAAAGTCAAATGGTCAAAATTCACGGATGTTACAGATCCCGATCTGTTCGTGTTTGGGATCTGTACTTCAGTCTTGCGAGATCCTGATCTGTTCGTTGGATTCTGGATCTTGACCCGTTTTTGACCCGGTTTTTTGTTTTTCACCCGTTATATATATATATCAGTCTGTTTGTTCTTTTTTGATCTTTTTTTTTTTTTTTTTTTTTTTTTTTTTTTTTTTTTTTTTTTTTTTTTTTTTTTTTTTTTTTTTTTTTTTTTTTTTTTTTTTTTTTTTTTTTTTTTTTTTTTTTTTTTTTTTTTTTTTTTTTTTTTTTTTTTTTTTTTTTTTTTTTTTTTTTTTTTTTTTTTTTTTTTTTTTTTTTTTTTTTTTTTTTTTTTTTTTTTTTTTTTTTTTTTTTTTTTTTTTTTTTTTTTTTTTTTTTTTTTTTTTTTTTTTTTTTTTTTTTTTTTTTTTTTTTTTTTTTTTTTTTTTTTTTTTTTTTTTTTTTTTTTTTTTTTTTTTTTTTTTTTTTTTTTTTTTTTTTTTTTTTTTTTTTTTTTTTTTTTTTTTTTTTTTTTTTTTTTTTTTTTTTTTTTTTTTTTTTTTTTTTTTTTTTTTTTTTTTTTTTTTTTTTTTTTTTTTTTTTTTTTTTTTTTTTTTTTTTTTTTTTTTTTTTTTTTTTTTTTTTTTTTTTTTTTTTTTTTTTTTTTTTTTTTTTTTTTTTTTTTTTTTTTTTTTTTTTTTTTTTTTTTTTTTTTTTTTTTTTTTTTTTTTTTTTTTTTTTTTTTTTTTTTTTTTTTTTTTTTTTTTTTTTTTTTTTTTTTTTTTTTTTTTTTTTTTTTTTTTTTTTTTTTTTTTTTTTTTTTTTTTTTTTTTTTTTTTTTTTTTTTTTTTTTTTTTTTTTTTTTTTTTTTTTTTTTTTTTTTTTTTTTTTTTTTTTTTTTTTTTTTTTTTTTTTTTTTTTTTTTTTTTTTTTTTTTTTTTTTTTTTTTTTTTTTTTTTTTTTTTTTTTTTTTTTTTTTTTTTTTTTTTTTTTTTTTTTTTTTTTTTTTTTTTTTTTTTTTTTTTTTTTTTTTTTTTTTTTTTTTTTTTTTTTTTTTTTTTTTTTTTTTTTTTTTTTTTTTTTTTTTTTTTTTTTTTTTTTTTTTTTTTTTCTTTTCATGTTAATAACATATCCCGCCACAGAAATCAACCCATTTACTAAACCAAGATATACATTTCACAAAAAGTTTCAAACTCTAAACTAAAACCAAAAAAACCTCACGGAATGATGAGAGATCGAAGAAGTTTTAAGAGATGATAGTTGTTGGTCAGTGTGATGACCAGACCCATAAAGAAGCTGAAACGACCATCGGGCTAATTACTCTTCTGATGTTTCTCATTTGTTTACGTCTTTCACCATACCCACCATTACCACCACTATCATTGCACGACCACAACCATGGCAGCAAAAAAATACAATTGGATGGATTGGGTTTTCTTTTTTGATGCAGATCGAAAAAGGAGAGTATTTGGTGCAGGATAGCTTTTAGTTTCAAGGAGTTTAATGGTGAATATGATATAGATACGAGGAGAAATAGATTTGATGGAGGTAAAAGCTTATTTAGATTGGTTGTATAAATCCTAGATACATACATACTTGTTATTATATACTTACATATAAGGATAAATTGACTTGTAATTTATTGATTTCTATGTTTGTGTTTGTATAAATTCAGATTTACAGACACAGATTTCAAAGATCTGGTTTTGGGATATACATCTAGGGAAGAAGATAGTTGGATAGGACGAAAATACCCTCATGTGCAATGCACATGAGGGACTTAATGGACACAAATAAACAAACGTTAGGGTGAGGGGTGAGTGTTGAAGCAAAGAGTCACCATAGGGTGATGTAATGATAAAAAAAAAGTACAAGGGCGAAACTTGATAATATGGCAAACCACATGGGCATGTAATGAAATTAACTCATCGTCTTTTGATTTAGGGATTTTAGGGTTTATTTGGGGTATAAAAAGGGGGAAAATTATGTGTGGAATGGTTTATTACGTTTTTGCCCATGCACGTGTCCATCACGTGCTTACTTAACATCCTCTCATAACGGATCCGTCAAAAAGGGACCAACTTTGCGAAAAATAGTCAAAATAGGGACCCCCATTGCGAAGAAAGTCGAAAAGGGACCCCCATTGCAAAAGTATACAAACCACAGGGACCAAATTTGCAATTAACTCTAAAATTAATAATGTGCCTAGTTCTCTAGGTGCACCTATGTAAACTTGCAAGGCATGTTGTGCATTTGGTAAGCCTGATAATTAAGTTAGTCAGGTCTAGGACATCTTTAATGAGTTAGTCAGGTCTAGGACATCTTTAATGAGTAGTCAGGTCTAGACATCTTTAGTCAGGATCGGAACTTATTAAGCTAAACTCATGCATTGAAAACTGGGACCACTTAATTTGTGGCATATCTTCTGAGATTCACTCAAATTTGGGTTGCAATCAATATTGCTTCACCAAGTATTTGTTGGATCGACTATTGGTGTAAATTAAATATTACATAATTGTTGTATGTAAGCTATGTGTTAATTTGTATCGCCATCTTAGTGAATATGTTTGTTAATGAAAGTTACTTTTTTATATATGAAAAAAGAACCATGTCTGGTCTATGACATCTTTAGTCAGGATCGGAACTTATTAAGCTAAACTCATGCATTCAAGGCTGGGACCACTTATTTTGTGATCTCTGCTATGAGAACCACTTAAATTTGGGTTGCAAACAATGTTGCTCCACCAACATTGAAGTATTAGTTGGATCGATTGGTGTTGATTAAATATTGCGTAATTGTTGTATGTAAGTTGTATGTGAATTTGAATCGTCATCTTAGTGGACACGTTTGTTAATAAAAGTTACATTTCAAAAAAAAAAATCAAAAAGGTTGGGATCACTTAATTTGTGACGTGTCCTATGAGATTCGTATCATCATCTTATGACATCTTTAGTCACGAATCAGTTGCAGGACCAATTAAGCTAAACTCATGCATTGAAAACTGGGACCACTTAATTTGTGGCATATCTTCTGAGATTCACTCAAATTTGGGTTGCAATCAATATTACGCCACCAACCCTATTGCCAACTTAATTGTGTTAGTTTTTTTTTTTTGGTTTTTTTATTACTATAACTTTTATATTTTATTGGTGACTCTAGATTTACAAATGAGAGTTGTACTACATTTTGCTTTTGCACTAAATAAAGGGGGCTGCTCCCGAAGAACTTCATCGTTTGATCTTGCATCATCAACTACAACAACAAAATGTATTTGATCTCACCGTTACCAAACATCCTCCTACTAGATCATTCTATATTATACAATCACAAGTCAGGTTTAACACTGGTACCAATCTCTATTTTTCTTTATTATATTATCTGTCAGATGAAAAGATTTTTGTTATGTAATTAGAAACATATGTTTTCAACTCCTAAAAAATAAGGCATTTTTTCAAAGTGTGTTGTAAGATAACATTAGTAAATCATTACAAATAAGAGCATTTGTGATATATTATAAATCAAATCTTTTTGTTGGATTGACGCTTTATTTGATCAATCGCGTAAAATGTCAATATGAATAATAGCCCTACTTATGACGTGCATGTTGAATTGGCACTATGAAGGTTTCTTCACTGAAGTTCAGTGGTAATCTTCATTATGTAGATTTCTTCACTAATTAAGTTTAGTGTTATCTTCATAGTAAAGATTTCTTCTATATATAATTCAGTGGTGAATCTTCATGCTGAAGATTAAACGTGTGTCGTTAAACTTCGACTTATTTACAGAATTGCCATTTCATGGTTGAAACGCATTGATTATATCTTGTGATGATCCGACAATTGTGATTTGTATTCTGATTTTTCTTTTAACTAGATTATGTTTATAAGTTTGTTTAAGTTAGTGGGTTTATTTACAATTTGAAATAAATTTATGACTACATTGTGTTACGAAATTTTTTAAAAATATATAAGATGTACTTGCAGAAATTTCAATTGTAAATTTGATTATGATATTTGTTGAAAGAAAAGGAATTACAAGTATTAATATTAGTTAGGAAATTTATTTTACTATATTTGAATCATCATGTAGTTCGGGACTTTTTTTTCCACCTCAAATTAGTTATTTTTTTTGATTTATTAATATAACATATATATACATGTTATATTAACTAGAAGGATCCAAACAACACGACGGGGGTGGAGGAGGCGACGGTGGTGGTATCAAGTGGTGTAGGTAATTGATGTAAAGATAATTGATGTAAAAGATTAATGGGGATATTTTGAATAAATGATATATATATATATATATTGTGTAAATAGGTAAGTGGGAGTATATGGGTATTTCCCATCCTAATTTTATAATTTTTCAAAAGAAAATATGAAATTATTATATAGTATTGTAGATAAACTAACTATTCTCAATTTTGTTTTTGTATGAGCAATAATAGAAAACATTATTGTTAAAAATACACGGTATCATTCTTGCTCCTATTTAGGTTATTCTTTGATCCATAAAAATGGAGAAACCTACTTATTTTTACATGTGATTTCAGCACCGACTTCCGAATCCTGTCATTCATTGGAGCTCTATCATAAACACTTTAGTGTGACATCGGATACATGTATGGTAACCGTCTAAACCAAAGTGGAAGCTTTTTTAGAGTCGTATAATACTGATCTAAATTCTAAATTGTTATTTAGTTTGGGTATATTGTCATCAAATTTGGAGAAAATCAAGCAAAAGTTGATTGTGTTTTCAAAGATTCACTAGGATTTTTTATGGTATCAAATAGTGACTAAGCATATTGTTACTGGACTTTTTGTCCCTCATATTTTCCCATTATTCAATGGTTATGGGAACACTTAAGGATGATTTGCAAAACAAACAGAAACAAAGAGGAGCCCTGTTGGAAAAAGAGTAAATTGGTAGTTGTTTATCTCTAAACAATCAAATAAATATCGTGCTAAAACATCCATACGTCATGCTAAAACGTTGCAATGTAACTTTGGCAGATTTTATGCCACTCTGATGCGTCCAAGTATTCGTACTAAAGTCCAAACTCTAAAAGAAGAGTACATGCTATTTCAAGGAATTGACTAGAGTGCCCTACTGATTTACAACCTCCAGTAGAGGTGGTAAAACCACTCTTGAATAAATTATTATCTGAAGCAATCATCATTATTGAATCAAATGTTACCGATGTATTTTAGTTCATTTTATAATGTTGTTATAACGGTAATTCTAAACCATGTTAAGGACTACCCAAAGTTGCATGCAACAGATGGCAACTAAAAGAGTCATTTCTGAAATGGAAGACGATTTCAGAAAAAGAGTGAAAGATTTGTTCGAAAATGAAGAAACGTTTTCCTTACATGTCAACAGGTTTCAAAGATATGTGGAAGACTTTAAATTTTATGGAGTTCAAAGTTTGTGATGTTGTGAATCGAGTTATAGACATTAAAGGACTTAGAGAGTGGAAGTGGACGACGACTTTAGTCAATATGATGCGTATTCAACTTCATCTCATCATATTGTCCAAAGTCGTCGTCCACTTCCCAAGTCCTTGAATGTATATAACTCGATTCACAACATCACTAACTTTGAACTACACAAATCTTATATACATTCGAGAACTTGGGAAGTGAACGACGACTTTTAACAATATGATGAGATGAAGTCGAAGATGCATCATATTTACTAAAGTCGTCGTCCACTTCCACTCTCCAAGTCCTTTAATGTCTATAACTCGATTCACAACATCACAAACTTTGAACTCCATAAAATTTAAAGTCTACTACATATCTTTGAAACCTGATTGACATGTAAGGAGGACCGTCCTTCATTTTAGAACAAATATTTCACTTTTTCACTGAAATTATCTTTCATTTTATAAATGACTCTTTTATCTGCCATTTGTTGCATGAAACTTTGGGTACTCCCTCGCATGGTTTAAAATTACCTTCAAAACAACATCATCAATGAACCGAAAGACACCAGTAACAAATGATTCAGTAATGACGGTCGCTTTTGATAACAATTTTTTCAATTGGTTCTACCACCTCCGCCGGAGGCCGTAAATCATCACGACACAGTCAAGTATTTGCAGTAACATGTACTCTTCTTTCCGAAACAAGCCTTTTGATGAATACTTAATTGGATGCACTGGCATAGGCAGAGAATGTTGTAAAGTTACCTTGCAACGTGTGAGCAGAACGTATGGATATTTTATGATTACATTCTTTAGTAAACAAACAGCTTTCTCGAGAAGCTGTCGGCCAGAGATACCATAGTCGGTAAAATATCCTATAACCATTTAAACTTTAAGTGTTCCGGTAACCATAGAATATGGGAAATAAGAGGGACATAATCCCAATAACAACATGCTTCGCCGCTATTTGGCACCCTAAAAATTTTTGGTCAATCTTTGAAACACACAACTGGCTCCTTTGATTTTGACTCTTCTAGTTTTGACCAAATTTGATGAAAACGTACCAAAATGGTATATCAACAATTTTAGAAGTCTAATCGGTAATTCCGACTTTCACTCTGAACAAGATTCCACATTGGTTAAGACATTTACTAAACGTGTATCTAGTGACAAACAGGAGATTTTATGATAAGGCTTCATTGATCGACATGATTCTCAAGTAGGTGCTGAAAAGCACATGTAAAAGTAAAACATAACTTATATGGTGAGGTGTTCTCTGTGTTAACTAGTAGAGAACTGAATAATTGTTCTTATTGAAGGGGGAGGGAGGGGGGGGGGGGGGTTAGAGATAAAGGGATTGTTTTCGTTGACCTAAGTGGGCCATCTTCTTTTTCAAGGTTATCATTTTATACAGGGTTTATTTTCAGCCAATAGGTGTTTTGAAATTTGAGATGAATGTGAATAGTCTAATTGTTTATGTGCTCCATATAGATTTAGTAATGGTTTTGAAAAGTTTTATCATTCACTACATAAAGATGTCATTCTCAGAATTGTTTTATTAAATTGATTTTCGTAAATTATGAACTTGTAGTCACTGATATATTGACTCCTTTTCACCTTATATGATAATAATATAGGTGGTGATACAATGACTGATACGGTATGTTTGGTAACAGGTTAAATCGGGTATGGGTCGAAGGTAACCTATTTTGATCACGTAGAAAAGTCGTTATCTCATTAGAATGTTGAGAGACATACCAATAAGAATTTAACACCAAAAATATATACATAATAATGCGTAAAATTTAGGGGGTGCCTGGTTGGGGGGTTTTGGGGGTAGGGAATGGAAAAGGCAATGAATAAACATGCCTGGTGATAGTAAGTAAAGGTATTCATTGTTTAGTAATGGGTAATAGAGCATTACCTAATAAATTGAGGGGTAAGGTAATCATTACTCATAAATCTTTTCTTCTCCCTTCCTTCCTCCTTTCTTTGTCAGATCTTGTTGGAATCCACCACCGGCCACTGTCACCCGATTTGACCTCCAACCACCGTCATCGGACATCACTCCGGCAGCCACCCATCCGGTATCACCTCCGACAGTCTCTGTCACCTCCAGCAGCCGACACCACTCCTCCTTAACACCCCACCACCCATCCTCCTTCGAAAAGCAAGTACCACCACCGATTCACCACCAACAATCAACCACCACATTACAAATGGTCATGATTTCAGTAAATATGGGTGTGTTCCTGATTTGTATATCTATGTATATGCAGTCTGTCACGTACGTATTTATGTGTGTGTGTATGGTGGCCGGAGATATCACCTGATGGTGGCCGGAGATATCACCAACAATCAACCACCACGTAACAAATAGATGATATGTAGCTTCCCTTCCAGCTCTCACTTGAGCCAACTCCTCTTCATTCCTTCTCAAAAGAGCTCGAATAGCCCTCAACTCTTCAAACATTTCAGCTTGATTAGGAATCTGCTCAATCACTGGGTTACCCCTTCAATTTCAGATCTAGCGGGCAATTCACCCGGTAATGGCCTTCGAGGAGGCCTTTGATTAACACCATTTCCAGCCCCATTCTGATCAGCTGGAGCATTACTTGGAATAGCTCTATCACAATGACTATTAGTACGAGTGTTAACCATGTTGTCTACAATGTAATGACGACGGTTAGCAAAGGTTAAAGTGAGAACAAAGAGATTAAGACTACATATCATCTATTTCAGCAACATATAAACACATTCAAGCCTCAACCTACACTCTCACTCAATCCCAAACCCGTCCTAAAGCATTTCATCTCAACGGCTAAGCATTCATACTTATGCCTAACTTATCCTCTATCGGTTTAAGTCCAATTCCTATGGTAAACCTATAGTCCTTGGTTCACTTAAACCATTTCTCTGATACCACTTGTAACACCTGTCATTTAAAAATATGGATTTTCAAAAAATTTCGCCTAACGGCGTCAAAAGAAAGCGGAAGTAACCTTTTAAAAGTCCAAACTACAAAATATGTTTGGTTCCTTTGTTACTTGGTGTTACTAGCCATATCATCAAAACAAGTTTAAATGGAAACCCATCGGTTTCCCAACATGAAACAACCGACCACAATACGAATACAAGTCATAAATGTCATAACATAATGCAAAAGTCTAAAGTGAGCAGCCACTATAGGTAAACTATAGCCATCTTCAATGCAATCTACCCATGCCTCGCTCTTATTCATCAACAATCATAAGCTTGCTAAACCTGAGGGAGCAACACATTTCAAGAAACAAGTGTTAGCTAACGAATTAGCTAAGTAAGAATACACATGGTTTATAAAGCATTTGTCCATTTAAAACATTATAGAAAAGTCATTAAGGTCATTAAGGCACATATCACATCATTTACATCATCACACATACATATCATTGCTTCATCATTTTCATATTAGGATGAACCACCCTAAATGTGCCTAATCATCTTTCATATCTTTTCGCATATCATCTTTGCAAGTGTGACATAAGTCACGCATATCATATAAGGTGTAAGTTTGTGTGTAGGCGGTCATAAGACCTAACAGGGAACCTCACACCCGACTGGATGGATAAGCCATATGGCGGTCCATCAGTGTCGTTAACGAATGGCAAGCCAATTCTAGGAGTAGTCCGTATGTTCAAAGACATTGGTGGGTAATCAGACCACCCGGAGATACTCTACCACTTAATTATGTTGCAAGGAGCCACCCAAGCAACCACATATACGCACCCACCGGGCAAGGGTAAGTACGGGTTAAGCTTAACACTTTCACATCATTTACACATATAGTTTAGGTGTCCACATTACCTAAACATTATCACATATCATATTAACGTTTGGGCCCTTAAACGTGCACGTGTCATGGCAACCTATTATGTGTAGTGAACTAGATGAACAAGCCATACAAACATGCACATTTCAATACATCTCATAGCATTACATATCATCACATATCATATCATTTCATTTCATATCATAGGGACTGCATATCAGGCCTCATTGGTCATTTTCATAGCCCATATCACCTCCCGTGTAACCCCGAATACCCATAAGCAAACAAGATAACATTTGGGAAGTTATTATATGAAAACCATGTTTTTGTTGAACCCTCAGTGTGTCAAAGTAGTGTATCTTACCTCAATGGAGTGAACAACAATCACAGATAGGGTTACCGTGCTTGACAAGTGTTCCTGACAACCTAAGGTACAAGAACGATTGAAGTATAAGTAAACTAGACACTTAAAAGTACCCTAAACCTTTCTGATGTTTGATCTCGTCGAGGGGAATAGTGACCTCGTCGAGATTGAACTCCAGACCCTTAAAATCGTATTAAGCTATACAGTGATCTCGCCGAGGGGGAAAAGTGACCTCGTCGAGATCAAATTCCAGACTCACACTAGCCATACTGATCTCGCCGAGGGGAAAAGTGCCCTCGTCGAGACTGATGACCAGATCAGCAATTTTCATCTTTAACCTAATTCGACTCCCATTCGATTTTAACACATCTCCAGGTCTTATGAACATAAAATACACTTAGAATAAGACCAAAAATCACTCATTGAAAACACCAATTGATCCTTGAATCATTTACCATCATTATACAATCGATTAATCACGCGAATGACTCGAAATCGATTAACGGATTGCAATTAAACCAACCCAAACCCTAAGACCAGATTTGAATCTAATTAATTGACTCATATCATCAAAAATCAAAGGGAAATCATCTATATTACCTGTAAGTGATCAAGAGGATGAGAATTTTTAACAATACTTGCCCGAAACACCAATGAACGAAGAGATTTGATGAAGAATTGCTATGGAAGAGGGAAGGGGGCGGCTTGGGGTTTCTCACACACGTAACTTGCAGATTTTTGACAATTAGGGATGCCTAATTGCTCCTTAACCCCTGGCCATCCTCTCCTAAAATTCCATTTTAGGTCCCTTAACTTCTAAACGTTACTTTCTTAGCTTAACTTTCCTACCCGGAGTCTTAACGATCTAACAAGCACTTAACCTTCTTACTTTACTTTAAGTTAAGTTCATTTAACATATCTTTATCATTTCATAATAGACACATAAGCATTTAATCACATAATCCCATATAGGGCACATAAACTTAACGAACCTAACGTTAACTTAACGGGAAAGTCAAATAGTCAAACACGAAAAGTTTGGGATGTTACAGGTTCTACACCCAAGTTTGGGTGTCTAACAGGCACATACTACATTTTCTCATATATATAATATATAGGGTGGTTTTACAGTGAGAACACCCTTAAAATGAAAACACGGTGAGAACACTTAAAACATCATTTTGATGCATTAAAAGTTCATAAAATTAACATAGTGTATAACTAATTATCATTATTTAAGTTTTTAACAACACATTGATCCGTCAAAATAAAAAAATCATGTTTTTTGTTTTGTGCACCCATTTTGATGAATATGCATCCAAGATAGATGCACAAACAGTAAAGTTTTGTACATGATATATGGTACTATGGTAGGTTAAAAAATTAAAATTCAGCCACTATTATAAAAATCAAATTTACAAAGGAGGTTTTTCGTTGAAAGCTCCTTTAAAACAGAAATTTTAAGCAATTTTTCAAGGAAATCTGGTCCTTGGAAAAGCTTCCTTGCAAACAGATTTTCAAGGAATTTGCTTATTTCCAACGTATTTTCAAGGATCATTTATCAAGGAATTTCTAAAGGTCTTCACCTTGAAAAGTCATCGTTGAAACTTCCTTAGTATATATTTCCTTAGAAAATCCTCAATAAACTCATCATTTAAAATTCCTTGTAAAAAGTCCTTGCACGGTTATTTTCGTGTACGATATTTTGCTATATGTTAATCACTTTTGATATTTTGCTCCGTTCAAAAAAAAACTTTTGATGTTTTGCTTTCTCTAAAATGAACTATTAATCGGTGATAATTGCACGTATGCCTCATCAGGAAGCAGCAGCCAGCAGGGATCACCACGTCGGGCAATGATGACCCCATCAGGACAGTTTGACATGTGTTGCATGCAGCTGAAGAACATGGGCGAGGAATGAATGTGTGAGGGCATCAAGATGATGATGAATCTACCAGGATGGACCGGCCAACAACAGATGAGTTATGATCAGATGATGAGCATGGCTCGCAACCTGCCTATGCAATGCGGTTTCATGAGCCAACAGTGCCAAATGCGAGCCTTCTGGTTCTAAATCGACATGGCTAGCTAGCTATCTTATAAGTCACCCACACTAGCAGACCTCGTCAATAAAACTGAGACTCGCTATAATCACACCATCGTGTGTATGTATCGATGTAATATCATCCATCGTGTGTGTCTCACTAATTAATTATTAAATAAAGTGTGGACGTACTAATCCCTTTTTAAATATGCTTGTGCTGGATATATGTTTAATTATGTAGCTAAGCTAATACGAGAATTAACTTGAATCCAACATATATATACTAGCCAAAAGCTTGGCAATGCAACTAAAAATCGGGTTCATGATCTAAAAATTGATATAAGGCTTAATTAATTGTGTGAAGGTAGTAAACTTATTGAAAGTAATGTAGTACAAAAAGTTCTCAGATGCAAAGTTAAACATTAATTACAAACGATATAATGTACAATACAGTAATATGATTACAACATAATGAAATTCAGAAACTAAGTCTAAATACAATCGAGTTTTGTTAAAAAAAACTAAAAGTCGATGACTATGGAGGTTCATCAGTTCTTGGTGCAAGCTAGGGCCTCTATATATATGCATTTTCTGTAAAAGATGGTTGATGTGCACGAGCATTTGAATCTTGGGGGTACCTCTTTAGGAATTTAAAATATCACGTAAAAATGGAGCATCAGCTATAAAAGAAAACCAAATGTGTATCATTTTGGAATAAATTTATGCCTAGTGGACACAGTCTTAAAAAAATCCCTTGCTTTAATTCTGTAATTCTATTATTTTAAAATTTGTATAGATTACATTATAACTAATGGTATCATAATGCAGGATTAGTTCCACAAATCTCATTACAGTAGTATACAACACTTACAGTAAGAAAAAGAAACCTGTTCACTTTGTATATAAAAGTCACAAGGTCAATGACCATCAATACACCACACCACATACTGGCCCAACACTCTGTTGCTTGCTTTCTAAATCCGAAAATGGTCCTCAAAACTCAAACTCACTGATCAAAATAAGCCTTGAAAGCCCGTTCATCAAATGTTATGGCTTTATTTCCTGCAAAAACCAGTAAACCATGAGTATTTATTTACTGGAAGGTATTTATTTGCTAGAAGTTTACCAGAGATATCGCAAAGAGTCCCCGAAATACCTTTTTAGATACTTCTTGTGAATCTTCATCGCCCCGATGCAAACTTTTTTTGCATCCATATGCCCAGAAATGTCGTTCAATATCTGCAAAAACAAATATGAAATAATTCAAGAAATCTGCACCATATAAAGGAATCAAAAAGTTCACTTATATTTTTCTGGTAAAGTAAAAAAACTGACCTTTACAACGTCGTCCAGCCCCCTGGCTTCTTTTAATAACTTGTCACTCCTGTCCTTGAGGACACTTGCTACAAGAAAAATAGAAAAGGGAAGTGGCGCGCCAGTTTCAGGCTTGCCTCTGGCCCGTGCCTTATTTTTTCTATTTGCTCTTTCGTACTTGCCATATTGGCGTCTGAGATTTCGTGTTACATCAGATTTCTTGTGGGTTTCACCTCCCTCATAAAATGCAAACTGCTCGGGATTATACTCCAAAGCCCACATCATCTGTTTGGTTCAAAACGCAAAATAATGTAAACATTAGTCTAAGTAACATACACCGTAATGTCGTGAAAAAACTGTGTCCATCAAATATTGGTACAGAAAAGTTCTTGATCTAAATTTGAAGTGGTATGGTTGAAGATTTAAAGTTTTGGGCTTGAAAGTTCATGTGCAGCAGGTTATATAGAGTCATTCTAAGGTAATAGGCATTCTTCGTGGGAGTCTGACAACGCACATGCAAACAGTTGATTATTCACAGAACTTTGCCAGAGGCACTACAAAAAAAAAGTGCATATCTTTAAGCATTAAAAAATGAAAAACCATTCTATGTGTATGTTTTTATGGGACATTTGGGATAAATGTCGATACTTGATAGTAGATACTTGATAGTATATCGTCTTTTTTGTGGTAATCAGGTAAAGCATAAGAGTTTGACAGAAATGGTATTACCTCCCACAAGTACAATGCATCTCCAAAAGCTAATTCTCGCCTGAACAATACCATAAGCATCCGGAATGCAAATAGATAACCGCCTCCACCAAGGTGCTCTGCATTCGTACATGCAAACTAGAGTATTACAGATATTCCTTTACAAGATAAGCATATTCTTTCCAGTTACGAAATTGGCCGTTACTTATGTATAGCTCAAAGTAAAGGCAAGAAAACTAACAGATGATAGAGTGATTATACAAGTAGCGTTGCATCCAATATGTATTACACCAGTCCAAACTACTTTCTTTTCATTTTCACTTTATAGTATATCTATCCTAAGCAATAATATATGCTTATTATTCTATTCAATGTTAATATAAAGTTGCTTTAACACAATTACACTTAA
The DNA here is from genome assembly GCA_034093135.1 of Erigeron breviscapus. Taxonomy (NCBI): domain Eukaryota; kingdom Viridiplantae; phylum Streptophyta; class Magnoliopsida; order Asterales; family Asteraceae; genus Erigeron; species Erigeron breviscapus. The sequence goes on from CM067168.1 coordinate 26,841,840, forward strand.
ATTACATTAAGTGCCTCATATATATATCTAATATCTAATAAACAAGGTACCTATCTCATCTCGCATGAAGTTTAACTTAACGGCCAACATGTTACAACTACTCATAAGTGGCAATGTATAAAACTGAAGCTAGCAAAGAAGATGCAGATTAAACATATGTATCACTGTAGGAAAAAATATTTAGTAGAGCAAAAATACCTAAATGAATGTGAAGTTTAGGATTAACAGCTCGAGTGACATTAGCCAAGTTATCAAGTTGAGCCTCAACCCCCACAGAGTTGCCCGTGCACCTGAAATTACCTCGCTTCAAGGACATAATTAATTATGTCGAGCAAAACCAGTAATGCTAAAGCTACGTAGCTTAGAGATGGCTTTGACCCATTTACTTATAATTGGGTAGATTTGCATTGTCGTTTATCTCAATAGCATCAAATGGAACTAAAAAACCTAAGGCTAGGTTGAAAGGTACCTAAAGTCTACTTCTAATACATACAACCCCTAATCGTTTTATTCAAACATTTAAATGGATATAATAAGTGTTTGCGGGTCAACCTAACATGACCAGCCCTGTTTCAAGCTCAATTTATCACTCTGCCCCGTCCCCGTTTTCTAACCTATCATCCATGGTGCACTATAACTTGTTACCCAACCTGCCCAACCCATTTATCTAGCCACCTTTATACAAACTGAGTACGTGCAAACAACATACACTTACCAGTCTGCGCATTACACGTTCAAAGCACCAAAATGCATCTGCTTCATTTTCATAAAGCATAATCATCGGGGAGCAAATATCACTCATCCCTGTTTGGAGTCTATTAATTTAGAATTGAAATCTTGAGCAAAATATACTTTTTATCTATATTTATACACCCACCTTGCCCATAACCAACATCTTTATCATGCCAAGCATAGACAGCAAGAACATCCCAAAGTTTTGCCAGATTATCTTGCTTCTCATAAAACATGAGTGTCCTGTCCGTGCGAACTACATCAAGACCTGCCATGTATTTTTAATCCAAACAGAGAGTAAGTTACATAGCAGTTAAGGTAAAGGTGGCAAAATGGACGGGTCTTATTAAGCACGGGTCAGGTTCACCTGCAAAGCTTTTTTTGACTATTCTTAAAGATTTGTATATATAACGAGTGTAAAGTTATGAATGCATAAATAATATTGTTTTATTATTATTAAATTAAAACCTTAAATACAAACAGTTTAGGAGGTTGTATCCACTAAAATAGACTTTAGGAGAGGTTCACCCCTTTTAACTCGTTCCCAATTTCCCTTAAACTTTGTCAAGGAATACATTTGGCCCATTTGAGATAAAATAAAAAAAACCCAAATAGACTCATTCATAAGTAAAAGGGCCAAAATTGCCACCTTCAAAGTAAAGAATGATAGGAAAAAGGTACTACATCATTTTATGCAAATTTCAGGCTACTGGGACATTGGTTGATAAAAATTAGCAAATAAATGGGCAACCAAATAATTACATGATTCATAGAGAGCATGGGTTCATATTATATATATCGACCTATTTGATGTAGAGCAAGCTTCCATTGTATTATTTCCTTATCATGCTCCCGAGTAACCAATGCGGCTTGATTCAGACTAACTGCAAGTACACAACTCACTGCATTATTAATAAGCAATGACTATTATAATTTCTACCAGTTTGGCTCGAGAAAGATTACAATACCACTTTCTTGTGATTGTGGGGGAATATTTTCAAGATCTGTCCCTACAAGTACGATGGGATCTTGAATTGGATCACCATTTGCTGCAATAACACGAGCAGTGACGAACTTTCCGCTTCCAACAACAGGAAACATGTTACTGCATGATCTTTTCAGCTCAGCGTATTGCTCCCTGAAGACAATTGAAAACTATAAATAATTAGAAGTGGCAAGATGAACTGGTTAGGTAACTGGTCAAAGCGGACCATATTAGTAGCAATTGAAGTGCTGAACAGGTCGGCTTGGATTTGGTCAAACCACAGATACTTTGGTCCATTTAAAAAAAAGGGATAAGTACCTGCGAATGTAATGAACTATACACAAATGTTTATGTTGTGTAATGAACTACTCGAATGTTTATTGTATGCAATGAACTTTCAAATCCCGATTATTGGATGTATCTGGGTATATGTGGCAACCATATAAGCGGCCACTTGTAAGTTTTTGATTGGTCGGATACATCCAATAACCGGGATTTGAAAGTTCATTGCATACAATAAACATCCGAGTAGTTCATTACACAACATAAACATTTGTGTATAGTTCATTACATTCCCAGGTACTTATCCCTAAAAAAAATACTAGCAATTAGTGTGTTAACTGAAATTACAATAATAGTATAAATCTTGTAATCTTTGGAGGACTTACAATCTGTTCAACCCTTTCTCATTTGAGATAAACAAAACAGAAGTTAATGCATTTCTAAGTAATGGGTCGAAAATTGCCACCTATACACCAAAATGCGAGAAGATATATTACCTTCGTCTATGTCGTATTTCTTCTCGTTCATCAAATGTGCTTTTAGGATCATAACAACCTAGCAAAAACTCCCATACTTCTCCTCTAATTGATGGATGAATCCCCTATATAACATCAATGTATATGAATAAAAAAAATCAATTTACTAAGACAAAAAATATCAACAAACATAAGATATACAAAACAAAGAAAACATACAACACAGGGTGAAGGGACCCCAAAATAAACATAGATATGCTACTACTATGAATTTCCATGGTCATATTGTGCTAATAAATAAAGAACTTACTCCATGGTAGATTCGGTTAAGGCACTTGCCTATATCAAGAGAACCTCCAGTTCTGAACGCAGCACGCCACCTTTTCTCACTTAGAGTCTTCCCAGCCTAATTAGATAGAACTGAGGAACTTTAGTAACAGCTTCCAGGTTCCAGCATGCAACACTTTTTATTTTGGTTTGTCTAATACAACATTACATTTCCCTTTTATTTATATCAACACTTTGACACATATTAACCTATTGCCCATTAGAACTCATCAGCAGATGGTGACTTTGATATTGGTCCACACGTTTTCTCACTTTTGTTTTATCAAAAAGAGTATTACGTATGTGATTACACTAACATTCCTTCCGAGTTTCAGAACATGAGCAATAAAGATGAAGACCTCATATACTCTACTACATATTTAAAGTGTCACTTGAAATAAGGAACCAACTATGTTTTTCAATGTAAGACCTGCGTTGGAGCTATCAATGGGATACATGTGAGTGCATATGTTCGAGAACACAAGCAACCAAAATATTGGTAGAAAAGCATACACGACGCAAAATAATGGTGGTGTGTGATTTTAACATGTGTTTTACGTTTGGATGGGAGGGGACAAGCGGACAACACATGATACAAGAATATTCAATGAAGTATTACGTAGGCCTGAAGTTAATTTTCCATGTCCCAAAGGTGGTTAGTACCATCCCATGTTTTTTGAAACTTTATGTTTTGATTACCTATTTATATAAGTAAAAGTATTTTCTTTTAATCATCATAGATGAATATTATATCGTTGATGTTGGATATCCAAATACTAAAGGTTATCTACATATCTTGCTCCATATAAATTCGTAATCAATTTCACCTACAAGACACTGGTTGAGATCATGCTAGCATCTATGGCAATTTATAATTTATTTAAGACTGAAAGATACATGTGATGAAAGATTTAACAAGACGCAACGAGAATCTTACACTCCAAATAATGGTATTGATAGAATATAGAGCATTCATGAAATAGATGAAGACACAAGAGCACATCAATGATGATTTATATATGAGTGCGGTTAGAAATATAATTGCAAGAGATTTAATCCAATCAAGATGAATTTTTTATTGGACATTTATGTTTTCTTTCTTTCTGATTCTAGTACTTAAAAATTGGAAATTTACAAAAGTTTTAAGCCATCCTTGTGTTAACTCATTAAAACGAAGTAGATACATATAATATATACAAGTTATGTGATAATATATAAGTATATCCCTTTTGATCATTTTACCAACATAAGCTACATCAAACAAAATAAATATAGAAATAAAAAAAACCGACACAAACGCTCGAGAAGAGCTTATTAACTTAATATAAGCTAATCCAAACAATAAATTCTAACTTATAAGCTTATAAAATATGTAAGCTCAAAAAGCTGTTTTTTTATAAATAAGCATATGCCAAGAAATTAAAGCTATGCCAAAGCCAAACACCCCCTTTAGTTATAGATAGAGATAGAGAAGATATATATACCTTGATTTTAAATTTAGTATCAAAAACATCATCTGTGTTGCATCCAGCTTTAATTTCAAAAAAATGATCAGTTGATACTCCTGGGTCTTTCTTGAATATTTTCATCATTATCAACAAACAAACAAAAAACAGCTTAATTTTTTATTATTTTATATTTTTTTTAAATCCAGATCTAAAACTGTATCATGTATATGTATATATAAAATGATAATTTTTAAAGTGAAAAAGAAACACACACAATCAAATCCAACTCAAGAAAAGCAAAACCCAGATGAGATCTTAGAGAAAAGATTCAAGCTTTTGAGTTGGGTGGGTTTTTTTTTTCTTTTTGGCGGGTGGAGGTGGTCGTGGTGCCTAGTTGGTGTGGGCCCGGGTATCACTGCTTGGTTGTATGAATGTAGTATATCTGTATATGTATGTATAATTTTGTATACAAGGAAAATTTGTCTGTGGTCAACTTGTTGACCCTTACCCGTACCACCGATTGATTGTTTGTTTAAAAGTTTAAAACAGATTAGTTCTTCACCATAGAATGTAAAACCTATGCTTAAATAAAGAGTAAATTACTTTTTTCGTCCCTAAAGTTGACACGTTTTTCACTTTCAATCCCTGAAGTAAAAAAAATATCAATTTGCATCCCTAAAGTTGGCTAATTTTTTCAATTAAGGTCCCAGCGCTAACGACGTCCAAATTTTCCGTTAACTCACCTCACGTGACCAACACGTGAGGGTATAAGCGTCATTTACATCTTGACAGGGACGAAAAGTGCAAAAACGTGCCAACTTGGGGGACGAAAATTAAAATTTACTCTTTTAATGCTTTTGTAAATTAAAATATATTAAGGTGATGATGCAAAAACTGGATTTTTGTTGACTTGGGTTTGTGCGGAGTTTAATTTACGTATTTGGTACCGGTTTGGAGTTTTAATTCGAAGAAACGGACAAGAAATCGTGAACTTTTTTTCCCGCCGAGTTGTTGAGTTTTCCGGCGAAGCTTTTTGAACAAAAAAATAGGCAAGAGTTTGTGCGGAATTCGATTATGAACATTTTGGTACTGATTTCGTGTTCCGATTCGAAGCAACGAGAGAGAAATTGTGATTTTCATATTTTTGGCAACTTTTACGGCTGTCGCGAATAAGTTGTGGCACTGTTGTGCTTCAGGTGGTGCGAATACAGCTGTTGGGTGGTGGCCAGCGATGGTTGTGGCTGGAGTTAAATGAATTTTTTTTTTGAGTTACAATTTGACATTTGCTCGCTGAAAACTTTTTTTGTTGCCGGTTGTGTCAGAAATTAGCCGGAGAAGATGACCGGAATAAAAGTCGCCAGCTGGATTTAGATGAGATGAAGATGATGATAATAGATAAAGTAAATTGCAGTTTTCGTCCCTGAACATGTCGCGTTTTGCATTTTCAGTCCCTCAAGTGTAAAGGGGAAAAGACATTAATGCCCTCACGTGTTTAGCACGTGCGTACGTTAACGGCCAAAAACCAACGCCGTCTATGGGAAGGACCACGATTGCAAATTTTTGCCAACTTTAGGGATGCAAATTGATATTTTTTTACTTCAGGGATTGAAAGTGAAAAACGTGCCAACTTGAGGGACGAAAAATGTAATTTACTCTAAATTAAAATAGTCACTTGTTTAATAATAAATCAAATCAATAGTTAAAATTAAAAAATTATTTTTGAATTTTGAACTTTTATTTTAATCCAAAAGTCAAAATCTTCCACTTTATTAGTAAAGTTTCAACTTTATAAAATTTCTATCTTTTAACTCACTATTCACTCAAATCTCTCTATCATACACACATTCCCTCTAGAAACGGAATCTACAACTTTTTCTCTACAAGCTAACTATCAATCACCTTAGGCTCATGAAAACTTAATAGGTTTGCATTTTCACGGTGAGATGAAGAGATATGGTGGTTAGCATGAAGAAATATACGACTCTTTCGTATAATGTAACTTTGTATCAAGTTTCAAGACATCTCATACGTATTCTAAACTATCGGCTATACTCGAATAATTTAATATCATTTGTTGTGTTTATCGTACTTTACAATAAATACAATGTCAAACTAATTACTTCGTGTCAAGAATACTTTTTTCCCTTTAATATAGGCTTTCTTCCATTTAGATTGTGTGTGATCATACGAAAATTTGTGAACCAACCCAAATGACAAGATAGGAATAATCAAAAAATATGGTAAAGCAAAGTATAACCCTCGAAAAGCAAATGATTTAACAAATTTCCCTCATGCTAAATATGCTTTGCTCTCCAGACCAAGAAATCTCATTTCAAAGTTCAAACCAAAAAGCTCTACAAATACTCAAATCATCTCTTAGATCATTATCTTCTAACTCTTGCACGTTACAATGGCTTCAATCTACATTGTCGGGATTTTAAGTATTTTGCTGTTGATACAGAACAGTAATGCGTATGAATTCATGGTTGGCGGTTCCGGCGATTGGAGTCTTGCATCAACCTCGTATAATCAATGGGCGGAAAGAAGCCGCTTTCAAATTGGTGATACCATTTGTGAGTAGCAAAATATATACACGTCACTATGTAACTGATGATTGTTGGTTAAACCCATCTTTCTTATTTGTTTGTTTTGTAGTGTTCAAGTATCAAGCCGGGAAGGACTCGGTGGTTCAAGTAAGTAAAGACGATTACAACAACTGCAACGCAGCATCACCCATTGCAAAGTATAGTGATGGTCACTCTGTGATCAAGTTGAACCATTCCGGGCCTCATTATTTCATTAGTGGACTTGTGGAGAACTGTAAAAACAATGAAAAGATTGTGGTGGTTGTAATGGCAGATAGAAGCAACCGGGCACCAACAAGCTCACCTCCATCTCCAGCTCCATCAGGTGAAGAATCTCCATCTCCTCCACCAGAAGGAGGTGAGCTCCATCTCCTCCACCAGAAGGAGGTGAGCTTCCATCTCCTCCCCCAGCTCCATCTACAGAAGATAATAACCCGACCCCGGCCCCAAATGCTGCATCTTCGATTGTCACTAGTTTCATTTACTCTATTGTTGCTTTTGCTGGCTCGCTTCTCTTTGTACTTTGAGTTAGTGACGATTTGCATTAGAAGTATGTTATGTTTTTCTTTCTTTATTATTGTAATTTTTTATATAATACACAAATAAATTGTCAAACTGATTGTACTAAACTAACTAAAGTGTTGTGATTAAACAGTGCATGTATCTTAATTGTGTGGATACACCATCTTTTCTTCTTGTTTCCTGTCCTAAGATGAAACGATGATCAGGACATAATTTTTCTAGGGAATTTGAAGTACAATTTCTCTTTCGGTAGATGGATGTAATTCCAAAATTTTCTAACAAACAATATATATTATTCAGATTTATATAGTTAAAACCTAAAATAATCTGGGATGGGTTGATGCTAAAAATTCTTTACATCGACTAAAAGTTCTTCCCCAATTCAACTTTTTTCACCAGTTTCAACGTATTGTGTAGAATTGAATCCACTATCCCGGCAACCTAAAAAATAACCAAGGTCCATAGTTAAGCAGTAATCTAGGAATCCAATGATACACCCATTGACAAAGAAACAGGATAAAAACTAACCGTGAAAACACCACCGATAATGGCACACACGTTGGTAATGAAATGAGAAAAGGATTTGGGATTTTCTGTTATCAGGACCTGCATGTAATACATTGAAAGTATAACCAGCAACGAGTCTACAACAAATTAGGAAGAAAGCTTTATAAAATGAGTCAAAGTTTAAACCTGCATTGGTGATGGCTCATAATGGAACTTCACAACAGGGACAGAATACGCATGTATCAAGCTACTATGAGCAGTATACTCGTAGCTCTCAACTAGCTGATGAGATGACCTCATTACCTCAGTCTTCACAACTTGAAGATAATGCTCTACCTACATTTTACGTTCAAAAATGCAAAGTGTGTGTCAAGATGTAAAAGGTATCTAAAAAGTACAAGTGGCAATTTCACACCGTTTACTTATGAACCCAACCCCACCCATCTCAATCCATAGTAGACAATGACCCGTTCCATCTTGAACCTGACACATTACCCAACTTGCATGATCTACTCTACTTGCCAACTACAGTAATAGTAACATAAAAATCTGGCTAGAGCTCTTACCGTAACATTTGCATGATCTTCTGGGTTAGTAAGATATTGCTTGCCATTCAACTTATCATGGCTTGCACCAATGTAAGGTAGTATTCTCTTAATATCACTCATCACTCTTGGAGTGAGCTTCTTACCGAAAGAAAAAGCAGAAATTGCATGTGACATGTTCATCACGGAAGCATCAAAAGAGTGGGACCCTGAACGGGCTGAGATTACTAGATTACCAGGAACCTGTATGGTAAATGAGATGGTTATGCAAGACATTTGGGTTTCAATTTCAACCCAAATGAAAAGGTCAGGCATAATAATTTAACTATAGAGAATATGGTTCAAACAGGTCAAAATATCATCCGAAATGTATTCAAATGCATACAAATTATTAATATGTTTATGATCATATGCTATTGTAACCATATATATAACATTAATTATTAATTTTATTCATAATATACAAAAGAGATGGGTAACAAAAGTCGCTGTGGATCCGACTAACCCCTTTTGAGTATGTTTTGAACTGTTAACCAACCCACCCGACCTGCCGTAACCTTTAGTAAAGGTTTACCTTCTTGACTCGTACAAACCCTTCAATTCTACACCCTGCTTCACGTGGAGCAGGTCTTTTTGCATCCTCTGTAGTTGTGCCAGATTTATCCTCCAAGGACAGATTCACCGATTCCAATGCAATTGGTGCAACCAGGCTTTCCATTGTCTGTAAAAAAGGACACATTAACTAAAAGAAGGTGCATTATGAAATATGAATAGATCTTTCATGATCTAGTCATATAGTTTCTTGCATACAAAAATCTGTGAAATTTCTAAATTCTACTTGCTTACATTCACCAAGGTATCCGTGTCTCGGTCACCATAATATGATTCATGCTCGTGGTGCCCATGCTCATCCCTGAATCAGGAAAACAGCTTTAGCTGAAATTATGAGTGGCATACTTCAGATAACAATTGTGATCCATGTGGACACAGTCTTTTGCTTTGCAAGTCAATCTTTAGCAAAGTACCAACGTGAATTAACACTAGTCTTTCCAGTATGCATACATCAAATGGAAAAATTAGAGATGGCAATATAGACTCATTTTCTTATAACGAGCATGGTACCCGCGCAATGCGGCGGCGGTGGTGGGGAAGACGGTCTAGTGGTGTCGGTGATGGTACTATTGGTGGTGGTGGCGGTGTCAAGTGATATAGGTTGATGTAATTGTGATAGTGGAAATTTTTAGAAGATAAGGGCTTAAAGTGTTAATTATTAAAATAAAGGTTTAGAGTGTAAATTAATTCATTAAGGGCAAATTTGTTATTTTATAAAAATTCTTTCCATAGTGGGTGTTTATTAAGGGTAATTTAGTAATTCCGTATGTAACTATTGTGTAATTATTTCTAAAAATGGGGGGTGTGATAATTTTTATAAAGGAGTATAGATGGTCTGATTCAGGTTAAATTTTCTCTAGCAGGTCACATGGGTTGAAAGTTGCCCCAAGTGTATTTTTATTGCATAAACCTCCAAATATTTTGATCACAAAAGTAGATTAATTATGGAATTATACAGTAATTATAATCATATTGAGAAATAAACTATTTTTTGCAAAACCTCAAAATATTGGGCAAAAGGTGTTTGAGGAACACCCAACATGACCATACTATATAACCGATTTAACCTGCTCGCATTATGACCTGTTACCCAGCCGACCGACAGTCATTTTGCCACCTTTAGGGAGAATAACTCGATATAGATAAAGAAAAAAAGGTGACTTACTTGACATCACTGCCCTTACGGAATATGCGTATAGATGGATAACCTTGTATGTGGTGACTGAAATCAAGTTAAAGTGATTTATAAATATAACTGAATAAAAAATAGATTAAAGAACTGAACCATTGGTAATCCACAGAAAACCGGACATTTAAATAATTAAAGTTGGCCATAAAGATTATATGCTTCAAGACATCAACGTGTATTAACAAAGAACTGGGAAGATGTGGTTTGCACAGTAAAACTGTAGAAACTAGATTGGTAAGCGACCCGATTTAAAAAAAAAAATCAATCACATAATCTTTGAAGCAGTGTGAAGACCTGGCAGTCAACTTTGGTCAAAATGGTAAGCAATAACCGAAAATTTACCTTCTACACAGGTCAACTTCCACTGTACAGTCAACTTTCCCCATAATGATACGGCCATCAATTTCTGGATCATGCCTGGTAACATGCAAAGACGAGTCTGCAGTTAATAACCAGAAATGGCTTACCAATGACTGAATATAACTTTGTTCTCAAAAAAAAACATGAAACAATCTAGACCTTTCTCTGATAATTTTGGCTGCCTTCTCCCATGAGGGTTTCTGATACAATGGCAGGTAAAATCAGAGGCTTTAAAAAAGGATACATTAGGAATTTGAGAGTATCACAATCAAATGGGGGTGCAAAGGGTAGTTAGGTCAATTTAAGAAACGTTAGTCAGGAGGCAATGAGAATACCAGGCGATTACTCCAATAGCACCAAGGAGCATAGAAATTTACAACCAAGATTGAATGTCTGCATTTTGACCAAAATATATGTTACTAATTATTGAACAATCATTTTGAAACTTGTTAGATTTGAACTTAAATATGTAAGTAATAGAGTAATTTGTTAAGTGTAAGATTTGTTGCTTCACATACTGATGAGAAATCCTATCAAAATTGTGTGCATTTAGAGTAACAGATCCTTCGCCATATTCCTCATCAGTTTCATCGTCGTGTTTCACTATATTAGCAACTGGTCCAGAGTCAAACTCAGAGCCAGTAGTTCGTAGATGTTTATCAATTGAATATTTGCGGACTGTTTTTGTTATGTTTAGCCTGTTCTGAAAATAAGAGAAACAAAAGACATGTGAAATAGGCATATAGCGTCATAATAAAGGAGTTTTAGAAGAAGAAAAACGAAAAGGTCATTGACGCTATGAAACATGATGTAAGAAATGTTTCAAGTATATTTCAACACTTGAAGAAACATAAAACAATGATAAATCATACAATAACATGATTAAGAACAGCATAAACATATATACTGGATGAACACATTATAAATGCTTACTGATTACTGACAAAGTGTGCATGTTTCATAGCCATGTAAATTAGTGGTTTAGGTTCAATGTAACTTCTTGTGCATGAAAATCAGTCAGACACTTATGACTTATATAACATTTTTTTCTTTGACTTCCTTTTTTAGTAAGCTTTGAACAACGTTTATAACTTTCAATATTCACATTTTTCCACGCCTGATACGATTCTGAAATCAAACAAACTTCATTTGATCTTTCTCTATACCTTATTCACTTTTTTAATTTGTTTGTATTTTGTCTGCGAGGCAATTAAACATTTCACCAACAGTCAAACCTTCTACTTTTTTGGACAGTCAGACCTTCTACAGAATTATGTGCCAAGTTAAATACTGCATTGTTATAGAATTGAAGTAGTAATACACACACACATTATTATAGAATTGCATTTAATATGAAAAGACAACAAAATACATAAAATGGATACATCTAAACAAACCAACTCCCTCCTCAAAAGAGCACAAGAGGGTGCACAGCCAACTTGACAATCACAAATAAAAAGTTGAAACTTACAGTTCCCAGTACATCACTCAGATCCACGGATGCAAACTCACATGATAAAGCCGGAAAACTGCATTGGAATAATTTAACTGTTAGCTACCAAACAAAAGAAATATTACACAGGTGATTTCTTATTATGATAATATGAGAAAATGGAGATAATTGCTTTTAAAGTAGAACAAAATTAGAGTCTTATGATAATCCTAATCTATGAAAATAATTATAGTCTTTTGCTAATAGATTCAGTCCAGCCTGAATAAATAGTCATGGAGAATACCTAAGATTAAAATCAATCCTTAAGAAATCATCATCAGGGCTTCTGTCAACTATGACAGAGGTTGACGTACTGATGCTCAAATAATTATGTAGTTCCTGGCAATGAAAGCACAATAAGTATTAGCACAAAACACGTCATTACAGTTTTCATATCAATAGTCATTGACCGGAAAATCAACCTCAAAAAAAAGCATGAGCAAATAAAAGATAATCCAACCGAGAAAAAAAAAAGATAATCCAAGAGAAATGCAGCCTTATATGAATAGGATTAAAAATCGGTAAAAAGATACAGAGACGGTTAATTTACACTGAGTAATTCCTTGCTATCAGTATGTATGTATGATACATCAACAAGAAACGGATAAAACAGTAAATAACAAATGTGCGTATGGCATGTATATACATAAGAATATATTATAGTCAGAAGTTTGTCAACAACATAAGATTCTTAATTTCCTACCATTCCAAATAAAAACATCATGGAAAGAGCTGCTATGATAGACAAGCCGGCACCTGACAGTGATGCCTCAGTCAAATCCCTTGGAATTTTCCTGTCATGG
>CM067168.1:26859704-26929704 GCA_034093135.1 Erigeron breviscapus
TATTATTGTTATCATCGACTAATTGTACTCCAATTTCACAGCACACTTTGACTAAGTTAATTTATGACATAACAAGTTCAAGACTCCTAGTGTATAGTTTGTTTATAAAAATATTAACAATAACTTGGACTTTAATAATATGATAGTAATAACAATACTGATATAATATAACACTTCGCATGTTCTTCACCAATTTGTTACCACCTCCATGCGCATGTCTTAAAACCGTTTTTAAAGCTTGACACTATTTTGGAAAAAGTTAACTACGTACGTAACAGTATATATAGATTTAACATGCTTAACCCCATTCATACCGATTACAAACTTACTTTTCGTTAGAAAAATACTCTTTTCAAGACTCGAGAAGGAAACTCGGTTTCGACATCATAAAGTTTAACAACGATTTATATTCCGTTAACAATTGTTGATAATGACTCGTTATATATATATATACTTATTAGATGGGCTGATCGGATTATACCTTCAGACTCAACGAAACGAATTCGAATATTAGAAACCAATCCGAAACAATCTCAAGCGAACTAGAACCTCACCATCTTTCGAATGGCCTCCAATGATAACTACTGTCACCATGGTTTATCTCGGATATATATATATATATATTCTTTTGTTTTTAAAGAAGTGATTTGATTATATTGATTTATGAATGTAAATGCTAGAAGGTTAAAGGTTGCATCGTTTACTTATATACAAGAAATGAGGGCTATTATGCTTATGGATATTCATTACATACCGTAAGTTACGTGGAAGATTATTTCTATTTAATTCTTTCCTTATTAGCCTACTAATTGAGAATAAATGTAAATTCATTATTAGTACTTATCCATACGTTTATTTACCAAAACCATTTAAGGATTTATTTATAGGAAAATAAAAATAACTAAATAGATAAAAATGAATAAAATGAATCACATTAGAATTCTTAACAAATTTGGAATTCGTATTGTGTACCAAGGATATATATTTATATTTATATAAATTTTTATGAAAATTGTTACATATCTTTATAATTAGATTTATCATGAAATGCCAAGTGAAAGCTATATCTAGGTACAAACATTACACATTACAGTCTCGTAACATTTAGGACACATAAAACTTTAAGGTAAAACTCGATTATAAAAGATTCAGGATAGAGAGTTAAAATATCTTAAAACATTCATAAATTGTTTTAATAAATCCCCCCTTTAAACGAAATTAAAGCCCAAACATGTATACGGTTGGACTTTGGTAATTATCATTTCATATATATTTTACTACCATCTAAAGATTACGAGAAACCGTGTGTGCAACATCCTTATTTAAATGGTAATATATCAGATTTGAGCAATAATAATTTAATATGATTATAATTATTGTATATATGTGATGAAGGTTTGGCTAGGCCTCCACATAATTCGGCCGAGTTCACTCTTGCATGTGAATTCGATTCTTTTATTTCTAACAAAGATATAACATTATATTTAAAATCTTAGATAAGGTCAAATCCTAAATTTCTTAGGATCGCGATGCAACTGGGATTATAAAGAATATTATTTATATTCCATATTTATCTAAATATTATACTTTATTAATTTATTTATTATTCGATTATAAAATTCGGGGTATTACAACCTTTCTCAGTTCTACAAAGCTCAACACCTAGAAAATATCTTGCTAAACCCAAATCCTTAATGGTGAATTTATCATCTAATGCTTTTGTTTGAGCAATATCATTGTTCAGTTGCCAGTCAACAAAATATCATCTACATATACCAGTGCAACAGTAAACATACCTTCATTTGCCTTGACAAATAAAGAATAATCATTCTTTGATTGAAGAAAACCAAGAGATACCAGAAATTTAGACAACTCTTGATTCCGAACTGGATTACATTTCAATAGAGAAAGCTATCAATGGTCACATTGAGACGGGAACAGATGGGAAGTTCGCCCTCCAGTTCTATTCCTTTGGATGAGACGGCGGTTTCCGAAAAGTCTTTTTTTGTGGTGGTCTTTTTTCCATTCTCTTAGATGAGAGCCGATCTACTATTGTCTTGATGCCTGCTTCAACCCATACAAAGACTTGTTCAATTTACACACTTGATTGGGCAGAGCTTTATTATAACCTTCAGGAGGCAACATGTAAATTTCTTCTTCTACAAACCCATGTAAAAAAGCATTGTTTATATCTAATTGATGTAAAGGCCACCCCTTTGCTGTTGCAATGGCTATAAGAACCCTAACAGTAGCAGCCTTAGCAACTGGAGAAAAAGTATGCTTGTAATCAATTCCTTCTTGTTGATTAAAACCTCTTATCACCAACCTGGCTTTATATCTTTCAGTTGAACCATCAAACTTGTACTTGACCTTATAGACCCATTTAGAAGAAATTGCTTTATGTCCTTTAGGTAAAGAAGTCAAAGACCATGTGTTGTTCTGTTCGAGGGCTATAAGCTCTTTGTTCATAGCCTCTACCCAATGTGCATTACCAACTGCTTGAGTATAAGAAGAAGGTTCTACTTGAGACAAAACATGTGCCAAAGAAGCCACATAATCTTCAGGGTAAGAAACAAAATCATCACCCTTAAACAAAGGGTATAAAATCTGAGTATTTACACAAGCAGCAGCTTTCTTAGATCCTGTTGTAACAAAATCATTCAACCATGAAGGAGTGCTAACATTCCTATTAGATCTTCTAAGAGGTGGAGGAGGTGGAACAGTAGGAGAAGCAGGGACATTGTTCTCAATAACTGGTTCAGCAATTGGTATATTACCAGGTAATGATGCATTATCAGCATGAAAATTATCAATATATGGATCAGGAAAATGAGACATTGACATCTCTTCTTCATCTACAACTATAGGAACCATACTAGAAATATTCTGTTTGCAAACACCCTTATTTTCCTTAAAAGGAAACTCATCTTCCTTAAAAACCACATCTCTACTGGCAAAAACTTCTTTAGTCTGCAAATTATAAAGTAGATAACCCTTTTGTCCAGGAGGATACCCTATTATCATGCATTTAGTGCTCCTTGATGCAAATTTATCCTTATGAGCCTGATTATTAGTAGCATAACAAACACATCCTAGAACCCTAAGATTATCATAACTAGGAGCAACCCCATGTAACAACTCAAAAGGTGTTTTCCATTTCAGAATTTTCATTGGCATTTTGTTAATCAAATAAGTTGCAGCCAATATACAATGTCCCCAAAACATCTTAGGTAATGAAGCATTAAGCATAAGTGCCCTAGCAGTATCCAACAAATGTCTATGTTTCCTCTCAACTACTCCATTTTGTTGAGGTGTGTAAACCATAGATTTTTGACTAACAATCCCCTTTGACCTCAAAAGAGTCAACACCTCTCTATTAATCACTTCAGTACCATTATCTGATCTAATGAATTTGGGTATTTTACCAAAATGATTTTGTACATAAGTCAGAAAACTGGACAGAATATTCAATACTTGATCTTTAGTATGTACAAGATAAGTCCAAGTGCAACGAGTATAATCATCTACAATGGTGTAAAGTAATGTGCACCATTCAAAGCAGCGGACTTATAGGGTCCCCAAAGATCAACATGAAGCAATTCAAAAGAAGTATTTGATCTAGTATTACTTCTTTGAAAAGATAACCTTGGTTGTTTAGACAAAACACAAGTATCACAAAAGAAATGTGAAACATTAACATGCTTATAAGCATCAACATGAATAAGTTTGGACATAGAAGTATGACCCAACCTAGCATGAAACAACTGAACAGGAACAACAGTATTACTACTGGGACTAACTTTATTCACAAAATTAGCAACAATAGATTGCAAAGAAGACTCAAACTTTTTAGGAATAGGACTTGAGGAAGTCTTGAGAATGTAAAGCTTCTTATGACCCTTTCCAACAGCCACCAAATGCTTAGTTGAAAGGTCCTGAAAAACAAACCAAGTAGGACCAAAAACAGCAATGAGAGGTTTTGAATGAAGCAACTAACCAACAGAAATGAGGTTAATCTCAAATTCAGGAACATACAAAACATTGGTCAATAAAAGAGTAGGAGTAACTTGAACATCTCCAAGTTTTGTAGACCAATTTGACACTAGAATCTGGTAAACTGACTTTTATCGGTTTTTTAAGAATTTTGTTATTTTGGAAAAGACTTAAATTTGGAGACATATGATCAGTGGCCCCTAAGTCTGAAATCCAATCTTTCTTTAAATCAACTTCCACATGAGCACATAAGGCATGTAATCTATCATAGAAATAGATATCAATACCTGCATGTGGCCTTGAAGGACCAGCCACATCAGCAGAAGTAATCACCATATTTTTATCCTTAAAAATCTTCATCATTTCATAACACACAGCAGCCACCAGTTTCTGATCTAATTCAGTCTTCTGCTCACCATACATCTCATTTTCATAAGCCATGTCAAAAGGAGTTTCTTGAGTGCCCATATCAGTTCCAACATGTGCAACTACTCTTGTTCCTTTCTTAACCTTCTTTCCTTTATACCAATCAGGATATCCTAACCTCTCAAAGCACTACTCATAGCTATGTCCTTCATGCTTGCAGTAAGTGCATGTCTTAGGCTTATCAAATTTGTTATCTCTCCTAAAACCTTGACTAGACTTAACATCCTTGTTATTAGCAAAATAAGCAGTAGGTTCAGAAATATGAGTGGTGACCTGTTTTTGCTTCTCAACTTGTTGCACAATGTAATAAGCCTTATTAAGGGATGGAAAAGGATCAGTAGACAAAATCTGACACCTAACAGACTCATAATCATCATTCAACCTCATCAAGAACTGCATCAATTTTGTCCTACTGTCTATTTCTTGATATTTCTTCACAACTCCACAAGTACATTCACTCAATTTACCACAAGTACAAACAGGAATCCCATTCAAACTAGTTAATTCATCCCAAAACATTTTCATCTTATTGTAATAAACAGCTATAGAAAGATTACCTTGATTCACCTTGCTTAATTCTCTCTCAACTTGATAAATGAGAGGACCATTACTCTGACCATAACGTTCAGCCAACTCCTTCCACAATTCAAGTGTTGATTGAGCATATAGAAATGCCTCACCCAATTCTGCAGTCATTGAATTTAGCAACCAACAAGTCACCATGTAATCACAGCGAGTCCATCTCCCAAAATCTGTATGAGTTTCTTCTGGTTTCAAAGAAGTGCCATCAATAAACCCTAATTACAATTTAGCACCAAGAGCCATTTTCACAGTACGACTCCAACCAAGAAAATTAGTGCCATTGAATGGAGTATTAGTCAGCATCATTCCAGGATGATCTGAACTGGACAAATAAAGAGGATCATTTGTCGAAGGCTGATTTTGATTATTTAGAGTAATTAAATCAGGAACCGCCATGATTAAACAAGAATTAATCGTTTAAAACACGAAATTGAGTAAGAAAAGTAATCCACAACGAAATTACAGAATTCCGATAACGTAAAATCGAAACCCTAAGTAATCAATCGTTTAATTTGCAGAAATTCCGATCAAAATCGAAATCGGAACCCTAATTAATGACTAATCGATCAAATAAGAGTGATCCTCATGCTCTGATACCATATGAAATTACATGAAGCGGAAGCAAATTGAGAAAATTAGAACACAAGAAATTGGGAATTTTTCACTCATTTGATTGATTGATTAGAATGATACAGTAAAAGAGAAATATATACATTGGATATATCTATATCTAATAAAATAACCGCCTATATCTATACATTTGAATATATTTACACTTTGAACCCTTCAGGTTTCTAAACTAAACAATAATGATCTAAACTTATAATTCTCATATACCCCCCTCAAGTTGGAACTTCTTACAATACAATTTTTAAAACTCACATTTCATTTCCAACTTTACAATACTATTATTGCAAACTCAAAATAAAACTTTATTAAATTAATAATTTTGTTAATGATAATCATAAGAATTCAATAATAAATTATTATCCTTTGGCTCCAAATTTTTGTTCACCTTTTCCTTATATTGTTATATTTTAAAATAACTGTTCACTTATAAATTCTCACCAATCAAAAGTCATCTAAATGATATATATATCAAATATTATTCATGACACAATGTAATGATTCATTTTTTTTATAAAAATATTTATATATAATCATGGGAAACTCAACCCAACCCATTTAGGATTTGATAAGCTTTGTTTTTTTTTTTAATTGTAAAGGCCTCGACTTAGCCTGATTTAAACTTCATTAAACTCGAGTATATATAATGATAAACCTGAACTATTCAACATTGCACAAATCCTGTTTGGTATGAATTTTCGCATCTCTAGCGCTAGCTGTTGGATAATACCTATCATTTTGCCTTTTATAATTGTAAATTTCCAAAAAATGGAAATTACAATACTAAGGGGGGAAGGTGTGGAAGTCGATTTGTATTCGGTTTGGACCAGACCCCAGTGGGAATCCCACTTCCCCTTCTTTGGTTTGCACATGGCGTGGAGCAAGTTAATTTGTGAAACCGAGTTTCACCATATGTGAAAGTGGTCGTTTGCATGCTTTGGAAGTCACGAAATAACAGTTGCAAGCATTCAATAAAAAACAAGACTAATATTTTGATTTTTTACCTATATATATGAAGAATGGAAATATGTGGTTGTTAGATACCTAAACGTGGATATAGAATCCCTCACATCTTAGAGCATTTGTAGTGGTCACACCACCACACCAAGGTGGTGTGACACATCATCGCCACTTCATCATCACCTAAAAACCATAACCACACCACATCCGTAACAATAACTATACCACACCATATTTTTATATTAAAATAAAAACAAAAACAATATGTAAATAAAAACTTTATTAAAATTAATTTCTATGTCTATACACCAACATATTTTTGTAATGTAAAATACTCGTATCACTTTCTTACGAAAATTGTATAAAATTTAAGTAAAAATGAAACTCATTAAAATCAGGGGCGAAAATGGACATTTATCTAATCCGTATACAAACTATTTCTACAACCTTAGACCGTGAGGAGTAGCCCGTTCGATTTTGTTTTTTTCGGTCGGAACGCCCCGGAACGCCCCACTTCAGTCCCGGGAGGCATCCCACACCCTTAAAATGCGTGCCCGGTTGCATTTGGAACGCGTCTGAAGTCTTGGAATCTTGTGGCCAAATGGCCGTTGGCTTGCTTTGAAAACTTAAAAAAAAATATTTTTTTAAATTTAAATTACCAATCCAACATTATATAATATATATATATATATATATATATATATATATATATATATACACACACATATCTACATTTCTATCTATCTATCTCCTTCCTCTACTATTTTTCTTCATTTTTTTCTTTCAACAATATTACATACATATACATATTCTCCTCTAAAATCACCATATGGATTCCGATGAATCATCTGGATCATCTAATGGATCTGCCGATTACGAAGAGCGTGTCGAGAATGTGATTCTTCGAGTTGCCGAACTAGTTACACGACGGATTGCTGACCAACCTGCCCCAATCATTCGCCGAAGGGTACCAGTTGATCGTGATCGTATTGAAGCACACGCGCGTTTGATTCATGACTACTTTGCTGATGAACCGCGATACAACGCGAGACATTTCCGAAGACGGTTTCGTATGACAAAAAATTTATTCCAGCGGATAGTCGGTGATTTGGAGGCTAGGTACCCATATTTTCAGACCAGATATGACCGTGCTGGGAGAAGAGGTTTCGCGGGGTACAAAAGTGTACATCTGCAATTCGTCAATTGGCATACGGCGTGAATAGTGATTTTCTTGACGAGTATTTGCAGATGTCTGAGCGAACATCAAGGGAACATGCCTAATATTTTGTGTTGGTAATGATATTTTTACAATACTTATATGTATTTATATATTTATAGTACGTATCATTTTATCATATATAGGTATACGGGAAACTTATGGACCAACATACCTACGGAGACCAACTCCGACCGATCTGCAGCGTATATACGATGTCCATGAACAACTTCTTGGTTTTCCCGGTATGATTGGTAGTATCGATTATATGCATTGGCCATGGGAGATGTATCCACCCCAAGGGAATGGGGGGAATGCCCCTCATGATTGGTAAGTGCCACATGTCACTACATGATAGGTGGGAGGGCATTCCCTTAATGGGCTACTCCCCTTAGTCTTATAGGCTTCTACATTGCTTCATCATCAAATACAAAAATCCACCACATCCATTTCCAACATTTACATAACGAGCTGCTGGAGTTATTGGAGGAGCTAAGGTAATACTTGTATATCTATTCTAACTTTATTTCTTTCGTCTCTATCTTCTTTCAAGTTCTACCTTAAACTTCTTCATCATTGTCAAACATATTTCTTCAATGAAAATGCCATCAGTATTCACACATATACTTATTGCTTTGTAGCCATTAAAAACCAATATATAGGGGAAGGGAATATGTGGCTATCATGTACCTAAGCTTGGGTATAGAACCCCTCGCATGCCATTTTTTTAAACCATAAAATTCATGGGGCCATGTGATTTATTTATTTTACAACAAATATTAAAAAATTGATATGTGAGGGGATCTATACCTAAGTTTGGGTACATCATAGCCACATATTCACTTTTCCCAACAACTTTCAGTGTTGAACGGAAGACGTCGGGAACTCCACACGACAACGACACCAACATTGTAATGGGACGACCCCAGGTCGTCGGGGTCGTTCCCTTCCACGTTGTCCACGGTGACTCCATTACTAATGCTCTTAGTATTTTAATTCAAAAAAGACACGAGGGCTCAATCATTCATCCATTATACAATAAATATTAAAAAATTAGTATGTGAGGAGTGTTATACCTAAGTGATCTCGTATAGATACCCGGCAGTTAAAACCAAGGTTTAAAGTTGTTATGGAAGCCAAGAAAAACTTGATTCTTGGCCGACCCGGGTAAGATGAACCGGGTCTACAACCGGGCGAGACAGAAACTTGGATCAGGGTACAAGCAAAGAAACAATAAAAGCAGTCGACCCACAACCGGTTAGGAATACAAATGGATCTATCAGGGTCGACACAAAATAAACAAATAGATATAGATAAAGAATCGATCCACAGAGCACATATGCCAATAAACAGGGTCGGCTCTACCTTACCGGGTCTACTTGGATCTACCGCCGGGTCGGATTGAATTAAGGCCGGATTGAAATAGGGCCAGATCATTTCTTTTTTATTCCCCCGTTGCAAATGTAGATATATATGCAAATGTGACCTAACCGGGTCTACTTGGATCCTACCCCGAGTCGGATTTAATTAGGATCGGTTTGCTTCCTTGCCCCTCTATACAGCCGCCTCTCTCTCCCTTTATATATCTAAATGTATGGATATGCAAGTGAGAATGATACATATATATTTATTATTATTATTCATAACTTATGGATAGGAGATGAGGCCGGACTCATTTGATTCACTTTATGGGCTAAGCCCAAGGCATACACTGAATAACATGATACTTGGAAGTTCACATGTGAATATGGATCCAACATAGTCTCTATGTATAAACATAGTCATACTGTATGTTATTACTACAAAAGCTAATTCACTGTATAAGAATATTAGAAAGGGGCCTCCGAGTTCTCTAAATATTCTTATATAAATACCTGTTCAAGAATCGTCAGGAACACATTCAATGCAATCCACATTTAATGCTTATAATCAATCAAGATTCAATCATATCATATTCATTACACAATCACTACCACCTTAGGTTCGTCAAGAACTTGTTAGGTTCGCACTGAATTATCAGGATTTGTGGTGATTGTGTCCTAATATTAGTCCGTCACTGAGCCGATCAATCTAGGTTCAAACATTGACACCATCCGTGGGACCCGTTTATTGAACGGATTCCATTACTGTAAAAATCAAAATCATCATTTCATTTCTCTTTTTCTTGGTCTTGCATGGCCAGGGAAGAAACTCCACTCTCAAAAGTAACTTCACCTGAGGTTGAGACAAGTAATGATGAAGAGTCTCAAAAAGACACCACCATTACTCCTCCACCTCTCATAACTATGCAAACTACTAGTAGTGAGCATACCCAGGGTGAAAAGAGAATCTCTGATAAAAATTTATTGGATGTTAGATCGAGACTCCAATACTCGTCTGAGAACGTAGTTACTACAAGACCCACCCTAAACTCGGGTACCATAGGGTCAGTGTTCTCCATAAGAGGAACATCATCCTCACCCACCACCTCATTTGTAGGCCTACGTGACTCTGTCACCAACACCCAAGGGAAAAACAAGGGTCCTGAGGCTCTAAATGTCATTCCAACAATTTCTCCTCTTGTCACACCCTTGCCTGTCACATCATCTCCACTTGGAAGTGACCTAGTAATCCCAGTTGAGCAATCTGTCCCTAGCTCATCCGGGACCATTACTGTCCAGGAAAACCACCTGGTAGAATTGCTAAAGCTTATTGGGGAGTCCTC
Source organism: Erigeron breviscapus (assembly GCA_034093135.1). Lineage (NCBI taxonomy): Eukaryota > Viridiplantae > Streptophyta > Magnoliopsida > Asterales > Asteraceae > Erigeron > Erigeron breviscapus. Next base: position 26,870,213 of record CM067168.1, read on the forward strand.
CCAAGCACCTCCCCCAACACATACCGTTCCAGCTACAACACAACCCAACCAAGATTGGTTATCACAACTTACCAACATACTCAAACCAACTCCACCTCCACCACCTCCTCCTCCTCCAATAATCCCTCAACTAGGGGCTGTGGAATCTTTGATGTCTTTAATGGTGGAGCAGCTTAAGAAGCAGCAACCTCGTCCAGAACCAACACCACCACCAAACCCGGCAAGGGAACTGTTAAAAATGTTGAAAGTGTTGTCTGGTGAAGAGGCTGGGGAGCAAGCACGAGCTGTAAGCATTCCAAGATCCGCTGTCAAGTCTAGATTCTGTGACTGGATTGCAGAATACCCATTCCCAGATGGCCAAAAAGTTCCTCCAGTTGTGGGGACTTATGATGGCACCAGGGATCCAGAAGACCACTTAGCATTATATGACCAAGCAATACTCACAGAAAAGTGGGTAAATCCTGTTGCTTGTCACTTGTTCCCTGGAACATTACAAGGACATGCTAGAGATTGATTTATGGGCTTACCCGAAAGAAGTATAAAAGACTTTCAAGATTTGAAAGAAAAATTTGTAGCCCATTTGTTTCAACAGAAGAAGCACCAGCGTAATCACTTGGAAGCCCACTTAATAAGGCAATGGGAGAATGAGCAGCTAAGCCCAAGGCATACACTGAATAACATGATACTTGGAAGTTCACATATGAATATGGATCCAACATAGTCTCTATGTATAAACATAGTCATACTGTATGTTATTACTACAAAAGCTAATTCACTGTATAAGAATATTAGAAAGGGGCCTCCGAGTTCTCTAAATATTCTTATATAAATACCTGTTCAAGAATCGTCAGGAACACATTCAATGCAATCCACATTTAATGCTTATAATCAATCAAGATTCAATCATATCATATTCATTACACAATCACTACCACCTTAGGTACGTCAAGAACTTGTTAGGTTTGCACTGAATTATCAGGAGTTGTGGTGATTGTGTCCTAATCTTAGTCCGTCACTGAGCCGATCAATCTAGGTTCAAACACATCAATGTCTTAGGAATGGCTAACAACAAATATTATTTTTTTTAAATACATGAAACCAAATATGTCTTTCACCATACATGTTATTCTTTTACATGTTTGTTTTTTACCTTGTATATACATTGTATGCTTTTCAATATATATGTTATTTTTTTTAAATACATGAAACCAAATATGTCTTTCACCATACATGTTATTCTTTTACATGTTTGTTTTTTACCTTGTATATACATTGTATGCTTTTCAATATATATGTTATTTTTTTTAAATACATGAAACCAAATATGTCTTTCACCATACATGTTATTCTTTTACATGTTTGTTTTTTACCTTGTATATACATTGTATGCTTTTCAATATATATGTTATTTTTTTTAAATACATGAAACCAAATATGTCTTTCACCATACATGTTATTCTTTTACATGTTTGTTTTTTACCTTGTATATACATTGTATGCTTTTCACCATATATGTTATTTTTTCATATACATGAAAACACAAGAACTTTTAACAAAACAAATTTGAAGATGAAAGTACGTATCGTGACCACACCTTTTTTCGCCAACCACACTGTCAAATCACTGATCCGTCAATGTAAGCGTAGATTCTTGGAAAAATGTGAAATAGCGGCGAAATATGAATGGACTTGTAATATTTAGATATTTGTATTTTTATAAATTGTTTTGCAGTGTACTACTTGTTAAATTTTTTATGAAATTTTATATTTTTTATAATTTTCAATGAAATTTTATGTTTTATATAATTGTTTATTATAATTAAAAATATATAAAAAAAATAGGTTGATATATTCATGATACCTTGTAAAAAATGATGATTTTGTGGGTTGAAAAATTGAAATGAGTTGAAAACACGTTATTAGTGGATGGTGTGTATTGTCATGTCATGACACCCTCCACCCTAATTATTGCATTATTTACTATCTTTTAAAAGCAAATCAAAAGCAAGAGATATACTTTTTGTAGTTAAAAAAATGGACATCTACTTTTACTTATCTTTTTCCAATATATACACACTAACAGTTATACAATATGCATTATTTATTGTACAAAGGGTGTTTCTAAGGGGGGAAAAAAGCCCGAAATAAGAGACCCAAACTAAAAGATGACGGCCCGAATTATTGTTAGAAAAGCTGGGGCGCCAAATCAAATTATTACACAGTTAAATATGTGATGACTTTCTGGTTCAATAGTGCTGATAGTAGTTTGGTAAACAGAACAAACCTTCTTCCTTCTTTATTCTTCCTATTTTTGAACAATAGTGCTGATAGTAGTTTGGTTAGCATTTTTATATGTAAGTAGATCCTTTCAAATTTCCATCACTTTTTTTTAAATATTTTGTTTAATAATTTTCCGATTCAATCCCTTCTTGTTTTTGTCTTCATTCCTATCCCTTATTTCACCATTCCCAGGAAACTTCAAAATATCTATATCTATATCTATCTATTTTTAGATATACTCATAAATAATATCATCATCAAACTTGCAAAAACTAACAATGTTGGAAGATACTATTATGGAAGAAAGAGAGGAACTTATGGTATCACTAAAACCCTCTAAAACCCATGATCCGACCCGGAAACTTGGCCTATTTTTAAAACCCACTTCTACTTTGACAAATCATGAAAAACCCTTTTACCCAACTCATTGCCGTGAACAAAAAATGTGTTCTTTAAAGGTTTTATTCAATGGGTGGAGAACACAACAAAAGGGTTGGAAAGATTGGGTTGATAGTATGCATTCCTTACATAAGTCCACTTGGAAAAAAGCCGGAATTTACGAAGCCGTCTTGAATTCGTGTTACGAGATTAAGAAAGATGATAACTTGATTCTTGGGTTTGTTCAAAAATGGTGTGATGAGACTAAAAGTTTTGTGTTTAGTTGGGGAGAAGTTACAGTTACATTGGAAGACATGATGGTTATTGGTGGTTATTCTGTTTTGGGTGACTCTGTGGATTGCGCTATCGTAAATGAGGATATGGAGAGGGTTTTAGAGAAAATGAGGGAAGTAAGGACCGAGTTAACAAGATCTAGTGCAAAAAAAGCTGATCAGACTCAATGGATGAAGAAATTTAAAGATAGTGGAAGCCATATCGAGCATGAAGCATTTCTTGTATTGTGGTTATGCAGGTTTGTTTTCCCTTCTTCGTCTGCCGTCGTTATGAAAGATGTTCTTACTATTGGTATTCATTTAGCTCGAGGGGTAAAACTTGCTCTTGCACCTGCTGTTCTTGCTAGCATTTATAGAGATTTAAGCTTGTTAAAAGATAAAATGGTTGGTTCTAAAGATAATGATCACAATGATAAGACTGTGACTACTGTTTGGGCTCCTTTTCAACTTGTTCAAGTTTGGATTTGGGAGAGATTTAAACTTAGGCCTAATCCTGGTCATAGTTGTAGTCCAAGATTTGCGAAATGGGACAAAAAGTTGCCCGTAAAGGATGTTAGTTCATTTGTTGGTTCTGCATTGGAAGAGTTTTGTTGGCAGCCTTATAGTGAAGATTTAAATGATTATTCGGTGTTGTCTAAGGTGTATCAAGATGTGGGAAGGTGGGTCGGCGTTGATGTTTGTTTAGATGAAGGATTGGAGTCATGGGCTCGTTGTTTGAGAGTTTCCGAGTTAGTTGGGATAGATGGGAACTGTATAGAACAATATTTACCCCATAGAGTTGCAATGCAATTTGGGATGAACCAAGATGTTCCTGGTGATGTGGTCCGAACCAATGAAACTTCTGAAGTCGCCTGGAAATTTTACTCTCGGCCAGTTAAAGATGCTAAGTTGTATATTCTGTCACGAGTCTCTGAACCTCATGTCACTGCTAGATACTTGGAGTGGCGCAATAAGTCAACTGGCTCATGTTCTCAGCTGCGTGACGTCGAAGGTAAAAACTTAGTGAAAGATGAATTAAGAACAGAAGGATGTGAAGATGCTATGGGTAATAACGATGGTGGTGGTGGTAGTGGTAGTGGCAGTGGTTATGGTATATATGGCGACAATGATGATGCTGATGGTGGTGATGACGAGATTAATGCATTAGGATTAAAACTTGAAGCCAGAATTGGTAAACTTGAGGAAGTATTTCAATATCTCAAAGCTAAAAAACAGAAGGTGATATAATTAGAATCTTACCAGGGCATATAAGATGGCTTAGATTCCACTAGTTACTCAGAAGCATGGAAATGCCAAGAAAAACTCATCTATGCAGATTGCAGAGTCTCTTACTTTGTTTTTGTCTATCTATATCTGTATCTATGTATATGGTTTTCTTAACAAAGTCAACATGAAACAAGGTGACAAGTTCAACTCGTATAACTTGTGTATCTTTGTGCCTGGACTTGAATGGTTGCAAACTACTTGCAAACATATAGCATACCCTTAAAGCAAAAAATGAAAATCAAACCAAGGATACAAGCCTCATCATGTTTCATCTACATCTGATGTCAAAGCTAATAAAACCAAATATAATCACTATTTTCAATCAAAGATTATAAACTTCCACATCGATATAAGCCTTCATCTTGCTTCACTTTTCTAGCTGCTGCAGATCAATATCCCAGGCTGATGCCAGCTGCAACAAGAGCTGGTCTGGCACCATGCCTTCCCAGTCCTCAGGAGGCTCAATAGTTGAAGCGGCCTCATTCAGATTCACTAAAATCTCCTTTTTCACTTCCATTGGAATTCCCACATTATCTGTTCCATTCTCTACAATCATATCAAGCAACTGTAGACAAAAATTGAGATACAAATGAATAAAGAACCTGGTAACATGACACGTCATCTTTAACCAATAAAACAAAATGTTAATCTTCTTCCCTATATATCACCTCTCGTCTGTATATATATCACCATTAACCAACATCACAGTTTTTATATGATCTTTTTCTCATGCTCGGCTTCACGACTCGATTCCATACCCGATATAGTGGCAGCAGTGTTACCGCCCTACCCAACCACTACCCGAGCCCATACCCGAGGGTACTCCCTCCCCCCTAAAGTTGGCTATTTGTTGCAAATATACTTCTAAAGTGTCTATAATGATACTACTGTCCGTTTTTTTTTTTAGTTTAGAATCAGGTCACAAAGAAATGGATTTGCACAGGATACTGGAATAAGCATAGTAATAGAATGGATCATTATATTTGAGTATCATGTTTGGTTACTTATGCTGTACTTGTGTATGAAGGTATACCTGTTGAAGCCAAGACAAGCAGATATCAAATACATTCTGGTCTGGAAGAAACTGGGCAACAGCATGCAGAACTTCAGTCCCTACCTCACTCGAGAGTTGGTCAATTACCGGGCCTGTTCTGTCCATTAGCTTCACAAGCAATAAATCATCCTCAGTAGACAAAACTTCAGCAAAAGCTGTATCAGCGTCACCCATCTGAAGTGCATCCATGGCATTAGTCCAAGATGTCCAAACTGGGTCCCGATCCTGCACATTCTCATCTCCCATTGCTTCAGCAGTCATTTCAGGAACCGCTACTCGCGCAGTGCGGACAGGCACATTGTCTTCACCCGCCACCCTAATCGCTTCCAATGTGGCTTCATCTTTTGAAGCCTGCCAAACACTCCTAGCCGAGGGGCCCTCCCCGAACCTAGCTGGGCCAGATCCTTTATCCCCCCAACCCCTCCTATTCACAGGTTCAGTTTCGTTTTCTGATTTAGGTGACCGGCCATCCAATGCTCTCCTTAAACCCATTTGCGGGTTTCTGCCATATGAATGGTAGTCCCAGCTTTCGGGACCATCTGCTCTCCAAGAAGATCCTCTACCCCTCATACTTGAACCCATGTAAGACATCGGGTCATCATTCCTCCCTAATTTTGAATTAGGATAGTCTGAAAATCCATTGTACTTTCCTAATGGTCTACCACTCGATTCCTCAAATCCCATCATATAATTTCCACCCCTTCGACTATTACCCGCTAATGATAGATCACGTGCCATGTCTTCAACTACTCGCTCCAGACCCCGCACTCTATTTTCCAAAGTCAACATGCCATCGTGAGATCCACCCATGAAATCCTGCAATATCAAAAACCTTTTAACAGAAGGACATGCAAATTAAAGGTGGCAATCTGCATCTCATTTGTATGGAAACGGGTCAATTCAAGTTGAAAATTATTGTTAACAGGTCAAGAAGATGCAAGTAAAATTTCACTTAAGATAAAACTAGCCAAAGGGGTCAACAAAGGTTTATAGTGTCTTCAAATGCTTACAATCTCTATCGTTTTACTTGAAACAGATTACATGTTTGTTTTACTTATACAGTTTAGTATTTAGTAATCATAATTAATATATTCTTATTTCTATACATTTCAAATAATAAACAAAAAAGTATGCACGGTCCAGCCACAACTAAACCGTTAGACCCGTACATGGAATTATCCTTCTTGCCTCTCTAGGTAAAAATGAACTGACATACCTGCAACATATTCATGAGATGAGCCTGTTGTTTCTCAAGTTGCAGTAAGTGCCGCTGGATAGCCAACAAATTTCCTTTATTGCTCCTGGATCCCTCCCTTTGACTCGGGTCATTCATATCTTCAAATTCTCGCCTTCTAGAAGGACCACTGATTCCTCGGTCTAATCTTTGGTAGCTCTCTTTTGACTGTGACCCGGCATCTGCATCATTGTGGCCAGATTCTTCTCCATTTTGCTCATTAGAGGACTTCACAAATCTACGAGGGACAACCACTTCAACTTCACCAGAAACCCGTCTTTCAAGTCTTTGAAAGAACTCGGGGTTTAGTTCTTTATCACACAAAGCAGGTGCTTTCTTTTTCAAGATTCCAACGGCCTTCTCAGGTATGTTACTACCCTCAGGTTCATTATTCTTTGGTGGGGGCTCTGTTTTTCGTTCATCTAACTTGGCTGGTACTGAATCTTTACCAACTAACGAATAACAAACATGAGCACATGCGGCGAAATGGGTGGGTTGGGCAGGTTCAGTAACAGATCGAAATGGGTTCGTATCAAAACACATAACTTTTGTACAGGTCAGTTTGGTTGACAATACATTAGTCATAACAAAATACAAAAAAAAAAATAGCCATATTTGTTAAATATGATCATTTACACTTTTTATTACAGTAGTAATCTAACTTCTTTAAAGAAATTGATATAACAGGATGTCTCCATTCAAATACACTTATAAACTTGGGGCGGCTTTTAACCTGTTTGGGTCTGATTGACCCATAACCTCTTTAGCTATTTCTTTTTGTTCCAATTCCAAATCGAACCATTATAAACATAAAGCCACTTCCACAAATCATTATAAAAAAAAAAACATAACAATATACTTTATGCTCAGTTGCTCACCTAGAACGGGTGCTTTTTGATCGCCAGAACCTCCTGCAAGACCTTGCCATTGTTGCAAAGCTTCTACTATACTGTCTCTTGCCGGTTTTATCTGTAAAAATACTAAAGTTTAGTGTTGTTGACTGTCGAGTTGACTTCTTTAAGCTCACAAGCGTAGAATTTATAAGCTAACCTTATCAAAGCGGCAAGCCTCAAGGGCAGTTATAGTAGGGCCTGTTTTTCCTGTTATCAAGTTGTTAGAATGAAGAACCAAGGCAATCAATGCATCAGCAGCTGCCTTTCGAGTTGCCCAATCAGAATTGCTAAGACAGTCATGTATGCTTTGAAGCAGTGGCTCCAAAAACTGTGGAGAAATAGCACCAACCTGCAACAAGTATATACAAAATTGTATTTGCATATTGTGCCAATTGCTCCCCAAATTACTTAAACACAACATCCAAATTAAAATCACACAAACCATCTCCCTGAATGGACCAGTAAATGGAACCTTAAATTTAATATTGCTGAGCTACAGAATTTCCTTCTAACAAAGATTTACACAATTTATGACCTGAAGGCAAAGTCATGCAGTATGATTACAAGTATATGCTTACACTTAGAAAATGTTCAAGGAAAAAAAATTGAAAACTTGAAATATGTATCTTTGTTATACCCTTAAATTACAAATTTCGTTTTCGTTGGTACAAAACTGATTACCCAAAAATTTGAATACTTGACCACTAAAACCCTTTCCCAATCTTGAAATGCCATACAGATAAAACATTTAAGTTGATATGGCTAAGCCACATTCTCCCTCCTAATTAATATTCACACATGCTATAAGTTCAAAACCTAGAGGCAAACTCACATGGTATGATTTCAAGTACATCCTACAATTAGAAAATTTCAGATGAGATCTCAAACTAATAATGTTACATTCGCATATAAACATATATGCTATGATTAACTAGCTAAATTGGCATGGCTAAGTGCTAATGACTTGAGCATTTTGGCATGGCTAAAATCTAATTACCCTTCTAACAAAATACTTACACATATTATAAACTTAAGGCAAACTCACACGATACGATTTCAATTATATACTTACTCTTGGGCGACAATAGTAATATACGAATTAGAAACAGAAAAGTAAAAGACAGGGATTTTAACGTGTTTATGTAATTAGTTCAATCCACACACAAGATTCATATATATCTTATTTGACTTATGAATAGTTATAACCACATTACTCCTTGAGAGTCAAGGAACCCTGACAAGTTGGGCACTCAGCCTGTTCCATCTACTTATCCTATAAAAATCCGCACCAGGTTCGTCTATTTCCCAATACGAGTCAGGCTATAGTTACATCCGTATCCACGATACAATGCAAAGTCATACTCTATTTTCTATAACTTATAAACATTTAACATTTACGAAAATTGTCACAAAACAAAATAGTATCGCAATTGCATATATCTACCAACCTGAGAAAGACTAGAAACCACTTGCAAAAGTGCAGCTTTAGCCAAGAAATTCGGGTTATTAAGATACTTGCAAATCCTCCCACAAAGTTTTTGAAAAGCCGAAACAGGCGGGTCAGAAGCCATTTCAACCATCTTAGCTAAACACATTGCAGAGCCAGCTTGCACCATTTTATTCTGATCATTCAAACCTTCAAACAAAGGCCTAACAAACAAAGTAACAGCAACAAGCCCATTTTCACCTTTCAAATACAAACGAGAAAGCTGACCAATTGCATCACCACACGTGTCTCTAACACCCGAATCAGAATCTTTAAGCCTTTTAACAACATGGGCAATAATTTTAGTCAAATGGGTCGACGCAGATTCAGTATGGGCAGCACATAAGTAGCATAAAAGCCTTAAAGACTCTTTCTTGACGGCGGGTTTGTTGGAATCTGAGGCGGCGCCGTCATAAAGGGAGTTAAGGGTCAATGTGATTCCATCTGGGGTTAGTGTTTGGATGATTTTTTCAAGATCTTCAATGGCGATTTGGTGTGTGTCTCTGTCTGACAGCTTGGAAAGTGAAGTCAAGATTCTGTGTTTTAACTCAATCATGGCAATATGTGATGGTAAAGATGATGGCTTTGTTGAAGATTGTGGGGATAAATTTGTTGGGGGTTTCCTGGATTTCAATGATTTTGTTGACATTGTGTTTGGATTTTGAGATTTTTGTAAGCTTTTTGAAGAATGGTGGTGTGTTTCAAGATTCAAGAATTTAGTTCAAAAATGGTGTTTCTAAGATTTAAGTTGCAAGAATGGTGGTGTTTCAAGATTTGTAGAAGAAGGGGGGTGGGAAAAGGTGAAGAAAATGGGATGAAGATCTGGGAAATTGAAACCTCATAGAGACTATAGCTTTGTTTAATTATTGTTAAAAGAGTAAATTACATTTTTCGTCCCTGAAGTTGGCACGTTTTGCAGTTTTCGTCCCTTAAGTGAAAAAATTACAATTTTGACCTTAAAGTTGGCTGATTTTTGCAATTGAAGTCCTTAGCCCACACGGTGTGAAAAATAAGACGTTAACCCGAGCTCGTGCGATTCACGTGAGGGCATATATGTCTTTTCGCTGATCCACTAACTTTTTTATTATCTATTTGATTATTATTATCACTCTTATTATCGATATATATATATACATATATATATATATATATATATATATATATATATATATATATATATATATATATATATATATATATATATATATATATATATATATATATATATATATATATATATATATATATATATATATATATATATATATATATATATATATATATATATATATATATATATATATATATATATATATATATATATATATATATATATATATATATATATATATATATATATATATATATATATATATATATATATATATATATATATATATATATATATATATATATATATATATATATATATATATATATATATATATATATATATATATATATATATATATATATATATATATATATATATATATATATATATATATATATATATATATATATATATATATATATATATATATATATATATATATATATATATATATTGTTGTTGAAGAAGTGCAAAGATTGACTTCCATAAGTCAAAATGATTGATACTCTTTTGGGCAGGCTATAATCTAATGTAGTATGTGCAATGTTGTATGTTGTGTTTTTTTTTGAATGTATGTTGTGTAATTTGTGTAATGTAGTTTCCAAGCAATGTAATCGAGCTCTTTTGATGAATGGAATGTAGTTTGTTTGGAATGTAGTTTGTTCAAAATATTGTGTCTAATTATGCAGTTTTATATGAGTAAAAATAAGCAGAAGCAATGCATAACATATGCAGAAGCAATTCAGTTTCATATGCAATTGTTTATGCAGTTTCATATGCATATTTTGAGTAAAAATAAGCAGTTTGACTTTAAAAGTGTATCCTGGTAAAAATATGCAGTTTGACTTCAAAAGTCATACCTGGTAAAAAAAACTCCTAAATTATGCATATATATAAGAGGAAATATACCAAATAACAACCTGTTTCATTCCAATTTCCAAAATCATGCTTTTAAAAGCAATATACAGGCTGCAAGTTCATAACCATGTTTCATACAACATAACCCTAATTTCACACAACACATAACCATGTTTTATCAAGTACATAAACTACCATAATAGAAAGTGCATACATAATAGAAAGTGCATTAACACAAAACATGTCTTGGTAATATTCAACTTCACTTGGCTGCCAATTTTTATGCTTTCTTCCCTGAAAATTTAGATGTGACCATGAACCTCTTTCCTGCTGGGCTAACAACTGGTCTTGGACCCCTAGATGATTCAGTCTGGTTTCTTCTTGTTGGACTGATGGGCTGACTTGAATGGGTAGGCTCAGAGGGTTGACTCATATGCCTTGAGTGTGTAGGCTCAGACGCTTGATTTGCTTGATTTGGTTGACTTTGGTGAGTAGGTTTCGCCCTTTGTAATAAATATAGAGGATTAGAACAATTTCATACTAGCAAACCATATTAACACATAATTAGAGAATTATACATACCTTGGTTGACTTGGTTGTCTTGCTTGACTTGTTTGATGTGGATCAGTTGATTGACTAGCTCTTGGTTGACTATCTCTTGCCCTTTAGGAAACAAAAATACAGGATTAGAACAATTGCATAATTTGAACAATATATAGACATAATTAGAGGATACCTTGGTTGACTTGCATTCTCTGTTTGGCCTTTGCAATTCCTGGCATTATGACCCTTCTGTTTGCATTTACCACAAGTGATGCTTCTTCCTTTCTTGGACAGCTTACAGTTGTTCACAATTGGTTGGTTATTCTCAAATGCCCCTCTCTTTCTCTTCTTTTTTGGCCTCCCAACTTGAGTGTGGTGGTAAGGAGGCAATATTTTTATTGAGGAGTCACTAACATGCCAGTAAGTTGCACCAACAATGGGTTCAATCTTGTTTGAATACACTTGATTCCAAGTCTGAAGAGTGTATGCAGTGTGCACCCAGTCCTCAGGTATTCCTACATCAAACCCATACTTGTGCATGTTGTTCATGGTTGCCACTGCATGCTTACAAGGTATGCCTGTCAAATCCCACTTCCTACAAGAACATGTTCTTTCACCCATATGGACCACACATTGATCATTCCATGGGCCTGTCACTTGATACTTATCTGTCCCATTAAAAATGACTGTGTACCTTTCAGCTGCTTCCTTATTTACCTCAAGAATTTGGGTTGCAGTTGGGGTAAGTGGACCCTTAGAAACATCTATCACTCCTTGTACCACAGCTATCCTTTTCATTAAGTATTCCCTAACAAACTCTAAACAACTGATAATAGGTTTGTCTCTACCTTTGACAAGCTTACTGTTGAATGACTCACATATGTTGTTCAAAAGTATATCACATTTTGCTCTACCTGTGTATATAAATATACCATTAAGATAGTGCAAACCCTAACTTGCATACCTGAGAAGTGAGCTCTTGCCCATGACTGTGGTGGAATTGCTCTTAACCACTCATAAACTGTTGTATCTTGTTGCCTTATTTCCTCCATTGCCCTCTCAAATTCCACAACTGTTGTCCTGGTTGCTGCAAACCAGAGATGATCCCTGAATCCACATCCTCTGAACCTTGTCTTCAAATTCTCATGGATATGCTTCAAACAGAATCTGTGTTCAGCACTAGGGAACAAATTGTGGACAGCTTGCAGGATCCCCTATAACAATAACCAATAGATGATAAATTAATAAATAAAACACAAGCAATAAATTAATTAATGAAATTGGAAATAATATACCTTCTGTCTATCAGAAATGAAGGTGAAATTGGCATTATGTGGCAACCCCAAATCATCTCCAAGACATTCTAAGAACCATTCCCATGAATTTCTGCATTCACTTTCAACAAGTGCATATGCCACAGGGTATATCCCATTGTTTCCATCCACACTAACTGCAGTCAAAAGCTGACCAGGATATGGACCTTTCATGAATGCCCCATCCAACCCTATTATTTCCCTTCCTAATTCCCTGAATCCTTGTTTTAATGCCCCCAGACAAACATAAATCCTCTGAAACACCCTAGTTGTTGAAGCAGGATTCACAGATTGATATGCAAATGCTAACTTGACAGTTGTATTTGGATTCTTTTCTTTGAGTTCCATAATGTAATCCCTTAACAAACCATACTGCTCATGAAAATCCCCCCTCAATTTCTTCTGTGCCTTTTCTTTAGCTCTGTATGCTGACATCTTACTAATACTAATTTGAAATTTTTGTTGTAACAGATCTTGAAGTGCTTCACCAGAAATTTCAGGATTTAACCTAACTATGTCACTCACATGCTCTGATAAAAAGGTAGAATTGGCTTGTGGGAGATCTCTAGTTCTTAGGCAATTGTGTTCCTCAATCATAGTTCTAACCACCCATTTTACATCGTTTTCTGGTTTGGAGACAAGTAGGGTCCATGGACATGTGAGGTTTTTAACTTTGGTTTCCTTACTTGTCTCCCCTTCTGGTGAACCCTTGACCCCCTCTTCTGTTGAACCCTTGACCCCCTCTTCTGTTGAACCCTTGACCCCCTCTTCTGTTGAACCCTTCACCCCCTCTTCTTTTGAACCCTTCACCCCCTCTTCTGTTGAACCCTTCACCCCCTTCCTTCTCACTTGTAATTTGCCAGCCCTATTAACCAATGCAGGAATCACACCATGACACCTAGCTCTAAACCTCTCTTTGTCATTCTTAACTATCTTGATATCCCTTTTACTCTCAACTACATGATTCTTCAGCAAGGTTTTTATTTCATTTCTATCTTTAAAAGACTGTCCAAGGTAAAAAGGAGGTTTGATAAATCTCTCACTTGTTGAATTATGCTCTAATTTCAAGTTTCTTATTTTCTGCTTCCTTATTACCTCATCATCACCAGAACCCACACCACTATCATACTCATCAAAATCTATACCTAGAACCTCCTCACCCACATGTAGCTCACCAACAGCAGACTCCACTCCTTTCCCAACCCAATTCACATCATACCTTTCAAACTTCCCTTTAAAGTGAGACATATCAACTTCTACATCATGCACCTTGTCACTCATGTCTACATTAAACACCTCTTCTATTGTTGGTTCATTTGTTTCATTAGCAATACATTTACCTTTACTGCCATTACCCTCCAAATCATCCCCATTACCCTCTAAATCATCCCCATTACCCTCAACTAAATCATCATTTTGCTCAAACAACTTTCTACTTGACTCACCTTGATAACACACTATACCACCAGTATGAATTGGGGTTCTGGGTTCATTCAAAGTACTTTTACCATGTTCAACATAAACTTCTATGAACCTAGTTCTTTTTGCATGCTTCAACATTAAGTCCATATCATCCTGGCAAATTAAACTAACTAACCCTGAATCCAAATTGTCACCAGGTTTCTTAAAATGGTAATACATATAACTAATAGGATCATAACCAAGGCTATCAATAACTTCTCTAAGTTTTGAAATTGTATAACTTTCATATTTTTGCCAATCAGCTATTACCTTGTGTCCATCCACGTATCTTGTTTGAGGATAATCGGTAAAACAGCCACCATGATTAATTTCCATGGAGAAAAATTCGGGGTACATATCTGACCAAGAAAAGAAAAACAAAAATTACACCAACAGTTATATATATATATATAATTTTTCAAAACCCTAACTTTATTAACAAAAAAATTAAATAAAATTACCATAAAGCTGCTTGTGAAGAACAATATCGAAATCTGGTTTACGTATATGGTGTGGATTATCTTCATCTCCCGCCATTTTTTTAGATGTCATTAGTGTGTGTTTGTGTGTTTTTCGTCTGTGTGTGTTTGTGTGTGTGTGTTTTTTTGTGTTTGGCAACATAAAGGATCGAAAATGATAATTAAAGGGAATAAAGGCAGGCATTATTGGGGGTTAGGTCGGTATAGGAGGCGGGAAAAGCGAAAAGACATATATGCCCTCACGTGAATCGCACGAGCTCGGGTTAACGTCTTATTTTTAACACCGTGTGGGCTAAGGACTTCAATTGCAAAAATCAGCCAACTTTAAGGTCAAAATTGTAATTTTTTCACTTAAGGGACGAAAACTGCAAAACGTGCCAACTTTAGGGACGAAAAATGTAATTTACTCAAAAAAAATATCATAAATGGTTTGCTCGAGTGGCATTTTCATCCCTGTGCTTTTTTTTTCCCATCAGGTGTCCTTGTACTTTTCATTTTCATTGTCAGTCGTCCCTGCCACTAACAGCCGTTAATTATACACCATTAAACTATAATCGTCAATTTCGTAACCACATGGACTATTTGTAATAATTCACAAAAACTTATATTTTTTCGAACGAAATGCATTTTTGGTCCCTGTGGTATCACCCCATTTGCAATTTCGGTCCAAACTTATGTAAAGTGGCGATTTTGGTGCAATAAGTCGGACTTTTTGGCAATCTTGGTCCAAAGTTAACATTCCGTTTCTTTTTCACCGTTAATGACCCCATGTGCCATGCATGTGATGGACAACATTGTCTTTTACACCAACAAACACCATTTTTGCAATTATTTTTCCACTTCGTTAAAGCACTATATAATAAACTTAAATACAAAAACATATAATAAATATTCATCATCATATATAATAAACTTAAATACAAAAACATATAATAAATATTTATCATCATAACATAATCAATCACCCAGATCCCAGATCTATTACCTATCTACAAGTTCTATATCTATTTACAAGATGTAACTAACATTATCATCTTCATATACGTAATTAACATCATCATTCTAATATACAATAACATATATCTATATGTCATCAAACTTTATCGACAAATTTCTTTCCTTAAATCTAGCAATTACACAAAAATAAATAGAAAAAAAATTAATACAAAAATATATTATTTAATACTTATATACTGTATTATTTAATACTTATATATTATACTGTATATTATGGCTTTGTTTGGATGAGGCCCAAATGATGGAGAGTAATACTAGTGTTACAACAGAAATGGATATACAATTATATGCTATGCATCGTTGGTGTATTACAGTGGATGTGAAGATTTCTCCAAGGTAGGCCATACATGTACTCAAGTGGTGGGTTCATGTAATTAGAGATCCTTCGGATCTACACCGTTGCCAATTTGCCATCGCCTTTTAGATCGGCCGCCGTCGCAATTCGGATCCACCGCCGTCTCCGTCTCCCTTCAGATTCACCACCGTCTTCGCCCTTCAGATCCACCGCAGCCGCCGCCTTCAGATCTTCCACCACCCATTTTTGGTACCCAAAGAACCCTCTTTCAAACTATATACTATATATATATGTTTTCAGATCTTGAATACATTCATGAGATCTTGTTATTGGGTTTATGGTTGGTCTTCTTGGCCGGATTTTCATTTTGGACGGTTGGTGGTAGGATTGTTGTAGGTGGGTATGTACTCCATTTTGTTCTTGACTTCTTTCTAATCTATATCATAATATCATTGTTATACTTCTTAAAAAAAAAATTAAGATTGAAAAAAAAAAATTCGGTTGTTTTTTGATCTATTATTGTTGATAATGATGATTGTTCGTAATAATGATGATTGTTTGGGGGAAGATAGGTATATAAAAAGGTGAGTGGGAAAATCGGTTTTTGTTGTGTTGCTGCAAAAATAGTCCTTTGACACTAAAGGGACGAAACTACCCCGCACGTGACAGGCACATGGGCGCAATAACGGTAGAAATTAGACGGAATGTTAACTTTGGACCAAGATTGCCAAAAAGTCCGACTTATTGTACCAAAATCGCCACTTTGCATAAGTTTGGACCGAGATTGCAAATGGGGTGATATCACAGGGACCAAAAATGCATTTCGTTCTATTTTTTCTCTAAAATATCTATCTTATCTTGGGTTGTATTCACATGGATCCTTAAAAAATGGTGGAAACCAAGGGACTAATCTAAGCCCTTGGATCAAACAATCATCAAAATCCAATCAAACATGATTGGTTACTCCGGTGAATTACTCCGGCGACATTGTCCAATCATATTTGATTGGTCAAGCCAATCAAGCTTGATTGGTTACTCCGGCGAATTACTCCGGTGAATTACTCCGGCGACATTGTCCAATCATATTTGATTGGTCAAGCCAAATCAAGCTTGATTGGTAATCACTAAGACACTAACGCCGTCGAATCTTCTCCGGCGACTTCTCCGGCTAATCAATTTCGTTTTCGGGTAGATACGGAACGGGCCAGAGGCCCTTATCCGTTCTAAACTGACCGTCAAGGGACGCATATGGGAATGGTATGGATTTGATGGGCGGCGATCCAAGAGATGGTGGAATGTGATTTTTCCGGCGACACTGTGATTTTTCCGGCGAGCTCGAAAACAGTGTTTATTGGCTAGGGTTTGTGCGGAATGTGTTTCTGAGTGATTTGGTACAAGTTTCATGCATTAATTCGAAGAAACAACAAAGCTATAGTGTTTTTAATTTTTCCGGTGAGTTTTTTAAGTTTTCCGGCGAGTATAGATCGGATTAATTTCTGGTCAGGGTTTGTTCGCGGTGTGATTGTGAGTGTTTTGGTGTAAGTGTGATGTTCTAATTCGAAGGAAAGAAGGTTATTTTCATTTTGGACGGTTGGTGGTAGGATTGTTGTAGGTGGGTATGTACTCCATTTTGTTCTTGACTTCTTTCTAATCTATATCATAATATCATTGTTATACTTCTTAAAAAAAAATTAAGATTGAAAAAAAAAATCGGTTGTTTTTTGATCTATTATGTTGATAATGATGATTGTTCGTAATAATGATGATTGTTTGGGGGAAGATAGGTATATAAAAAGGTGAGTGGGAAAATCGGTTTTTGTTGTGTTGCTGCAAAAATAGTCCTTTGACACTAAAGGGACGAAACTACCCCGCACGTGACAGGCACATGGGCGCAATAACGGTAGAAATTAGACGGAATGTTAACTTTGGACCAAGATTGCCAAAAAGTCCGACTTATTGTACCAAAATCCGCCACTTTGCATAAATTTGGACCGAGATTGCAAATGGGGTGATATCACAGGGACCAAAAATGCATTTCGTTCTATTTTTTCTCTAAAATATCTATCTTATCTTGGGTTGTATTCACATGGATCCTTAAAAAATGGTGGAAACCAAGGGACTAATCTAAGCCCTTGGATCAAACAATCATCAAAATCCAATCAAACATGATTGGTTACTCCGGTGAATTACTCCGGCGACATTGTCCAATCATATTTGATTGGTCAAGCCAATCAAGCTTGATTGGTTACTCCGGTGAATTACTCCGGCGACATTGTCCAATCATATTTGATTGGTCAAGCCAATCAAGCTTGATTGGTTACTTCGGCGAATTACTCCGGTGAATTACTCCGGCGACATTGTCCAATCATATTTGATTGGTCAAGCCAATCAAGCTTGATTGGTTACTCCGGCGACATTGTCCAATCATATTTGATTGGTCAAGCCAAATCAAGCTTGATTGGTAATCACTAAGACACTAACGCCGTCGAATCTTCTCCGGCGACTTCTCCGGCTAATCAATTTCGTTTTCGGGTAGATACGGAACGGGCCAGAGGCCCTTATCCGTTCTAAACTGACCGTCAAGGGACGCATATGGGAATGGTATGGATTTGATGGGCGGCGATCCAAGAGATGGTGGAATGTGATTTTTCCGGCGACACTGTGATTTTTCCGGCGAGCTCGAAAACAGTGTTTATTGGCTAGGGTTTGTGCGGAATGTGTTTCTGAGTGATTTGGTACAAGTTTCATGCATTAATTCGAAGAAACAACAAAGCTATAGTGTTTTTAATTTTTCCGGTGAGTTTTTCAAGTTTTCCGGCGAGCTCGAAAACAGTGTTTATTGGCTAGGGTTTGTGCGGAATGTGTTTCTGAGTGATTTGGTACAAGTTTCATGCATTAATTCGAAGAAACAACAAAGCTATAGTGTTTTTAATTTTGGACGGTTGGTGGTAGGATTGTTGTAGGTGGGTATGTACTCCATTTTGTTCTTGACTTCTTTCTAATCTATATCATAATATCATTGTTATACTTCTTAAAAAAAAAATTAAGATTGAAAAAAAAAAATTCGGTTGTTTTTTGATCTATTATGTTGATAATGATGATTGTTCGTAATAATGATGATTGTTTGGGGGAAGATAGGTATATAAAAAGGTGAGTGGGAAAATCGGTTTTTGTTGTGTTGCTGCAAAAATAGTCCTTTGACACTAAAGGGACGAAACTACCCCGCACGTGACAGGCACATGGGCGCAATAACGGTAGAAATTAGACGGAATGTTAACTTTGGACCAAGATTGCCAAAAAGTCCGACTTATTGTACCAAAATCGCCACTTTGCATAAATTTGGACCGAGATTGCAAATGGGGTGATATCACAGGGACCAAAAATGCATTTCGTTCTATTTTTTCTCTAAAATATCTATCTTATCTTGGGTTGTATTCACATGGATCCTTAAAAAATGGTGGAAACCAAGGGACTAATCTAAGCCCTTGGATCAAACAATCATCAAAATCCAATCAAACATGATTGGTTACTCCGGTGAATTACTCCGGCGACATTGTCCAATCATATTTGATTGGTCAAGCCAATCAAGCTTGATTGGTTACTCCGGCGAATTACTCCGGTGAATTACTCCGGCGACATTTTCTAATCATATTTGATTGGTCAAGCCAAATCAAGCTTGATTGGTAATCACTAAGACACTAACGCCGTCGAATCTTCTCCGGCGACTTCTCCGGCTAATCAATTTCGTTTTCGGGTAGATACGGAACGGGCCAGAGGCCCTTATCCGTTCTAAACTGACCGTCAAGGGACGCATATGGGAATGGTATGGATTTGATGGGCGGCGATCCAAGAGATGGTGGAATGTGATTTTTCCGGCGACACTGTGATTTTTCCGGCGAGCTCGAAAACAGTGTTTATTGGCTAGGGTTTGTGCGGAATGTGTTTCTGAGTGATTTGGTACAAGTTTCATGCATTAATTCGAAGAAACAACAAAGCTATAGTGTTTTAATTTTTCCGGTGAGTTTTTCAAGTTTTCCGGCGAGTATAGATCGGATTAATTTCTGGTCAGGGTTTGTTCGCGGTGTGATTGTGAGTGTTTTGGTGTAAGTGTGATGTTCTAATTCGAAGGAAAGAAGGTTTTATCGGCGTTTAAAGTTTTCCGGCGAAGTTGTATGTGTGTTCGGTGGGGGGAAGGAGGGGAAGGGGGAGAGGAGATAAAGGGTAGGGATTTATTTTTAAGAGGATAATCCAATGGCTAGGATTTGTCCCTTGGTTTCCATGAAAAAAACTAGACTCAAATGAACAAAACTCATCTTATCTTATCTATACATTCTGACATACATATACACATATTTAGTCATAATCTACATTTATAAGCTTCACATCACCTGTCTTCATTACTTCCTAATATCTCCATGAAATTAACAACATTATTTAGGAACTTTTCCCACTTAGATTTTCAAACACGTAAATGAACCACTCATCTTTCTAGTTTTTTCAATGGCGGTGGACGGAGGTTTCAATGGTGGTGGTAGTGGTGGTTAAGAGTTGCAGCGGCGGGATTGGTGGTGGTGGTTGACCGCTACAGCGACGGGATAGTTGCTGGTGGTGGTCTCCGGCAATTTGTGTTATTCCCACCTCCATTTTTTTCGTTTTTTCCTTTATCTTTTATTTGTGTCCATTGGCATCTCCGCCATCTCCCGTATACACCACTGCCGTTCATATTTCCAAATCTGAAGCATGTCATCAAGTTTACTCCAAAGAAGAAGGAATTGGTTTGATTTGATCGTAGAAGAAGGTCGTCGATTATTGTGCACAGTGTTGGGTTTTGGTTAGATTTATCAATCCATTTTCAATTATTTTGTGGGGACTCACGCATAGCATCTCCCATTTTCAATTCCATAGATTCAATATTTTGGTTGATTTTGTTGACCCGCAAATTGCAGCCAACAGTAACACCTCCTAGCACTTTCTCACCACATGAATTTCATTTGGAAAAGTTGTGATTTTTGTTGACTATTGTTGTCGAGCCCCATACACACAAAAAAGCCCAATATCTATTTAGTTTATTTCCATTTAACTTGTTTTATGGAAAAGTTTGTGTGTATGTTTGATATTGGAAGTGATTTTAATCTTTAAATGTTAGATATATATTAGATTTGAAATGAGTTTGGGTGGCCGGAAGTTTGGCCGGCGATGGGAATGAGAAAGGAAGAAAATGATGAGTTTTTGTGTTTTATTACAAATAGTCCCTGTGGTTACAAAGTTGACGATTATACCCTCATGTTGCACATAAGGGGTTTAACGGAGTAAAAATGACGGATGTTAGTGGCAGGGACGACTGACAATGAAAATGAAAAGTACAAGGATACCTAATGATAAAAAAACACATGGATGAAAATGCGAATCGAGCAAACCACAGGGACGATTTGTGACAATTTCTCTTGTTAAAAATATAAAATAGATATAATGCACATATATACCACGTAGTAGAGGAGGGGAGAGGATTCCCTCAAGTTACCCTAACATGACTAGGGTAATAGTCATGTTAGGGTAATCTTGACCCTTAGATGAAAATCAAGGGTCAAGATTCAAAGATGATCTTTGAATCTTGGCCCTTGATTTTCATTCAAGGGTCAAGATTTCTCCAACTTGACTCAAGTTGGGGAAATAACTTGAGGGAATCCCCTCCCGTAGAGGAGCAGTGTATGTTTTGTTTAGTTTAGCTAGTGAACGAAAATGTTGATAATATTTAATAATTGTTTAGGGATAATTGCAGAAAATAGAAATAAACTTTACTCGATTTCACGAAATTAGCAATATCCTTTGAAAGCTTTACTTTTTAGAAAGCACCTTTTGTTTATTAGCAGAAAAAGTAACATCTGACCGGGTAACCTGCTGACGTGTCAGTTTGATTTTTAATTCACGGAATTAGAAATGAACTTTGGATGAATTCACAGAATTAGCAATGTTATTATTTTAATTAATAATAATAATAATAATAATAATAATAATAATAATAATAGTAATAATAATAATAATACAATGAATAACTTCTTTATATTTTCAAAATAAATCTAATAGATAAATTAATATTTGGATGAAAATCTTGGACTGCCAACATCAATTTAAACTTAGATAAGTTTTAAAAAATATTTGTGTAGATATATTTTTAGAAATTTGTTTATTAAAATAATGAATAGCCACAACAAGTGTTAATTATATTTAAATTAAGTTTTAAGTAAATTTTAATGTAATTCCCAACTGTATGGATACCCGAAGACACCTCAATGTCAATAACAATGACTGGCAAGCTTCACCATTCTGATAAAAAGATTAATCTTAATCTTAATATATACTAAAAGGCAACTGACCTAACCTCAATTGACCAATCACAACTCTCAATTTCTCAAAATTAATTAAATTAGCACATGTCTAAATTAATTTACACTTTTTGATTTTCCATCACCAATTTACACTTTTAAACCTTTTTCATAAAATAATAATTTATTAAAATAAAATAGATAAAATATAAAACTCATGTTTATCCCAAATATCCTACTAATTAAATAATAAAAAAATACCTTTTAATAAATAAAAAATCAACTTTGTTTACAATTAGTCTTCATCCGGTTATAATAATAACTTATCAAATTATCAATGATTATATATAAAGAAAATAATGTATCTAACAAATAAAAACTATATAATCCAAAACTTTCATGAAAACCAAATACACAACAAAATCTACAAGAAGTTTCTTTAGTTGTATTACTAGATTTTAGGCCCGTGTCTAATACACGGGCTTACAGTGTTATCAGTATTAAAAGTTGATTTATTATGGTTCAAAATTTGAGTTTATATTGATATAATTTGAAAATATGTTTATCGAAGTTGTTTACTGTGGCATGCTTATCGATGTTTGAATATTACAAAATTATAATATGTCCAACAAAGTTGTAGATTGTGACATACTTAACGATATTTGAATATTAAAAAAATCATATAGGTCATTATCATTTTATTTGTTTTATTATTATACATGGTGTATTACATTCTTATTTTACACTATTAGAAATAAAATGTTATTATTTAGATGAAACACTTAAATATTTCAATTAAAATATGACAATGTTATATGTGTATCGTATAAAAACTATATTTCTACATGTTTTATTTTTCTTATATGTGTCATCACAATTAATAAAAAAAACTTCAAATAAGAATAATAGTACAGTTACTTTTAAAATCTTAATATATTTATATTAAATTTTATTTATTTTTAAATAATTAGTTTTACATTTATATAATAGAACGTAATATTAAGATGAGTATTTGTAAGTCCCAACTCAATAGATGGCACTACCTGAAGACACCTCTATGTCGATGGTGGAGTTACTTTGCAATATATGCACTGAACTGGAGACGACCAGTTGCAGTGAGTATATACCAAGTTCTAGATAGAATACTTATTAAGTGACAATAAGTAAAGAACAATGTAATAATACAAATAACTTGTAAGATAAATTGATGAGACAATATGTAATTTTCAATGTGTAATTTATTTATTGATGTTAAATAAATTACAAGGTTGTTGCGGAACCAAGATAATACAAGAATGTAAATATCCTAACAACCTATGAAATACAATTGATCTACACTCGGAATTTCTCTAAACAATCGAAACACTTAAAATTGTGAAATGTTCCTTTTAGCGATTGAGAGAATATTGCACAAGTTCACCAAGAATATTGCAGGTATGCAAAGTGTGAATTCTATCGAAGAGTATTCGAAGAAGTGATATTCTTGGTTGTGCAATGACTTGTATTTATAGGCAAAGTTAACATTGGGATGTTAACTTTAGCCGTACAAATGTGGTTGAGAGCATTTAAGGAATAACATTTAATTCCTTAAAAAGCAGTGTAAAGTCGCATGATAAAGCAACTTTAATCAACCACCTTTATGTACCTTTTTGCAATTAAATAATAAGATAAATCTTATTATCCGGGTAAAGGTACATAAAGCATACAAGTCAATTCCTCGTAATCAGTGTAAAGCTTTGTAAGAGCTTTCCACTGATGGTCTCCAGTTTGTAACTGTAACATCCCAAAACTTAATCGTTTATGTTGACTAACGTCGTTAGGTCAAATTCTAAGTCCGTGATTTGATATGTGATAAAATGTGTGTTTATATGTTTATGTGCCCTATATGTGAGATTTATTTATCTTTAATGAGTGACAATAAAGTGGATTAAATGATGTGTAAAAGGCCTTTGTAGTGTGCGAAGGTGCTTTGGCGTGTTATATGTATCCCCAATAGGTGTTTTAAAGTGAAATAAAGTCAATATGAAGTCCAGGGACTAGTTTTGCCAATGGTGAAAAGTTAAAAACGGGTTAAGAAAGGGATTAGCCTAATTTAGGTTAATTTGGCAGCCTCAAAACTTAATTAGAACACATTCATCAGCCTCTCTAATTCTCTTTTGATTTCTAAAGCAAGATCTCCAAGTTTTGGTTAATCAAATCAAGTGTTTTTGTATTGAATCGAATTGGCTATCGTTTCTACAGGTAATCAATGTTTTATTGGCTATATTTTCAGATCTAATGATGTTTTATAAAGGATTAAATCTGATTTTGAAAGAGACTTTTAATAAATTAGGGTTCATATTATGTTTAAGCAAATTAACGATCAAAACGACATCAAACGAGTTTGTAATCGATTATTATGATCAAAAGTGGTTTATATATGTCAAAAAAACATGTTGTGGGTGAAGCCTAAGACGATTGATTTCTGGAAAATCGAAGAACAAAGTCGTTTTGTAAATTCTGGTCAAAATATGATCTCAAATTCGTTCCTGTTTTCAGCTATGGTTCGAACGAACTTAAAGTTCGT
This sequence comes from Erigeron breviscapus, assembly GCA_034093135.1. NCBI lineage: Eukaryota > Viridiplantae > Streptophyta > Magnoliopsida > Asterales > Asteraceae > Erigeron > Erigeron breviscapus. The sequence continues at coordinate 26,895,065 of CM067168.1, forward strand.
TTTGCCCAGCCTAAATTCGTTTTTGAAGAGTTAAGTTCGTTTTCTACAGAATGGGGTTTAAATTCGTTTTGGACTTCTAAGTTCGTTTGGTTTAAGCAAGGCTTAAGTTCGTTTTATACAGAATGGGGTTTAAATTCGTTTTGGACTTCTAAATTCGTTTGGCTTGAAACATAGCTTAAAATCGTTTTGCCTTAGCTAAATTCGTTTGATGTTGCTTAAAACCGTTTAGTAGCTTAAATTCGTTTAGTGGGAAACCTAAATTCGTTTGTTAAAACGAAGATTAACTTCGTTTGAACTGTTCTAAGTTCGTTCGTGGTTTTCTAAATTCGTTTTTGAAGAGTTAAGTTCGTTTTCTGGAATTAAGTTCGTAAGAACAAAACTAAGTTTGTTTTTAAAGTCCATTTAAGGTCCCAAATGACTTATATTTCATATGTTAATGAACGATAGGTGTCGGGGATTACTATTAAGCACTGTTAGCTTTTGTTTGCGCGCACATACTACTATCAGGTAAGATACACTACTTTTGTCACGCTGAGGGTGCAACGAAAATGGTTTGTAAACTATAACCTCCAAAACGGTAATGTATAACTCATATGTGGTTGGGTTGATATGGGAGGTACTCGGGGATTAATGATGACGATGTTTGTGCCTAAAATGCTTCCCCGTACACATGGTTATGATATGATATGCAATGATGATGATATGCTTAACGATATGATATGATGTGATATGATATAATGAACGGTGGTTAATGACGTGTTGTAATGTTGATATGTGCATGTATATGTGGCTTGTTCATCTAGAACACTAGACCTTTTTAGGTTGCCATGACACGTGCACGTTTTAAGGGCCCTAACGTGAAAAGATGATAGATGTGGATTAGTTTAGGATTAATGTGGAAACCTAAACTAAACGTGGTAAATGCTCGAGCTAATTAGATGATGAGTGTTATGCATAACCCGTGCCTGGCTGTGGTAATAGGTACGTATAAACCGTGCTCGTATGTGGGAGAGTACGTCATGCTCGCATGTGGGAGAGTACGTAGTGCCCGTATGTGGGAGGGTACGTTAAAATGGTTGCTCGGGTGGCTCCTTGCAACAAGTCATATGTGGCGAGTAGTTCGGGTGGCCTGATGACCCACCTAATGTTATGAACATAACGTGCTACTCATGGATCGACATTGTCTTTCCTTAACGGTAACTTCGGTTACAACTTAACGGTGACCTAGTCACAACCTAATGAGATGAGATGAAATGACGAAATTGATTAGGCACACTTAGGGTCATAGACTCTATGCTTATATGTGATATGGATACGTTATGTGGTGGTATAAATGCCTAAATCAAATGACGTAATGTTTTAAAGTGACGTGTTTAATGGTGTTATCTTACTTAGCTTTATAGCTAACACTTGTTTCTTTAAATGTGTTGACACCCCTCAGGTTAAGCAGTGAGATGTCGTGTGAAGCTTTGGCGAGAGATGGGTAGATGATCAAGATGGCTTTAGTTTACCCAATAACTTCGCATAGACCTAATGTTAATGATTTCCTTTATGGAACTATTGTAATGACTATGTTATGGTTGCTTTATGTTGGGCAATCTTATGGATTTCTTTTATTACTGATTTGATGCTATTAGTAACACCACTTATGTTTCTCAACTGTTTCCATTGGTTGAGGTTTTTAATAAACTGTTTCCGCTTTATTGACGCCGTTAGGCGAAAATTTTTGGAAATCCATATTTTTACGAAACGGGTGTTACAAGTTGGTATCAGAGAAGTAGTTTAAGTGAACCAAGGCCTATTGACCATAGGGTTTGGACTTAAACTTAAGATGTGCATGCTAGGTACTCGTAGGATGCCTTAGCTAGTGATGACATGTGATGTAGGATGGGTTGGGATGAGTGCGAGTGTGAGAGGGCTTACGAGATGTTTACGTTACGATGATATGTTTTAGCCTTATCTCAACGAGTTTTTTGTTTTATTTTGCGCTTATCGACTCCACCATTTTATTGAAGGAAAATGGTTAACACTCGCAACCGCAACATCCAACGCGACGGAGCTACTGCTAGCGTTACTCCACCTGTCCATCCGGGTGCAGGTGCTTCTAATGCTGCTAATGCTAATGTGAATCGTGTGAACCCCCGCCGTGTTAATCAACCAGGCTCATTGGGTCCGATGCCTCCACCACCTGGCAATCCTCCGAGAGTTAATGATGTAGTGGTGGATCAGATTCCCAATCAGGCGGAGATGTATAATCTTGTGCTAACTCTTCAGGCCCAGTTGGCCCAAACGCAAGAACAGTTGAATCAGGCGTTGGCAGCTAACGCAGAAGGAACTGGTAACAGTCACTCTGTGCCTTCTCACCACACTGAGCCACCGGTCGACGATGTGGTTATTCCCCATGCTAATGTTAATGTGGCTCCTCCTAATGATGTTCACGCCCCTCGATTCAAGTTTGAAAGTTTCCAGAAGTGTGGAGCTCAGAAATTCTATGGAACACTTAATGCAGTAGGTTGCATGGAATGGCTTGATGATACTGAGATGGTTTTTGAAGCTTGTGATTGTCCCGAGGATAAGAGAGTGTTGTGTGCTAGTAGGATGTTGAAAGAAGGTGCTCGGGACTGGTGGAAGAGCATTACCATTTCGATGACTCCAGCTATGGTATCTGCTATTACGTGGGCTAACTTCAGACAGAAATTTATTGAAGAGTATATTGGAGTTCATGAGCAGCGCAAGATGGAAAAAGAGTTTCGTGCCTTGACGGCTGAAGTGGGTAAAATCAATGATTATGCTCGTTCCTTTATGGAGAAGATGAAGTTCGTGGGTCATTTATTCCGAACTGATGCAGATCAAGTTGCCTGTTATGTCGATGGTTTGCCTCTGAGTTATCGAGGTATATGCAGGCAGCATAAGACTCTAACTGAAGCTATCAAAGAGTCTAAGAAGCTTGATGATGATTTTGCTGCGGATAAGAAAGTGGAAAAGAAAGAGGATGAGAAGAAGTCTGGCAATAAGAGGAGGTTTGGTGGGTCAAATCGTTTTGGTAAGAAGTTCAAGGGATCTTCGTCCTCCGACAAGGGAAAGACAGACAAGGATGGAAAATGGTGTTCTAGCTGCAAGGCTTTTCATTCTGGTCAGTGTTCTGCTAAGACCCGCAGGTGCAATAGGTGTGGAGCACAGGGTCATACTTTTGATGAATGCACTGATAAAGCAAGATGTTATAAATGTGGAGATACAAAGCACCGTATCGCCGATTGTCCCCAAATGAAGAAAGATGAGGGAAAGAAAGTGGAAGCTTCCAAAGCCAAAGCCCGTGCTTTCCAGATGACGGCCGAGGAGGCAAAAGACGACGATCAGGTAGTTACTGCTACCCTTATTGTTAACTCAAAACCCGCTAATGTGTTATTTGATTCTGGTGCGAACAAATCTTTTGTGTCTACTCTGTTTGCTCCTAAATTAGACATGATTACGAGTCCCTTAAGGTGCCCTATAGAAGTAGAAGTGGATAATGGTGCAACGTCTATTATTCGGGAAGGTTACTCTGATTGTCCTTTAGAAATAGAGGGTCGTTTGTTTACTGCTAACCTGCTACCTGCTACTATCCATAGTTTTGATGTTATACTCGGTATGGACTGGATGTCTAAAAACGATGCTGTCGTCTTATGTGCAAAGAAAATAGTTCGTATCGCTACCCCGGACGGAAAAGGTGTTTGTGTCTATGGTGACAAGAATCCGGGAAATGTTAAGGTGATCTCGATGATGAAAGCACTTCGTTGTATACGGCAAACTAAGTCACATTTTCTAGCTTATGTCATCGATTCTCGTATCGCGAAGCCTACAGTCTCTGATGTCGAAGTTGTTTCCGAGTTTCCTGATGTTTTCCCTGAAGATCTTCCAGGTCTTCCTCCTGATCGTGAAGTTGAATTTTCTATTGACCTCATTCCTGGTGCTACTCCTGTAGCCAAAGCTCCCTATCGATTAGCTCCGACGGAGATAAAGGAGTTAATGACGCAAATTCAGGAACTTTTAGATAAAGGTTTCATTCGTCCGAGTTCCTCTCCATGGGGTGCTCCTATCCTTTTCGTAAAGAAGAAAGACGGATCCATGCGCATGTGTATCGATTATCGCGAGCTGAATAAAAGAACGGTGAAGAATAAATATCCACTCCCTCGCATTGATGATTTGTTCGATCAACTTCAAGGTGCTTCCTATTTTTCAAAGATTGACTTACGGTCTGGCTATCATTAATTAAAGGTTGAAGAAGAAAGTGTAGCCAAAACAGCGTTCCGAACTCGTTATGGTCACTATGAGTTCCTTGTCATGCCATTCGGTTTGACAAATGCTCCAGCGAAGTTCATGGATTTAATGAACCGTGTCTGTCGACCTTTTTTGGATCATTTCATTATTGTTTTTATCGACGACATCCTTGTGTATTCAAAGTCGGAAGAGGAACATAGAGAGCATTTGAGAGCTGTCCTTCAAGTCCTCAGAGAGAAAAAGCTATATGCTAAGTTCTCCAAGTGCGAGTTCTGGCTAAAGGAAGTTCATTTCCCCGGCCATGTCGTCTCCTCTGATGGTATAAAGGTAGATCCTTCGAAGATAGAAGCGGTGTCGAAGTGGGAGCAGCCTAAGTCTCCTACTGAAATTAAGAGTTTTCTCGGTTTGGCTGGCTATTATCGACGTTTTATTCAAGATTTCTCGCGCATTGCCAAGCCAATGACTGAATTAACGAAGAAAGGTGTGAAGTTTGTGTGGACCGATGCTCAAGAGAAAGCCTTCACGACGTTGAAAAAGAAGTTGTGTGAAGCTCCGGTTCTAACTTTACCCGAAGGAACCGATGATTTAGTGGTCTATAGTGACGCATCCATCACGGGGTTAGGGTGTGTATTAATGCAACGAGACAAAGTTATCGCTTACGCCTATCGACAGCTGAAGCCTCATGAGCGGAACTATCCTACTCATGACCTTGAGCTGGCTGCGGTTGTTTTTGCTCTGAAGTTGTGGCGACATTATCTGTATGGTACAAAGTGTACCCTTTATACGGATCATAAGAGCTTACAGTACGTGTTTACTCAGAAGGACATGAATGTTAGACAACGGCAGTGGATGGAGTTATTAAAGGATTACGATTGTGAAATTAAATATCACCCAGGCAAAGCTAATGTGGTTGCTGATGCCTTAAGCCGCAAAGGATATGCGAAGAGTAGGTTATGTGCAATGATTACGAAGGTTGAGTCGAACTTAATGGAACCTATTCGATTAGCTCAAATTGAAGCGTTGAAGGAGGAGAATGTGAAAGAGGAGTCTATTGGGAAAAAGAAGAAAATAGACTTGAAATGGAAGAAAATAGTCGCGGTCTTCGAACTTACAAAGGTAGAATATGGGTTCCTCTATATGGAGGCAATCGTGAGTTAGTGATGGACGAAGCTCACAAGAGTAAGTATTCTGTACACCCTGGTGCCACAAAGATGCATGCAGATTTGAAGCCTATTTATTGGTGGCCCAGTATTAAGAACGGATGTAATGATGTACGTACAGAAATGTTTGACGTGTGCGAAGGTGAAAGCTGAACATCAAAAGCCTACGGGAAGTTTCAGCAACTCGAGATCCCTGAGTGGAAATGGGATCGTATTACGATGGATTTTATAACCAAGCTTCCAAGGACGCCTCGTGGTCACGATATGATATGGGTTATTGTCGATCAATTAACGAAGAGTGCCCATTTCCTCCCAGTTCGTGAGAATGCTCCTATGGAAAATTTCGTTACGTTGTATATTGATGAAGTGGTTTCTAAACATGGTGTTCCGATATCGATTGTGTCAGATCGTGATGCTCGATTCGTTTCCAACTTTTGGAAGAGTTTTCAACGGGAATTTGGTACTCAAGTTCGTCTGAGCACAGCCTATCACCCGCAGACTGATGGGCAAAGTGAAAGGACTATTCAAACGCTTGAAGATATGCTCAGAGCATGTGTAATGGATGATGGTGGTTCGTGGGATAAACACCTACCTCTTGTCGAGTTTGCGTATAACAATAGTTATCATGCGAGCATTGGAATGCCACCGTATGAGATGTTATATGGTAGAAAGTGTCGGACTCCTAGTTGTTGGTTGGAGCCCGGGGAAAAGCAATTTGCTGGACCCGAAGTAGTACAAATTACGGCTGATAAAGTTAATGTTGCAAAGAAAGCCCTGCGTATTGCTCGCGAAAGGCAAAAGTCATATGCCGATAAGAAAAGGAGGCCGTTTGATTTTAGAGAAGGTGAAATGGTTTTACTCAAGGTGTCGCCTTGGAAAGGTGTATTACGATTTGGCAAACGAGGAAAGCTAAGCCCTAGATTCATTGGACCTTTTAAGATCATTAAAAAGGTTAATGAACAGGCATTTCAACTGGAATTACCTCCAGAACTTCATGGAATTCACAACACATTTCATGTGTGTTATCTACGTAAATGCTATGCAAATGAAGCGGATGTCATTCCACTCGAGGACGTAAGTATTGATCCAAACAAGCAGATTGTTGATGAACCTGTTGCTATAATGGGAAGGAAACAAAAGAAGTTACGACGAAAGACTATCGATCTAGTTCTCATTAAGTGGAAACACAATCACGGCGAAAGTATGACTTGGGAGACCGAGTCCGTAATGCGGGAGACCTATCCCCACCTTTTTGATGCTGAAGTGATTCCGGGGACGGAATCCTCTTAAGGGGAGGTAATTGTAACATCCCAAAACTTAATCGTTTATGTTGACTAACGTCGTTAGGTCAAATTCTAAGTCTGTGATTTGATATGTGATAAAATGTGTGTTTATATGTTTATGTGCCCTATATGTGAGATTTATTTATCTTTAATGAGTGACAATAAAGTGGATTAAATGATGTGTAAAAGGCCTTTGTAGTGTGCGAAGGTGCTTTGGCGTGTTATATGTATCCCCAATAGGTGTTTTAAAGTGAAATAAAGTCAATATGAAGTCCAGGGACTAGTTTTGCCAATGGTGAAAAGTTAAAAACGGGTTAAGAAAGGGATTAGCCTAATCTAGGTTAATTTGGCAGCCTCAAAACTTAATTAGAACACATTCATCAGCCTCTCTAATTCTCTTTTGATTTCTAAAGCAAGATCTCCAAGTTTTGGTTAATCAAATCAAGTGTTTTTGTATTGAATCGAATTGGCTATCGTTTCTACAGGTAATCAATGTTTTATTGGCTATATTTTCAGATCTAATGATGTTTTATAAAGGATTAAATCTGATTTTGAAAGAGACTTTTAATAAATTAGGGTTCATATTATGTTTAAGCAAATTAACGATCAAAACGACATCAAACGAGTTTGTAATCGATTATTATGATCAAAAGTGGTTTATATATGTCAAAAAAACATGTTGTGGGTGAAGCCTAAGACGATTGATTTCTGGAAAATCGAAGAACAAAGTCGTTTTGTAAATTCTGGTCAAAATATGATCTCAAATTCGTTCCTGTTTTCAGCTATGGTTCGAACGAACTTAAAGTTCGTTTTGCCCAGCCTAAATTCGTTTGAAGGATTTAAATTAAAGCTAAGTTCGTTTGGTCTAAGCAAGTCTTAAGTTCGTTTTATACAGAATGGGGTTTAAATTCGTTTTGGACTTCTAAATTCGTTTGGCTTGAAACATAGCTTAAAATCGTTTTGCCTTAGCTAAATTCGTTTGGTTTAAATCGTTTTGCCTTAGCTAAATTCGTTTGATGTTGCTTAAAACCGTTTAGTAGCTTAAATTCGTTTATGGGAAACCTAAATTCGTTTGTTAAAACGAAGATTAACTTCGTTTGAACTGTTCTAAGTTCGTTCGTGGTTTTCTAAATTCGTTTTTGAAGAGTTAAGTTCGTTTTCTGGAATTAAGTTCGTAAGAACAAAACTAAGTTTGTTTTTAAAGTCCATTTAAGGTCCCAAATGACTTATATTTCATATGTTAATGAACGATAGGTGTCGGGGATTACTATTAAGCACTGTTAGCTTTTGTTTGCGCGCACATACTACTATCAGGTAAGATACACTACTTTTGTCACGCTGAGGGTGCAACGAAAATGGTTTGTAAACTATAACCTCCAAAACGGTAATGTATAACTCATATGTGGTTGGGTTGATATGGGAGGTACTCGGGGATTAATGATGACGATGTTTGTGCCTAAAATGCTTCCCCGTACACATGGTTATGATATGATATGCAATGATGATGATATGCTTAACGATATGATATGATGTGATATGATATAATGAACGGTGGTTAATGACGTGTTGTAATGTTGATATGTGCATGTATATGTGGCTTGTTCATCTAGAACACTAGACCTTTTTAGGTTGCCATGACACGTGCACGTTTTAAGGGCCCTAACGTGAAAAGATGATAGATGTGGATTAGTTTAGGATTAATGTGGAAACCTAAACTAAACGTGGTAAATGCTCGAGTTAATTAGATGATGAGTGTTATGCATAACCCGTGCCTGGCTGTGGTAATAGGTACGTATAAACCGTGCTCGTATGTGGGAGAGTACGTCATGCTCGCATGTGGGAGAGTACGTAGTGCCCGTATGTGGGAGGGTACGTTAAAATGGTTGCTCGGGTGGCTCCTTGCAACAAGTCATATGTGGCGAGTAGTTCTGGTGGCCTGATGACCCACCTAATGTTATGAACATAACGTGCTACTCATGGATCGACATTGTCTTTCCTTAACGGTAACTTCGGTTACAACTTAACGGTGACCTAGTCACAACCTAATGAGATGAGATGAAATGACGAAATTGATTAGGCACACTTAGGGTCATAGACTCTATGCTTATATGTGATATGGATACGTTATGTGGTGGTATAAATGCCTAAATCAAATGACGTAATGTTTTAAAGTGACGTGTTTAATGGTGTTATCTTACTTAGCTTTATAGCTAACACTTGTTTCTTTAAATGTGTTGACACCCCTCAGGTTAAGCAGTGAGATGTCGTGTGAAGCTTTGGCGAGAGATGGGTAGATGATCAAGATGGCTTTAGTTTACCCAATAACTTCGCATAGACCTAATGTTAATGATTTCCTTTATGGAACTATTGTAATGACTATGTTATGGTTGCTTTATGTTGGGCAATCTTATGGATTTCTTTTATTACTGATTTGATGCTATTAGTAACACCACTTATGTTTCTCAACTGTTTCCATTGGTTGAGGTTTTTAATAAACTGTTTCCGCTTTATTGACGCCGTTAGGCGAAAATTTTTGGAAATCCATATTTTTACGAAACGGGTGTTACAGTAACTGACTAGAATGTCAACTGGGCTTCGCTGCCATTGCCATTCTCTATCTTCCATTTGTTGTCTTCGACTTCAACTGGAAGGTTTCTTCAACTGGTCAGTTCTCAACTGGAGGAAGTCTTCAGTTGCGTTGACTGTACGGTGCAACTGGACTTCAATATATTTCTGGACAAATCTTCTTGGTCTCCAGGTGCAACTGGATAAATCAACTGGGTCTCCAGATGCAACTAGAGACTTGCCAGTTTACCAGTAAACTGGTCCTAACAAATTCCCACTATTTGTCTAGAAATATAGGCAAGTCTTTTTCAGTTCTTGTATCTATACAAGTGTGAACTGGAGAGACTTGTTCAATTAAATCTATCTAAGTTTCCAAGGCATTTTTATAGATCAATAAATGCTTTAGGTTTTTCTTTTAGGTTTGTTAGATTTTAATCTATTATCTACCTTGTGGTAACAAACTGGTAACTTCATTTATACAAGGAAATGAAATTTATACAAGTTACAGAATGTAAAACAAAATACAAGTAGATAACTGAAGAAAGAACTTAATGAGATGGCCCTTCGCCAGTTCTTCTTCTCTTGGTCACTGAAGAAATAGGCTGAGAGTCTTCAGGATCAAAATTCAACTTTTGCTCAAGATTTTCTTTATGTTGAATCTTGCCCCTTAAGAAGTTCACCCATGCTTTCTCAAACCTATTCTTTTGTGCCTTCGCATCCAACACATTCATCATTTCAACCCATTCACTGAACCCATACTGCATAGCACCAGGATTGTCAGTTTTAACCAGTGGCCCTCTGGTATAACTAACTTCAACTTAAAAGACTTTGGTGCCTGGATTGATTGTTACATTGACACCATTGATAGTACCACTATGTCTTCTGGTTGACATGATCTGGGAGTAATAGCTTCTTGCTTCAGATTCATTAGTTATTTTTATACTCCCAGCACCAGCAGCCAGTACAGCGGACTTGATGTCTTCATAAGATACCTCGCCAGTTGGTTCAACAAATGTGCTAAGGCCAGCATCTCTTTTTAGTGGTCTTCTTGGTTGAGGAATCCTTCTAGGTGGATTCAATACTTTCTTTACAACCTTCTTAACATTTGCAATTCTTTGTAGAATCCCACTGGCCCTATTCTCCTTAGCCTTCTCCACTGATATATTTAAACTTCTGGCATCGAATTCAGCTTCATCATCAGGATAGTGTATGTCCAGTTCAACATCCAGCATTTCTTTCAACTGGTCAACTATCCTAGGATCATTCTTAACTCTGGCATACTCCTCCCTAGTGATACCCAAAAGATTAGCATCACTCATATCAAGCAGCTTGATTTGTGCAAGATGTGCTCTGGCTTCAACTTGGTTTCTTTGTTTCATTTTCTTTCTTTCTTTGATATCATTGCCAAGTCTAGCCAGTCTTCTGCTATCACTATCTGAAACTGGAGGAAGTATATCAGCATTGCCAGTTTCAAGCATTGGTACATCAGTGGCCGGCTGGGCAGATGCGTCAACTGCTAAACCTTTGCCCTTATCCAAAACATTCCCCCTATCACCCATATCACCAGATTGCTCACCAGCTTCAGTACTGGTAGCTACAACCATTTCCCTTCCAGATTGACTTCCAGATGAAGTTCTTCCAGGTGCAACTGGTGCAAGGAATGTACTTCTTTCCCCCTTGGCAGCATCTAGACCTGCCCTAATTCCTTCCCATTCAGAGGGGTGAGATGGCAACCGGTCAAGAGGCTGCCATGTTTGCATGTCCTTGCACTCCTTGAAAATCCCACACAACATCCTGAAAGACCTCCACAAATGGTTGGTCTCCTTTGACTGGGTCAAAACATTTGCAGTAACTTGTTCTTGACCAGTTTTTAATTCATTTAAGATCTTGGAGTCTTCATCCAAACCAGATACAACCTTATCCTTTATTTCATCATCCTTCTTCTTCAAATTCTCTACTTCAGTTGTCAGCTTATCTAAAGATTGAGCATGTAGAGATACCTGGGTGTTCAAATTCTCAATGCTGCCTCTCAACTGGTTGATCTCACTGGTGAGTGGGGCCAGATCAACCCGAGGAGTGGCCAGCTTGGTGATCTCAGACATCACCCTTTCAATCAATTGTGCTTCTCTAGCACCCAGCGTATCCTCTGTCTTCTGACCAACTGAAGTCATCAACTGCTCACCAAGTTCAGTTACATTTAGGCCAGGTTTTTCAACTAATTCCTTTACCTGCCTCTCAAATTCCTTCAAATCTACTTCAGATGTTCTTACAGTGTTGCCAAGAAGATTGGAGATTGAGGTTGTAACCTTGGACTGAGTAAGGTCAAAGGCTTCCTTTAAAGTACCAGCCAGATTATTGCAGCCAGTGACCAACTCATTCAACTTGTTGAACACCAAGTCTTCATTTGATGAAAACTTGTTTATCCCCAGATCAACCACTTTAATGTTTGTCAATTGATCCTTGTGGTATCTGGAGAAAGACTAGGTGTTTTTGTCAAGTGTCTTCTGAATCTCCTCCACCCTGGTTAGAAGGTTTTGGAGATCGGCTTGAATTGAGACAACTTGACTGTCCAGTGACGAAGGAGAAGGTGTCACTGGACCAGCAGCAGTTACTACTGGAGCAACTGGAGGAGGCAAACTTAAAGAAGTCTCCCCAGTTGTCATGCCAGCAGTTGAAGATATAATAGGAGTGGTGGATGAAGAAAGTACTGGAAAATCAATGTGTTGTTCATGCTGAGAATGCTCAGGTGTGAACAACGGCGGCGGTGGGGGTGGCATTTCCCGAGCAAGTGAGAATTGCCCAGTTGGTGAATGAGCGGTATAAGTTTGGAAAGATTCAGTATGCACATTTTGTTGGGAGGGTGAAAGTGAAATTGATGCGTCTGGAAGCGAGACTGGAGATGAAGGGTTTTGAGCTTGTACAGAAGCCTCAAAAATCTCCAAGTTTGTTTCAGTTCCTTCAGAATCCGAAGACTCTATCAGGATTTCCTCGTCATTAACACCCATGTCCAGATCCATGAATTTAACTGAGGGCTGACCAGAAGGGTCAGTCTCCAGATGACCTTCCCCAGTTTCCTGGATGGGTGCATCTGTTGGAGGATCAAATACCGAAGTATCTTCACCAGGGATAGATGTGATTGGAGTTGCTTCAGTTATGATTGCTCTATCCTCAATCATAACATTAGACGAACTGGAGGGTCCCTCATTATTTTGAGGCCCGCCCAATTGTCTTTCTGACTCACCTTCAATCGGTGCATCAGTTGAAGCGAATGCCAGTTGCATTTGATCTGGAATTTCGACCTCTCCAGCTTCAGATACTAGAGAGTCTAAATTCCTCAACAAATCTGGCCTAGTGTACGGTGAATCTGTACTTTTATATGCTTCATTGCCCAGAATTTGTTGAAAACAGAGAGAGAGAAACCTTGAAAAGGGGATACAAACACCCCTTGTGCCCTTCAGCTTTTGTACTAGGCTTCTATACAAGATGTCTGCAAAGTCTACTCTCAATCCGTTCCACAAGCAGTAAGCCATTTCTGCTTGTGAGGAGTTAATCTGGTCAAGCCCACCAGAACTCCCACCCATACTCTTCACCAGGTGGATGAAAAAATACCTCCATGAAGGTGTAAGACCCTTCATGGTCATCGCACCCTTCGTTTTCAACACCCCATTGTCCAAGCACTCCTTGTGTCCCATTTCAAGGAGGACTTGACGAAAATTTATATTTGGGGGTAAGACGACTGGAGATTCATCCTCTCTCCAGTAATTGAGGTGTAAGGCATCCCTCAATACGTCAACGGACAAGGTACACTGGATTGTTCCATCCTTTAATGTGAAACTGATGGAGGAACAATCGGAAGAAAGAGTGGCAGTGTACCAAAACTCACACAAGTAGTTGTGAAACAACTTGTGTGGGTTTAGAGAGAATGAGGGTCCTATTGGAGAATCCTTCAAAAACTTTTGGATTCTACCAATAAGGGTATCGGACCCTTGAGATCCTCGTAAGCTTGCCATCGGATTATTTGGATTTAGTTTGATGACCGAAGCATTACTAGGAGCACCAGGTGTCGGTTTGACATCTGGTGAAGGAGCATATGGAACAGTCAAGAGATTTACATCTCTTGAACGAGATGATCTAGGTGCCATTGGAAAATGAAACTGAAATTTAGGATTTAGGGTTCTTGATTTATGAAGCAGAGAGAGAAATGAAGCAATTTTGATGATTGGAAAGTAAATGAAAGAATGTAGAAGGAAGAGAAGTAAATGTGTTCGGAGTAAATAAGGGTATTTATAAGGGATTCAAGATCCCAATGAAATACAAAAATTATATTTTATTCAACCAAATCAACCTTGTAGATATTTTAACAAAAGAAGTTTGAATTTTGAAATAAAATCATAATTTGCCATGCCAACATTAAATGCTACCATGTCAGCATTAAATGCTACGACGGCTTATCTTACCCACGCGACCACTCACTTTTTATTTTCCCAATACAAACAGTTGTCAAGTACTAAAATAGCTTTAAACACGTCAGATCACGATACCAAGTGGTTTAAAACACTCGAGTACCATCACGTGTCACAAATATTGACCAAGTATTTCTAACATTATAAAAACAAGACAAGACTGAACCTGGTCACTGGAGGATCAGTCCAGTGCCAGTTTCCAACTGAAGAGTTCTCCAGTTGCCATTTTCAAACAAAAACGAATTTTAGTCAGAAAATTATTTTGAGTCTTTCCCCCTAAAATGATGATCCAGAAATCGATTAGTGCCAAGATAGTATCACAAAGGCATTCGATAGCCTGGCGAGCAAAGATTATCTTGACCTCCTCAACTGGAGAACTTCATCAGTGTCACTGACGCGTTCAATAACAAAGAAATCTCCAGTCTTAAGGATTTAACATTCCCAGTTCACTGATGAGATGTTTAAAGGTTTTCTCATCGAGAGGTTTTGTAAAAACATCAGCTAACTGTTTTCCAGTGGGGATGAAATGAATTTCAATGTCTCCTTTCATAACATGATCACGAATGAAATGATACCTGATGTCAATATGCTTTGTTTTTTAGTGCATCACTGGGTTGTGAGATATAGCAATTGCACTGGTGTTGTCACAAAAGATTGGGGTCCTTGTATAATTTTGACCATAATCTAGTAACTGGTTCTTGATCCAGAGAATCTGGGCACAACAATTGGCCGTAGAAATGTACTCTGCCTCAGCAGTGGACATAGAGACTGAAGTCTGCTTCTTGCTGGTCCAACTTACCAGTTTTCCTCCAAGGAAATGACAACCACCAGTTGTTGATTTTCTATCTATCTTACAACCTGCATGATCAGAATCTGAATAACCCATTAGATCTAATCCTGAGCCTTTGGGGTACCAAAGACCAAGATTAGGACACCCTTTCAGGTATCTAAAGATACGCTTTACAGCGTGCTAATGTGATTCTTTAGGGTTAGCCGGAAACATGGCACATAAACATGTTGCAAACATTATATCTGGTCGACTGGCAGTTAAGTACATAAGTGAACCAACCATACCACGATAGTCAGTTATGTTAACTGATTTGCCAGTTGGGTCAGAGTCCAAATTTAATGGTGCTGCAATAGGTGTATTTTTCGATGGGATTGAATCATATTTGTATTTTCTTAACAAATCTCTGACATATTTTCCTTGGTTTATGAAAATTCCATTTTCAGTTTGCTTAATCTGAAGACCTAAGAAAAATGTTAATTCACCCATTAAACTCATCTCATACTCAGGTGACATGATTTTAGAAAACTTTTTACACATCGCATCATCAGTTGAACCAAAAATAATGTCATCAACATAAATTTGTACCAATAAGATATTACCTCTTTCTTTTAAGATAAACAAGGTATTATCTATTGCACCTCTTTGAAAGCCATTTTTAAGAAGATGTTTAGTTAAAGTATCATACCAGGCTCTTGGGGCTTGTCTTAGACTATACAAAGCTTTGTTCAGTCTATAGACCCAATGTGGATGTTTCTCATCGATGAAACCTGGAGTTTCCTTAACATAAACTTCTTCTTCCAATGTTCCATTAAGGAACGCACTTTTGACATCCATCTGGAAGACCTTGAACTGCAGATGGGCTGCATAAGCCAGAAATATTCGGATGGCTTCAAGTCTTGCAAATGGAGCAAAAGTTTCATCAAAGTCAACGCCTTCTGCTTGACAATAACCCTGGGCAACTAATCTGGCCTTGTTTCTTACAACATGGCCATCTTCATCCATCTTGTTTCGGTAGACCCATCTGGTACCAATAGGTTATTTCTTTAACCCTGGTGGACAAGGAACAAGCTCCCAAACATTGTTCCTTTCAAACTGGATAAGCTCTTCTTGCATAGCTTCCACCCAGCTTGGGTCTGCCATAGCCTCTTCAATCTTCTTTGGTTCAATTAAAGATAAGAAGGTGACGTTTAAGCATTACTCACTGGTGGCTCTTCTAGTCTGAACCCCACTATTTGGATTTCCCACAATTTGTTCAATTGGATGGGCTCGAGTCCATCTAGTGTATCGACTAGGCTGGTGAACTAAAATATCAGTGCAAGTCACCTGGCGATCTTCTTCAGTTGCAACAGCATCTGGAGCAGGATCGGTCCAAACTACTTCTACATCCTCATCAGAGTCAATGAGGTCACGATTTGCATCATGAAATTCTTCATTCAAAGGCATTTCATGAAGAACTGGAGAAGTTGGAGTTTGAACTGGTGATGATATTGGAGTGGCACGTACATCAGATCCAATCACCAATTCTTGTGGTAAGTTGAAATTGATAGAGGGATAAAATGATGTGTCACTGGTGGTGTTCTTCTTCTTAACTGGTTCCAATTTGTTGTAACTGGAAACATCTTTTGGTGAAGCAACTGACGGATGAACTTGGTCAGTTTCACCAAAATTGATTGGAATGACTGGAGTAATATCAAGGCTTGGTCTCTTGTTGATTACTTCAGTTGATTCGTCGAATGTGACATGAATTGTCTCATGAACCTTTTGGAGTCTATAATTATAAACTCTAAAGGCCTTTCGAATATCTGAATAACCTAAAAATACTCCTTCATCAGCTTTTGCATCAAACTTTCCAAGCTGACTGGAATCGTTTAAGATATAAACTGGATAACCAAATACATGGAAATATCCAATATTTGGTTTACGATTCCTGAGTACTTCATAGGCAGTCTTCTTATGTCTCTTGATGTAGACTGACCGGTTTTAGGTGTGACAAGCAGTTGCAACTGCCTCAGCCCAAAAACTGGTGGGAAGACCAGATTCAGATAGCATACTTCTGGCTGCTTCTATCAGTGTGCGATTCTTTCTTTCCACAACTCCATTCTGCTCTGGAGAGTGTACTGATGAGAAGTTTTGAGAGATGCCAGTGTCATTGCAAAATGTTTCAAGTACCTTATTTTGGAATTCAGTACCATTATCACTTCGCAACTGACAAACTTTTCGAGTATACTTGAGCTCAATTCTCTTGATGAGAGAGATGATTTCAGCAGGTGTATCACTTTTGGATCTGATGAATACCACCCAGCAGTATCTGGTGAATTCATCAACCACAACTAGAGTGTACTTCTTTCCAGCTCTAGTTTGAACATTCACTGGACCAAAAAGATCCATATGAAGCATGTGAAGAGGTTCAGTGATGCTAAAATTTTGCCTAGTTTTGAAACTGGCCCTTTTCTGCTTGCCCATCTCACACCCTGGACATGGCTTTTCTTTATTGAAATAAATTTGAGGTATCCCATCAACCAGTTGCTTGCGAGACAACTTGTTAATGTTTTTGAAATTAAGATGGGATAATCTTTTATGCCATAGCCAGTTGGTGTTCTCATCAGCCTTGGTATAGAAACATTGCTCTTTTGGAGCTGGTTCCATATCCATAATGTACACATTTCCTTTTCTTGGTGCAACCATCACCACTTTCCAATCCTTGTTAAATATGGTGCCTTGAGCAATATCGAACAAAACTCTGAAGCCATCATCACAAAGTTGGCTGACACTGATCAGGTTGAATTTCAAACCATTCACAAATGCAACTCTTTTGAATTCGACTTGTCCATTATTGAGCACACCATATCCTTCAGTCTTTCCAGATTGATCATTACCAAACGTCACTGTCGGTCCATCTTGGACAGTGAACTCTTCAAGCAGGGGCTTACATCCGGTCATAGTCCGGCCAGCAGCGCTGTCCAGATACCAGATATTCTTCTTTCGATCGCCCTGCACACCCACAAAAATCATTAGTTATTTTTGTGAACCCATCTTTTCTTGATGGGTTCACTGGACTTCTCTACAGAAGTCACAGTAGATTGTTGTGGTGTTGAACCGGATGCTGCATCTGGAGCTTTTTCACCAGCTCCAGGTGCAGGAGTAAAAACGATTGGTATTTGATACTTACTCCCCTTATTTTTACCAGATTTTGTTCCAGATGGAACATTCTTTTGCTTAGGTTTTGAAGGGAGTGGTTTAATATTTTGTTTGAAAACTGGAGGTAATGAACCTCCTTCCAGATTTTTAATCCGGGCAGTACAACTCTGAACCTGTCGAGACAAAAGTTGGAGTTGACTTTCCAGATTAAACAAAATATTATTTTCTTCAGGCAACTGAACCTTGGACCTTGGTTCAGTTGGAGTTTTAGTCTGTCGGGTCTTGGGCACCTTAGACTTTTGAGGTAAAGGCTTGTTACCAGTGGCCTTTTTAACTAGAGCTTTAGCCTGTTTGGCTCCAGTTTTAACCTCAATGGGGGTGCTCTCAATGGTTTCAGCTTCAACAGCTTCAGGTTGATCATAAGGTGTTACAACCCTGAGAGCTGGAGGCAATGCATGAAGATCTGGTATGAGAGCTGCCATCTCCAGATCTCCAGATTTCCATGCATTCTTCTGGGCATCGATAGTTCTAGAAAATGCATCATAGTTTTTGCCAGATGCTTTTACCCATGACTTGATAATCTTTTGTTCTTTTTCAAGATCAGAAAATAATTTTTGATTATCAAGTTCCAAAGCCTCAATTTTTAAAACTGACTCCTTGAGAGCCAACTGGACACTTTGTAAATCATTAAGTTATGGCTTGACATTGTTCAGTTTAATTAAGATAGTGTCAAGATATCTTTCACTATCAGATCTTACAGTTTCCACAAAAGCTAAATCACCACTTAATGATTCAGCCAGGTCCAGTTTCAGTTCAGGGTCAACCTAATTATCATAGTCACATACCTTTTTCAAGATGATGTTCACCCATCTTCCAGTGATGACATCTTCTTTTGCCACATGTTGCTGCTGTTGATCTTCCAAGGCCATGAAACACATGTCCCTTTCCTCTTCTTCATCAGCTGATGAGTCATCAGAGTACTCCCATTTTCCCTCAGTTTATGCCATTAAGCACTGATCTTTTTCCTTTTCCATGGACAGGATGGCAAACTGGGCCTTAAGCTTCTTGTATTTAGCTTTGTAGCTATCATCAGGCCGATTGAAATTAGGGACAAGGGGGCCAGTTTGGTTGTTCAACTGACTAGATCTACATTCCTTCATAAAGTGACCTTTTTTACCACACTTATAGCATGTAAGATTGGTCTTGTCCAGAGAGTTGGAGCTGGAAGCATTGGTTGGGCCATTAAATCTTTTAGATTTATGCTTAAACCTATTAAAGGTTTTAGCAATCATGGCGACCAGATCATCATCGTCAGTTTCATTACAACCATCACTGTTTTCAGTGGTCAGTCCAGAGTTTAAGAAACTGTTTAACATCTCCTTCATTGAGTGTACCTGGACACTCTCTGTAGACATTAAAGCAGCACAAGGTCGCTCAGTTACACTAGCAACCTTGGGACTCTAGGCATGGTTCATGGCATCCTGCTCAGCCACCAGTCTTGCAGCATTATTATCTTCAGTGAATCTGAAGGCTCCATAGAGCGATGCAAGAGTATGGCTGTGCAAGGTTTTACCTTGTCTCAAGACAAGAACCATGTTTTCCCATTTGGAAGGAAGAATGTCACAAAACTTCTCAAGAAGAATATCCTTATCCTTCTCTACACCCAAGCCTCTCAACTGATTAATAAGGCTAGAAAATCTGGTGTATGTACCAGTTAGACTTTCATTGGGCAAGGCAAAGAAGGATTCATACTTCTTGTTCAAGGCAACTTTTTTGGTGACAATAGTATCATCACCTCCTTCAAACTGAATAACTAATTCATCCCACATTGACTTGGCACTGGGGAACAACACAAGTGTTGGAATTAGATCTTCAGGGACAGCCCCAAGGATCATGTTCTTGAGTCTGGTGTCCAGATCAACAAGTCTACGATACTCATCAGACCAATGGTCTTCGGGCTTTTCTCTTGAACCTCTTCTTCCAGTAGGATCTAGAAGAGGACTCACCCCAAAAGACATGGGTATATATGGTCCATCCTTAAGGATTTTCAACATATACCTTTCAATCCCACCAAAATGCAAAAGCATTCTAGCCTTCCATGTACCAAAAGTCTCACTGTTTCCATCGAATTTGGGAACAGGAGTGTTAGAATAGTGTACATGGACGTGGTTTAGGGCAGTAGGAGGAGGAGGGTTAGTATTAACATTTTGAAAAGGTTGTGCATTATTATTCAAGGGGGTTTCACCTGAACCAAAACCATCTCCACCTTCAGTAGTGTTCATCTTAGCAGATCTAGGCAAGTTTATTAGCCTTCTGCTCTGATACCACTTGTAAGTCCCAACTCAATAGATGGCACTACCTGAAGACACCTCTATGTCGATGGTGGAGTTACTTTGCAATATATGCACTGAACTGGAGACGACCAGTTGCAGTGAGTATATACCAAGTTCTAGATAGATTACTTACTAAGTGACAATAAGTAAAGAACAATGTAATAATACAAATAACTTGTAAGATAAATTGATGAGACAATATGTAATTTTCAATGTGTAATTTATTTATTGATGTTAAATAAATTACAAGGTTGTTGCGGAACCAAGATAATACAAGAATGTAAATATCCTAACAACCTATGAAATACAATTGATCTACACTCGGAATTTCTCTAAACAATCGAAACACTTAAAGTTGTGAAATGTTCCTTTTAGCGATTGAGAGAATATTGCACAAGTTCACCAAGAATATTGCAGGTATGCAAAGTGTGAATTCTATCGAAGAGTATTCGAAGAAGTGATATTCTTGGTTGTGCAATGACTTGTATTTATAGGCAAAGTTAACATTGGGATGTTAACTTTAGCCGTACAAATGTGGTTGAGAGCATTTAAGGACTAGCATTTAATTCCTTAAAAAGCAGTGTAAAGTCGCATGATAAAGCAACTTTAATCAACCACCTTTATGTACCTTTTTAATAATAAGATAAATCTTATTATCCGGGTAAAGGTACATAAAGCATACAAGTCAATTCCTCGTAATCAGTGTAAAGCTTTGTAAGAGCTTTCCACTGATGGTTTCCAGTTTGTAACTGACTAGAATGTCAACTGGGCTTCGCTGCCATTGCCATTCTCTATATTCCATTTGTTGTCTTCGACTTCAACTGGAAGGTTTCTTCAACTGGTCAGTTCTCAACTGGAGGAAGTCTTCAGTTGCGTTGACTGTACGGTGCAACTGGATAAATCAACTGGGTCTCCAGATGCAACTGGAGACTGGCCAGTTTACCAGTAAACTGGTCCTAACAGTATTAACTATTATTCTATTGAATATATATTATCCGATTATTCTACCGAATATATATTAGCTATTAATCTATTTATATATTATCCGATTATTCTACGAATATATATTAGCTATTATTCTTTAATTTTTTATATTAGAATTATTATTGGTTAAAAAGTGTAAATTTGTGATGAAAAACAAAAAAGTGTAAATTAAAGTCAAATGTAAACACAAAAGTCAATTTTAAAAATAGAACTGTAAATTGGTTAAAAAAGTGTAAATTTGTGATGAAAAAACTAAAAAGTGTAAATTATTTTACTGGATATATATTAGCTATTATTCTTTATATATTATTATAATTATTTATTCTATTGGATATATATTAGCTATTATTCTTTATATATTATATAATTATTTATTCTATTGGATATATATTAGCTATTATTCTTTATATATATATAATTATTATTCTATTGGATATATATTAGCTATTATTCTTTATATATTATTATAATTATTTATTCTATTGGATATATATTAGCTATTATTCTTAATTTATTATATTAGATTATTATTGGTTAAAAAGTGTAAATTTGTGATGAAAAACTAAAAAGTGTAAAGTGAGAAAAACAAAAAAGTGTAAATTATTTTACCGAATATATATTAGCTATTAATCTTAATTTATTATATTAGAGTTATTATTGGTTAAAAAGTGTAAATTTGTGATGAAAAAACTAAAAAGTGTAAATTATTTTACTGGATATATATTAGCTATTATTCTTTATATATTGTATTATAATTATTTATTCTATTGGATATATATTAACTATTATTCTTTATTTATTATATTAGAATTATTATTGATTAAAAAGTGTAAATTTGTGATGAAAAACAAAAAAGTGTAAATTAAAGTAAAAATTAAACACAAAAGTCAACTTTAGAAATCGAAAGTTGTGATTGGTTAATTAGTTATCAACTGTGTTTTAGTATAATAAAAGATTATAAAAATTATTACACTATTAAATTAAAATTCTAATAAGTCGACGTATTAGTAATTTGGATAAACTATAATCAATCAAATTATTTATAAAAACTAAGCCGACCAAACTCCACCATATGTATTAACTTGATATATAATATTTAATTAATTAACTATCGATCAATATAGGTATCATTATTATTATCATTATCATATTATATTTATTTTTATTTTATTTTTATCTTTTCATTATCTTTATCTTTATCTTTATCTTTATATTTATCTATATATATACTAAAAGATAACTGACTTAATTACTTATTGACCAATCATAACTCTCTATACTTTCAAATTAAAAATTGATATAGAAAGATTCAACACAAAAACTACTAAATCTTACTAAATATCTAATTTAAATATAATTAACATCGTTTTAGCTTTTCATTATTATAAATAATAAAATTACTAAAAACATATATCCACAAAAATATTTTAAAACTTGTCTACATTTTAAAAGATACGAACTATATAACTCGGTATATTAAAATATGTCAAAAAATTTGTTTAATCTTCTTATATAATGAAGACCGTTGCTATAATATTTATCGACTAATTACAGCTTTCAAATTTTTTAATTTGACTAATTACAAACCAACTGCTACTTTTATTGTTCCTTAAAAACCATGGCTAACGAAAACAAAATAACTTTTTTGCAAGATATCAATGAGAATTTGGTCAATTGTGTAATCAAGGTTAAAATATTGCTTCTCTAGAAGAGTTTGTATAAAAGAAACTCTGCTACACCATCCAGCCTTGATATGATTTAGCATTCAGTATTTACATTTGAATATCTCAATTTCTTTTTAAATATATTTTTACATTTTAACGTATAAGTATTTTTTTGTTCCATATACTAATTCTTATATTGATAATGTTGTAAAACCCGTGTATTTGACACGGGTCTAAAATCTATTTTATTTTATAAGTATTTTTTTAAAATACATTTGCAATTGGAGACCGGGGTCAAGGGTTCGATCTATACCTCATGCAAAAATTAGGGCCTTTCTATCATTTAGATAGAAGCTAGAAACAACATCTCTGCCTAGGTAGAAAGACTGTCTATATCTCATCTTATACCGTCGAGGTTTTGAAACTCAAAACTCATAGAAAACACCACTAGGTGTTACTTTATGTGATCTTTTAGAATTATATTTTGACAATTAGAAGTTACAAAATTTTTATGTTACGTTGGTAATTACAGTAAATAAAGTAATTATTTAAATAATAATGTGTGATGACATGTTTGAGTTAATTATACGGATCGTCTATGTTGTTTTGCTTAAAGATGCAATTTTTATAATGACATTCGCAAACTTACATAAAAGGACAATGGTTTGGTTTAATCTTTTAAGATGACGGTTGTTAACTCCATCTGTTAAAAATCTTTCACATTTTTTCACATAAAGACATTTTGATCATTGGGTCATTTCTCACCTCCTATCTAAAAGTTTTTTCCTGTAAAAAAATATTATGACTTTGGAGTAATGTGGTATATTTCTTAAAAAATTTAGAACCCCTATTCGAGATAAAAGTTTCTAAAAAAAAGTGTATAAAATAATGAATGATCATACATATCATTCAAGAAAAGAAAATAAGTGGGTAGGTTTCACAATAATTCAACCCCGATTAAAAGGATGGTATTATATAAATCAAATAGTTATGAAGTCTCATAAATAGCGCAAGGTGTGAAACGATTAAACGAAAGAACTCTCACTTGTTAGGAGTTTTTTGTGAGGGTGGATTTATAGGGGGGTTTCGAGAGCCGTGAGTTTCATCGCAGTCATGCGTGTAATTTAAGAGTATTAGCAAGAGTAGAATAAAATGTAGTTGTAAGTATATATATACTAGTCCTAATACCCGTACGATATACGGTAGTTATATAGATTGTATCATAAAGAAATTCGAATATGCCTCATACATGATTCGTGAGTATGAAATAAATTGTGGTTAAAGTAAATCGATGATCGAAACTAAATTATAATAAACAGTAATGATAAATATAATATATGTTTAGTTAGAGTTTTGGATTTACCTTAAAATTTTAGAACCACATCAAAATCGGAACTTGTAAGCATAGTGGATGATGGCAAATAGCCTTGTGATTTCGGATCGTAAACTCAAAATTTTGAAGTCTTCATTATAATTAATATAAGTAATAGGAGTTGAAGAATTGAGAAAGAAAAATAGACAATTTATTAATGAGAAAACGATCAATCAAATAAGGTTATAATATATTTTGTATTAATAAGCCAAGAATTAGAGTTTAATTCTAAGTCTAATAAGAAAATTGAATTTATATACAACTAAAAAAGCTAACTTAACAAAATAAATAAATTAAAAGGACACGTGTCGATCAAGGATTACGTCACGTGTCGTTTCAAAAGTGTCAATGTATTATATAAATCAAATAGTTATGAAGTCTCATAAATAGCGCAAGGTGTGAAACGATTAAACGAAAGAACTCTCACTTGTTAGGAGTTTTTTGTGAGGGTGGATTTATAGGGGGGTTTCGAGAGCCGTGAGTTTCATCGCAGTCATGCGTGTAATTTAAGAGTATTAGCAAGAGTAGAATAAAATGTAGTTGTAAGTATATATATACTAGTCCTAATACCCGTACGATATACGGTAGTTATATAGATTGTATCATAAAGAAATTCGAATATGCCTCATACATGATTCGTGAGTATGAAATAAATTGTGGTTAAAGTAAATCGATGATCGAAACTAAATTATAATAAACAGTAATGATAAATATAATATATGTTTAGTTAGAGTTTTGGATTTACCTTAAATTTTAGAACCACATCAAAATCGGAACTTGTAAGCATAGTGGATGATGGCAAATAGCCTTGTGATTTCGGATCGTAAACTCAAAATTTTGAAGTCTTCATTATAATTAATATAAGTAATAGGAGTTGAAGAATTGAGAAAGAAAAATAGACAATTTATTAATGAGAAAACGATCAATCAAATAAGGTTATAATATATTTTGTATTAATAAGCCAAGAATTAGAGTTTAATTCTAAGTCTAATAAGAAAATTGAATTTATATACAACTAAAAAAGCTAATTAAAAATATAAATAAATAAATAAATAAATAAAAGGACACGTGTCGATCAAGGATTACGTCACGTGTCGTTTCAAAAAGGATGGTATTATATAAATCAAATAGTTATGAAGTCTCATAAATAGCGCAAGGTGTGAAACGATTAAACGAAAGAACTCTCACTTGTTAGGAGTTTTTTGTGAGGGTGGATTTATAGGGGGGTTTCGAGAGCCGTGAGTTTCATCGCAGTCATGCGTGTAATTTAAGAGTATTAGCAAGAGTAGAATAAAATGTAGTTGTAAGTATATATATACTATCTATATATACTATATATACGGTAGTTATATAGATTATCATAAAGAAATTCGAATATAGTATATATATATATATATATATATATATATGAAAAAGAAAAACAATTTTGGTTATTGTAAGTTGTGCTTCATGAGTTGTACCATATGATATGATATAGCCACACGGGTAATATAAACGTATCACAACAATTAAACCGTATAACACACGTACTCGATTTGAAAGGATCCTTATCGTTTAGAATTAATTTTAGAGTTAATGACATAAATCGTCCCTTTGGTGTGTGTCTCTTTTTTGCCGAAAATAGTCCGTCTTGTTAAACGCTCTTGCAGTAAAAGTCTCCATCGTTAAAAAAAACATTAGAAACTAATGAGTGCTAACAAACGTTATGTTTCGTTTGGATGTTTAACGGGAATTACCATAACGTCTGCAAATCAGGTCATTTTTTCTAACAGGAAATTGGGTCTTTTTTTCTAACGGTTGTTAACCATCGTTAGATGCTATTTGAGCGTTTAACGAGAGTTACAAAAACCGCTGCAAATCAGGTCCATTTGTGTCAAATTGATATTGTCCATCGGTCTCCCAATTTAACAAAAGGGCGTGAGTTTGCTTTTTTGTTTACGTTTTTCATTTATGTTGTACTTTTAACTAATACTGTCGTTTTTTCAGTTCTTTTTTGGTTTTCTATAATTTATTGCACAAAGTTAATATGATATCCACGTTCATTTGTATTTTATTATCTACAATGATTTTTATGGTACTTTACATTTTTTTTGTGTTTCACATATAATAGTATAATGTGAGTGTGTTTTCATTCTTATTTTTTTTTTAACTATATTGCTATATAATTAACATAACTAATCATACAATTAATCATGTAAATGATTATTATATTTTATGTTTGTACATAACAATACATTTTCAGATACACATTTAAATAACAAATAAATAAATAAATAAAATGTGTCTCTCATCTTTATAAAGTTTTTAAAAACTAACACTACATTCCCGAGTTTTAAACATAAGAAAATATAGGGTAAGAATGGATTGGATAAGAAAAGAAAAAAATATATACATGTATAAAGACATTCTTGAGTTTAAAAAAAACCAAAGAAAAGAAAAGAAAGTGGATAGTTAAATGTATTCTTAAGTTAAAAGGGAAGGAAAAGAAAGGATAAAAGATATAATTTTACATTTATAACCTTATAGTCATTAAAACCCATATATAATTTTGAGGGATACATTGGTAAATTCATGACTTTTCCTTCTAAATCATGCCAATAATGGCTGGAAAATTTTTGGATCAAAAAAGCCCCCCTTTTCCTTTCTTCCCCTTTTTTTCTTTTAATAAAAAAACTCAAAAATACAAAAACAAAAGTTTACTTACCTTTCTTTTCTTATCCCTTCGAAACAAAACTCAACAATGTAGTGTAAGTTTATATTGACGCGATGGATTTATCAAAAAGTAAGTTTGATTGTTGACTTGCAAGGAATAATAAAATATTCAATAATGAGGAGACGAATGGCGACAAGGTATTTCAAGAGATAAAGACAACTAGTTTCTTTTGGTATAGGAATCGATCAAGATGTTGTACAATTAGTTTGGATAATTGGAATCGATTTGAAGTTGTAAATAATGTAGCCATGTAATTACTTGTTGCCGGCCCACGATTTATGGGTTCGGTGTTTGTGAATAAAAGTTTACTTTCAAAAAAAAAAAAAAGTAAGTTTGATTAAAAAAAATGAAATAAAATTTGGCGCAAAAAATCTCGAAGCTTACCTGTCACACTCACACACACACAAAAGAGTTGGACCATCTTTGTCGACGGTGGTTAATCAGTCACCGGAGAAATGTCTTACCACCACGCTACCACCGCCACCGGAAAACCACCAATCTCATCGCATTCTTCCCCAATATTACTTAGGCATCTTTCTCTCTCTCTAGGGTTTGATGTTGATTAATTTTGATTATTCATCTTGGTGTATATGATATTTTCCATGCACCAAGAATGGTAGTTAATGTATAACTTTCTTAATTCTATATTATCCGGTAGTTAATGTAAGTTAAATATGCTGAAATGATTTGAGTAGTTTGATGCAAATTGATATTCTCGGATGTAGATTAGTGACAATGTGATTAGTTTATGTTAAACTTAGTTATATTGTGGTTTAGAGTTAGAATTAGGCGTTTGCTAAACACATCCCTTAGGTTATCGTTAAAGTGCAGTAATAATGTAATATGTTGTACGTAACGGTTGAAAATTATTTCTAGTAGCGGTTATTTTTATACACTTGACAAATTATTGCGTGTTAACGATAGCCCATAGGGCTATCGCTCACTTTCTTTTATTACTTCAATGATAATGATATGTGATTATGTGTTATTCAAGGGGATCATTAATTAATTATGTTGATGAATTACATGGCGCCTTTACGCACACAATGTGAATGTGTATAAGAAGTTCAAAAAGTGATAAGAAAAAGTTTAATAACAATATGCATATCAACTGTTAGAGTGTTTAGATAATATAGATTAGTATTAGTATTGGTATAGTTAGCAGCCCGAATGTACATACGGGGCATAGAGTTTTACCTAATACAGTTATTTTTACCGGTTTTCACAAATTAACATCAAGTATGTGTATATCTATTTTGGAAGAGATTGATGTATTGAACTCGGTTTGGAGTTCTTAAGGATGATGATTAGAACTATTAACTAGATATCCAAGTTTTTCACCATGAAAGTACACATAAAGTTTGTCGTATGGTAAAGAAAAGGTGAGAATGAATAAGTTGTTACTGCTTTGAGTGTTCCAGCAAACAAGCACTTTAGCCATTTAGTCGTTACCGGTAGAATGAAAACTCTTGATTTCAAACCAAATATATTAGGCTTGTATACAACTACAATTGTTCTCCTAACAATAAGCAGATAAGTACCTGCTGTATTGGTACTGAAAAAGATCTATACTTTGAAGGCTATTAGTCAAATTGGTGAGTTACCAAGTTAATATGGATGTAGAATTGTAGATTCCAAATATATTGAGAAAATTCAAGTCATACGCTAAACACTACAACAGAGCTTTTTTAACAGAGAAATGGTGGTGGTAAATTTGTAGGAATTTTGTAACAACATCTATGTGACTATATTAAATTTATATCTAAAAATATACTATTTTTGCGAGCATATGTTGAATTTGAAACTAACCCGTGTTTCACTTGTTTGTGTTGATCAAACTTGACGTCCTCTATTTCTTTAGCAGTCTCACTTGCTGTTACTTGTGTTACTTTTGTCTCCTTGTACAGGAAAGTTCCAACTAATAAAAGATTCAAGTGCTCTATTGAGTTACCAAAACCAATATCAACAAAGGATGCAGCTAAACTTGTTGTATCCGGGCTTGCTGCCTCCTTGTTACTTTTGTCCCCAACAAACCAGGTTGGTGGCTTGTATTCTCATACTTGAAAGTTTGTACTAACCGAAATGTCTATCTATGTTTTAAATAAAATATTACATCTTTGGTTCCATGAAAAACAAAATGGGGACACTTATAGTTAAAAAGACATAGTTATTAGCTGCCTATTGGGCTATTGTTAGCTACTAAGCCATGGTTTGTAGGTTTGATGCTTGAAACGGATAGAGTGTGTGGTTTGACCTTTCAAATGAAATAAATGGTTAATTATCAACTAGATGTGGCACAACGGAAGGATCAGGCGAGGTAAGTTAGGCTACGGGTCAAAAGGGTAATTACATGGTACATGTGAAGAAACATTGGGTTGAGTTGAATTAGACAGTAAACCACTCTTTGTTTGTCGAGAATTGATATATCCTCCTAAATTTTCTTTCTAATTACCCTCCTACCACCACATTATCATTTTTTTTTTTTTAATGTCAGATATGATTACAAAATATATTACTGCGATAATAATCTGAAGTTTTGAGTAAAACTGTTTTAGGATGTTTTGTGCATCATATATACACTATAGGCGACCTTTGACACTATTCTTTTTTAATCCGTTTGATACAATAGATATAATATATAACCTGGATTAACTCACACATAACTATTTACCTTTTAATAAAGGATGCTTTAAGGGAATTATGTGAACCTAAATCAATATGCCGGTTCCTTGTAACAGTTGCAACAGGTGAGCAAGTGTTTTTAGATAAAAATAGTTACTAAAAAGGAAACTTTGTATTTTCATGGATACATTAAGAATGAGGAACATTAAATGGACACCCCATTTGCAGGTCATGGCGACAGAACTTCCACATAACAACTTATGCCAAATTGCCAGTACCACCAACAATTTGCCAACCCTTCCTATTGATGAGGAGGGTTCAAATATGATGATGATGAGAGGTATGACAGCAAGAAACTTTGATCCTGTAAGATATTCCGGAAGATGGTTTGAAGTTGCTTCGCGTAAACGAGGATTTGCTGGTCAAGGTCAAGAAGATTGTCATTGCACCCAGGTAGAGTCTGAGGGCAATTTTGGATATTAAAGAGTTATATGTTAATATGACTCTGTAAGATTCTCATTGCAGGGAGTATATACAGTTGATACAGCCGCACCAGCCATTCAGGTAGATACCTTTTGTGTACATGGAGGGCCTGATGGTTATATCACTGGTATACGGGGTAGGGTTCAGTGCCTTTCAGAGGAAGATAAGGATAAAACTGAAACAGACCTAGAAAGAGATGAGATGATTAAAGAAAAGTGCTATCTTCGGTTCCCCACATTGCCCTTTATTCCCAAATTACCTTATGATGTGATTGATACCGATTATGACAATTTCGCCATTGTTTCTGGAGCAAAAGACAAGGGCTTTGTTCAGGTACACCTAATGCAATGCACTTATATGAAACTTTGAATGTTACATTTGTTAATCTTTACAATGGTGATAATAGAGCTTTCTCTTTGTCAAATCATGAAAAACTACTTGATGCCCAAAATCATGTGCTGTCTGACTATCTGCTTTCCTATAGTTGTTACTTGTTAGGATCAGGCCGATCAGCCTCATTAACAAGACAGGCGGCACTCACATATTCTTGTCTATAACCTATGTCCAACAGTGCAAGTATCTGGGAAGATAGTTTGTGTTTTCTTCAAACATGTGCTCATATTTCAACTAGGTTTAGCTTATTATAGATACAGTTAAAGGTTTTGAATCACTTTCCATACCAAATGTGTTTACTTTTTTGTAAATAGCAGGTGGTGATATTGACCTTGTATTTATTATCCATCGATTTCGGTCGTATTTTATCTCATGAAATGAGTCAAATCAACAGAAATAGCTAGAAAGTGGTGGGGGGATGTTAAATGGGTTGAACGGGTGTAAGTCGTCCAAAATCTTCTTAAAGGCATCTGAACTCCTAAATCGTTATTGTTCAAAGGATTTATATTCTTGTTGTATTAATATTGTCTCTATTATTATAATTAATACATAAAGAACTGACCTTAAGGGTCAGTGGCTCAATCTGACCTGACCGATTAGCCAACTTTGATATGCTACTATTACCTGCAAACCTTGCTACTCTAGTAATTAGCTCTATATTCTTATTTAAATTTAAATGTTAGGTTGTATAAATACGGGTCCATAAGATTCTTTCATTTGGTATTGGATATATGACAGATAGTATCGACTCCTATATACCCGTTACCAAACCGAACCTTACAAATTTCATCGACTCAAAAGTGTTCAATTTTATTTACTTTAAGGGTTATACACTGAACTATAATATGACTTGGTGGTGCAATATATACTTATATTTACATGTTTAATGTTTTTGATCAGATTTACTCAAGGACACCAAATCCAGGGACAGAATTTATTGAGAAGTACAAATCTGTGTTGGCAGACTATGGTTATGATGCAAGCCAAATTAAGGACACCCCACAAGACTGCGAGGTATCTGATAGCCGATTAGCTGCAATGATGTCGATGAACGGAATGCAGCAAGCTTTAACCAATCAATTTCCTGATCTTGAACTCAAATCTTCTGTTAAGTTTGACCCCTTCACAAGTATATTTGAAACCTTGAAGAAACTTGTGCAACTATATTTCAAGTAGTTTTAAAAAGTCCCTTTTGGTGTTAGAATATGTGGAATTGACAAACACCTGTGTCTCAACATCAGTATACAGCCAAACTTTCACTTAATTAAAGTTTTGTTTTTGGTAATTTATAGAAGTAAATTTATAGTCATTTTGTTGTCTTAACATCAGTAGTAGTTTAATGGGTTATTGGTTGTTTAATCACTTGTATATTAATGTAGTTTTTTCTCAAAGATCTCACAACAACAACAACAACAACAGTACCCAATCCCTGTGCGGGGTATGGGGGAGGTGAAACTGTAGACAGTCTTGCCTCTACCCAAAGGTAGAGAGACTGCTTCCAAAAGGACCTCCGGCCACAAAAGCGGTAAAAGTCGGGAAGAGTAAAGGGTTTAGAAGTACCATACCTGACTGACAACGAAAATGCTTAGCAAGACATACCTGGGTCTGTTGGGGCCGACCACCTTGAGAGTAGGGGAGAGTGGCAAACATGCAACCTAGCAAAAAAACCTTAACACCGAAAGACAAACAAAACATATAAACAAAAAGGAAAATGACTAAGAAATTCCAAGAGAGTAAAAGATTCCTGCTCAACCTACGAAGTAGGGAACTAGCGCCGCCTAAGAAAACTAAACTCCTAGTCCTCCACGAAACTTACAAAACCCCTAAAGTAAGCCTAAACCCTAGTCCTATAGATAACCTATCATTCATTACTATAATTCTTCTGTTTTTTCGTTTTCTAAACAAAATATATGAGAGATAGTTATTTGCTATTTTTGGGAATTTGCCAACCATAGTCTTCATGGCTATAGGCCTATAGTTAACATTGACCAAATATTATACATAAAAATAATCATTCCTTAAAAATACAAGGCAAAGAAAAAACTTGTTCATGTTTGTCCAATGGGGATGGAGGTCTATTGGTAAGGTATTTGTACAATTGTACCTTGAAGTTTCCCATCAGGTTTTAAGTGTTCGTAGGGTGGTATTTTCGAGTATTTTTGTGAAGTCCTAGTTTTCATTTTAAACTTCGAATTAGGTTAACATTCGAGTCAGGTTATGATTAAGAGTAGGATAATTTCCTGTAAAAAAAAGGCATGTCGATATAATTTAGTGATGTAGCACCATTTCCTTGTTTTAGTAAAAAATTCAAGAATGGACAAGAATGTGATCGTGCACGCTACACAAAAGAACAAAAGCAAAGCCAAATGACAACATATATTGGCTTTATGTTCATAAACTCCACATGACATGTTTTCAGATCTTTCCAATGATTCTTCTTTCACATTAGAAACTTGACATTATATTATATCTATATAATATATCCATAGTAAAGAACAAGCAAGTAGAGAAAAAAGAAATACAACCAATTTATCCCAACATGGATCTTTTAACATATAAAAAAAGTAGAAACTTTTGTCATCTGATACATCTTGTTGACTCATTGCAGGTTGACTTTGCACCCTTGACCTTTAGAAAGCTTAAGGTGAGTTTCTCAGGACAGTGTTGACATAAACCGGTAAATAGATGAGATCGTTCAGTATTTAGAAATGGGAGACTTTTGACTCAGATTTACGTAGGCCTGACCTGGTTATTCCCATGAGCGTTTCCAAACCTTTCCCTGGTCGCCCAACGATGGACAAGTTTTCACATATTTCAAATGATTTTCTTTCGACAAAGGAAACTTTGAAATGTGCATACATAATGAACAAGCAAGTAATCAACAAAAAGGTTTCAATCCCATCACTCCCATACTAGGAATATTGTATACGATAAACCATATTCAAGAGGTGAAATGTTTGTCGTCTGTGTATTACTAATACATCTTGCGAATTCATAGCAGGTTTACTTTACCCCATTGGCTTCAGAAAGCTTTGAGAAAGTGAGTTTCTTCAGTTTATTTGTTATAGGATTTGCCCACATTTTATCAGGAACTCCACATTTTACATCCACTATCTCAACCATACAAGATCCCTTCTTGTCATTCCTTTTACGATTAGGAGTTCCATTTCCATTTCCATCTACAGAGACACTATCTGAACGAAGAAAAGGATTCCTGCTATCTCTTCTAGCATGCTGGTGTTTGGCTTTCTGCAAAACACTGGCAGGTTTTTCAGTGATCATGTTACCAATATTGTTGCTGCTACTGCTGGAACTAGTACTTGCTTCATCTGCTTGCACGTTTGTTTTGGGATTGGTGACCGTAGCAGGATCATTAGTTTCCAAGGCTCTTTTTGGAGATTTCATTGTGAATGGGACTGCCCTTGGAGATGCAACTTTAGCCGACTGCATTTCCCTTGACATTAATGCGTTGATGGTGCCAGTGGTTCCAACTTTTATGGAACCACCACCACCCTTGATGGCTTCCAGTGTCTGAACCATTGTTTCTTGTCTATCTTGATCACTATCGACTTCTTGAAAGTTTTAAAACCCGGGATCTACTATGCGCTACAAGTAAACCAGAAGTAGTGTAAAGCATATCAAATGTAAGAATACTACATGTATTTAAGACATTAAAGACTAGTACCGGATTCGTCCCAAAAACACGTCTTTGCTAATCAAATGGCCATTCTTGCTAGGGATTAACTGATCAAGTAAGCAAGGACCTATATCACACCTTTATTCATTAACATACCATAGATAAATAGGACCACAATCTAAAAGTGTTAAAAGACCAATATGTATAGCATGTAAGTTTTTTATTCAAATAGTGCATTCAAATTAAATTCCATCTTAAATCTCTAGGCTTTTTTCTAATGACTATCTCCAAAAAGTTTGATTTCAAAACTAGCACTAGTACATTTCAAATTCAATTCCACTAAAGGTCACTTATCTTGAAAATAGTTGTATTCCTATACTCTTGAATTCGTTCAATATTTCCATTGACAGAATATGGAAAGATGGAATGTAGTTGATTTTATCCCTACCTAAGATTATAAAAACAGCTTTCAGTACTCATTTTTTTTGCAGTAATCTAAAAAACCATGCTAAAAAATAAACAATAAACTCAAGTTGGAAAAACAAATTTACAGTATTGGCTTTTTGAAATTTCAATAAGCCCTATTAACCAAAAAAGTAAGGCAATATATACAAATATATCTTATACGAGTAGTTGATAAACTACATACTCAACTAATGTGTGTGAATGTTTATTACACAACATCATAAGATCTAGCATGAAATCACTTAAACTCCAAAACATATAACAAGATACAAAACTCAACAAATAACAACTATAACCAATCTCGATACAATCATACAA